>OX637401.1:27114279-28314279 GCA_951799425.1 Ilex aquifolium
AATTGAAAGCTTACAACGATACTTAGCCTTAGAGTTTGAAATGAAACAACTTGGAGATTTAAAATACTTTCTCGGAATCGAGGTAGCCCGCTCAAAGAATGGTATTTTCTTATCTCAACGAAAATACATTCTTGATTTGTTAACTGAAACAGGTATGCTTGGATTTAAGCCTGCGAATACCCCTATTGAACAAAATCACAAGTTGTTTAATTGTTTGCATGCCACTTCTACTGATAAAGCAAGGTACCAGAGACTTGTGGAGAAATTAATTTATTTGTCCCATACTAGGCCAGATATTGCTTATTCAGTATGTGTAGTGAGCCAGTTTATGCATGATCCTCGTAAACCTCACATGGATGCTGTGGAACGCATATTGCGATATTTAAAGTCTGCTCTGGGTAAATGGTTGTTGTTCAGCAAGAATAATCACTTGAAGGTAGAAGGTTACACTGATGCAGATTGGGCTGGTTCATCTGACGACAGAAAGTCTACATCAGGATACTTTACTTTTGTAGGAGGCAACCTTGTCAGTTGGAGGAGTAAAAAACAACCGGTAGTAGCAAGGTCTAGTACAGAAGCTGAATATAGAGGCATGGCTTTTGGAGTATGTGAGTTACTATGGTTGAAGAACTTGCTTAAGGATTTGGGTGTTCACTCTCAGGACGCAAATGAAGTTGTATTGTGATAACACTTCTGCTATATAGATTGCTCATAATCCAGTCCAACACGATCGGACGAAGCATGTGGAAATTGATAGACACTTCATTAAGGAAAAACTTGAAGCTGGAATCATTGTTTTTCCGTTTGTGAAGTCTGAAGACCAACTAGCCGATGTCTTTACCAAAGCTGTCACCAACAGTGTTTTCGGTCACTCTTTAGACAAGTTAGGCATGTGCGATATACATGCTCCAACTTGAGGGGGAGTGCTAAAATTAAGGATATGATTTAGTCAATATCCTTAATTATGTAATCTTATTTTATTCGGTAGTTGTAGGATATTTCTCTGTTATATTTTATTCTTTCCTTGTTAATATTATTTCCTTGTTAATGTTTGTACTATATATATTGTACAACTACGATGAATAGAATAATCAAAAAATTATTCCACAATTGTGTTTCTTGGCAATAACATTATAAACATATAAACTATATAACAGAGTAAACAACAGTGTCGCTTGTATCAAAACAAAAGATTAGGAATACCATCCCTTTACAACATCATGGAAAAACAAACACACCTATACAAAATGTACATAAGCAACTTCTTTAATTTTTCCTCATTTCTATCATGCTAATGCAGTAGTAGATCTCACTCTAGATTTTATCTTCCTGAAATTAATAATTTTTTTGAATGTATTGAACATCATAATCAAAGGAAATATAAAAAAAATATGGATCAAGTATAATTCCACCAAAAAAAATACTTACAACCCGCTTCACCACCAAAGTGAACTCAACTCACTTTAAAACTTAAATCAACTTCATATCACTACAAGAAAAAGTAGTTTTTAAGGCGGAGTATTTCCGACAGCATTGTTTTGCCATCATAAATAGTTATTTTTTTAATTATTTTTTACGATAGCAATGAAGGCTGCCTCAAGTGGTTTTTGAAGTGGAGTATTTGCGACAACATTGTTTTACCATCATAAGTAGTTAATTTTTTTAATTATTTTTTACGGTAGCAATGAAGGGTGCCTCAAGTGGTTTTTGAGGCGGAGTATTTGCGACAACATTGTTTTACCATCATAAATAGTTATTTTTTTTTAATTATTTTTTACGGTGGCAATGAAGGCTGTCTCAAATATAGAGTTTTCCCACCACGTGGTTGCAAAAAAAATCCCGCCATGGCTATTTTTGGTGCCAACAGATACTTCCTTACTTTTTGGCAAAAAACACAATCGTGGCGAATTAAATAATATTTCATTCAATGATCGATTTAAGAAAGACGTTATTCACTGACAATATTAATTCATGGAATTAAATAAAAAAAATTTGGCGGCAAAAGCTTTTTGTGGCTAATAAAAATTTTATTTTATTTTTTAAAGAGAAATAATTTGGAGACAAA
Organism: Ilex aquifolium; assembly: GCA_951799425.1. NCBI lineage: Eukaryota > Viridiplantae > Streptophyta > Magnoliopsida > Aquifoliales > Aquifoliaceae > Ilex > Ilex aquifolium. The sequence goes on from OX637401.1 coordinate 27,116,345, forward strand.
TATTCATAATTGCCAAAAATAGTAATAAAAAAATGGGTCTCCCGCCTTCCCCTTTTCCTCTTTTCTTCTTCCCTTTTTTTGTTACCTCTTCCGGCCTCTAGTCTCTCTTTAGGTTCTTGTGCAATTCCTCTCCCACAATGTCCCTGTGCAATTCGTTCTCTCCCACAAGGGCTCGTGCAATTCATCCTAAGAAGGTACTCTCTCTCTCTCTCTCCCCCTCTCTCATACAACAAATTAAAAAAACTAGGGCCTGCTTGGTTTGCATCTCAAAAAACAGTATCTGAAAACTATTTTTGGGAAGAGTTTTAAGAAAGTGTTTTTAAAAATTTTTAAATTGCAAAACCTGTTTGATTATATATTTTTGAAAATAGTTTTAAAGAACAAAATTTATAAAATTTGTTTGGACAATAATCCACAATTCTCACCTCTCTTCAACTCTCTGTCTCTCTCTCTCTCTCTTTCACTGTGCATCAAGACCACCACCAACCCAAAACCACCACCAACCGACTACCACCCAAAACCCACAACCACCACCCAAACCGAGAACCACACTACAACAAAAAGCATTTTTTGCGACGTTTTTAAATTTGTCGCAAATTTCAGTTTTGGTAAATTTTTTAGTGACGTTTTTAAAAAACGTCGCAAATAAACATTTTACTTAAATAAAAAATTTAAAAAATATTAATTAAATTGACTTTTCGCGACGTTTTTAAAAAACGTCGCAAATAAACATTTTACTTTAATAAAAACTTCAAAAAATATCAATTTAATTGACTTTTAGTGACGTTATTTTATAAATGTCGCAAATAAAAATTTTACATAAAAAATTTTTTTACAAAAAATCATTAAAATTAACTTTTCGCGACGTTTTTAAAAAACGTCGCAAATAAACATTTTACTTTAATAAAAACTTTAAAAAATATAAATTAAATTGACTTTTCGCGACGTTTTTAAAAAACGTCGCAAATAAACATTTTACTTAAATAAAAATTTAAAAAATATCAATTTAATTGACTTTTCGCGACGTTTTTCAAAAATTTTACTTAAATAAACATTTTACTTTAATAAAAAATTTAAAAAATATCAATTTAATTGACTTTTAGCGACGTTTTCCATAAACGTCGCAAATAAAAATTCTACAAAAAAAAAAATTTTAAAAAAAAATCAATAAAATTGACTTTTCGCGACGTTTTTAAAAAACGTCGCAAATAAACATTTTACTTTAATAAAAAATTTAAAAAAAATCAATTAAATTGACTTTTGGCGACGTTTTTAAAAAAACGTCGCAAATAAACATTTTACTTAAATAAATTTTTTTAAAAATATCAATTTAATTGACTTTTCGCGACGTTTTTAAAAAACGTAGCAAATAAACATTTTACTTTAATAAAAAACTTTAAAAAATATCAATTAAATTGACTTTTAGCGATGTTTTATAAAAACGTCGCAAATAAACATTTTACTTAAATAAAAAATTTAAAAAATATCAATTTAATTGACTTTTCGCGACGTTTTTTAAACACGTCGCAAATAAACATTTTACTTTAATAAAAACTTTAAAAAATATAAATTTAATTGACTTTTAGCGACGTTTTTAAAAAATGTCGCAAATAAAATTTTTAAAAAATATCAATTTATTTAACTTTTAGCGACGTTTTTAAAAAACGTCACAAATAAAAATTTTACTTAAATAAAAATTTTTAAAAATATCATTTTTAATTGACTTTTAGCGACGTTTTTAAAAAACGTCGCAAATAAACATTTTACTTTAATAAAAAATTTTAAAAAAAATATCAATTTAATTCACATGTTAATTTGAATGTTAATTTAAGGAAATTAAAAATTGATTTGATGAAATTACATGTTAATTTGATGAAATTAAATGTCAATTAGATAAATTGAATGTTAATTTGAATGTCAATTTGATAAATCGAATGTTAATTTAATGAAATTGAAAGTCGATTTGATGAAATTACATGTTAATATGATGAAATTACATATTAATATGATGAAATTTAATGTCCATTTCATAAATTGAATGTCAATTTGATAAATCGAATATTAATTTAATAAAATTGAAAGTCGATTTGATAAAATTACATGTTAATTTGATGAAATTGAATGTCAATTTAATAAATTGAATGTTTATTTGATGAAATTGAATGTCAATTTGATAAATTGAATGTTAATTTCATGAAATTGAAAGTCAATTTGATAAATTGAATGTTAATTTAATGAAATTGAAAGTCAATTTGATAAATTAAATGTTAATTTAATGAAGTGGAAAGTCGATTTGATGAAATTACATGTTAATTTGATGAAATTGAATGTCAATTTAATAAATTGAATGTTTATTTGACGAAATTGAATGTCAATTTGATAAATTAAATGTTAATTTAATGAAATTGAATGTCAATTTGATAAATTGAATGTTAATTTAATGAAATTGAAAGTCGATTTGATGAAATTACTTGTTAATTTGATGAAATTGAATGTTAATTTGATAATTTGAATGTTAATTTGATGAATTGGGTGTTAATTTAATGAAATTGAAAGTTTATTGGATTACTTTAAATGTTTAATTGAATGTTAATTTGATAAATTGAATGTTAATTTGATGAAATTGAATGTCAATTTGATAAATTAAATGTTAATTTATTGAAATTGAAAGTCGATTTGATGAAATTACATGTTAATTTGATGAAATTGAATGTCAATTTAATAAATTGAATGTTTATTTGATGAAATTGATTGTCAATTTGATAAATTAGATGTTAATTTCATGAAATTGAATGTCGATTTGATAAATCGAATGTTAATTTAATAAAATTGAATGTCGATTTGATGAAATTACATGTTAATTTGATGAAATTGAATGTCAATTTAATAAATTGAATGTTTATTTGATGAAATTGAATGTCAATTTGATAAATTGAATGTTAATTTCATGAAATTGAATGTTAATTTAATGAAATTGAAAGTCGATTTGATGAAATTACTTGTTAATTTTATGAAATTGAATGCTAATATGATGAAATTTAATGACCATTTCATAAATTGAATGTTAATTTGATGAAATTGAATGTCGATTTGATGAAATTAATTGTTAATTTGATGAAATTGAATGTTAATTTGATAAATTGAATGGTAATTTAAAGAAATTGAAAGTCGATTTGATGAAATTACATGTTAATATGATGAAATTACATATTAATATGATGAAATTTAATGTCCATTTCATAAATTGAATGTCAATTTGATAAATTGAATGTTAATTTAATAAAATTGAAAGTCGATTTGATGAAATTACATGTTAATTTGATGAAATTGAATGTCAATTTGATAAATCTGGATGTTAATTTGATAATCTGAATGTTAATTTGATAATTTGAATGTTAATTTGATAAATTGGGTGTTAATTGAATGAAATTGAAAGTTTATTTGATTAATTTACTTGTTAATCTGATGAAATTGAATGTCAATTCGATTAAATTTGGATGTTAATTTGATAATTTGAATGTTAATTTGATGAATTGAGTGTTAATTGAATGAAATTGAAAGTTTATTTAAGAAATTTAATGTTAATTAGTTGTTTGAATGTTAATTTAGTGAATGAAATGCTTATTAGAAAAAATTGAATGTTAATTAGATGTAATTTGGTGTTAATTTGATGAAATTATAGGTTAATTTGATGAAATTGGATGTCAATTTGATAATTCGAATGTTAATTTGGTGAATTGAGTGTTTATTGAATGAAATTGAAAGTTTATTTGATTGATTTAATGTTAATTAGTTGTTTTAATGTTAATTTAGTGAATGAAATGCTTATTAGAAAAAAATGAATGTTAATTAGATGTAATTTGGTGTTAATTTGATGAAATTACTGGTTAATTTGATTAAATTGGATGTCAATTTGACAATTCGAATGTTAATTTGGTTAATTGAGTGTTTATTGAATGAAATTGAAAGTTTATTTGATTGATTTAATGTTAATTAGTTATTTGAATGTTAATTTAGTGAATGAAATGCTTATTAGAAAAAATTGAATGTTAATTAGATGTAATTTGGTGTTAATTTTATGAATTAAATGTTAATTTGATGAAATTACAGGTTAATTTGATGAAATTGGATGTCAATTTGACAATTCGAATGTTAATTTGGTGAATTGAGTGTTTATTGAATGAAATTGAAAGTTTATTTGATTGATTTAATGTTAATTAGTTGAGGTTGAATGTTAATTTAGTGAATTAAATGCTTATTTGAAAAAATTGAATGTTAATTTGGTTTTAATTTGATAAATTAAATTTTAATTGAATGAAATTACATATTAATTTGGTGTTAATTTTCTAATTTGAATGTAAATGATGAATTGGGTTTTAATTGAATGTTAACTAGTTATTCGCGACGTTTTTATAAATCGTCGCAGAATTCAATTTATTTTTTTTTTGGATAAATAAGTATCAATGATGGAAGGTAAAATATTAATATTATTTGCGACGTTTTTTGAAATCGTCGCAGAATCCAAAATTTTATTTTTGAATTAAGTAAATAGCTACCAGTGAAGGGGAGAATGAAATATTTAATATTATTTGCGACGTTTTTAGAAATCGTCGCAAAAGTGATTCCCTCCAAAATTTTTTGTGGCGGGAGAAATGGCTCTGAAATATTTTAAAGGTGAATATTATTTGCGACGTTTTTATAAATCGTCGCAGATTCAAAATTTTATTTTTTTTTGATAAATAAGTATCTGTGAGGGAAGGTAAAATATTAATATTATTTGCGACGTTTTTTTAAATCGTCGCAAAATTTAAAATTTTATTTTTGAATTAAATAACTATCAGTGTAGTGAAGGAAGATGAAATATTTAATTTTATTGGCGACGTTTTTATAAATCGTCGCAGAAGTCAAAACTCTGAATCCCTACCTCTAATTAAGTAACTCTTTTTCCCTCTTTCGCTCTTTTCCCATCGTTGCCTCTTCGTTTTCAGTCGACACACACACACAGACTCTCTCTCTCTCTGCCTCTCCCTGCCAGTCGAAGCCCCAGTTCACCATCGATCGTCGCCGCCTCCTCTCACTCTCCCTTCACTGCGAGCGCCGTCGCCGGTCACCACAGCCGCCGTTGTAGCTCCGAAGACTTCCAGGTAAGCCCTTTTCCTTCGCTCTTTCATCTTATCCTCCTTTTTTTTGTTTCCTATTCTTCTCCTCTTCCTTTTATGGTCAAAACCCTCATCTAAACCCACCACGGCCGGCCACTGACCCAATCGACCACTACCGGTGACCCCCTACTACCCCCAAAACTCTACCGACGGTCTTCCTACAACTCCACCTTGAATCACCCGAACCCACGGCCCACCACCATCACAACTGCCACAGTGGAACCACAACCACCCATAAATCGCCACCCACTCCAGGTAGCCGCTGGATGTTGATAGTTTGTATTAATTTTCTGCAATTGCTTTCGGGCCAAAAGTATGAAAAATTTGGATTGAAATTGTATATGATTGATTTTGCAAGTGGGTTTTGTTCCTCCCTCTGTCTCTCTTTTGTCTCAAGAGCCAACTCTCTCTTTATAAAATCCTTCCTAGATACCTCCACTTTGGCAAAAGCTAATTACATTGTCTTCTTATTTTGAGAGGTAGTTCTCTCTCCGTTGAATTGTCTCCTTCTTGAAGCCTCTAAGTCTTCGGATTTCTCTGGGAATATTACGCCGATCTCCAAACTTCAAGAGAATATGAAGGTTTAAATTCTCACTCTTATCCATGTTTATGTAAAAGTAGTTGGGTTTTTTTTATGTAAAAGTGGTTGGGTTTTCTTTATGTAAAAGTGGTTGGGTTTTCTTTAAGAACTCTGTACGGATGACTTTAATAGGTTTTCAAGTGATTGGAATTCAAATTCTCACTTCCTTTCACTGCCTTCCAGCCACAAGCATTGGAACTCTGTGCAAGGGTAAGTCCATTATTGTCTATTTTATTCTGTGTTTTTCAGCTTTTTTATTCTCTTCATGTTTTACATTGTCTTAAATTTGGTGGTAGATCCATATATGCATTACCACTGCTGTGTACATGAGTTGATGCTTATTGGCAACTAATAAATATTTGCTTGACATTAAGGACACAAAAGCATCCTGTTTAAAGTCAGCCATGAATATCTAGCAGCTGAACATAATTTTCTTTTTCGTTTCCGAAAAACATTATTTATCTATCATACTCTTTTTTAGTATCTTGGTGTGAGACTGACAATACTTGTATAATGGCAGAAAGTTGCCGCTGCATCTGGAGATATGAGGAAAGACCTTTGTGTTTGCAGGTTGGTGTTTTAATACGAGTCCAGAGTGGCTCCAATCTACCCCATTGATTGGAAACTTCCCAATTGCAAAAATCTTATGATTGATGGTACATAGAAAAATATAGTAATTCATTGCATCAAATCAATGTTACATTATATCTTATAAGTATGATAGCATAACAATGTTTTTGTGTGTGCATCAAGAAGATAAGTGGTGGGATTTTATTGTTTAACCATTCCTTAGGAACTCTATATAATAACGAACACTGGGTAATTCAATTGCAAATGCATATATGATTTGTTAAAAAAGCTTGAGCCAACTAGTCACCCATATCCAATTAGACAAATTATCACAAAGCAAGTTTTTAAATAGTATAAATCCCAATTAATAAAACTGTTACACGTTAGGATTACAAGTACAATATCCTTCTTATCCTTTTTCATGTTGTTCCAGGAGCGCAATTGAGATGCTAGAAGCTGAGCTAAGAGAATCTGCATGCAATCTGAATTTGTCACGCTTAGAGAGGGTGTTTTCTGATGAACGGACAGTTGCATGTGAAATTTCAACAGAGCAAGACAAAAATATTGTAAGCCCTCGCTATTTACACTATAATAATTATAAGCACAGCTTACTGAAACTGATACTGCTAATGACACAAGTCTGTGACTAAATAGCATATTGCATGCCAGAGTGCAAACTCTTTGGTGCGGTAGTGGTGCCAAAAGAAAAAGAATAGCCATAGGTGTTCTGCTTTTTCCTTTTGTTTGGCTGTTCTCCTTCAAAACAATTTCAAAAAGCCGCTTAGAATATACAAGTACATTGAAAATGTAGTGTCAGCTTCTGGAAAGCCTTTTTAAAATATTAAGTTCATTTTATAACAACCAACATTTATTTGGTTCTAGAATCTGGTCACATGTATTTTCCATGAAAAAACATCTTCAGAGCTTAAATTTGATATGGACCTTTTACCACATCAAAATAATTAGCTGAACTTCACCATTAGTGTAACACCCCAACCCGGGGTACAATATATGTAATTCCTACTTATTCTTGTCATACACAATCCAACAATTAGTCATACCGACACTCAATCTGAGTGATATCACCCTAACATTATTCAAGACTCAATCGACTGGACAGTGGACTGGTCTGCATCTTCCTCTACAGTGCCTGAAAAGGAGAAACTATAGGGGTGTGAGCTAAACCACGCGCTCAGTGAGTATACATGCTGTATATGAAATGGAAATGATAGTAATACACTGAAATAGGTAGATACTACGTAAATACACGTATTAAACAACAACATCAATCCAATTCCAAAGAATTCACAAGCCACATCACATCCATACCACCCCTCATCGAGTAATCGATCCCACATGGATCCGTGTCTCCCGAACCTCCCGGGAACACCACAGTGCTAGCACACCACTGCACGCCCAGTGATCAGGCATCGACGCCCCTGTCTCAAACAGTGCACCACATTCCACAATACACAATTCACAGTACAAAACATCATTCAATCACATAAACATGTAGCACATTATCTTGAAGATTTGCTATTAAGTTCTATCATTTACTATCATCTTATAATAGCATTTATAAAACATATAAAGATATACACCCACCTCAAGTGTACCGAACTACGACGAGCCTTCGAACCTACCGGTGGACTCCTTCGGTGTTTTCGTATCTGTTTCAATACCAACTGTCCTACATGTTCCACCTAATACATTTGTAATTAAAATATCAACATGTTTATGACATTGAATAATTAATCATGCACTAATGCATGCAAGATGATTCAACCCAAAGTGCCCCGGTAACCCTGATTACCGCACTGTTTACTCACATACTGACACATTAGATTTAGAGATCATATTTCCTCTCCAAATCTTCAAAATCACTCACATTAATCATAATTAGGATTAACTAGGTCAAACACATTGACCAGGGGCCCATTTTCACACATTTCGACCCCGAATCCTAAAAATTGCACTTCCGGCACTTCGTACTTTTCGCATCGGATATTATATCCATTTGCATTCGAAATTTACATTATCACATCAAGCATCAATTAAAAATACAGCATGCAAAATTTCAGGTCATTTGGATTAAAATTTACACATTTGATAATAATATTTAGAAATCAGGGTTTCGGTATTACCGGCACCCTTTTCTCACTTCTATCACACTTTTTATTTAAAACCGCCACACTTAACTCACACACACATCCAATCATGCAAAGAAGCCCCTTAATTAAACCCTTAAATCACCCATTCCAATTATTTTTCAATAAAACATCGAATTCGAAACGTTACAATCACTCCTCTACTTCCACTTAATTTTAAATTAACACAAATATTTTCTGGGAGGTAACCAGGTGCTCTACTATATTCCAATGGAAAGATCTATGTTTCTAGTTTCCAACCCATCAAACGGTCCATCGGTCAACCCATCAACCTATGTAAGACGAACATAACTCTAGCCTTCCTAATCTTCCAAAACATCACCCAATTTCCCTCAATTGCATTCTAAAGTGGTTACCCCCCAAGCATCTGAATGTAACCACACTTCAGTTTATTTGTTTAGTGTAATTTAAATGCACTTCTTTAATAAAATCTACATACCCTACAGCTTACTATACCTTCATACATAAAAATTCTAGTATCATAAAATTCTGGTATAAGGCTTAAAATAATGTAAAGATTCTGGTATCATAAGCTAAAAATTAAAGCTTACATATTAATCTAGCTACATGGTTGATTGAATCATGACAGTTACTTAAAATAAAACAACCTCCTTAATTTCACTGTAATTGAGTAATAAAATGAAATTAAGCATTGAAAATAACTTACAGCAAGCTTCGTTTACAGACCAATGTTATTCACGATTATCTTTCTTTCCCTTTTCTCTTCTTCTTCTCCCTCACTCTCTCACGGTTTCAGTCAAAAAACCAGAACACACACACACTGTTTTTTGTAAACTAAACACACACCTAAACTTCATACACACACACACATACACACACGGCTTGCATGCACACACACACGGCACACCAATCTTTTTCTTTCTAATTTTGTTAGACTAACACCTGTAAAGGTAATTTAAAGTAATGGGTAATTACTCTTGCCTCCCCCCAAGTTTTTAAGTGATTTCAAAATCGACCCACTAATATTTTCACACATAAAATTTCTATAAATGGGTCTCACTAATACATCATTAATGGGGTCCACATACCCAATGTATACCCACACACATCATAGCTATGAAAGATTTATTTTAATTAATCCTTTATTAATTTTACGTATTTGCAATTTAGCCCACATAATTTTTGTTAATATGCATGCAATGCATGATTTGGGTCTCACAATTAGCACCAGTAAAGGGGTGTTTGTAGTCATCCCTTCCATTTTTCATGAATTTCCTTTAATTCATGTGATATTTACACTTAAGATAACCTAAAACTGGCATGCTGAATGATTTACCGTGAGCACTAATGAGTTCACTTGATTTATCAGGTCCAATCATGTTCTCCCTCAAAGACCACTTAAATGCTCAAATTTGTTGACATTGACCCATTAAAAAGTTGTATTTGAGCTTTTGGAGTTCAAAAATAAAAAAGAAAAGAATTTTATAGTTCTCAGCAATTGCATGATAGTTTCTAGTTTACTACACATTGCTAATTCTATTATATGCCATATAAATTCATGATACTTGGAAGTATTGGGTTAGTGAGAAACCTTTTCATTGTGAAATATGTGCTTTACTTTAGATGAGTTGAAGTGACTGCATAAGTTCTCTGGTATTTTTTTTTGGCCTTTGGTAATTCATAATGCATATTTGGTGTTTCCTATCAAATTTATATGGCCATTTTGTCTATATTTTCTGTCATTAATTTCAAACTTTAAAAAAGCCAGTTATCTATCCTCTCAAAACTATTGATGACTTCCATTGTCAAGTAATTGCCATATCCCGCTATCATGACTGTTGCTGCTTTGTAATCTTCTCTCCTTGGACTCTTTTTGAAACTTGTCACAGGTGAGGGTTGATCATATGGCTGTTGCTTTGTCTAAGGCATATAGATTGCCCATGGTGGATACTATAAAATCCCTCCCACAACATCAACAGGTAATTTTATTTGACTAAGGTGGTTATCTTTAATTTTAACATGACCTTCTAGTTTACACTGTGATGGATGTAGGTATACATTGGCACTAAGAATGTTTAAACTTCTTGCATATAGTGCCTTCTGTTTCAACTTTATATTTCACAGCCGAGCCCGGCATCATTTGCTTGGACTGGTTAGCTTTATTGGTGCAGTTATTTTGTTATTTCCTCTTGTTGGAGAAAGTACTGACTTGGCTTGATGGATGAAGTTAAATCCCTGTTCAATCATAACCTTTTCTCCCTGTTTAAGGAATTTGCTGTGAAAAATTATTTACCTAAAATAAATGTGTAGATAGAATGCCGGTCTTGCAAGACTGGCTTACATTTGTAAAAAGAGTTTTCTATCTCATAAGTACTTGAAAGAGATTTTCAAACTAGAAGGAACCTCAAGAGAGAAGCAAAGGCATCTGAGAAATCGTGTCAAATGGAGGCCCGGTGAGGGCCAGTCTATTTTACTTGAAATTCAGCCACTATATGCATTGGCTGTAGGGATTCTACTATGCAAAAAGCAGAATTCCCTTGTTCAAAAATATGGTCTTCAATCTTGATAAGTAGAAGCTGGAATGGATCAACTATGTAGCCTCGTCCAATGAAGAAATGTTGAAGCATATGTGATAAAAAAATTTAGCATAGGTTTGAATTCAATACTATATTTTGGTATTTGGGTCCATTATTTTTTATGAATTGGTGTCTGCAGCAAAAAAGTGCAATTGAAATGTAGGGGAGACAACATGGACTAAAATTAAGTACAGTATAATTTGGTAGATCATGGTGGTGTTGTGCAAACTTAATTAAAATTTTCTATACATTCCTAGGATGTCGGCATCATGAGAAGGACAGAAAATTTACAATGGCAACTTGTGTACATGAAATTTACTTATTGCAGCCCTTAGGCCTCAGGGTTGTGCTGAAGTCAATTACTATATCAATATACCTTTCAATTGCAGCCCTACTTTTTGTGCCTGTTGCTTTTGTTGGTCTTGGAAGAATGTGTCCATGCATCTCCTCAAACGCAATTTTTGCTGCAGATTATACTTTGCTCAGCTGTGAAGCTTTTTCGCAGGGGAAGAAAGGATATGATTGTAGGGGAGGTACATTTCAGCCTTTTTGGCCAATAAAAGAAACATCAAAATTCAGCATTTTAAGTTTTTCATATTCCAGGAGCTGAATGTGAAGATCAGAAGATGCAGTAAAGTAGTTAAGTACAGTATAATTTGGTAGATCATGGTGGTGTTGTGCAAACTTAATTAAAATTTTCTATACATTCCTAGGATGTCGGCATCATGAGAAAGACAGAAAATTTACAATGGCAACTTGTGTACATGAAATTTACTTATTGCAGCCCTTAGGCCTCAGGGTTGTGCTGAAGTCAATTACTATATCAATATACCTTTCAATTGCAGCCCTACTTTTTGTGCCTGTTGCTTTTGTTGGTCTTGGAAGAATGTGTCCATGCATCTCCTCAAACGCAATTTTTGCTGCAGATTATACTTTGCTCAGCTGTGAAGCTTTTTCGCAGGGGAAGAAAGGATATGATTGTAGGGGAGGTACATTTCAGCCTTTTTGGCCAATAAAAGAAACATCAAAATTCAGCATTTTAAGTTTTTCATATTCCAGGAGCTGAATGTGAAGATCAGAAGATGCAGTAAAGTAGTTAAAAATGGTTTTAATCATCTTGAAGGATTAAAGCCATTTCTTGTATTCTTTCAAAAAAGTTTGTTCTTTGATTCTTGTAATTGTTTCTTTTATCAATAAAATTTTCCTTTTCTTAGTCTTATTAAATATTTGAATGGTGTGATTATAACTCAATATGAATGAAATCAAATTTTTTTTGCGGCTCCTATTTCATAGCTCAAATGCAGCTGTGTACGCATCCACAATCCTATTTAATTAATTATTTTTTATATTTTTTATTTATTTAAAAAATTATTTGTGACGATTTTTTTATGTCGCTAAAATTAATTAAATTATTATTTTTTAAATTTTTTATTTATGTAAAAATATATTTGCGACGCTTTTTTTACGTCGCTAAAAATTAATCAATTTATTATTTTTAAAAATGTTTTATTTATGAAAAGTACATTTGCGACGATTTTTTTTACGTCGCGAAAAATTAATTTAATTATTATTTTTAAAATTTTTTATTTATGTAAAAATTTATTTGCGACGATTATTTTACGTCGCGAAAAATTAATTAATTAATTTTTTTAAAAATTTTTTATTTATGAAAAGTATATTTGCGACGATTTTTTTACGTCGCGAAAAATTAATTTAATTATTATTTTTAAAATTTTTTATTTATGTAAAAATTTATTTGCGACGATTTTTTTACGTCGCGAAAAATTAATTAATTAATTATTTTTAAAATTTTTTATTTATGAAAAATATATTTGCGACGATTTTTTTACGTTGCGAAAAATTAATTAATTAATTTTTTTTATTTTTTTACGTTGGTGGAATAGATTTTAGCTACGTTTATTTATTTTTTGCGACATTTTTTTTTCGTCGCAAAAAATTTTTTTTGCGATGAAAATAAAATTGCGTCGCAAGATACTTTCTACGACGAGGCTATTGCGACGAAGACGCGACAAAAAAAAAACGTCGCAAAAAACATTTGGCGACGATTTTTTTTAATTTAACGACGAAAAAAATCGTCGCAAAAAACGATTTTTGTTGTAGTGCCACCCAAAACCACCACCAACTGACAACCACCACCAACCCACAACCCCCACCCAAAACCCACAACCACCACCGAAATTCACAACCACCCGAAACCCACAACCACCACCGAAACCCACAACCACCACCTTTTTCTTGAACCCAGATGTAGGAAAAAAAAAAAGACACTGGAAGGACGGAGAAGATGCTAGAGTTCTTGAACCCAGATCGTGGGTGTGTTTTGTCTGGATTTGCCGAAGTGGACAGAGAAATGGTATGTGTTTCGTCTCTTGTTCGTCTGGACATTGTCGTTGCACAGAGAGAGAGAGAGAGAGAGAGAGAGAGAGAGTGGAGATGGAGAAAGACGCAGGTGAGAGCTTTTATACTTCAACCAAAAAAAATGCATTTTGTTGCTAAGGAAGTTTGATGGATGAACCTCATTAAAAAGAAGAAGTTGTTTCCCTTATTTTCTATTTTACCCTGAAAACTCAGAAAACATCATTTTGTTGTTCTTTAAAATCACATCTCAATTCCCAAAATTTTCCAAAAATTGGAAAAAAAAAAGTTAAACAAACAGGTTTTGGGTGTTTTTGAAATTTTAAGAACAAAAAACAATTTTTGGAAACCTAACCAAACACGCCTCTATTTTTTGTGGTCTTCTTCTCTAGCCATCACTACAAGAAAAAGTACTTTTACCTACAAAAATTTTCCTTAGAAAATTAATTTCGTAGGTAAATGTGTTTTATAACAAGGAAAATATAATTTCCTTGGAAATATTTTCAAACTTAATCTCAAAAATATTTTCCCACAAATTTAGCTTTGCAAAATTTGTTGTTGATTGAAGAAAAAAAAAATTATTTCAGACTCACGGAGGAAATTATTTCGTAGGTAAAGGTGATTTGCTAAAAGGTGTCGTTTAAAGGATTACTACAACAAATCAGGCTTTTGGCTAAGAAAACTTTCCTAGGGAAAAGCTTGTAGGTAAAAGTTATTTCCAATGAAAACTTTCGCCTCTACTTTCAGGTTTTAACGAGGATTATTTTTGTACGGGTGAATTCCTTCGATATGTTGAGATAGTGATTCGTTGGATAACCCTGGATGATGAACTTGAAATAATCAAAGGATTAGGAAAGGAGCCGGTTATGTACCCAGCTAATCCTCTCCGAAGCTCAAGTTAGTTGGCATGTGGGTCACAAAACTATGTATATTTTTTATTTTCAGATTGCGTACCTTAGTCTATAGCTTTTTAAGGGATATTTATACCTAAGTTTGCAATGATGCCACTGCCCTTGAATCCCATCTTAGAACTTAATGGTTTGCACTCATATCACATCATAATGAGTGTCATCCCATCAAGTCTCATTAAGAGTAGCCTTCCCGGGCGAGCGGACCCTTGCTCGGAAACAACCGAGCATTCATGATCCATCATCCGGTCATTAGATTCCTCATCTCAGCGCTTGACACTTGCGCCTGAGCAGTTATTAATTGGGAAAAAGCATCCTCGGGGTGGATTGAGAACTTCATGTCGGCATAATAACCATTAATGTCTCCTAATGATGACTGTCTCCACATTCTTCGAGGATCTAGACACTTATTAATGGCTCTGTCAAAACTACTCAAGACCCACATTAATGAGTTGTCAGATCTTATTTAATATAGGCTTCGAGGGGCGTACTCGGCCCTGTCTGACATAACTCCTCCGTGCCTCTCTCAAGCGCGTTTCGCACGCTCTAACGGTTGTAACTGCTCATATGTCCATTCTTTATTGGCAAGCCGCCTAATGTCCTGTGAATTTTCGTTGGCCATTCTTGTGTATTTCACAGCGGGAAAAGGAGATTTAATGCTTTTACCTAGGAAAATCGAGGAAAAGCTACACAAATGCTAGCCTTTTGTTTAGGAAAATATTTCCTAGGTAACATCATTATCTCTATTTTTATTTCAAAAAAAACATTAAATTTATACACTTTAAAGCACCTACAACTTTTATATAACATACCACAAATTTTTGGGTATCAAATTTGAAAATTTACTTTTCCTCAAAAAAAAAAAAAAGGTTTTGTTTACACTATTATTTAAGTTATAGCAGTCAAAATGGATCTTCGTTGATTATTTCTTAATTCTATGCTTTGGTGTTTCTAGATTTCGTGTTCTGATATGAATTTAACACTTTGGTTATTTGTTATTTTTTCCCTTTTTTCTTTTTTATGAATACACACAAGGACATAAATGTAAATTTTAAATATATTTTATCCAACATTATATTGCAGTCAGAAGAATACAAGAAAACCAACAAGTCTTGGCATCAGTTTCAGTTAGATTGAAAATCATCCACTCCTCCAAAAGTTAGACCTTTTGGAGACGATGATTTGTTCTTTTTTCCTAAGAATGAGATGGTTAACCAAATTTAGAGTTCATTTGTCATACAGGCAAAAATAGTGTGTGCGAGAGAGAGAGGATTAACAAAGAGGGAACATTATTATTGCTCCTTATTTAGCCACAATATTTAAGGTTTAGTACAACACATGACAACCACAATGTCTATTGTTGAGTTATTTCGAATACATACTAGATAAAGTATCAGCAATTTGGAATGTATCCTTTTGACCTAACCAAATCGCAGGGACTATGATAATGGTACCACTACAGTCAATCACAATGCGAACCCTGTTGCAACTAAAATCTAGGGGAACGGGGGCAATGATAACTTTAGTCATTGATATAATATTATCCCAATTTAGACACTAAAAAACATGTACTATACTGTATATGTGGATTTTTTTTTCTATCCCAAATATGGTGAAAGTTTAATTTCAGGGTTGTGTAAAATTATTTTAAATAATTGAGGAGACAATATGTGAAAATTTATAGTTGTGGGCATAGTTGAGAGGATCGATGCATAATTTTTTTCTTGTAGGAATCTAATATGTTTAGGTAAGGGTTTATAGTGTGAGGGCTGAGCCCCTTGGAACAAAGTATAGACTGCAACTGCAATTAATATTTGAAAAGGACAATCCTTTTGGCCATTGCTACTATTGAGGGGGTGAACCGTAATTTTAGCTGCAATAGAGTTTGTGTTGAGAGAGAGAGAGGGAGAGAGAGAGAGAGAGAGATTATTAATATTATAATTGAACATAAATTTAACATCTCTATAAACAAATTTCAATTTAATTAAATCTGAATCTAAAAAAATTTTGGGGCCTTGGGCGAAGGTTTCAGCTGCGTATGCATTCGGCCGGCTTTGAATTAGAGACGGTTATATTTAGGATATCAGAATATCATTTTTCAGTATTTTTTTCACAAATTTTCTGGCGGAAAATTCATTAAAACACTCCACCGACCCCAAAAAAAAAGTCACTGGTAAAGGTTTTCTATTTTATTTTATTTTTTTAGTATTTTGTCATTTTTTCGATCAAAGGTTACGAATCATCTAAATCAAAACTGATGGTCCGGATTAGAAAGTTGGGCTAAGATACAATGAATTCCAGACAAACAGATTTCACATAAAGTTCAAATCCTTGGACTTTTAAGAGCTAAAACAAAGACAAAGGAATCTTAATAGCCATCTGTCATGTCATAACAAAAGACGAATGATTCATCTAACTTTTAACCTTTAACTTTAACCTTTTAAAAGAGAATAAAACTTGGTTAAATACGACTGGTTTATACCACTGTGTGTAATACCAAGCCGAATAAGAGTATCTTCAATTATAACTCGAATTTTTACTCAAATTTTAGTAAAAAAACTTAATTTGATACAAATGACTCCAGTGGACAAATTCAAATTTAAAGAAGGAGAAACCCATTAAATGAGGGTAAGCCCAAATTTAAAAGAGAATAAAGATGACCATTGGATCTTTAAAAAATAGTGAAATCTCACAATTAAAGATTTGAGTAAGAATTTGAGTCTCCCTTCATTTGTGTAAAAATATGAGTCTCCCTTCATTTGATATAAGTTTGAGTCAAAAGTTGGAGCAAGTTTTTTTAGACTTTTTTACTCAAATTTAAATTTGAGTCTAAATTTGAGTCAAGATTGAAGATGCTTTAACTCAAGCAAAAGATAGAATTCCAAAGAATCTTCACCTTTTGTGTAGTATCTGAGTATTGCTATCTTTGATGTATTATGGAGATAATTTGAGAAAAGAAAATAGTAAAACTTGTTTGGACAGTAACCTAAAATACAATAAAAATATAAATGTGTGGTGGTGATAGAAATGTGCTAGTGGTGGTGGGAGTGTGGTGGTGGTAGTGGTAGTGGAAGTATGGTGGTGGTGGTATTTTCTAAATTTTGAAAAGGTTGTTTCAAAAAACACACAAAACAGTTATAACTTGTTCTTTAAATTTATCTACTTTTTGTTCTTAGTTTTCAAAAAATAAAAACAAAAAATAGCTGGCCAAATAACTTTTTTCTTAAAATCAATTTTTCTATGGTGTAAATACAATATTAAACCTCATTAGCTATAAGACTTGAATTCAACCCTCAAAAATCACATAGCGGTTTCTATCATATTTAAGTGTAGGCTAAGCACATCGTTATAAATTTAAGAAGAATAAATTTCTATGAACGTTGTTTGTTGAAGCTATTGGACCACCAAAAAGGCAATGGTTTGAGTCAAGAGTATTAGTAGTGGAATTAATCGTGCTGAATTTTTATAGTTTATTAGAAACATCGAGATCCTCGTGACCAATCGCTTTGCGCCATGGTATAATCACTTTTTAAGCACCCTCCTTTGCTTGGTGTCAAATTTGAAATTTTACTTTTTGTGAAAAAAGAAAGTCGCTTTTTCGACAATAACTTCAGTGGTAGCGGTTAGAATCGTTTGTTGTTGATCTCTCCCCATTCTAGGCATTGATGTTTCTAGATTTTGTGAATTAGATGTTTAACCAAGATTAGAGTTCATTTATAATAATAGGTTAGGCTCTCTCAAGAGTTTTTGCACTACAGTTGAAATTTCAAAACAGCCCAAGGCCACCATACATGCAAATAGTGTGTGTGTTTGTGTGAGAGAGAGAGAGAGAGAGATGATTAACAAAGTGGGAACATTATCATTGCCCCTTATTTAGCCATCTTATTTCAGGTTTAGTACAACATGTGGAGACCATAATGTCTATTAATTTGTTGAATTATTTCGAATACAATACCATGCTAGATAATTATTAGCAATTCAGAACGTTTCCTTCTGAGCTAACCAATTGTAGGGACTCTGGTAACGGTGCCACTACAGTCAATCATGATGAAAACCCTATCGCACCTAAAATTTAGGGGAATGAGGCAAGTAGCAGACCCAATGATAGTAGTAGCAACCAATGAATTCTCCCTTTCAATTATTGCAGCAGCATCTTGTGCTCGCGTCCCAACAAGCTCGGGCCATGAACTCTTACCTGGATTATTAAGCACAGAAAATAGTACTAGTCGAATTAGGTTACTATATTATCTGCTTAGCATTGGAATTCTAAAAGTATTCTTAGCAATAGAACTTAGAAAGAGCTCTTTACCTTGACAAATTAAATCCATCCCAAGTGTTAAGCTTTGTCCTCAGCTGGCTTTGTGATTGATATGCACTGCCTGTGATGAAATGGGTATTTATAGAGAAACATGGCTTGATAACTTCACAGATGAAAGAGAAAAATAGAAGTATAGCAAAGGTCCATGAGTAAAACATGTGCATGTAGTAAATAAAGTCTCACAGACGATAAAAAGTACCAAGCAGTGGTGGTTATGAAAAGCAAAGGATAGTACAAAGTTAGGCAGCATTGATGAAAGACAATCCATGAAATTCTCGTGCAATCTCCATGAGTTAAAATAGGTGTAATAATCTTACCCAGAAAAAAAAAAAAAGACACAGGTTTAGTAATCACGTGCAAACCATTTAAACGAATTCTAATTTCTTCTAATAATCACATGGTCGTAATGTATTATGAACGACTGAAAAGAAACTAGCTTTCGGTTTATGTTCCAAATATATATATTGAGCATTTTTTTTTATTGAACTCCTCTTATCTCACAACAAGTAGTATTAGAGTCAAACTCTAGATTGAGAAAATGGATATGCAGATCGGTCACTCTATAAATCCGTTAGGGAACATTGTCCCCCGACACCACACAGCTATTTGTAGGATACTCCACCGTACCTACTTCGAGACCGCGCGACACTAAAGATCTCATTGCGTGCTCTGAGCTGAAGAGCAAGTTTGGCCTCACCAATATATCGTAGCTGTGCAGACTTGAATCCAAGCATTGAACGATAAAATTTAAGTTTTTACCCATTGGACCATTCTAAACAAACTAATTCCTTTAAATTTGCATTTTATGCACCAGTATAATAAGTTGAGGGAGATGATGTGTGATTGGGGGGGGGGGGGGGGGGGGTGCTTTTGTTTTACTCCATGTTTTTTTTTATTTTTAAGACACTAAGTTGTCCTGCCTACACCTAAAAGAAAGGGAATGGATACCTCTAAGTTGCTTGTCATTAGAATTGAGTTCAGATTTTAGACCGAGTCAATTCTTTGTACCTTTATTTTCACCATGGGAATCTTGTTACAAATCGAGGGTGACATTATAGTTTCGAGATAAATTATACCAATGTCATTGTGAAGTTTACTTTTTCAGTTTTTTCTTCTTTTTTTTTTCTTTTTTTTTTTCAAGTACTTTTCAAGTTTCAATGTTAAGGAGATGATATAGGTAGGGCAATATAATGTGTTGGCCCCATGAACACCCTTATCTCACTTTACCTTTTTAACTATAATTTTGGACATTACTCTGTCCCTCCGCTGCAAAGTTTCTCATATCGCCTCCCCAACTATCAATTTTCTCATATTTTACTTTTAACCGTAGTCATTGATTTAATATTATCCCAATTTTAGACACTAAAAAACATGTACTATACTACATATGTGGATTTGTTTTCTATCCCAAATATGGTGGAAGTTTAATTTCAGGGTTTTATAAAATTATTTTAAATAATTGGGGAGATAGTATGTGAAAATTTATAGTTGTGGGCATAGTTGAGAGGATCGAGGCATAATTTTTTTCTTGTAGGAATCTAATATGTTTAGGTAAGTGTTTATGGTCTGAGGGCTGAGCCCATTGGAGCAAAGTAGAGACTGCAACTGCAATATTTGAAAAGGACAATCCTTTTGGCCATTGCTACCATTGAGTTATTGGGTGCACCGTAATTTTAGCTGCAATAGAGCTCGTGTTGAGAGAGAGAGATCTCATGCATTGAATGTTTAGCCGTCTTATTTAAAGTTTAGTACAACACAATGGAGACCATAAACTCCATTTGTTGAATTATTTAACGTACTATTTGCAAAATCTTTTTTATATACACGATCAAAGAGTTTCAAGAAAATCATCTTCAAACCTAGTTTTGATAATATTCATGTTTTATTGAACTAAGGCACTCAAGTACTACCCATGTAGGGGGTCTCAGAAGGGGGGTGGTGGTGGTGATGGTGGTGGTGGCAGGGAGCATGGCCCCCCTTGGCTCTAAAGTAGTTCAGTCACTGCCCGATAGTGTGATGGAATTTAGGAGGAGGCCATAAAATCGAAGCAAAGATCCACGAAAAAGAAGCATACAAATTTGAGAAAAATCAAAACTAGAACAACATGGTTGTAGATATCAAAATGAATGTGTATACATACATGAAATCAGAATGGTAATGAGAAGAAAAAATGCGGAGACATACCGTTTGGTTTCGAAAAATGGAGAAAAGGGGTTGTGGGGAAGTGAAGGTTGTAGTGTACACATGCATTTGGAGTCCAAGAAGATTACAAAAGAGAAAGAGAGAGGAGAGCAGAGATGTAGAGAGAGAGTTGATTAACAAAGAAAGAACATTATGAATGCCACTAAATAAGCAGTCTTATTTAAAGTTTATTACAACACATGGAGACTATAAACTCCATTTGTTGGATTATTTCAAGTACAATATCATACTAGGGTTCGCTATCTCCAATTATGCTAATAATTGGATGATTCAAACCGGTCATTCAGACCTAATTAACCAATATAAGGGACCCTAACAACTGTGCCACTACAGTCAACAAACACCCAAACTCTGTCGAGCCTAAGGTCTTTGGTGGTGGGACAAGTCTCATACAAAATGATAACATTGAGCCAAGGCTGCTCCTTTTCAATTTGTGTAGCTGCAGTCTGTGCTGACTTCCCAACCAACTCGGGCCATGAAGTCCTACCTGAATAAACACACAAAAACTTGCATCAGAACACTATATATTATCTCCTTAGCATTGAAACTCCAAAAAAGTAATCTTAGCAATGGAACTTGTACTCTTTACCTGTAGCAAGAATTGATTCCATCCTCAATGTTATGCTTTTACCTTAGCTTACTTTGTGATTGATATCCAAAAGGCTGTGATGAAATGGGAATTTATAGACCAACAATCTAGTTGCTCGTGGCTTTGTTTGCAAGGATAGGAGACAGGTCTGGTTATAATATTAAAATATCATTTTTTCAATCAAACTTTACGAATCATCTAGGTCAAAATTAATGATCCGGATCAAATTTTAGCACTGTAACCTTATCCACAAGAGACGCCATGAAATTCACGTGCAATAGAGTGGATCCCAAGAGGAAAGATAAGAGAAGATAAGGCAGGTGGTTCACCACGAGTAAATATTGAATGCAACAGTGAGTCCCCTGTCAGTAATGTTGACGTGACATCACCAACCAAGAATAAAATATCATGTGGACAAGGTGAACCTTACTCGGATAGTTATTTACTTTTCTATTTCTTTTTTTCAATTTTTTGATTTTGGCAATTCCTATTCTTGTTTTAATGAGGTATTTTTCTGGAAAAAAAATTTGTTATCGTACCGAATGTTATTACTTTTAAAGATAAGGTTCTAACTTTCAAAAGTAAAATTATTATTGATTGAGATAATTCATGATTGATTATGAGATGTTTGTGATCGATGATGAATTACTTCTTTCAATTGTATAACTTCTCTTTTTTGAGTTTTAATTTTTCTTTTAAAAGTTGTAACTTCGAGGATTGATCACAACATTTTGGAATCGATAGTATGTTTTACAGTTATAACTGACACTAAAAAAATTATAAATTTCTGTACGTCATCATTTTCCGTCCCATGACCAGGGGCAGAGGGAGGGTGGGGCCAGTGCGGTCAATTGCCCGCATTGAAATTTTGAAAATTTTTAGAGTTAATTTTAAATTATAATTAAAATTAAATTTTCTAATAATTCGGCCCTACTCATTTTCGTAAAATACAACAAATTTTAATAATTATTGTTTAATCTTTCTCTTCAATTGGATAGTTGCCCCCACCGGAAAGTGATTATAGCCCTGCCCCTGCCCCTGCCCCTGCCCCTGCCCCTGGTCCCCTGGTGTAAGTTATGGTCCCCCTGGTTACATAAATCCAGAAAATGTCAATAAAAATTACCCATCAATAATTGTACTATTCTTTGCCTTTCGTAGCCACAGCTATTTTGTACTATTTACTGTCTATAAGACTTCGATTATTACATACACATGTATGTTTTACTCATGAACCTTAGCTATACTTCTATTTTTCTCTTTCATCTGTAAAATTGTCGGTGACTTAAATTCAGGAAATATCAATTTAAGCGGTAATAAAAATAAGTTGAAAATATAGACGTGATGAGTTTAAAATTTTACAATTTTTTGGGATCGGACTTGAGAGATTTATTTAAGGTATGAGATATGAAAGAGAAAAATAGAAGTATAGCTAACGTCCATGCGTAAAACATGTATGTGTATGTGGTAATGGAAGTCTCACGATAAATAGTACCAAGTAGCTGTCGCTACGAAAATTTGGCAGCTGAAAGACAAACCCATTAAAATCTCGTGTAATCTCCTTGATTTAAATTTGGGTAAATTTCATTGATACTAACTGGATTTAAGTCATATTTTGTTACATACCCTCTATCAGTTTTTATCTGTTAATAGAATTAATAGAATATGTAATTTTACTAAACTAAATTACCTTTATTAGATCTCCCATTCTATTTAATTACACTTACTCAAGTTAATACAAAATTAATCTATAATTTTATCAAATTAACATAAAATTGACCTTTAATTTTGTTTGATTAATATTCAATTTTATCCGATTAATATTTAATTTTATTAAATTAACACCAAATTAATATTCAATTTCATCAAATTAACACCAAATTAACATTAAATTTTGCCAAATTAACATTTACATTCATCCAATTAACATTCAATTTTATTAAACTTATACCAAATTCATATTCAATTTCATGAAATTAAAACCAAATTAACATTAAATTTTATCCAAACCACATTAAACTTCATCAAATTAACTACCAAATTAAGATTAAATTTGATCTAATTAACACAAAATTAACTATCAATTTTATCAAATTAATACTAAATTTCATCAAATTAATACAAAATTTTATCAAATTAACATGAAATTAATCTTAAATTTTATAAAATTATCATTTTATTTCAGCAAACTAATATTCAATCTCATCAAAACGATATTCAATTTTATAAAATTAATACCAAATCAATATTCAATTTCATCAAATTAACCCAAAATTAACATTTAATTTCATCAATTTAACATCCAATTTATCAAACTAACATCATTTTTTTGATTGAATTTCAAATTAACATTCAATTTCATCAAATCAATACCAAATGGTCATTCCATTTTTTGAATTTAATATTTAATTTTATCAAATTAAGATTATTTTTAAAACTTCAGCTAACTTAGAATGCCTATTTCTACAAGAATTTTGATGGAGGCAATTAGACTTCAGCTAAATAGAAAATTCAAAAGAAAACAAACCACAAGCTCTGATGCCGTTGGTCTATAAATACCCATTTCATTACAACATGTGTTAATCGATCACAAAGTATACAGATAAGTTGGCATTAGAGTTTCGAGATAAATTATATTTGTTCCATTCTCAAGTATATTTTTGCAGTTTTTTTTTTTAATTTTTTGATATGAAACAGCAACACTTTATTCGAAGACAAAACCAAATCATCATTTTAGAGAGGACCGAGAAGTCCTGGGTTGGATATATTATATCCAATTAGATTGTGATCGGATATGAATTTCGTGTTTATATATGTACGTACTAGGTGTATACGATGAAATTTTAAAAAATCTAGTATAATTTGTTAAAATTTAGTTTTATTTGAGTTATCAGTTCTGATGAAATTTTTGAATAATATATTTTTTATTGTTAACGAGGTCAAATATAAAATATGAAGATAAAATTCACCAAATATGCAGCACTGATGAAAACAGTGGCTAAAGAAGGGTGGTTTATTCAACGAAGTAGTCTCACAATATGACTGTTGTGCAATATATTTTAGTATATTATTATTTTTTGTTTATTTTAATTTTACCGTCAGAAGTGTCTGTGTCAACTTACGCTCTAACAATCTAGCTATTTGTAGCACTATTTAACAACCCGGCTACTAGTATAAGTTATTTACAGTGGCCTTAACAACCCAGCTAGATTACCACTGCTCAATTTATAGTGGTATCACGATATAATTGATACATAATATCACTAATCAACCAATAAAAAAATAAGTAGGACTAGTTGACTCTATTAATCCCATATGATAATTATGGGATGCGTAAGTTGTTTGTTGTTGTGAAATTTATATGATCATTGTTCAGTATTATATATTATTAGGGGTAACTTGTACCTGAAGATACGGTACAACGTAAATGAGAAGTAATTGATTTTGGGGGTGAGAATTCAATGTGAATGGTTTCAGAAAGATGTTGGTGGTCGTTAAATGAGTCTACTTGAGAGTGTCAAATTAACTTATTGAAGTCTACCATGTTTTATATTATAAATTTGATCATTTCGTGATAAAATTTCCACCTATACATGCAAGATCCAAGGATCCTTTTAGACCATTTTAGTTGAGTAACATGTTGTCCGAAAAAAGAGTGTGCGAGAGAGAGAGAGAGAGCATTAACAAAGTGAGAACATTATCATTGGCCCTTATTTAGCCATCTTATTTAAGGTTTTCGTACAACAAATAAAGACCACAATGTCTGTTTGTTGAATTATTTCGAATACAGTAGTACCATATTGGATACTTGTCAGCATTTTGGAATGTATCCTTCTAACCTAACCAATCACTGGAATTGCGATAACGGTGCCACTGCAGTCAACAAACAAGCGAACCCTGTTGCACCTAAAATCATAAGTGACGGGGCAAGTTTCATACACAATGATAGCAGTGACCAGTGAATTCTCTTTTTCAATTGTTACAGCTGCAGTCTGTGCTCGTGTCCCAACGAGCTCGGGCCATGAACTCTTACCTAAATCATTAAACACATAAAAAAAATATTAGTCGAATTATGTTACTATAATATCTACATAGCATTGAAAATCTAAAAATATTCTTAGCAACAGAACCTATAAAGACCTCTTTACCTTCACAGATTGAAGCCATCCCCAAATGTTATGCTTTTTCCTTAGCTTGCTTCGTGATTGAAATGGATTGGCTGTGATGAAATGAGTATTTATAGACAAACATGGCCTTGTAGCTTTACAGATGAAAGAGAAAAATAGGTGTTTAAAAAAAAACGTGACACTGCCACATGAGGCCCTCTTGTGTCCTAATAAAAGCCCAAGTACTAAAAATTTTATATTTAGGCTTGTTAATTTTGTGTGTGTGTGTGTGTGTGGGGGGGGGGGGGGGGGGGGGGCTTTTTTACTATATGAGTTCAGATTTTAGACCGAGTCAATTCTTCGTACCTTTATTTTCACCATGGAAATCTTGTGACAAAACTCGAACTCCTGATTTTTTTGTGAGATTCATCTAGTCTTCACGATAATTTTTTCTCGTTTCATAGTATCAATTGGATATTTTATGTCTATTACACATGCATGTTTAACTCAAGCTATTGTACAAGAAATTAGTGGTCGTCCTCTTGCTTTTCAAAGCGATAACCACAAGTATTTGTTCTGCTTGGCAATTGAATTGTTTCACGTTTAACTCAATCCTATATATTTCATGTAAATTTATTGCTGTCAACTAGAACGTTCAGATAACTTACAAAGCCTATTTGTAGGGTTGTCAAAATTCGACACGACACGATTAACCGACACGAATCGATACGAATTAAACGAGTTTGAGTGATAAACGGGTTGACACGCCAAACACGTTTAATAAACGGGTCGTGTTTGGGTGAGACCTGTCAAACCGTTTATCACACGTTTACCCGTTTAAATAAAATTAATATAATAATAAATTAATAATTATCAAGAAAAAATTATCACGAAAAAAGAAGTAAAGAAATCAATACAAAAAAAAAAAAAAGTAAAATAGT
Organism: Ilex aquifolium; assembly: GCA_951799425.1. Classification (NCBI taxonomy): domain Eukaryota; kingdom Viridiplantae; phylum Streptophyta; class Magnoliopsida; order Aquifoliales; family Aquifoliaceae; genus Ilex; species Ilex aquifolium. The sequence continues at coordinate 27,142,796 of OX637401.1, forward strand.
AGTTCAAACTTCAAAGACAAAGGAGGGGAGATGGGGAGCACTTCAAAGACAAAGGCAAACCAATGCCTTTTGTTTTTGTCCCACATTGGAAAATGAGAGGAGAGGGGGAGGGTTGAGTTGCCTATAAAAAGACAATGGCCTCTTGCCTTTTTTTTTAAGCCTTCAAGTCTAATTTTTTATGAGATTTGGCTAAAAATTCCTCTTTTTTGAGGTAAGTACAATTAAAAGTAAAAAAAAATTGTATTATTAAAATTTATTGATATAATTATTTTAAAATTAAATAGGTTAAACGAGTTGTGTTGTGTTACCCGTTTATTAAACGGGTCGTGTTCGTGTTGAGATTTTTCACCTGTTTATTAAACGTGTCGTGTACGGGTTTACATATTTTTTACCCATCACCCGTTTAACCCGACATGTAACCGTTTAACCCGACACGTTTGACACCCCTACCTGTTTGTATAAGAGCAACTCCAAGGGGCTATGTAAACCCACCCCTTTAGCTATTTTAGATAACCCCTTCCCAAAATAATGCTCCAACTAGGGATGTCAATGGACCGAAGCGGGGGCGGGGGGCATAGTCTCCATCCCCGTACCCGCTTAAAAAATCTTTGTCCATCCCCGGTCCACCCCTGCTAACGGGTATAATTTTCATCCCCATCCCCGTCCGCGGGTAAATTTATAATCCCCGTCCCCGTCCCCGTCCCCGCTTCCCCCGTACCAGCCTAAGCCTAAGCCTTTTTTTTTTTTTTTTAAAGAAAAGAGAAAATTTTATTTCATGAAATCCAAAAATTACAAGAAGCAAAAACTGAAACTGTTTAATCAAAACAGTCACTGCCCCCAGACACCAAAGACTAAAGGAGCAATCATATATATATTATATTTATTTAGGGCTAAAAGAGTATTTATATAGAGTATTTATTTATTTATTTAACGGGTAACGGGGACGGGGCGGGGGTAAGGGTAAGTCCATTCCCGCACGGGTTTATACGGGTATCCCCGTCTACGTCCACCGTCCAATACGTATAGTCCATCCCCGGTCCAAATGGGGCGGGTTTGGACGAATACCCGTTTTTCCCCGGTCCACTGTCATCCCTAGCTCCAACGGACTAGCTATTGGGCTATCTAAAATAGATAAGCCCATTTTCACTCGGTAGACGTAGCTAGCGCCTCTCCCTCGCTACCCTCTCTCTCTCTCTCTCTCTCTCTCACTCTCTCTCTCTCTCGCTCTCACTGATCGACAAGCTTCATCGCAGATCGAAACAGCTCCAGAATGGGTGTGTGCTAGATATTTTGAGACCTCTTGTTCAGCACAGCTCCACCGAGTCCACCGATATTCATCAGCACAGCTCCACCGAGTCCACCGAAGGCTCCACCGACTTCAGCACAGCTCATCGTTATTCAGCACAGCTCCACCGAGTCCACCGAAGGCTCCACCGACTTCAAGGTATTCATCTTCACTTTCAACAATGGATTCTGATTCATGCCGAAATCCCCGCAGACCAACTCCTTTCCGACGCCACCTTATTTCATACATACATTCAGCTCTCCAAAAAATCTCTGGGTATTTGTTTGATGGGTATTGATTTGGTATTGATTGGGTATTTGTCAGATTTTTCTATGTTTTGATTTTATTGGGCAATGCTGGTCAGATTTTGGATGTATGCATATGTATCTTTGCTTGGAAGAATTTAATTGCTTGTTTGTTTGTAAGTACTGGAATGACAATGAAGCTTTTGAACTAACTAGCTGTGGAAGTTGGTTTAGTGATCTTTTTCTAATTTTGTGAATTATTTTAGTAAGATGCACTCGATGCATGGCTAGACACACATCCAACTTTGGCTGTGATTGTAGTAGTTTGTTAAGTTTTGATGATGTGGGTGTTCAATGTTTTGTGTTGTAGATAGGGTGATGACTAGATATTTATGTTCAATTACTCTGAGAGTGTATGTTGCATATTCGGATGGGTTCCTTTTGGTTGTGTGGAAGCTGGAAGTTTTTTTTCATAAACCCAATAAGAAAAATATTTTGCTGTGTTGATAGTCATAAAAATGCAGACTGAGTCGTGGTTACTCTGGAAAGTAGTATTCTAGATTTGCATAGAAGGCAAGATCCATAAAAATGCAAACTTGGGTAAACATGGATCTTTGATCATTAGTGGAAATTGATGCCTGCAATATACTCGTAATAACTAGAATATGTTGATTTTTATAGAAACACAGTGTGTACTATATCTTGGATGCTATGTGTTGCCATGGAAAATCATGCCCCCTTGACTTTATATTTGCAAAACACCAGCTGCCCATACTTGATTCAACACATTGAGGGGAACCTTGCTACTTGTCTCATCTTATAGGCATTACACATGGATCCATTCCAACATGGTGCGTACTTCACCAATCTCATGCATGATGGAACAAATTTAGATGATGAGGTTATAGGTCAATCTGCACCAATATCTCCTCAAGTAGAATCCACCACAAAAAAACAACGAGGTGGCAATTTTACATCAGAGGAAGACATTATGATAATCTCGGCGTGGCTTAATATTAGTTTGGATGTTGTGCAAGGAAATGAACAAAAATCAAAGACATATTGGCAAAGGGTTTGCAAGTTCTTCCACGAATACAAACCTAAGTCATGTCCTAGTCGTACTCAAAATTCTTTGATGAATCGTTGGTCAGCAATTCAGCTAGCCACCAACAAATTTTGTGGGTGTTTTGCACAGATAGAAAGACTAAATCAAAGTGGTTTGACAGAGAAATACAAGGTATGAGGGAATATTTTCTTACAAAATAGTGTACTTTTAATGACATGATAATGAGTTTTGTTGTAAATTTTTTCAGATTCGTGATGCCAAGAACTTGTACAAGGAACTCTATAAATCTTCTTTTTCGTTTGAACATTGTTGGAATGAGTTAAGGTATCAACCAAAATGGATGGAGGATTCTCAAGCAAAAAAGCAAAAAACAAAACATAATGCTACTCCTAGCAGCTCCGTGCCTTCTACAGCGGACTCCATAAATTTAGGAGATGACGGTGGGTCCTATGGATCTTTAGACAGGCCACCTGGAAGGAAAGCTGAGAAAACGCGACTACGAAAATCAAAGAGCAAAGAAGCTGGAGATGATGAACTCGTTAATCTGTTAGCAGATATGAAGGAAGATAAAAAGGTAATGAATGAGAAGAAATTTGAAATGTTTGAAAAATATTATCATCAAGAACAAGAACGTCTACTGCAAGAAAAGGAACGTATACTGCAAGAGAAAGAGAGAATGCGAATGAAGCAACTAAAAGAGGAAGATCGAATAATGTCAATGGATACGAGTTGCATGTCTCCGTTGCAAGCTGAATATTATCACCGCCGCCAAATGGAAATCTTGAGGAAGAAGATGTAGTTCTTTTTTATTAATAGACAAACAACTTTAAGTAGTAGTAATGATGCTACAAGTACTGTAATAACATTTGCTTAAGTAGTGCCTAGTAGTTTCCATGTATATTTCACTGATGCTCGACTAGATCAGCTTGGAGTTTGGAATGATTTTCTTTGTCTCTAATGCAATGCTGAGTATTGATAAATTGAAGCAGTTCTGAACTCCGCTCAAGTATGACTGTGGCAGTGGGATTCTCATCCATTGTATCATAACTAAATTCCAACCCATTAGCGTTCCTCTCATCTTCGACAATCATGTTATGTAATATTATGCATGCCTTCATAATATCCTTAAGCACTTCAAGTGTCTAGAAACGTGCTGGTCCACGCACTATAGCAAATTGTGCTTGGAGCACTCCAAATGCTCGCTCAACATCCTTTCTTGCAGACTCTTGACATTTTGCAAAATGTATTTGCTTATTGCCTCTTGGAGATGAAATTGTTTTGACAAATGTTGCCCATTTTGGATATATACCATCAGCAAGGTAATATCCCATTGTATAATCGTTCCCGTTGACTGAGAAATTGACTGGAGGAGCCCGAATTTCTGAAAGGAGAGCAAAAACAGAAGAGCGTTCTAGTACGTTGATATCATTATGAGATCCAGGTAACCCAAAAAAGGCATGCCAAATCCAGAGATCATATGAAGCCACAGCCTCCAAAATAATTGTTGGTTCATGGACGTGACCAGAATACATACCTTTCCATGCTGTTGGACAATTTTTCCATTTCCAATGCATACAATCAATGCTACCCAACATCCCAGGAAACCCACGATTGGTACCCATTGCTAATAATCTAGCAATGTCATCGTTGTTTGGTGACCTGAGGTATTCATTGGAAAAAACTGGTACTACCGCCCTCACAAATCTTTTCAAATTTTCTATTGCGGTGCTTTCGCCAATCCTCACATAATCATCAACAGCATCTGCTGCAACTCCATAAGCAAGCATCCTTATGGCGGCTGTCATCTTTTGAAGAGAAGACAAACCAGTAATTCCAACAGCATCTTTTTTTTGGACAAAATATGGATCATAATTTTCCACCATTGATAGAATACAAAGGAAAAGGGTTCGATTCATTCGAAACCTTCTTCGAAATAAATTTGGGGGATAGACAGGCGGATCAACAAAATAATCACGATACAGTCTTTCGTGCCCTTGAACTCGATTGCGAACAATAACTGAATGACCTTGAATGAAACCACGACGTACACCAGAGCTTTCCTCGCTATTGCGTTTGTTCCTTTTGATAGCACAAATTGTTATCATCTCCAATTCATCATCAGAGTCAGAATCGTCAAGAATCATCTTCATTGCAGAATGACGAGCCATAACATAAACACAAAGAAGAGTGCAATGACAATAAATAGATTTGAGGTGTATGACAATGAGAGATGGAAGATCCTATTTATACATATCCTAAAATATGACCGTTGCAAATATAACCGTTATTAATATGACCGTTAAAAAATTCAAATTTTAAAATTTTGAATTACGTGACCGTTATTAATATGATTGTTATTAAAAAAATTAAAATTTTAAAATTTTGATGACGTGGCGTAACACGTCAGCACGTGATGTCATCAATATGGTGATGACATGTCATACTACATAGTATTTTAGATTTTAATAATTATAGTTAGTTAAAGTTAGTTGAAGTGGTTAGCTAAAATAGATAGCGTTGTTGGAGTGAATTTGAAAAAGTGGTTAGCTAAAGTAGATAATGTAATAAAAAAATATATTTTTACTAGCTAGTTTAGATAGCTCCCTTGGAGTTGCTCTAAGAATTTAGATGGAAGCAATTAAACTTCAGCTAAGTAGAAAGTTCAAAAAAAAGCCAACCACAAGTTCTGATGTTGTTGGTCTATACATACCTATTTTATTACAACATGTGCTAATCAATCACAAAGTATACAGAGAGGATGACATTAGAGTTTCGAGATAACTTATACTAGTTCCATTCCCAAGTATACTTTTTCAGTTTTTTTTTTTTTTTTCTTTTTTTGCAGGTACTTTTCACGTTTCAATGTTAAACAAATGATATAGGTAGGGCAAATTATGTGTTGGCCTTGTCAACGCCCTTATCTCACTTTACCATTTGAACTATAATTTTGGGCATCACTCTGTCCCTCAGCTACAAAATTTATAGTTATGGGGGTAATGTGACAAAGTTGTGGGGATCGATGCGTAATTTTTTTCTTGTAGGAATCTAATATGTTTATGTAAGGGTTTATGGTTCGAGCGCTAAGCCCCTTGGAACAAAGTAGAGACTGCAACTGCAATATTTGAAAAGGACAATCCTTTTGGCCATTGCTATCATTGAGTTATTGGGTGCACCGTGATTTTAGCTGCAATAGAGTTCATGTTGAGAGAGAGAGAGAGAGAGAGAGAAGAGAGGGATTATTAATATTATAGTTCGCACTTATAAATCCACCTTATTTAAGGGTGAGTAAAACACATGGAGACCACATAAACTCCACTTATGGGATTATCAATGTCACTTATTTAGCCGTCTTATTTAAAGTTTAGTACAACACAATGGAGACCATAAACTCCATTTGTTGAATTATTTAACGTACAATACCACACTAAGGTTCAACTACTCTCCAATTTCCTACTAACAACCGTGCCATTGCAGTCAATAAATACACTAACCCTATCAACCCTATAATCGCGAGGGAGGGGCCATCCATCAAACATAATGATAACAGTGGCCCAAGGGTTCTCCTTTTCAATTTGTGTAGCTGCAGTCCGCGTTGGCGTGCCAACCAACTCGGGCCAAGAAGTCTTAACTAAATAAGCACACAAAAACTTGTATCATAATATATAGTATATTATCTCCTTAGCATTGAAACTGTAAAAGTAATCTTAGCAATAGAACTTGAACTCTTTACCTGTAGCAAGAATTGATGCCATGCATCCTCTGTTATATTCTTTTTCCTTGGTTTACTTTGTGATTGATACGCAAAAGGCCGTGATAAAATGAGAATTTATAAACCACCAACCTCATAACTTTTGGCTTGGTTTGCATGATTGGGAGTAGGGCTGTTAATCGAGCTGAATTCGAGCCTTTGTCAAGCCTAATTTACACATAAACGAGCTGGCTCGTTTAACAATTAACACATAAACGAGCCTTAAATAATGTTCAAGCTTGGCTTGATTAACAGCCCTAATTGGGAGCAAGGGCAGCCCAAGACAAATTGAGGTCCTTGGCAAAATTCTTGTATGAGACTCATTACGTCTAATTTTTTTTACTTACTTACCCTTCCTTAAATTATGCATAATTTTTATTCTATCCACCTCTTTCTCTCTCCCCTATTTTCTCTTCATTTCTCTCTCTCCTTTACTCTCCCTATTTTTCCCCTATTTTCTCTCTATCTCCCATTAATAATTTATTTTCTTTTCAAATATGGAAAGATTTGATTTGATTTTTTCATCTCTCTGCCTCCTATTTTCTCTCCCCATTACTCTCTCTCCTTATATTCTCTCTCTCTTTATATCAATGTTACAACAACACAATTACACTAATCAGTTACAATTGTCCTATAATACACCAAACAGTTACTCATATATTCTAATAAACTAAACAATTACACAAAATTATAATACCAACTCAATTGATCATTCAGTTATTTACATAAACCAAAGAGTTGCACCATTCAGTGGGATCATTACCCCCACTGAAATTTTTAAAAAAAATTAGGGTTAGTTTTAAATTATAATTAAAATTAAATTTTCTGATAATTTGCCCTTACTAATTAAACAATCATTTTCACAAAATAAAACAAATTTTAATAATTGTTGTTTAATCGTTCTCTTCAATTGCATAGTTTCCCCCACCGGAAAGATACTATAGGCCTGCCCCTGCCCGTGGTCCCCCTGGTGTAAGTTATGGTCCACCGAATTATTCTTTTACAACCCCAAGAATATGACATAAATCCAGAAAATGTCAGTAAAATTTACCCATGATTAAATGAAGGAGATTGCACGAGAATTTTATGAATTTTTCTTTCATCAATACTGTCAAACTTTGTACTATCCCTTGCTTTTCGTAGCCACGGCTACTTTGTACTATTTACCATATGTGAGACTTCGATTACTACATACACATGTATGTCTTACTCATGGATCTTAGCTATACTTCTATTTTTCTCTTTCATCTGTAAAATTGTCGGTGACTTAAATTCAAGGAATGTAAGTTTATGTAGTAATAAGAATAAGTTATAAATATAGACGTTATGAGTTTAAAATTGGGTAATTTTTTGGGGCAAGACCATGAAAATTTTATCCCTTATGAATACCTAGTCCCGACGTTGATGAATTGTTTTTAACCAAAAAGGAAAATGGATTAATCAAAGTACACGAAAGTTGTCCCGAAAGTTGAATAAAATAAAATAAAAATGATTATTCTTTTGCCATGGAATCTGTCCTCACACTAGCATATGCCGAGAATATCCTCGAGGCAATATCCTGTTGTTAAACGTGAAATAATACTTCTTCATAAGACAAATGGCAATAGTTATCGCAATTCATTAAAACACTCCACTGATTTCACATAAAGTTCAAATCCTTGGACTTTTAAGAGCTAAAACAAAGACAAAGGAATCTTAATAGCCATCAGCCAAATGTCATAACAAAAGACAAATGATTTATCTAACTTTTAACCTTTAACCCTTTAACTTAACCATGCATGACCAATGAAAAGGACATAAATGAACCAAATCACATTTGATTTTACCATGCCCCATCCTCGATTGTCATTTGTTGGCTGCATTGATGACAGACAGGTTCATGAAATTTCCGATAGGCTTGAGTTAAACGTGTAATAATTGGGATCCAATTATGGTATAAATCAATGGTTTTAAATAACTCAATTCTTCATTAGAATCTAATTTCTCGTAATTGAACGAGAAGATATTATGGATATAATTATGTTTCTTAAATTTGTTATTTGGTAGAAGTTAGTAGACCTCACTGATCCAACCACCCACCTCGATTTGGGATACAAAATTAGGTAAATGATTTGGTAAACATAACATTTCGAAAGTGTTAGGTTATTAGACCCGCCCGACCCTGTGTATGACCCCAGTGACTCATCAGTGAGCCGTTATGGGTTGGATTCAAACTTGGATCATATTTACAAGAGACGCATTAAAACTTGGTTAAATTAGACCAGTTTATACCCGTTCGTGTAATGCCAAGCCGAATAACCCGAGCAAAAGACAAAGAATTCCAAAGAATCTTCACCTTTTGTGTAGGATTTGAGTATTGTTGTCTTGGATGCATGTATTATGGAGATAATTTGATATTTTTACATGTGTTTTTAGTTGATGTATTCTACGTAAAGTCTAGTATAGTTATTACTATTGTTACTACCAGTAATTATTATTATTATTTTTTTATAATTTGATCAACCAATCTCACTAGTTAACCCAATGGTCGAGCCAGTGATCCAGTCTCTTAGACGGGTTGGTGTATGGGCCAAGTTTAATAACTTATTAATTTGCTAGTATGACTTATGAATCTAACTAAGAGATTTAACAAAAGTCCATGAGTAAAACTTGTCTATGTCGTAGTCGAAGTCTCACATATGATAAATAGTACCAAGTAGTTGTGGCTATGAAAAGCAAAGGATAATACAAAGTTAGGCAGCATTGATGAAAGACAAATCCATGAAATTCTCGTGCAATCTCAATGAGTTAAAATAGGTGTAATAATCGTACCCAGAAAAAAAAAAGAGGTTTAGTAATCACATGCAAACCGTTTAAACGAATTCGAATTTCTTCTACTAATCACATGGTCGTAATGTATTATGAAGGACTGAAAAGAAACTAGTTTTGGGTTTAAGTTCCAAATTAATATATTGAGCATTTTTTTTAATTGAACTCCTCTTATCTCACAACAAGTAGTATTAGAGTCATTCTCCTGATTGAGAAAATGCATATGCAGATCGGTCACTCTATATATCTGTTAGGGAGCATTGTCCTCCAACACCACACAGCTATCCACAGGAGACTTCACTGTACCTACGTCGAGACCAAAACTAAAAGTCTCACCACGTGCTTGAGCTGAAAAGTATGTTTGGCCTCACTAATATATCGTAGTTGTGGAGACTTGAACTAAAGTATTGAACGAGAAAATTTAAGTTCTTACCTATTGGACCATTCTAAACTAACTAATTCCTTTAAATTTTGCATTTTATGCACAAGTATACTAAAAACAACCACAAAAATGGAAAAACACCCACAAAAGTGATAATTTTTTGTATGGAAGAAAAGTGGTACAAATAATTACCACAAATGTTGTAAAAAATCCAAAAGAGTGGTAAAAACACCCTTTTAAGCTAATAAATTTTAGAGGTATAATATCAATTTTTTTTTATCGGTGCTGTCGTCAAATCCATGAAAATGACATAAATGAACCAAATCACATCTGATATTACAATAACCCATCCTAGTTTGTCATTTGTTGGCTGCATTGATGACAGACAAGTTCATGAAATTTCCAATAGGTTTGAGTTAAATATGTGTAATAATTGGGATCCAATAATAGTATCATATTTCTTCTCTTTTTTAAATAAATAAATGTATACAATTCTCTTATTTTATTATATCACCATAATTTATTATTTTCAAGGTCAAGGTCGATGGTTATAAATAAATCAATTCTTCAATTAAACGAGAAAATATTATGGATAAAACTATGTTTCTTAAATTTGTTTATAAGTATTTCAAAATATCAAAATTTCATGCGTTTGAATGTTTGGTGAAAGTACATGAGATATTTATCCTTCATGAATATTCTAATTCCAGTGTGGATGACCTGTCTTTGAACATACTGGAGAGGTGATTAGGCGAGGTACGCGTAAGCTGACCCAAACACCCCTAACTGTTGACCTAAAAAAACTAAATTAGTAGACCCACTAATCCAACCACCCCCTCTAATGTGGGATACAAAATCTGATAAATGATTTGATAAGCATAGCATTGTTAGAGTGTAAGGTTATTAGACCCGCCCGACCCAACCCAGTGACTCATCAGTGATTCGATATGGGTTGGATTCGTACTTGGATCATTTTTAGAAGAGGCCCATTAAAACTTGGTTAAAAGTTTCCGAAATAGCCCTGTTCCAATCTCTATATGCAAAGTGCACACAAAAGTCTGGTATTTTTGTAGTTTTAAAATTTAACAGCACAGTTATTACTATTTGTGGAATTCTATTTAGTCTGGGTCTTCTTGAAGTCATGTGTAACTGGTTTTATTACGGTAGGAGTAGAAATAGTTGTCTTGTAAGAATTTTATTTATATAGTAATCTTTAAAGGCTATTTTTAGCCACTTGTATTCTTTGCGTCAAATACTATGTGGTGAGTTACTTCACTTACTTGATGCATGCAAGAATTTTATTTGGATGTATAATTGGTTGTAATTGTACAAGCTCATTTTTTGTCGTGAAGTATAATGGCATCATCAAGTATTGGAGCAAGTAATGAAGGTTTAATATTTGAAAATAGACAATGTAGATGCGGGCTAAGTTGCAATTGAATTGAAGATTGAAGAAATTTCTACTTCAATCCAACTTTTGAGGCAAACAAAGGAGTGACTGCTACTATTTACAAACTCTTTTTTATATACACGATCAAAGACTTTCAAGAAAATCATCTTCAAACCTAGTTTTGATAATATTCATGTTTTATTGAACTAAGGCACTCAAGTACTACCCATGTAGGGGTTCTCAGAGGGGGGGGGGGGAACATGGTCCCCCTTTGCTCTAAAGTAGTTCTGTCACTGCCCGATAGTGATGGAATTTAGGAGGAGGCCATAAAATAGAAGCAGAGATCCACGAAAAAGAAGCATACAAATTTGAGATAAATCAAAACTAGAACAACATGGTTGTAGATATCAAAATGAATATGTGTATACATACATGAAATCAGAATGGTAATGAGAAAAAAAAATGCAGAGACATACTGTTTGATTTCGAAAAATGGAGAAAAGGGGTTGTGGGGAAGTGAAGGTTGTAGTGTACACATGCATTTGGAGTCCAAGAAGATTACAAAAGAGAAAGAGAGAGGAAAGCAGAGATGTAGAGAGAGAGTTGATTAACAAAGAAAGAAAATTATGAATGCCACTTATTAAGCAGTCTTATTTAAAGTTTATTACAACACATGGAGACTATAAACTCCATTTGTTGGATTATTTCATGTACAATATCATACTAGGATTCCGCTATCTCCAATTATGCTAATAATTGGACGATTCAAACCGGCCATTCTGACATAATTAACCAATATAAGGGACTCGAACAACAGTGCCGCTACAGTCAACAAACACGCGAACTCTGTCGCGCCTAAGGTCTTTGGTGGTGGGACAAGTCTCATACAAAATGATAACATTGAGCCAAGGCTGCTCCTTTTCAATTTGTGTAGCTGCAGTCTGTGCCGACTGCCCAACCAACTCGGGCCATGAAGTCCTACCTAAATAAACACACAAAAACTTGTATCAGAACACTATATATTATCTCCTTAGCATTGAAACTCTAAAAAAGTAATCTTAGCAATGGAACTTGTACTCTTTACCTGTAGCAAGAAGTGATTCCATCCTCAATGTTATGCTTTTACCTTAGCTTACTTTGTGATTGATATCCAAAAGACTCTGATGAAATGGGAATTTATAGACCAACAATCTAGTAGGTCGTGGATTTGTTTGCATGGATAGGAGACAGGTCTGGTTATAATATTAAAATATTATTTTTTGAGACAATTCCTTCACTTTTCATCAAATTCTCGTGCAAGAGAAGCCATGAAATTCTCGTGCAATAGAGTGGATCCCAAGAGGAAATATAAGAGAAGGTAAGGCTGGTGGTTCACCACAAGTAAATATTGAATGCAACAGTGATATCATGTCAGTAATGTTGACGTGATATCAACAACCAATAATAAAATATCATGTGGACAAGGTGAACCTTACTCGAATAGTTATTTACTTCTCTTTTTTTTAATTTTTTGATTTGGGCAACTCCTATTCTTGTTTAAATGAGGTATTTTTCTGAAAAAAATTTTATTATTGTACTGAACGTTATTACTTTTAAAGATAAGGTTAGAACTTTCAAAAGTAAAATTATTATTGATTGAGATAATTCATGATTGATTATAAGATGTTGTGATCGATGATGAATTACTTCCATCAATTATATAACTTCTCCTTTTTGAGTTTTAATTTTTCCTTTAAAAGTTGTAACTTTGAGGATTGATCACAACATTTTGGAATGGACAGTATATTTTACAATTACAATTGACACTAAAAAAATTATAAATTTCAATACGTCATCATCTTCGTTTCCATGACCAGGGGCGGAGGGAGGGTTCATCAAATTAACATCCAAAATCATTCAATAAATATTCAATTTATCAAATCAACATCAAATAACATGCAATTTCATCCAATTAATACTCAATTCATGAAATTTACACCAAATTAACATTCAATTCTTCAAATCAACATTTAATTTTACCTAATAAACATTTAATTCATTAAATTAACATTAAAATTCAACTAATAAACATTTAATTCATCAATCTCATCCAATTTATATTCAAATTCATTTAATTCATAAAATTAACATTGAAAATCTTCCAAAAAAGATTCAATTTAACAAATTAGCACCAAAGTAACACGCAATTTCATCCAATAAACATTATATAAATAACAAATTAACATTCATTGAATAAATATTTAATTCATAAAATCAACACTAAATTAACATTCAATTCAACAAATTAACAATTTAAATTAACTATTTAAAATTAAAATTCATCAAATTAAGATTCAATTTCATCAAATTAACACCAAATTAATATTCAATTCTTCAAATTAACACTAAATCAACTTTCAATTCATAAAATTAACACAAAATTAATATTCAATTCGTCAAAGTCACATTCAATTCCATCTAATAAATAATTAATTCATCAAATTAACTTAACATTCAATTTCATCAAATAAATATTCAATTCATCAAATTAATACTAAACTAATATTCAATTCATCCAATTTATATTCAAAATCATCCAATTAACACTCAATTCATCATATTAACATCCAAAATCATCTAATAAAATTCAATTTATCAAACCAACACCAATGTAATATAAAAATTTATCGAATAAACATTTAATTTATCAAATCAACACCAAATTAACATTCAATTCAACAAATTAACATTTTGTTTCGTATAATAAACATTCAATTCATTAAATTAACATCAAATTAACATTCAATTCATGAAATCAATACTAAATTAACATTCAATTTATCAAACTAACACTAAATTAATATAAATTGTATGAATTTAATATATATTTGGTATTGATTTCATCAATTGAACATAAATTTGGTGTTAATTTGACGATTGAATATGTATTGGATGAATATAATGTTAATAGTTGAATTTAAATGTTAATTTTATTAATTGAATGTTTATTAGATGAAATGTAATGTTAATTTAGCGTTGAGTTAATGAATTAAATGTTTATTTGATTAATTTTCATATTACTTTGGTGTTGATTTGATAAATTGAATTTTTATTGGATTATTTTGGATGTTAATTTTGATAAATTGAGTGTTAATTGGATGAATTGAATGTCGATTTAGTCTTTAATTTGATGAATTGAATATTAATTGGATGAATTAAATGTTAATTTGATATTAATTTGATGAATTAAATATTAATTTGATGAAATTGAATGTTAATTTAATAAATTGAATGTTACTTTGATAGTATTTTGTGTGGGTTACATCTTTTTGGAGTTGCGACGGATGTCGATGATGGATCCAATAAAAGTGGGAATTGAATTTTTTCAAAAAATTCAACTGTAAGGAAACATCCCTGCCTAAATTTTTTTTCAAAAAATATATACTTTGCATCACGAAAATATTTTTTATTCTCAATTCTCAAATATATGTACCAGTAAAGGGATGGCGGGAAGGTAAGAGAAAGTGATTTAGGCGGGAAAAGAAGAAAACGGTGGGAACGGGAGAGAGATAAAGTTTTTGTGGGTCACATATGTCCAAAATAAATGAATAAATAAATAGCTGAATAAATAAATATTATTATATTTCAGGAGTGTAAGTATAAATAGCTGAAAGTGTTGTATATAGCTTTGGCACTGTCCTTCTGGATCTGCTAAGTGGAAAGCACATCCCTCCAAGTCATGTGAGTGGCTTATATCTCTCATCGTTCTTTGCATATGGGGTATATAGAAAATGTTCATAGTTTTCATTGGTACTCTAGAACCCATTACGTACACGATTGTATTGGAGTAACCAACTTGATTGTGATATTGAAATTGTGAGTGTGTGATTAACTAATTCAAATAAGCGTCGGAAAAGTCAGTTAGGTGGATAAGAAGCGTAAATTGTGTTGATAAAGAACTATATCAATTGTATGTATGAGCAATAATGAATTGTTTTCTTGGCAATTGACTGGCCTAAATAAAGTATTTTTCCACTTGTTAGAGGTGAATCACTGGCCATCAGGTCCCTGTATAATCATAGAAGGAAAACAATATGTCAAAAACTTATCTTTCCACACAACACAAATAGGTGTACACATTCTATAATATGCAAGCATTGGTAAGTATATTCAACCATTTACTTCATGGGAGCTATAATGTACTCATTCAAACGTTCACATAATTTAGTTTAAGCATTTAGAAACGCCAGCACCGTTAATGCATACCCCCAATTAACAAACACCTAATCCTATGTTTCCCATTTATTTTAATGCTGTAGGCCAAAGGCTAGGCCTACCCACTAACTCTACATCTATAAGTAGTGTGATACTTCTTTCATAAAGAACTTGTTCTAGGTTTGGTTTTGCAGTTCATTAAGTCTTCCCGAATCTTTTCCTCTGCTTAATGTATACCTGAAAGTTTGTTCTTCAGCGGATCATGCTAATGTCTGTATATATAACATAAACTACCAATCGTAAATCATGAACAGCAACATTACCAACAAATTTGAAGATGTTTGAAACTTTAAAGCATTCATACAAGGGTTTACCTTCTACATTGGATAAAAGATCCCTCCAGTAATGACTTTCCCTTGCAAAGCAACGGTGTTTTTCAAAGAGAAAAACAATCTGTAGCCTTCGGGTCCATTACTTGGAGGTGGAAACTTTTTCAAAAGAAAAGTTCATTTCTTGTGGACCTCTACAGAATATGCTTTGTAGTAAGCATTGCATTTTTCACTGAAGTAATGGTCTTGAATAGACAATGAAGTTGCGTAATCAGTCTAAAGAAGGCTAAGCAATATACATGGCAGCTAGATTGCCACTTCCAGCTCAACAAGGATCAAATACATGACAGATGGATTGCTTTTGAGGTAATAAGCAGGAACTACATTCTTGTATTGTGTTTTTTTTTTTATTTTGTGGGACTGAACTTCTTGTAGCATTTCAAAAGTTTTAACGCTAAATTTGTCTAGATTTACCTGCCGGGAAAAAAATTTGTTTAGATTCAAGAGTAGCATATCTTGAAGAAAGGATTGAACAATTTTGTATATTGGGGGCTGGTATGTATATTTATAAGAGCATTTCCTGGATGCATTTAGATGCATAATTGGAGAGAAAGAGAGAAAGGAAGAGATATTGTGATATCGAATTATGTAAGCCTGAATGTTTTAATTGTTACCCATTAAGCCTGAATGTTTTAATTGTTACCCATTTTATGGGCTCAGGCCAATAATGTTATGCTGCCTTTGAACATCTAGGGATCATGACCCTGTACTATGAAATATTCTCTTTCCCTACCGGAGGTAAAGTCTAGCAGTCTCGATCTTATGAAAATCTAGGTGCTACTATAATAGTGATGGATTTTTGTTTTTAATCATAGATAGGTTTACTGTTGAGGAGTTGTTTGTCTGTTTACTATTATAATGATGAGTTTTTGGTGTCAATCATAGATGGGGTTGTTAGTTTATCGCCAAGGAGTTCTCTGCCTGTTTACATTTTGATATCTTCTCATGAGCCAATAGTATTATTTTGTTTACTGTATATTGAAGGCTGAATATGCTTACAGGGAAGCGTTGTTGGACCCACATCTCTGTAGGTATTCAGTTATTATTGTTGATGAGGCTCATGAGAGAACTGCCCAAATTGATGTATTGCTTGGCTTGCTGAAGAGTGTACAAAAAGCAAGGTCAGGGAATGTCAATGAACCTCTAAATTTTGCTCATACAAAAGCTAACAATGGCTCATTGTTGAAGAAAGAAAATGCTGTTCAAGGTGTTAGTATTCTCAAGCAACTTCGAGGCAGAAGATTCACTCCGTTGAAGTTAGTCATCATGTCTGCAAGTTTGGATGCACGAAGTTTTTCTCTGTACTTTGGTGGTGCAAGAGCTGTTCATGTTCAGGGGCGACAATTTCCAGTGGATATACTCTATACTCGTTGTCCAGAGACAGATTATGTAGATGCAGCCTTAATCACTATATTTCAGGTAGTTATTTGTCCATCTCTTCGTATGCTCCCCATCTAAACAATAGATTAGAAATTCTGGTGCTGATTTTGAGCTTTCTCAATTTCATTTGCATAGAATTTTGGGCTAATAAAGGCAATAGTTTCTTGCTTGTGTTATCTTTTGCCGTTTATTATCTTTTCAGTAAATTATTTCTTGTTAGTCATATATGTTTCCATTTTTCAAATTGTGGTGGATAGCACTTGCTGCTGATTTTTTAAATCTGTTGGTCCTTGGCTAACAGTTCTGAATAGGTTTACAGGGAACCCATCGATTCCTTATCCTTGACCTAAATCTAGTTGGCCCTGAAATATTTAAGTTGCTTATTTAGTTATTCGGCATTGTCTGGCTTTCCTCATTGGCGTTCATTCTTACCATTCTTCCTTAGTTCATTTTCCTTGTCTTGTTTGATACATTTGGAGGAGGGTCCTGGTGATATACTTGTATTCCTGACTGGCCAGGAAGAGATTGAATCTGTTGAGAGACTTGTCCAGGAGCGTCTTCTGCAATTGCCTGAAGTCAATCAGAAGCTTCTAACCTTTCCTATATTCTCATCTCTTCCCTCAGAAAAGCAAATGAGAGTTTTCATGCCTGCTCCGGTTGGGTTTCGCAAGGTAATTTTGTGATATCCTATTGGAATTTGTTTTTTATATATACTGAATGTATGTATGTATGTGTGTATATATATATAATAACATATGATTATGTCAATTTAATATTCAATTCATCCAATTAATATTCAATTTTATTAAATTAATACCAAATTATTATTCAATTTCATGAAATTAAAACCAAATTAACTTTAAATTTTATCAAAACCACATTAAACTTCATCAAATTTACTACCAAATTAATATTCAATTTGATCTAATTTACACCAAATTAACTACCAATTTTATCAAATAAATATTAAATTTCATTAAATTAATACAATTTTTTATCAAATTAACGTGAAATTGATTTTAAATTTTATAAAATTATCATTTTATTTCAACAAATTAATATTCAATCTCATCAAATCAATATTCAATTTTATAAATTTAACACCAAAACAATATTCAATTTTATCAAATTTACCCCAAATTAACATTTAAATTCATCAATTTAACATCCAATTTATCAAACTAACATCATCTTTTTGATTGAATTTCAAATTAACATTCAATTTCATCAAATCAATACCAAATGGTCATTCAATTTTTCGAATTTAATATTTAATTTTATCAAATTAATATTATTTTTAAAACTTCAGCTAACTTAGAAAGCCTATTCGTACAAGAATTTTGATGGAGGCAATTAAACTTCAGCTAAGTAGAAAGTTCAATAGAAAACCAACCACAAGCTCTGATGTTGTTGGTATATAAATACCCATTTCATTACAACATGTGCTAATCGATCACAAAATATACAGATAGGTTGCATCAGAGTTTCAAGATAAATTATATCAGTTCCATTCCCAAGTATACTTTGTCAGTTTTTTTTTTTTTTTTTCAATTTTTTGCAGCTACTTTTCAAGTTTCAATGTTAAGCAGATGATATAGATAGGGGTAGATTATAAGAAGGCCCCATCAACCCCCTTATCTCACTTTACCCTCTTAACTACAATTTTGGACTCACTATGCCTCTCCAACTACAAAATTTCTCATATCATCTCCTCAACTATCAATTTTCTCATATTTTTCTTTTAACCGTAGTCATTGATATAATACTATCCCAATTTTAGACACTACAAACATTACGTACTAGGTGTATACGATGAAATCTTAAAAAATCTTGTATAATTTGTTAAAATTTAGTTTTATTTGAGTTATCTGTTCTGATCAAATTTTTGAAAAATATATTTTTTATTGTTAACGAGGTCAAATATAAAATATGAAGATAAAATTCACCAAATATCCGGTACTGATTAAAACAGTGGCTAAAGAAGGGTGGTTTATTCAACGAAGTAGCCTCAAAATATGACTGAAAAAAGTCCAAATGATTGACATTATTAATTACAACTTCAACTATTTTTCGTATTATAACAAAAAATTATTTTGTGCAATATATTTTAGTATATTATTTTTTTTAGTTTAACTGTCAGGAATATCTATGCTAACTTACGCCTTAACAATCCGGCTATTTGTAGCACTTCTTAACAACCCAGCTAGTAGTATAAGTTATTTATAGCGGCCTTAACAATCCGGCTAGATTACCACTACCCAATGTATAGTTGTATCACGATATTATTGATGCATAATATCACCAATCAACCAATAAATAAATAATTAGGACTACTTGAGTCTACTAATCCCATATGGCAATTATGGGATGTGCAAGTTGTTTGTTGTTGTGAAATTTATAAGATCATTGTTTAGTACTATATATTACTATGGGTAACCCGTGTCTAAAGGCGCGATGCAACGTAATTGAGAAGTAATTGATTTTTTTTTTGGGGGGGGGAGGGGGGAAAGAATTCAATGTGAATAGTTTTCAAAAGGATGTTGATGGTCGTTAGACGAGTCTATTTGAGACTATCGAATTAACTTATTGAAGTATATCCTATTATATATTATAAATTTGACCACTACATGATAAAATTTCCACCTATACATGCAAGATCCAAGGATCCTTTTAGACCATTTTAGTTGAGTAACACGTTGTACCAAAAAAGTGAGAGAGAGAGAGAGAGACCATTAACAAAGTGGGAATATTATCATTGCCCCTTATTTAGCCATCTTATTTAAGGTTTTCGTACAACAAATGGAGAACATAGTGTCTATTTGTTGAATTATTTCGAAAACAGTACCATACTGGATAACTGTCAAAATTATCCATGTGTCCTTCTGACCTAAGTAATTATCGGAATTGCGATAACGGTGCCACTGCAGTCAACAAACACGCGAACCCTGTCGCACCTAAAATCGAAAGTGACGGGGCAATTTTCATACACAATGATAGCAGTGACCAATGAATTCTCCTTTTCAATTGTTACAGCTGCATCCTGTGCTTGCGTCCCAACGAGCTCGGGCCATGAACTCTTACCTGAATCAATAAGCACAAAAAAAAAAAATTAGTCAAATTATGTTACTATATTATCTGCTTAGTATTAAAAATTCTAAAAATATTCTTAACAATAGAACTTATAAAGAGATCTTTACCTTTACAAATTAAAACCATCCCCAAATGTTATGTTTTTTCCTTAGCTTGCCTTGTGATTAATATGGACTGGCTGTGATGAAATGAGTATTTATAGACAAACATAGCCCTATAGCTTTACAGATGAAACGTGTAGGTAGTAATCGTAATCTCACACAAGGCACGCCACGTGTACAGATAGATGGGAAGGTAAGGTTGGTGGTCCTTACTCACGTGCACACAATTTAACTAGAGTGTCAAACGTGTCGGATTAAATGATTATATGTTGAGTTAAACTGGTGACGGATGAAAAACATGTAAACGCATACACGACCCGTTTAATAAACGGGTGAAAAATATCAACACGAACACAAACCGTTTAATAAACGAGTAACACGACACGACTCGTTTAACCCGCTTAATTTTAATTTATAATTAGTTTATTATTATATTTTTGTGGCTGTCACTAAATTAAAAAAAAAATTATGTGGCTATCACTAAAAATAATATATATACTGCCTAATTTTTTAAAATAATTATTAATTTATTATTATATTAATTTTAATTGAATGGGTAAACGAGTGATAAATGGATTGACAGGACTCACCCGAACACGATTCGTTTATTAAACGTGTCTAACGGGTTAACCCGTTTACCACTCAAATTCGTTAAGGTCTCACCCAAACCCGCTTAATTCATGTTGATTCGTGTCGGTTAATCGTGTCGTGTCAGATTTTGACATAACTCAAGTCTTTGTTTATATCGGTCATGAATTACTTGAATTAATTGTAATTTTTTATTTACGAGTTGTGATTTGACATTTTAAAAGTTTATAACTTTTATGATCCAGCAAATAAATTTAAAATCGGTCATATTTTTAGCAGTTGTAAATTAATTTTAAAAATTATACATTTTGGTACGGTATCATTTCCGGTTCGTAGTGTTCCCCTTACTTCACTTTTCATAGATTGTCTTTTTTTTGTCAACGATTAGAGGGTCTGTGTCAACTTACGTATATTTTGATTAATTCTCTTTCCAGTTCAGTCAAATGCAGGTCATACATTCCGGAACTAAAAAATTCATGAGAAATAAATCTCGCATAACCTAACTCCAAGAAATTACCAAAATTCAAACTCAGAATATTTTAATTTATAACTCGTCTCTATTATCATTTAATCAATTAATTTCATTTTCATGGACTGTCTGCCAAGTAAAACATTTATCGTCAAAAAATTGATTTAATAGTACTAAGTAGCTGTGACTAAGTAGCTGTGACTACGAAAAACAAGGGATAGTACAAAGTTTGGCAGCATTGATGAAAGACAAATCCATGAAATTCTCGTGCAATCCCCTTGATTTAAACTTGGATAAATTTCACTTATACTCGCTCAATTTAAGTCATATTTTACTGACACTCTCTCTATCTGAAATATTATTACATAATCCTATCAGTTTTTGTTTGTTAATAGACCTAACAGAATATGTAATTTTACTAAATTACCCTTACTAGAACTCCCATTTTATTTAATTATCCTTTCTCAAGTAAATACAAAATTAATCTATAATTTTATCAAATTAACATAAAATTGACCTTTAATTTTTTTTGATTAATAATATATTTTATCCAATTAATATTTAATTTTATCAAATTAACACCAAATTAATATTCAATTTCATTAAATTAGCACCAAATTAACATTCACTTCATCCAATTAACATTCAATTTAATTAAATTAATACCAAAGTATTATTCAATTTCGTGAAATTAAAACCAAATTAACATTAAATTTTATCAAAACCACATTAACCTTCATCAAATTAACTACCAAATTAATATTCAATTTGATCTAATTAACACCAAATAAACTATCAATTTTATCAAATTAATATTAAATTTTATCAAATTAATATTAAATTTTATCAAATTAATACAAAATTTTATCAAATTAACATGAAAGTGATATTAAATTTTATAAAATTATCATTTTATTTCAGCAATCTAATATTCAATCTCATCAAATTGATATTTAATTTTATAAAATTAACACCAAATGAATATTCAATTGAATCAAATTAGCCCCAAATTAACATTTAATTTCATCAATTTAACATCCAATTTATCAAAGTAACAAATTTTCGGGGTTAGTTTTAAATTATCTGCTAAACATTGATTGAAAAGTAACAAATTTTAATAATTATTTGTTTAGTCTTTCCCTTCAATTGGGTAGTTGTCCCCACTGGAAAGAGCCCCTAGCCCCTGCCCGTGGTCCCCCTGGTGTAAGTTATGGTCCACCGAGCTATTCTTTTGCCACCCCAAGAATATGACACAAATTCAGAAAATGTAAGTGAAATTTACCCATGTTTAAATGAAGGAAATTGTACGATAATTTCATGGATTTGTCTTTCATCAATGCTGTCAAAGTCTGTCGTCACACTAGCATATGCCGAGAATATCCTCGAGGCAATATCCTTTTGTTAAACGTGGAATAATACTTCTTCATAAGACAAATGGCAATAGTTATCGCAATTCATTAAAACACTCCACCGATTTCACATAAAGTTCAAATCCTTGGACTTTTAAGAGCTAAAACAAAGACAAAGGAAATCTTAATAGCCATCAGCCAAATGTCATAACAAAAGACAAATGATTTCAAATAAGGTGTTAAAATCTCATGCATTGAATATTTGGTGGAGGATAGTAGACCTCACTGATCCAACTACCTACATGGATTTGAGCCAATGACCCAGTCTCTTAGACAAGTTGGTGTATGGGCCAAGTTTAATAACTTATTAATTTGCTAGTATGACTTGTAAATCTAACTAAGATTTAAAACTTTTCTATGTAGTAATCCAAGTCTCCGACGATAAATAGGACTAAGTAGTTGTGGCTATGAAAAGCAAAAGATAGTACAAAGTTAGGCAGCATTGATGCAAGACAAATCCATGAAAGTCTAATGCAATCTCCATGAGTTAAGACCCGAGATCTCCGTGGGATATAACTTTCAAAAGTAAAATTATTATTGATTGAGATAATTCATGATTGATTATGAGATGTTGTGATCGATGATGAATTACTTCAATTAGAGCATCTCCAACAGATGCTTCAAATGCCCAAAATAGGCAAATTTTAGCTAACCAAAGCCAAAAACAGCACTCCAACAGATTATGTTCATATGCTGTAAAATAGATTTTTGCTACAGTGATGCTCTAAATATAGAGCATCACTGTAGCAATATGTAAACATAATATATATTATTTTCTCTCTCTTCCTCTCATTTCTTTCATTCTCTCTCTTTCTCCTTTTCGCTATTCCCAAAAAATATAATACAAAAGGGATGATAAATAATATTTAAAAGAAGTAGTTAAAAATATAGAGAATCTGTTGGAGTGTGTATTGAAAAAGTGAGTAGCTAAAATAGAAAAAGTTGCTTTTTGGGTAGCTAAAATAGCTACTATTGTTGGAGATGCTCTTAATTGTATAACTTTTCCTTTTTGAGTTCTAATTTCTCTTTTAAAAGTTGTAACTTTGAGGATTGATCACAACATTTTGGAATCAATAATATCTTTTACTGTTATAATTGACCCTGAAAAAATTATAAATTTCGGGACGTCATCATCTTCGGTCCCATGAGCAAGGGCAAAGGGAGGGTGGGGCCAGTGGGGTCAAATGCCCCCACTGAAATTTTAAAATTTTTTAGGATTAGTATTAAATTATAATTAAAATTAAATTTTCTAATAACTTGTCCGTACTAATTAAACAATCATTTTTGCAAAATACAACAAATTTTAATAATTATTATTTAGTCTTTCTTTTCAATTGGATAGTTGCCCCCACTGGAAAGAGCCCCTAGCCCCTGCCCCTGCCCCTGCCCCTGCCCGTGGTCCCCCTGGTGTAAGTTATGGTCCACCGAGCTATTCTTTTGCAACCCCAAGAATATGACATAATTTCAGAAAATGTAACTGAAATTTACCCATGTTTAAATGAAGGAAATTGTACGAGAATTTTATGGATTTGTCTTTCATCAATACTGTAAAAGTTTGTACTATTCCTTTCTTTAAGTAGCCACAGCTACTTTGTACTATTTACTGTCTATGTGACTTCGATTACTACATACACATGTATGTTTTACTCATGGATCTTAGCTATACTCCTATTTTTCTCTTTCTCTGTTAAATTGTGGTGACTTAAATTCAGGGAATGTCAGTTTAAGTAATAATAAGAATAAGTTGTAAATATAGACGATATGATTTTAAAATTTGTTAATTTTTTGGGGTCAGACCATGAAAATTTTATCCCTCATGAATACCCTAGTCCCGACGTTGATGAACTGTTTTTAATCGAATCGAAAAATAGATTAATCAAAGTATACGTAAATTGACTCGAAAGTTGATGAAAATAAAATAAAAATAATTATTCTTTTGCCAAGGAATTTGTCCTCACACTAGCATATGCCAAGAATATCCTCGATGCAATATCCTTTTGTTAAACGTGGAATAATACTTCTACATAAGACAAATAGCAATAGTTATCGCTATTCACAAGAAAAGGACTTGAGATAAATGTGTAATAATCATTCGTATCTAATTTCTGGCAATTTCTGTCGAAAAAAAAAAAATTTCTGGCAATCGAACAAGAAAATATTGTGGAGAGTTACAACTGATTTAGGTTAGATGAGTATGCAATTTTAGTGGACCCGGCCCAACCCGGTGTTTAAACTCAGTGACTCATCAGTGATTCGATACGTGTTGAATTTATACTTGGATTATTTTTACAACAGTCGTTTAAACATGGTTATATGATGATGTGGTTTCATTGAAACTTGGTTAAAATTTGGTTATGGGACGCGTAGTCAATTCAAAAGTCATAGTAAAACATGTTAGATTTTTAAATTCAAATAGCATTGCTCTTCAGGAATAGCCCTATTTCGATATCTCTTTGCAAAGTGCACACAAAGACAATAGTGAGCAGGCGTGCTGTCCATCTCTCTATGTAGGATCTGAGCATTGCAATATTGGATGTGTTATGGAAATAATTTGATACTTTCATGTGTTTTTAGTTGATGTATCTTTATATTATGTAGCAATGTAACTACAATCAAGGAGTATATGTAAATCATGTTCAGAAAAAAGAACTATATGTAAATAAAAAAAGTTATTTGAATAATACATTTAGGTATGCATTCGATGCATTTAGATATTAATTTTTAAGTGTTTTGGTCAAATTTACCAAGGAAAATCCCTCCATTGTGATGTGGATTAAGAAGGTTTAGCGAAGGAAAATCATGGGTAAAGAGGGAAGAAGGTAGGATGCTAACTGTTTGCAAACAAAAACAAATTTGAATGTTACAGAAAATTTTACTTTTATTCATTTTCTACTTTTTTAACTACTTCCTCTTGAAGTATAAATACTAAAGTTACACCATTTCTAACAGTTTAAACTTTGGAGTAGATGATTGTTTAACATGGTATCAGAGTACGAGGTCATGTGTTTAAATCTCCCCACCACCCTAATTATTAAAAGATTTTCACGTGCTAGCTAGGTCCAAAATTCAACATGTACGTGAGGGTTGGAGTAAACCATTAAGTTTTTGGAGTAAATGGTTGTTTAATATTTCCTTCCCAAACAAAGACATATAAAAGTTAAATCTATTTTTCACTTTTTTTTGTTTCCATCATTATTTAGCTAAAAAACAAATAGAATTGACTATAATCTATATGTACTACTAATAAAAGGTAACTAAGTGAAAAAAATTTGATTCTCAAATATGCCCTTAATTATTATTATAAAATCCATTTAATCCCTGATTCAATAATTTGTGTAATTATAATCAATTTAATTTTTTGACCTGTATTTGGGGAATAAATTTCTAATTGATATATGTTTCAATTATCAACTAAGCTTGGGCCACTTCATAGACTCTTCAAGTTCTAAGAATTAGTTTTCAACCAATTTGACCTCTTTATATTCTCCATTTTTTCACACTACAAACCGATACAAACTCTATGAATACTTTCCCACCAATGATCAATGTATTAAATACTGGAAACCTTCCATTCAAACATCAATATAGTTTGTCTTTTAAGTCCATTTTATTATTTTAGTATTTTTTTTATGTTGAAGGGGAAGAGCGTTCTAATAGAATATGAATCTTGACCATTTAACAGTTAAGATTTATTAAAGTTGTGGATTTTGCAAGAAGAAAAGTGATCAACAACTTTATTATGAATACAAAATCTTCTCCGCCTGGATGCCAATAATCCAATGACCCGTGTTGACATTCGGGCCAGATTTAATATGTATGTAAGTATACCTTGTGAATCTAACTACAACTTTTAGTTTTGTCAGAGTCAATTTTTGTATGATGTAAATACAGTCTTAAACCTCACCGTCCATAAGACTTGAATTTAATCATCACAAAATCAAATAGTGGTTTCTATCATATTTCCTTTTATGTTTTGTATCGTATAAGAAAAAGAATGGCTTTCTATAAATGTTATTTTTTTTATGCTATCGGACTGCCAAAAAAGCGATAGTGAGAATCGAGAGATATTCAATACAACGATGATATTATGTCAACATTGATGACATGGTATCACCAATTAATAATAAAACCCGAAATGGGCAGAGTGAACGTCACTTTGTTAGTTATTTTTTTTACATAGAAGTAAGTGGGTAGGTATCTGCTTACATGGAAGGGAAATTATTTGTTTGTATGAAATCCATTTCCTTATTTGTCTGCATATTATTAGCTGATGATATCATACGACAATGTTGACGTGGTATCACTGTTACAATAAATATTTTTTCGAATTGAAGAGTCCTTGTAATGGAAGACTAAAGCTATTAGAACATAATTTAAAAACATAATGTACTGTGACCAATCAAAAGTCCTTGTAGTGGAATCTTGCCCAATTTGCATGGTTTATTTGAAACATCGAAATGTTCATGACCCACCACATTGTCTTGGCCTAATCATTTTTTGAGCAGCCTCCTTCCATGGGCTATCAAATTTGAAATTTTACTTTATAATTTAAGTTATAGCAGTCAAAATGGATCATCCTTAATTATCTCTTGAATCTATGCTTTGGTGTTTCTAGATTTCGTGTTCTGATAGGATTTTACCATTTTGGTCATTTGTTATTTTTTTCTTTTGAATATATTTTATCCGACTTTATACTACAGTTACAAAAATGCAAAAACACAAATAAGTCAACAATATCAGTTTCAGGTAAATTGATAGTCTCTTATCCATTCCTCTAAAAGTTAGAACTTTTGGAAATAGTGATTTGTTCTTTTTCCCTAGGAATTAGATGCTTAAAATCATCATTTCGGAGAGGACCGAGAAGTCCTGGGTTGGATGTATTATATCCAATTAGTGTTCGTGTCAACTTACGCTTTAACAATCCGGCTATTTGTAGCACTACTTAACAACCCGACTACTAGTATAAGTTATTTATAGTGGCCTTAACAACCCAACTAGATTACCATTGCTCAATTTATAGTGGTATCACGATATAATTGATACATAATATCACCAATCAACCAATAAACAAATAAGTAGGACTAGTTGACTCTACTAATCCCATATGGTAATTATGGGATGCGCAAGTTGTTTGTTGTTGTGAAATTTATAGGATCATTGTTTAGTACTATATATTATTAGGGGTAACGTAAGTGAGAAGTAATTAATTTTGGGAGAAGAATTCAATGTGAATGGTTTTCAGAAAGATGTTGATGACCGTTAGATGAGTCTACTTGAGACTGTCGAATGAACTTATTGAAGTTTACCCTATTTTATATTATAGATTTGACCACTACGTGATAAAATTTCCACCTATACGTGCAAGATCCAAGGATCCTTTTAGACCATTTTAGTTGAGTAACACGTTGTCCGAAAAAAGTGTGTGTGAGAGAGAGAGAGAGGATTAACAAAGTGGGAACATTATCATTGCCCCTTATTTAGCCATCTTATTTAAGGTTTTCGTACAACAAATGGAGACCATAGTGTCTATTTGTTGAATTATTTCGAAAACAGTACCATACTGGATAATTGTCAACAATTATCCATATGTCCTTCTAACCTAAGTAATTCTCGGAATTGCGATAACAGTGCCACTGCAGTCAACAAACACGCGAACCCTGTCGCACCTAAAATCGTAAGTGACGGGACAAGTTTCATACACAATGATAGCAGTGACCAATGAATTCTCTTTTTCAATTGTTACAGCTGCAGTCTGTGCCCGTGTCCCAACGAGCTCGGGCCATGAACTCTTACCTGAAATCATTAAGCACATAAAAAAATATTAGTCGAATTCTGTTACTATAATATCTACATAGCATTGGAAATCTAAAAATATTCTTAGCAATAGAACTTGTAAAGAGGTCTTTACCTTTACAGATTGAAGCCATCCCCAAATGTTATGCTTTTTCCTTAGCTTGCTTCGAGATTGATATGGATTGGCTGTGATGAAATGAGTATTTATAGACAAACATGGCCTTGTAGCTTTACAGATGAAAGAGAAAAATGGATGTTTAAAAAAAACGTGTACGTACTACGTAGTAATCGTAATCCCACATAACTTACCGAAAAAAAAAAAAATCGTAATCCCACATAAGACACGCCACGTGCACGGAAAGATAAGAGAAGATAAGGTTGGTGGTCCCTTATCCCTTACTCACGTGCACACCACCTAGGTCAAGTGTTTATTGTTATCCATAATGAATTACTTGAATTAAAAATTATGTAACTTTTATGATCAAGCAAAATTTTTTTAAAATCGATCATATTTTTTGTAATTATATATTAATTTTTTAAAATTATAAATTTTACTCATAATGTTTTAATTTATAACTCGTTCCTATTATCATTTAATCAATTAATTTCATTTTCATGGAATGTCGGCCAAGTAAAACATTTATCGTCAAAAAATTGATTTAAAAGTACTAAGTAGCTGTGACTACGAAAAACAAGGGATAGTACAAAGTTTGGCTGCATTGATGAAAGACAAATCCATGAAATTCTCGTGCAATAAAAATGATTATTCTTTTTCCAAGGAATCTGTCCTCACACTAGCATATGCCGAGAATATCCTCGAGGCAATATCCTTTTGTTAAATGTGGAATAATACTTCTACATAAGACAAATGGCAATAGTTATCGCTATTCACAAGAAAAGGACTTGACATAAATGTGTAATAATCATTCGTATCTAATTTCTGGCTATTGAACAAGAAAACATTGTGGAGAGTTACAATTGATTTAGGTTAGATGAGTACACAATTTTAGTAAACCCGGCCCAATCCGGTGTTTGAACCCAGTGACTCATTAGTGATCCGACTCGTGTTGGATTTAAACTTGGATTATTTTTACAAAAGAGTCGTTTAAACTTGGTTACTTGATGATGTGGTTTCATTAAAACTTGGTAAAAATTTGGTTATGAGACGCGTAATCAATCCAAAAGTAATAGTAAAACATGTTAGATTTTTAAATTCAAATAACATTGCTCTTCAAGAATAGCCCTATTCCGATATCTCTTTGCAAAGTGCACACAAAGACAATAGTGAGCGGGTGTGCTGTCCATCTCTCTATGAAGGATCTGAGCATTGCAATATTGGATGTGTTATGGAAATAATTTGATGCTTTCATGCGGAAAATTCATTAAAACACTCCACCGATTTCACATAAAGTTCATTAAAACACTCCACCGATTTCACATAAAGTTCAAATCCTTGGACTTTTAAGAGCTAAAACAAAGACAAAGGAATCTTAATAGCCATCAGCCATGACATAACAAAAGACAAATGATTTATCTAACTTTTAACCTTTTAACCCTTTAACTTTTACCTTTTAACATAACCATGAATGACCAATGAAAAGGACATAAATGAACCAAATCACATTTGATTTTTCCATGGCCCATCCTCGATTGTCATTTGTTGGCTGCATTGATGACAGACAGGTTCATGAAATTTCCATAGGCTTGAGTTAAACGTGTAATAATTGGGATCCAATTATGGTATAATATTCTTTTCTTTTTTAAATAAAAAAAGAAATTGAATCAATGGAATCAATGGTTTTAAATAAATCAATTCTTCATTGGAATCAATGGTTTTAAATAAATCAATTCTTCATTAGAATCTAATTTCTCGTAATTGAACGAAAAGATATTATGGATATAATTATGTTTCTTAAATTTGTTATTTGGTGGAAGTTACTAGACCTCACTGATCCAACCACCCACCTCGATTTGGGATACAAAATTAGGTAAATGATTTGGTAAACATAACATTTCGAAAGTGTTAGGTTATTAGACCCGTCCGACCCTGTGTATGACCCTAGTGACTCATCAGTGATCCGTTATGGGTTGGATTCAAACTTGGATCATATTTACAAGAGACGCATTAAAACTTGGTTAAATTAGACCAGTTTATTCCCGTTCGTGTAATGCCAAGCCGAATAACCCGAGCAAAAGACAAATAATTCCAAAGAATCTTCACATTTTGTGTAGGATCTGAGTATTGTTGTCTTGGATGTATTATGGAGATAATTTGATATTTTTACATGTGTTTTTAGTTGATGTATTCTACGTAAAGTCTAGTATAGTTATTACTATTGTTACTACCAGTAATTATTATTATTATTTTTTTATAATTTGATCAACCAATCTCACTAGTTAACCCAATGGTCGAGCCAGTGATCCAGTCTCTTAGACGGGTTGGTGTATGGGCTAAGTTTAATAACTTATTAATTTGCTAGTATGACTTATGAATCTAACTAAGAGATTTAACAAAGGTCCATGAGTAAAACTTGTCTATGTCGTAGTCGAAGTCTCACATATGATAAATAGTACCAAGTAGTTGTGGCTATGAAAAGCAAAGGATAATACAAAGTTAGGCAGCATTGATGAAAGACAAATCCATGAAATTCTCGTGCAATCTCAATGAGTTAAAATAGGTGTAATAATCGTACCCAGAAAAAAAAAAGAGGTTTAGTAATCACATGCAAACCGTTTAAACGAATTCGAATTTCTTCTAATAATCACATGGTCGTAATGTATTATGAAGGACTGAAAAGAAACTAGTTTTGGGTTTAAGTTCCAAATTAATATATTGAGCATTTTTTTTAATTGAACTCCTCTTATCTCACAACAAGTAGTATTAGAGTCATTCTCCTGATTGAGAAAATGCATATGCAGATCGGTCACTCTATATATCTGTTAGGGAGCATTGTCCTCCAACACCACACAGCTATCCACAGGAGACTTCACTGTACCTACGTCGAGACCAAAACTAAAAGTCTCACCACGTGCTTGAGCTGAAAAGTATGTTTGGCCTCACTAATATATCGTAGTTGTGGAGACTTGAACTAAAGTATTGAACGAGAAAATTTAAGTTCTTACCTATTGGACCATTCTAAACTAACTAATTCCTTTAAATTTTGCATTTTATGCACAAGTATACTAAAAACAACCACAAAAATGGAAAAACACCCACAAAAGTGATAATTTTTTGTATGGAAGAAAAGTGGTACAAATAATTACCACAAATGTTGTAAAAAATCCAAAAGAGTGGTAAAAACACCCTTTTAAGCTAATAAATTTTAGAGGTATAATATCAATTTTTTTTTATCGGTGCTGTCGTCAAATCCATGAAAATGACATAAATGAACCAAATCACATCTGATATTACAATAACCCATCCTAGTTTGTCATTTGTTGGCTGCATTGATGACAGACAAGTTCATGAAATTTCCAATAGGTTTGAGTTAAATATGTGTAATAATTGGGATCCAATAATAGTATCATATTTCTTCTCTTTTTTAAATAAATAAATGTATACAATTCTCTTATTTTATTATATCACCATAATTTATTATTTTCTAGGTCAAGGTCGATGGTTATAAATAAATCAATTCTTCAATTAAACGAGAAAATATTATGGATAAAACTATGTTTCTTAAATTTGTTTATCAGTATTTCAAAATATCAAAATTTCATGCATTTGAATGTTTGGTGAAAGTACATGAGATATTTATCCTTCATGAATATTCTAATTCCAGTGTGAATGACCTGTCTTTGAACATACTGGAGAGGTGATTAGGCGAGGTACGCGTAAGCTGACCCAAACACCCCTAACTGTTGACCTAAAAAAACTAAATTAGTAGACCCACTAATCCAACCACCCCCTCTAATGTGGGATACAAAATCTGATAAATGATTTGATAAGCATAGCATTGTTAGAGTGTAAGGTTATTAGACCCGCCCGACCCAACCCAGTGACTCATCAGTGATTCGATATGGGTTGGATTCGTACTTGGATCATTTTTAGAAGAGGCCCATTAAAACTTGGTTAAAAGTTTCCGAAATAGCCTTGTTCTAATCTCTATATGCAAAGTGCACACAAAAGTCTGGTATTTTTGTAGTTTTAAAATTTAACAGCACAGTTATTACTATTTGTGGAATTCTATTTAGTCTGGGTCTTCTTGAAGTCATGTGTAACTGGTTTTATTACGGTAGGAGTAGAAATAGTTGTCTTGTAAGAATTTTATTTATATAGTAATCTTTAAAGGCTATTTTTAGCCACTTGTATTCTTTGCGTCAAATACTATGTGGTGAGTTACTTCACTTACTTGATGCATGCAAGAATTTTATTTGGATGTATAATTGGTTGTAATTGTACAAGCTCATTTTTTGTCGTGAAGTATAATGGCATCATCAAGTATTGGAGCAAGTAATGAAGGTTTAATATTTGAAAATAGACAACGTAGATGCGGGCTAAGTTGCAATTGAATTGAAGATTGATGAAATTTCTACTTCAATCCAACTTTTGAGGCAAACAAAGGAGTGACTGCTACTATTTACAAACTCTTTTTTATATACACGATCAAAGACTTTCAAGAAAATCATCTTCAAACCTAGTTTTGATAAGGAAAATGCTATTTGGACCTAAAAATCTGACATAAAAATCTGACATAATGATGTGGCTTCATAGAAATCATTGGATCAACACCAAGTTCCAATGTTTGATGGTGATGGCGTAAACCTTCGGATACGAGCTAAGGAACCAGATTAATTGGCGTGAGCAGTTTGCATGGGGACTAATATGGCATCTGAGCTACAAGGCTCGTGAAGTGGGGAATGACAGCTCTAATTAGTCGTGTGTAATGTGTGAAATACAATAGAAATATAGTGGTTCACCGGCTGATGAGCTCGGCTAGTCCACTCTCTAATGGAGGCTCTTGCTCCTGTCTCTTTATTGATGAATTGAAGGTGTTACAGTCGAATACTCAGGGGACTAGGGTTTCAGAAAATCTCCTCCTTGCCATGGAGGTTGCCCTCCCTTTTTATGGCCTCATGCTTACCTCTAACACGGAATTACCTCCTATATCGAAGGGATCGTGCCCTATCTTCCTCCATAATTCCGGAGTTACCTAAACTCCATATGGCTGGCTTCAAACGGAGAGTTCTTTGCCTTCTTTCGTGGGATTCTCCTTAGCTTTAGGAGGGGATCGTGGTTGATTACGGGTCTTATGCCTTGGAATGGTTCTACTTTCCTTTTAGTGATACCCGTAGTTACCTTGCTGTCCTTTCATCATTCCTTAACTCGTGTCCTCAGCTGGGAGCTCTTTAGCGCTGACTAGATGAGCTCTGGCCAATGCCAGATGAGCTCTGCCTCTTCTGTCTGAGCTCCCGACCTGAGCTCATTTTCTGAGCTCGTGTCTGTTCATATCAGGTATCATCAGTTGCCCCCCAGCCCTTGCCTTAGGTTAGCCTAGGCAGGGGCTGATCTACACGAACTGAATTAGACCCGCACGTGGCCAGCATGTGGCTTTAGGATTTTTGACGGTTTATAGCAATCATGTCTTTCCTTGATTCCCGCGCATGTCTTTACCCACGTCCCTCAAGCTTTAAAGACCCAAATGGCTACCTGAACCGTCTTTCTACACTGTTCATCTTCCTCGCTGCTCCTCGTCTCCATTCTCTCTGCGATTTCGGACCATTTTGCTTGAGCCTTTCTGTTTTCTTGCTTGAGGTCGAATTCCCTACTCTCGTTTCGAAGATTCGCATCGCCTCCTTCCTCCGATAGTGCTTCAGGCTGCCGTTCACAGCTATTCCTGGGTTAGGTACGTCTTTTGCCCCTTCCTCTTCCTCCTTTTGCTCTGGATCCCTCGAATTCGAGGTGGTTGCTGCATTTTTGGGCTTTTCGATTCTTTTACTTCTGGAATCGTGACCATTGCTTAGCCCCCCTTCCTCATTTCGTTGATTGGAGCTCCATAGTTCACATTCTTGCCGTCGGGAGTTACTGTGCCGACCCAAGGGTTATTAAAGAGTGTCTGACTCGTGCTCCTTTGCTTTATCGTTCCTTTAACCTTCCTTTTTCTCTTCCTATCATGTCTGCCTCTTCTGGAGCTACTCGCTCCTCTGTCTCACTTTTAGGGTCTAGGTCAGTCGAGGAAGACTCCGAATTAGGGGAGGTAGGTGACGAGATAGATAACTTCCCTGGGGTGGAAGCCGTAGATTCTGAGGTTAATACCGAAGTGCCTCCTTCAGCATCCCCTTCCTTGCCCCCTAGGCCAGACAAAGGCAAAGGTAAAGTCAGTGGAGTTGGGGTTGAAGGGAAGACCTCATATTTGGGGCTTGCCTATACGCACGCTGAGTCTGTGGGCTACAGCAAAGAGGCCCCTGAACTAATGCAGGTTTATAAGCTTCGGTACGGCTTTCCTCCTGGGGTCGAACCCTGGTGTCCAGACAAATCTGTCTACTACGTAGAACAAGTACACAATAGGGTTTGCTTTTTCCTTGCCTCCTTTGAGAACGGTCTTCGCTTTCCTCTGCATCCCTTCATCAAGGCTGTTATGCAGCACTTCCATGTGTGCCCATCCCAGATTTCCCCCAACTTCTACGGTGTCATGACCGGTCTTCTGGTCATCTTTAGGAAGCATAGACTTGGGCTTCCTAGTCTTTCTTTGTTTTTGGAGCTCTTCAACGTCAAGCCGACCTCTGGAGGCTTCTTATATGCCTCTAAGCGTGCCAACGTTAGGCAGCTTATCTCTAACATTCCGACCTCTCATAAGCACTGGAAGGAACGCTTCTTTTTTGTCGGGGGCACCAATTGGGAGTATAATCTTGCTGATAAGACGGATACTCTTGGTATCCCTACAGCTTGGGCTGAACCGGACAACTTGCGTGAGTCTTTTCTCAAGTCAACTGAGTCCTGACCTGGTACTTGCAAACCTTTAGCCTTTTTCTTATTTGCTCACTTTCTTCTTTTCAGGTGATCGTCTTGAGCTCAGCCCTGAGGATAAGAAAACACTAGTGGAGTTGGAGAAGATCAAGCCAGAGAAGTACGCTGACCTTATTGAGTTACAAAATTTGGTGCGGATAGGTCTAAGTCCTCCTGCGGTGACCTTGGCGATCCCATTATCGGTTTTAGGGGCTGACGAAGGTACCCTCTTTTTTTTTTTCTTTTTTTTTGTTGTGCTTCCTTCCCTTCTTCTTCTCCTTACATCTCCCTACTCCCCCCAGACATTCCAGGTTCTTCTACCATGAAGTCTACTCCAGAAGAGCTCAAAGCCAAGGTGGATGAGCTGCTGCAAGGTGGTAGATCTAGCAAGCGCAAGTCCCGGGTTAGTTCTGGGAGTGGTCCAGGTACCCGGGCTAAAATCCCCAGGTTGGAGGTGTCTTCTCGCCCCTCTATAACTAAAGAACAGGTTCCAAGCAAGGTTCCGACCTCTTCCTCTGGGATTTCACAAGCTGCAACCACCTTTTCTTCCCCTCCAGTGGCCCCTTCTAAGTTGGCGTCTGCTCAGGAGAGGGATCAGGCTTCCCCTTCTTCTTCTGAGGTCAAGGAGGCTTTGGAATTGGTTCCCGACCTTCAACCCGGGAAGTTCGAATACAGTGCTTCTGGGAAGGTGACTGAAAAAGAGAGAAAGTCTGAGGAGGAAGATGAGGACTCCTTTTTTGACAATATAGACCTTGCTGCTGGAGCTCTTTCCTCTATCTTTTCTGAATCTGATGTCCTGAAGGCCGCTTCCATGCCCCTGGAGGAATCCGTCTCTTTGGCCCTTCAGGGAGCTGCTACTGTGAGTGTTAACCCCCTTTTCCTCTTTGCTTGTTCGCATTTCGTGGTCTGATGTAATTTTTCTGTTCTTTCTTTTTATTCTCAGGCTGCCCTTCATACGAGAGGTCTACTGCACCGAGTCCAGTCTCAAGAGAGCTCCTTTAAGGTCCTAAAGAAATATAAGGACAAAGTTTCTGAATTGTCTCTTGAGAACGAAGGCCTTAGAACTCAGAGTGAAGACCTCAAGGCTCAGGTGGAGATCCTCAACGAGCAGTTGGAGAAGCAAGCTTCCGACCTTAAGCATACATTGACCGTCAAGGTCAGAGCTGAGGAAGGGGAGAAGAGAACTCAGGACGAGCTGAGGCTGGTTAGGGAGGACCTGCAGCTTAAGGTTGAGGCGTGGACCAAGGCCAGCCAAGAGGCTTTTGACGCCAAGAAAGAGCTCAGCCAGGCCAAGCAAGACTATCTTGCCCTCAATGAAGCAAATGGTAAACTCTGTGAGGAGCTTGAGGAGCAGAAAAACTTGGTCACACAGAAAAGTGAGGAGATTGTCGAGCTTAAGGATGAGGCCACCACTTTGTGGGCTACTGGGTGGGTCGCTTTTAGGCGTAAAGCAATCAAAGCTTACCCAGATCTCACATTCAATTTCCCTATCCCTACTGAGGAGGAAATGGAAGAATCTGACTCTAGTGGTGAGGAGGACAACTCAGCTCTTCCTCCTGGAGTTCCACTCCCAGATGTCTCTGCTTCCCCCTCTACTGTTCTTGCTGTGGCCTCACCTGCTGACCTGGTGACTGAGGTATTTGAACAAACGTCATTGCCTGGTACGGCAGAGGCTCCTGGGGCCAGTGTTCCTGGAAATTCCCCTCCTCCAGCATCAGGATCCTTGCCCCCTGAGCTCCTGGGTTCTGATTCTCCTGCTGATGCTATGTCTGCCGAGCTGCAGGGTCTTCTGTCCACTCCCCCTTCAGAAACTTAGGTCTTTTTGACTGTAATTTCTTTGTAAAGAATTTTTGAGATGTAACTTTGACTTGGGCTAGGGCCTTGTGCTACTTCGTAATTTTTTTGTTATTTTGTTTTTTCATTGCTGGTTTATCATATTCATATGTCCCTTTGAATTCCAGCTATTCATATGTCCCTTTGAATTCCAGCACATATATATTTTTGAATATATCTTTGAATTTGCGCACCTGTATGTATTCAACTTGGTATACTCCCCTTGTCCCCTTTTGCTTTGAGGGGTGTTGTGCACTTCTTGAAGCAAACTTACTAGATTTGAAGGGTACGGGAGACTTGGTGCCATGCTCAATTGCTTTTCCTTAGCCTTTTAAGCTCAGTGGTTGGCACCCTAAGAATCCATTACTTATCATTCTTCGTTTTGAGCTATTCAGACTGATACTCTGAACTGGCGTGCTTCTTCCGGGTTGCATAGCTCACGCTTGTGAATTTTTGCTGAGCTATGCAGCTCTTCTTTCTGAACCTAAGAGCTCTTACTGCGCTTTTTAACTCTTTTTGTTATCTTAAGAGTTCCTTCTGAGCTACTTGGCTCAGTTGTCTGACCTTAAAGGTTATTTCTGAGCTTCATTGTTTTCGACAGATCTTTCTCTGGAATGGATAACAAATCCTGCCGGCCTTCTTTAAGCAAGGCTATGAACTTTCACCTGCTGTCAAGTTCACTTGATGAACTGAAGAAACTATTTGGAGCTATTCCTCTTTAAGGTGAACAGGGCTGTTATGATCGCCGGCCTTAAAGACTTGCTATGCCAGTGTCTTGTTCTTGACTGGGCTGAGCTAAAGTGTGGGGGGTATGTGGCTTGGTGGGGTCAGAATGTTCCTTCGTTGTCTTGAATGCAATATAAGGGGTGGTCCTGTACGTATTCCTTTTCCCTCGTTTTTTTTTTTTTTTTTTTTTTTTTATTTTTTTTTATTTTTACCGTTTCCCATAACCGTCACGTCTTTTCCCTTTCCATAACCGCAACCCCTTTCCATAACCGTAGCCTCTTTCCATAACCGTAGCCACTTCCCATAACCGTTGCTTCCTTTATTAATTCAGAAACTACACGGGCAACTTGATTCTCTCTTTCTTGGCTCTTGGTTTCCTGAAAAGCTCCCAACTTTTCCTAACATATTTTTGACTCTCTTCTTGATTTCTTGCGTCTTTATCAGCACTTTCGATGGCTGCCTCTGTTTCTTCTTTGTTCCAGGAACGATCCTCCTTCGGAATTGAATGGAATTGGCATTGTCGCTATCTGTCCCCTTCAATACTTGAATCTTCTGATTTGGTGGACATCAAAAAACGGTTTTTCCCTTATCTTGACTTGCCTTTGCGAGTCCCTTCCTCCGATGAGCCTTGCAACTACCTTCCCCGAGGGGAAGTCTGTTTCTTTGAAGGTGCTATGGACATGGGACTTCGCCTTCCCCTTCATCCGGCCATTGGGCGAGTTCTTGCCTACTATGGCCTGTGCCCTTCTCGCCTTTCTCCACGAGGGTGGGCTGCTATGGTAAGCTTCTTCTTGTTCTGTCGTCTGCATGCTCTTGGCAGGTTCCCCTTTGTCTCTGAGTTCCTGTACTTCTTTGAGATTGAGGAAGATGATGCCCCCTGCTTCAGTTTCTTCCGTTGGAGGGATGTCAATTTACGCCCTTTGGTTCTAGATCTTCCCTCCAATCCTGAAGGGTGGTCTGAGCGTTTCTTCTTCGCTTCTGGAGAGGCTTGGAGGTCTCCTGAGGATCGCTGTCATAAAGCCAGGATTCCTCGGTCCTGGAAGAGCTTCTCTCGTATTGGTAAGCTCGAGCATAGCTCTTTTGAGTACTTTCCTTTTAAAGACATGCTCTGATTATGTCCTTGCTGTGCAGATCCACCTGACCTGGATTTACCAGGGATGGTGAATATCAACGAGTTGTTGCTTGTGGAGTCTAAGACTTATTCCGAGCTGATGACGAGCGCAAACCTCTATTTGCTTGGGGCTGAGGCTACTGGGTTTGAGTTTTCCACTATTCCTTACTCTTCCTGGACCTCTTTCTCTGATTCTGATGAGGATGGGGATTCTGACAAGGATGGAAACACCGTCACGAGTTCGAGGAAGCGTAAAAGGGACGATTCCCCTTCTCCTGACTCTCTGTCCACCATCTTCCTTACCTCTGTTGGTCAGAAGCTTCTTAATTCGCTTCAAAAGGCTGAGCAGGAAAGGGATGAGCTGAAGAAAGAGAATGCTAGCCTGAAGGGAGAGGTTGCTGAGCTGAAATCTGAACTTAAGAAAGACTAGAATCTTTGTTTCCTTGTATCGTTCTTTCTTTTCTTAAGCGATATCAGACTATGACTCTTTTTGTATTTTTCTGAATATTTGCACTGTCGGATATTTCGAATGCCAGACTTTTCATTCATCTCGAATTCTGTTAGGTTATTTCAGCTTACTCTTCTCGTTCGAGATACGAACGTAGATGGAGAACAGAAGATCATGTCTGCTCTGACCTTACTTCTCACCTGACCTCATAGGTGTTCTCAGTTGTTCTGGACCTTTCGAGGTCTTCGAGTGTGTAGGCAGTGCACAAGGGTATCTGGTCCTGGGGGGAGGACCATTGGTGTCTCCAAGAAGCGTTCAGCCTTGAATTTGACTGTTGGTGTCTCCAAGAAGCGTTCAGCCTTGAATTTGACTGTTGGTGTCTCCAAGAAGCGTTCAGCCTTGAATTTTGTACGAGCTGAAGAGCTCGTC
Source organism: Ilex aquifolium (assembly GCA_951799425.1). NCBI lineage: Eukaryota > Viridiplantae > Streptophyta > Magnoliopsida > Aquifoliales > Aquifoliaceae > Ilex > Ilex aquifolium. The sequence goes on from OX637401.1 coordinate 27,182,626, forward strand.
TTTTGTTTATAAGCTTTTGAGGCTTATCCTGTAGTTATGAGCTGAGGAGCCCATCTTTCTTTTATAAGCTTTGGAGCTTATCGTGTTTTTATGAGCTGAAGAGCTCATCTTGCATTTATAAGCTTTGAAGCTTATCGGGTTTTTATGAGCTGAAGAGCTCATCTTGCATTTATAAGCTTTGAAGCTTATCGTTTGTTTATGAGCTGAAGAGCTCATCTTGCATTTATAAGCTTTGAAGCTTATCGTTTGTTTATGAGCTGAAGAGCTCATCTTGCATTTATAAGCTTTGAAGCTTATCGTTTGTTTATGAGCTGAAGAGCTCATCTTGCATTTATAAGCTTTGAAGCTTATCGTTTGTTTATGAGCTGAAGAGCTCATCTTGCATTTATAAGCTTTGAAGCTTATCGTTTGTTTATGAGCTGAAGAGCTCATCTTGCTACTTTGGAGACCATTGGAGGGTGAATAAAAGGCTTGCTCTTTCTTATTTAAAAGTAGTCCTATTACAAGTAACACTTACTGAAAAAACTTCTTAAGGTGCTCGGCATTCCACGAGTGAGGTAAAACCTTTCCTTCCTCTGTTTGCAACTCGTAATTCCCTGGTCTGATTATCCTTGACACGATATAGGGCCCCTCCCAATTGGGTCCCAATTTCCCATGCGTGGGATCCTTTCTCGCAAGCAGAAGCCTCCTAAGCACCAAATCTCCAACCCTGAAACTTCTGTGTCTTACCCTCCTGTCATAGTACCTTGCCGTTTTCCTTTGGTAAGTACGGACACGGTGCAGAGCTCTGTCCCTCTTTTCATCCAAGAGATCGAGGTTTAGCAAGAGAGACTCATCATTGTGCTCGGGATCTGCAAACTCCACCCTTGGTGATTGGAGCCCTATCTCCACTGGGGCCACTGCCTCAGTCCCAAAGGCCAAAGCAAAGGGGGTTTCCTGAGTCGCAGATCTGGCGGTGGTCCTGTAGGCCCACAATACCTCCGGAATGTACTCCACCCATTTGCCTTTCAGGTTTTCTAGCTTGGTCTTCAAAGCTGACTTTATGGTTCTTATTGTGACCTCTGCCTGCCCATTAGACTGGGGATGGGCAGGAGCTGAGAAATAGTTCTTGATTCCGAGCTCGGCACAAAAACTTTTGAACTTTGAATTATCAAACTGCTTTCCATTGTCAGATACGAACGCTCTGGGAACTCCAAACCTGCAAACTATCGACTTCCAAACGAAGTTTTGAACTTTTTGCTCTGTGATCGTTGCCAAAGGTTCGACCTCTGCCCATTTAGTAAAGTAATCCACTCCTACGACGGCAAACTTGCACTGCCCCACACCGGTGGGTAGGGGGCCCAGAATGTCTAGCCCCCACTGCTGAAAAGGCCATGGGCTTACCACCGAGGTTAGGAACTCGGGAGGACAGTGGGACATATTAGCATGCTCTTGGCAAGTTTTGCATTTTCTTACTAAGTCGGTGGCGCTTTTGAACATGGTGGGCCAATAATATCCTTGCCTCAGTACTTTTCCTGCCAAGGCCCGAGCTCCTATGTGGTTGCCACATATCCCCTCATGTACTTCTCTGAGTATGTAGTTAGCATCTTCGTCTCCTACGCACTTAAGGAGAGGCATTGAAAATCCATGCTTGTACAGTTTCCCTTGCATCAGGGAAAATCTGGCTGACCTGGCCCTTAGCTTGGATGCCTCCTTGGCACTATTTGGCAAAGTTCCATTCTGAAGGTACTCTACGATGGGGTCCATCCAGCTCGGCTGAGCTTCAATTGACAGAATTTCCTCTTCTTCAATGCTTACCGAAGGCTTTGGAAGGTGCTCTACTGGAATTAGCCTATCCAAATCCTCTTGTGAGGCAGTTGCTAACCTTGCCAGAGCATCTGCTCGTGAGTTCTCCACTCTAGGCACGTGTCTGACCTTAACCTGCACAAACTGTTTCATTAGTTCTCGTACCTTTTTAAGGTACAGGACCATCTTCTCGCCTCTTGCCTCGTAACACTCTTCTATCTGCTTCACCACCAGTTGAGAATCACTGCAGATCTCCAGCTGCTCTGCTTCCATAGAGTAGGCAAGATTAAGCCCAGCGATGACGGCTTCATATTCTGCCTCATTATTTGAAGCTTTGAACCCGAATCTGAGGGCATATTCGACGTCTATTCCTTCTGGGGAGGTCAGGATCATTCCTGCACCGCTTCCCTGAGCATTGGCGGCTCCATCCACCGAAAGCTTCCATATGGGAAGGTCTGGTACTAAATCCGTGGTTTCCATAGGCGCTGCTGCTGTGAATTCTGCAATAAAATCTGCCAAAATTTGCCCTTTGATGGCAGTTCTTGGCTTGTACCTGATATCAAACTCGCTGAGCTCTACGGCCCACTTAACCAACCTCCCTGAGGACTCCGGCTTGTGTAGTACTTGCTTCATTGGCTGATCTGTTGGAACCTCAACAGTATGAGCCTGGAAATAAGGTCTAAGTCTCCTAGCTGTTGTAACCAGAGCTAGAACGAGTTTTTCCATCCTTGGATATCTCTCCTCTGCCCCCTCAGAGCTCTGCTACAGTAGTAGACTGGTTGCTGAGCTCTGTCTCGCTCCCTAACTAGCGCTGCACTTGTTGAAAAATCTGAAACTGCTAGGTAGAGGGTGAGGATTTCTCCTTCTAGAGGGCTCACCAGAACAGGGGGAGAGCTCATATATCTCTTTAGGTCTTCGAATGCTTCTTCACACTTGGAATCCCAGTGGAATGCCTTCTTCAAGATTTGAAAAAATGGCTGGCATTTATCGCTAGACCTAGACACAAAACGGCTAAGTGCAGCTATCCTGCCTGTCAAACGTTGCACCTCTTTTGTGTTGGATGGTGACTTCATTTCCACCATTGCTTTAACCTTTTCTGGATTGGCCTCAATCCCTCTGCTGCTGACTATAAAGCCCAGAAATTTTCCAGCCGAGACCCCGAATGCGCACTTCGCAGGGTTTAGCTTCATTTTGTACTCCTGTAGAATCCGGAATGACTCAGCTAAGTGCTCGATGTGGAGCTCTGCTTTCAGCGACTTCACTAGCATATCATCAATGTAAACCTCCATGGATGCTCCTATTTGCCTCTGGAACATTTTATTTACTAACCGCTGGTAAGTGGCTCCGGCGTTCTTCAATCCGAAGGGCATGACCTGATAGCAATATGTTCCCTGTTCAGTCACAAATGAGGTCTTCTCCTGATCGCTGGGATCCATCCCGATCTGGTTGTAGCCTGAAAAAGCGTCCATGAAACTGAGGAGCTCGTGCCCTGCAGTGGCGTCCACTATTAGGTCAATCCGAGGTAAGGGAAAACTGTCTTTGGGGCATGCTCGGTTGAGATCAGTGAAGTCGATGCACAATCGCCACTTCCCATTGGTTTTCTTTACGAGAACTACATTTGCTAACCAAGTGGGGTAATGAACCTCCCTGATAGCCTTGGCATGGAGGAGTTTGCTGACCTCCTCATTGATTGCTTTTTGCCTTTCATAAGCAAAGCTCCTCCTCTTCTGTTTGATGGGTTTGCAAGTTGGGTTTACGCATAACTTGTGGGTAATAACCGAGGGATCAATTCCTTCCATGTCTTCTTGCTTCCAAGCGAACACTCCTATATTCTCTTTTAGGAACTGGATGAGGAGTCTTTTGAGCTCAGGGTTTAGTTTGGAACCCACATAAACAAGGTGTTCTGATTTCTCATCAAGCTGTACTGGTTCCAGCTCTTCCGATGGCATTGGTCTTGTCTCCATTTCATCTCTCATGTCGAGCTCATCCAGTTGGATGTTCTCGACCTCCTTCCTTTTTACAGAAGCCAAGTAGCACTCCCGTGCTACGCGCTGGTCTCCTCGGACCACTCCGATTCCATTTTCTGTAGGGAACTTCACGACTAAATGATAGGCAGATGGGATTGCCTTTATAGAATTTAGGGATGGCCTTCCAAGCAAGATGTTGTACGCCGATGGTGCATCGACTACTAGGAATTTGACAGTGGTAGTGGCTTGGCAAGGTGGATCCCCCAGGGTGAGCACGAGCTGGATTGAACCCAGGGGGAGCACCTTTTCCCCGGAGAATCCCAGCAAGTGAGTGCTTACTGGCTCAAGTTTTTGTCTTCCTATGTCCATCCTGTCAAACGCAGGTGCGAAAATAATATCTGCCGAGCTCCCGTTATCAATTAGAACCCGATGAACTGTTCTATTTGCCACCACAGCTCGTACCACCAGTGGATCATCATGGGGGTATTGGCACCCTTCTAAATCAGCATCTGAAAAAGTGATAGCTGTATCCAAGCGTGGAGCCTTGGATACAGCGTGCACTTCGAGAGTTTCTTCGGCTCTGATCCGCCGGAGGTGCGCCTTCCTAGCTGAGCTTGACTCTCCACCTCCTGCGAAACCTCCAGATATCACTCTGATTTCTCCTAGAGGCTGCTGGTGCGGTGCAGGTGCCTGCTGTCGGGGTGGCGGAGGCGGAAGAGCTCGGTTCAGGTTATCATTGGCTATAAAACGACGCAGCTGACCTCGCTGGATCAAGAACTCGATTTCCTTCTTCAATTGAATACAGTCATCAGTGTGGTGTCCATGATCTCGATGATAATCACAATACTTCGTGGGGTCCCTCTTTGCCGGGTCTGCCTTCATCCTAGGTGGCCATTTTAAAAACTTCTCGTTCTGGACCTCATACAGTACTTGTGACACAGCAGCGGTGAGTGGGGTAAACCGCTGAGGCCCTTACCTGGGTTGTAGTTCAGGTTGCATGGGACCCAGCCGATCTCTGACATTTCCTCTCCTCTTTGGCGAGCGGTCTCTGTCCCTCCTTGGGGACCTCTCTCGTCCTTTTTCCTTCCTAGGGCTTCTGTCCCTTCTCTTTTCTTCTTTTTCCTTTTCCTTTCGTGAAGATGTACCGACCACCTTAGAAAGGAGTGCCTCTTCACCATTTATATATTTCTCTGCCTTGGCTAACACCTCAGCCATACTTGCCTGAGGGTTTTTTGATATGGAGAACATCAAGTCCTTTGATTGCACTCCCAGCCCTGCAATGAAAGCAGTTATGGCGAATTTTTCATCCGGGACGTCTACTTTCAATGTCCCCGAGTTAAATCTTTGGACATAAGTCCTCAGGTTTTCCTGGGGACCCTGCTTCACATTCAGCAGGTGGTAGCTCGGCTTTCTGTGTATCCGGGCTCCTATGAAATGAGAGACAAAAGCAATGGAGAGTTCTTTAAAGGATGAGATCGAGGCTGGCGGGAGCCTATGAAACCAGTTTAAGGCGGAGCCTTTCAGCGTGATAGCAAAAGCTCTGCATCGTACAGGATCCTGGTACCCATGTAGCTCCATCTGGTTCTTGTAAGTGTTGAGATGATCCACGGGATCTTTCGATCCGTCAAAGACCTCCATTTGAGGCATCCTGAATTTTGGTGGGAGAGGGAAGTGTAGCACCCCCGTGGTGAATGGGGATTCGGTTTGCTGGACCAAAACATCCATTGTAACCGGGGCCTTACTTTTTACGGCCTCCTTCATATGGCTGAGCTCTTGCTGGAAATCTTTGAAGCGTTGCTCCCAGTGCTGCTCTCTCCTGTCTTGCGGATAAGGGAAGAAATCACCTCTCTCACCCCTGTCGTTCCGACTTTGCACTTCGTCGTTAGGGCCATTACCAGGGGGTACGTAGGGGACATATCCCCTGGCCTGGCTGCCTTCCCCCCCCCTCGCTGACCTCTCTATGGGGGTCCCAGTATCGAGGTTCCCTATGAGGGGGGTTATTCTGGCCTTCATGGGCCGGTGGTGCCTCTTGTGGGTGTTGTACGAGCTTTGACAGCTCTTCATTTTCCTTTAGCAAACGTTGGTTGACGAGACGCAGGGCCTCCAACTCGTTATTAATGAGGGAATTCGCATCCTGGATGTTTCCGGGTTGCCTACCGTGGGCAGTTTCCGGCTGATCTTGCATTCGAGGTAGGTTTGTTTGGCTTCTGCTCATATTTCGAGTTATTACCATCAGTCACTGAGGAATCAGCTTACTTGTAACAGGAACAGTCGTTCCCACAGACGGCGCCAAACTGATGGCGTAAACCTTCGGATACGAGCTAAGGAACCAGATTAATTGGCGTGAGCAGTTTGCATGGGGACTAATATGGCATCTGAGCTACAAGGCTCGTGAAGTGGGGAATGACAGCTCTAATTAGTCGTGTGTAATGTGTGAAATACAATAGAAATATAGTGGTTCACCGGCTGATGAGCTCGGCTAGTCCACTCTCTAATGGAGGCTCTTGCTCCTGTCTCTTTATTGATGAATTGAAGGTGTTACAGTCGAATACTCAGGGGACTAGGGTTTCAGAAAATCTCCTCCTTGCCATGGAGGTTGCCCTCCCTTTTTATGGCCTCATGCTTACCTCTAACACAGAATTACCTCCTATATCGAAGGGATCGTGCCCTATCTTCCTCCATAATTCCGGAGTTACCTAAACTCCATATGGCTGGCTTCAAACGGAGAGTTCTTTGCCTTCTTTCGTGGGATTCTCCTTAGCTTTAGGAGGGGATCGTGGTTGATTACGGGTCTTATGCCTTGGAATGGTTCTACTTTCCTTTTAGTGATACCCGTAGTTACCTTGTTGTCCTTTCATCATTCCTTAACTCGTGTCCTCAGCTGGGAGCTCTTTAGCGCTGACTAGATGAGCTCTGGCCAATGCCAGATGAGCTCTGCCTCTTCTGTCTGAGCTCCCGACCTGAGCTCATTTTCTGAGCTCGTGTCTGTTCATATCAGGTATCATCAGATGGGATCTACAGTGAATCCAAAGGTCACAGTGAATTATGTCAGATTTTTATGTCAGATTTTTAGGTCCCAATAGCATTGCTCTTTTGATAATATTCATGTTTTATTGAACTAAGGCACTCAAGTACTACCCATATAGGGGTTCTCAGAAGGGTGGTGGTGATGGTGGTTGCGAGGGGGGGGGGGGGGGGGGGGGGGAGCATGGCCCTCCTTTGCTCTAAAGTAGTTCCGTCACTGCCCGATAGTGATGGAATTTAGGAGCAGGTCATAAAATAGAAGCAGAGATCCACGAAAAAGAAGCATACAAATTTGAGATAAATCAAAACTAGAACAACATGGTTGTAGATATCAAAATGAATATGTGTATACATAAATGAAATCGGAATGGTAATGAGAAGAAAAAATGCAGAGACATACTGTTTGATTTCGAAAAATGGAGAAAAGGGGTTGTGGGGAAGTGAAGGTTGTAGTGTACACATGCATTTGGAGTCCAAGAAGATTACAAAAGAGAAAGAGAGAGGAAAGCAGAGATGTAGAGAGAGAGTTGATTAACAAAGAAAGAAAATTATGAATGCCACTTATTAAGCAGTCTTATTTAAAGTTTATTACAACACATGGAGACTATAAACTCCATTTGTTGGATTATTTCATGTACAATATCATACTAGGATTCCGCTATCTCCAATTATGCTAATAATTGGACGATTCAAACCGGCCATTCTGACATAATTAACCAATATAAGGGACTCGAACAACAGTGCCACTACAGTCAACAAACACGCGAACTCTGTCACGCCTAAGGTCTTTGGTGGTGGGACAAGTCTCATACAAAATGATAACATTGAGCCAAGGCTGCTCCTTTTCAATTTGTGTAGCTGCAGTCTGTGCCGACTTCCCAACCAACTCGGGCCATGAAGTCCTACCTAAATAAACACACAAAAACTTGTATCAGAACACTATATATTATCTCCTTAGCATTGAAACTCTAAAAAAGTAATCTTAGCAATGGAACTTGTACTCTTTACCTGTAGCAAGAAGTGATTCCATCCTCAATGTTATGCTTTTACCTTAGCTTACTTTGTGATTGATATCCAAAAGACTCTGATGAAATGGGAATTTATAGACCAACAATCTAGTAGCTCGTGGCTTTGTTTGCATGGATAGGAGACAGGTCTGGTTATAATATTAAAATATTATTTTTTGAGACAATTCCTTCACTTTTCATCAAATAAACACGAGTCACGTGGGAAGTTTTTCTATTTTACTATTTTTAACTACTTTATCATTTTTTCAATCAAAATTTACCAATCATCAAGGTCCGGATCAAATTTTAGCACCGTAACCTTATTCACAAGAGAAGCCATGAAATTCTCGTGCAATAGAGAATTGGTTCACCACAAGTAAATATTGAATGTAATAGTGATACCATGTCAATAATGTTGACGTGATATCAACAACCAATAATAAAATATCATGTGGACAAGATGAACCTTACTCGGATAGTTATTTACTTTTCTTTTTTTTAATTTTTTGATTTGGGCAACTCCTATTCTTGTTTAAATGAGGTATTTTTCTGAAAAAAAATTTATTATCGTACTGAACGTTATTACTTTTAAAGATAAAGGTTAGAACTTTCAAAAGTAAAATTATTATTGATTGAGATAATTCATGATTGATTATAAGATGTTGTGATCGATGATGAATTACTTCCATCAATTGTATAACGTCTCCTTTTTTGAGTTTTAATTTTTCCTTTAAAAGTTGTAACTTTGAGGATTGATCACAACATTTTGGAATCGATAGTATGTTTTAAAATTACAACTGACACTAAAAAAATTATAAATTTCAGTACGTCATCATCTTTGTTTCCATGACCAGGGGCGGAGGGAGGGTGGGGCCAGTGGGGTCAATTGCCCATACTAAAATTTTTAAAAAAATTTGAGTTAGTTTTAAATTATAATTAAAATTAAATTTTCTAATAACTTGGCCCTTCGTAAAATACAACAAATTTTAATAATTATTGTTTAGTCTTTCTCTTCAATTGGATAGCTGCCCCTACCGGAAAGAGATTATAAACATTTAATTTTACCTAATAAATATTTAATTCATTAAATTAACATTAAAATTCAACTAATAAACATTTAATTCATCAATCTCATCCAATTTATATTCAAATTCATTCAATTCATAAAATTAACATTGAAAATCTTCCAAAAAAGATTCAATTTTACAAATTAGCATCAAAGTAACACGCAATTTCATCCAATAAACATTATATAAATAACAAATTAACATTCATTGAATAAATATTTAATTCATAAAATCAAGACTAAATTAACATTCAATTCAACAAATTAACAATTTAAATTAACTATTTAAAATTAAGATTCATCAAATTAACAGCAAATTAATATTCAATTCTTCAAATTAACACTAAATCAACTTTCAATTCATAAAATTAACACAAAATTAATATTCAATTCGTCAAATTCACATTCAATTCCATCTAATAAATAATTAATTCATCAAATTAACTTAACATTCAATTTCATCAAATAAATATTCAATTCATCAAATTAATACTAAACTAATATTCAATTCATCCAATTCATATTCAAAATCATCCAATTAACACTCAATTCATCAGATTAACATCCAAAATCATCTAATAAAATTCAATTTATCAAACTAACACCAATGTAATATAGAAATTTATCGAATAAACATTTAATTCATCAAATCAACACCAAATTAACATTCAATTCAACAAATTAACATTTTGTTTCGTATAATAAACATTCAATTCATTAAATTAACACCAAATTAACATTCAATTCATCAAATCAATACCAAATTAACATTCAATTCATCAAACTAACACTAAATTAATATAAATTGTATGAATTTAATATATATTTGGTATTGATTTCATCAATTGAACATAAATTTGGTGTTAATTTGACGATTGAATATGTATTGGATGAATATAATGTTAATAGTTGAATTTAAATGTTAATTTTATTAATTGAATGTTTATTAGATGAAATGTAATGTTAATTTAGCGTTGAGTTAATGAATTAAATGTTTATTTGATTAATTTTCATATTACTTTGGTGTTGATTTGATAAATTGAATTTTTATTGGATTATTTTGGATGTTAATTTTGATAAATTGAGTGTTAATTGGATGAATTGAATGTCGATTTAGTCTTAATTTGATGAATTGAATATTAATTGGACGAATTAAATGTTAATTTGATATTAATTTGATGAATTAAATATTAATTTGATGAAATTGAATGTTAATTTAATAAATTGAATGTTACTTTGATAGTATTTTGTATTGGGTTACATCTTTTTGGAGTTGCGACGGATGTCGATGATGGATCCAATAAAAGTGGGAATTGAATTTTTTCAAAAAATTCAACTGTAAGGAAACATCCCTGCCTAAATTTTTTTTCAAAAAATATATACTTTGCATCACAAAAATATTTTTTATTCTCAATTCTCAAATATATGTATCAGTAAAGGGATGACGGGAAGGTAAGAGAAAGTGATTTGGGCGGGAAAAGAAGAAAACGGTGGGAACGAGAGAGAGATAAAGGGCATGTTTGGTTTGCGTTTCAAAAAACAATATCTGAAAACAGTTTTTAAGAACAGTTTTAAGAAAGTGATTTTGATGTTTTCTGAGATGAAAAACTTGTTTGGTTAGATGATTTCAAAAACAATTTTACAGAATATAAAATAGTAAAACCTGTTTGGACAGTCTCATTATATGTTTGAATAATAATTCAAAAATTAATAAAAAAATTATTTTTAGATTGACAATTTCATAAATAAAATAAAATAAACCAAACATATTCAATAATTTTCATCAAAAATAAAACCAATATTAAAACCAATATTAAAAAATATATCAATGACCTTTATCTAAAAAAATATATGAATGGCCTTTATCTAAAAAAATATATCAATCACCTTTATATACAATACACACACACACACACAATATATATATGTATATATATACACACACAGTTACACAATATACACACACATCACCAGGAAACACACCCATCACACACACAATCACACGAGTACAGTATCTTCTCAGAGCATCTCTCTCCATTATCTTCTCACAGCGCACACACACACACACACACACACACACACACACACATATATATATATACACATAAATCTGTGTATATATACAGATTTGAACACAGATCTGTATATATACACAGATCTGTTGCAAAGAGAGAGAGAGGAAATGGGTTGCGTGAGATTTGTCGGATTCAATCTGTTGCAAAGAGTATACAGATCTGTTGCGTGAGATATACACAGATCTGTTGCAAAGAGTAGAATGCTACTGGTCTCCGGAGCTGCGTCTGTGATTTGCCGGAGCTACACCGGTGATTAGCCGGAGAATCTTGCTGGTTCAGTCGAAGGGGAGACACCATTACAGTCATTACAGAGACACCGTTACAGAGAGAGAACGTCAGGGAGGGAGGAAGGCAAAAAAAAAAACTGGCTAAGTTGGTGCTAGGGGGATTCGAAGGGGAGACCTCATTAAAGAGTGGGATTGTTTTCCTTGTTTCCCTTGTTTTCTATTTTTGACTTGAAAACTCAGAAAACATCTAAATGTTGTTCTCTATTTTTTGTTCTCAATTCCCACTTTTTTTGAAAAATTGTTTTTGAAAATTGTTGTCCAAACAGCTTCTCCCAAAAATTTGTGTTTTGAGAACAAAAAACTGTTTTCAAAACACAAACCAAACACAGCCAAAGTTTTTGTGGATCACATATGTCCAAAATAAATGAATAAATAAATATTATTATATTTCAGGGGTGTAAGTATAATTTACTTATACACTAAGACCGGCCGTTGGAATGAGCGACCGATCCTGGTGGGCACTACCATAAGTACGAAGAAGGAGAGGTTTTTGGGGTCTGTGGCCACCGTATGCCGGCTGTCACCGAGAATAGTTTGCTTCAGGTTAGCGCTTTTCCGTCGGAGATCTTGCCGGAGTTCCTGTATTTGGGTAGCTATGATAACGTTTCGCGGGCTGAGCTTCTCAAGACTCAGGGGATTTCTCGAGTTCTCAATGTGAGCTTGAGGCCATAGTCTCTTCTTGATCGGAACTGGGCTTATTGTGATTAATCGATCAATGATATATTAATGTTGCATATCCTTTATTGATATATTAATTTGTTTTCTTCTATATCTTTTGACTTATAGTTTTTGTATTATTTGCGCCTGTTGATTTTGTTTGAAGCTTTACTATTGTGCTATCACTTTCTCATATTTGTATTGTGCTATCACTTAACAATGGTTATTGCTGTTGTACGCCAAATAAATCGAATGGTTCTTGTGGAGTTATAGTACTCGGTCTTCCTTTTAGATTCTCAGAAGTATAGAATCACCATGTTTACTGCACGACCCACCATAAAGGCTTCTGCATGAATGTAGTTGGTCCTAAGTCTTATTCTTGAAGTTCCATTACATTTATTCGGCTGGTATGTCCATAAGTCCATTAGACACCAAAGATGAGATTTTCCCCCATGACACCTGATGGTGTTAATCTATCGAAGATGAGCAAAAGGTATGGACGTGTACGAAATCTAATGTGATATCTGAGCTACAAGGCTCATGCAAATATGCTGATAGATGTTTTGGAAAATTGAGGAAAGGGAAATAAACACAATGGTATTACAGTGGTTCACCGGCCTGAGAGCTCGGCTAGTCCACTCTTTAATGGAGTCTCTTGCTCCTATTTTCTTATTGATCACGATGGGTTTGTTACAATGCAATGTGTAGGAAATTAGGGTTCCTCGTGGCTCTATCGCCTGTCCTCTTTCTTGATGGAAGCTTACCCTCCTCTTATAGTCTCTTGTTTACCTCTAACTTGATTTTACTTCCTATAATGAAGGGATCTTTTCCCTTTTCTCTCCCCAATTCCGGAGTTACCTAAACTCCATATGGCTGGCTTGACGGACTGTATCCCGAGATCTTTTCCTTCTACCATGGGATCTTCCTTAATCTTTGGAGAGGATTGATTCAGGTCTATAATAGTTACATTTTTCAGAGGTAATAGTGATCATTTTATTGTGAAAGTGTGATATTTATGTTGATTTAATTGAAGATTAAGGCTATGAGAATGAAAGATGAGTTGTGTTGTTTTGCAGACTAATAGTGCAAAAATTGGAGTGAAGTTATGAGAAGAAAGGAAGCATAGCTCAGGACGGATCACACTGGAACACGCGTCCGGACGGATGAAGTGTACGCGTCCGGACTCGATTGGCAGAAAGTTGATAAACGGAGGAAGGACCATTCTGGAAGTTGCGTCCGGACGGTTGAGAGATGCGCGTCCGGACGCGTGTCAAGCTTCTGCTGCCGAATTTAGAATCCTAGTGGGATGCAATCTCTTTAGAATGTAATTTATAAATACGAACCTAGGACCTTGTAAAGGAGAGTTCTTTTTCATTAGTCTATTTCTGCATCTTTTTACCATGTCTGGCTAGAAGGCTAAGTTAGGGCTAGGGGAAAACCTCTCAACGGAGTACGGTATTCTTATTGACTCTTGTACTTAAGGATTTATGTTATTGTGTTAATTTAATCTCAAATCTTTTAGCAAAGTGTTTATGCTGTATAAACTCTTGAGTTGTTGTGCCACGTACATCAATTGCTTGATTTTCCCTGCGTGTAAATCACTGGTTATTCCACGCTGGAAGGATTAACATTATTTCATAAAATAATATTATTGAATGATTATTCAGGTTCCTGGTAGTCTTTTGATTATAACCATTTGATTTATCACTTGATTTGTTAATTGGTTTAACTGACATTTAATTCCTCTTTCAAGTCAAGCTTTGAGTCTTTAACTATTATTGTATGAAGTTGAGAGGGAGTACCTGATGCTCTAGTATTTTATTTATTACTGTTTTAATTACCAAAATCATTTTTCTCCAATCAACAATTTTCCAAACAAATCTTTTTCCTTTCAAATTACTTTCATTGTTTGTGTGATTGTTCCTTGTTACAATTCCTCGTGGGATCGACCTCGGACTTCCGAGAATATATTACTTTGCTCAACCTGCGCTTGGGTTTACACTTTTAAAGTTGAAGCATGTTTTTGGCGCCGTTGCCGGGGAGTTGTTGAAAGACAAGGAGCCATTACATCATTGAGGTTTGCGGTATTTGCGAGTCTTCGGAAATCCGGTAACTTCGTTCTAATTTTTTTTTTTTTTGTTTATTTATTTAAGTTATTTTTCTTGTTAGTTAAATTTAGAATTTATTTAGGTTATTTATTTGTTTTATGAGCTTTTGGCATCGTGATTTAAGTGGACGTTTAACAAGAGAAGATTCAGATACTCTGTTTGGAAATTTATTTGATTTATCTGTGTCGAATCACTTCTTGCACACAATGGCTGCTAATCCTAATGATCATAGGCAGAATGATCTTCCCGAACGGGAGGATCATGTTGATAGAATAAGTAATCATGATGAGAATGAGGTGGATAATGTTAATCAGGGTAGGACTTTGCGTGAGTATCTACAACCCGTACTTCTCACTGAACCGTCATGCATAATTTTTCCATTGAATGCCATTAATTTTGTTTTTAAACCTGGCATGATTCAATTACTTCCAAAATTCCTGGGTATAGGTGATGAAAACCCATATTTTCACATCAGAGAATTTGGGGATGTATGTGCTACGTTCCATGATCAGAATGTGGCAATGGATATAGTCAGGCTGAAGTTATTTCCTTTTTCATTAAAGGAAAAAGCTAAAACTTGGTTATATTCGTTGAGATCTAGGTCTATAGGAACATGGCAAGAGATGCAGAAACAATTTTTAAAGAAATTTTTTCCCACACATCGCACAAATTCTTTGAAAAGACAGATAATGAATTTTTCTCAAAAGGAGTCTGAAAATTTTTATCAAAGTTGGGAAAGATTTAATGACCTTCTTGCATCTTACCCACATCATGGTTATGAAAGCTAGCGCATAATAAGTTTCTTTTATGAAGGTTTAGGCCCACAACTGCGTCAATTTATTGAAATGATGTGTAATGGGGATTTTATGAATAAGGAACCAGATGATGCTTTTGACTATTTAGACCAATTAGCCGAGAATGCACAATCTTGGGATACTACATCCCATGAACCATCTAAGGGTAAAACTGCACAAGCATCATCATTTAGTGGGAGTAAATACCAGTTGAGGGAGGAGGATGACTTAGGAGCTAGGATTGCCACCTTAACAAGACGGGTAGAGGCTATGGAGTACAAAAAGGTTAACCAGGTTGACACAGTTCAGGTTGAGGAGATATGCAGTATCTGTGAAATTCCTGGACATCCTGTGACGGAGTGTCCATCATTACCTGCATTAAAAGAAGTGTATGACCAAGCAAATGTTGTAAACACTTTTTCAAAGCCTTACAATAATCCATACTCGAACACATACAATCCGGGGTGGAAGAATCATCCAAATTTTGGTTGGAGGAATGACAATCATGCATCACAACCACCCCAACAAAACTCTTCAAATGTTGCACCTTACATTCCACGCCCAAAAAGAGACATTGAGGAGGTGTTGTCACAATTCATGCAGAATCAGCAAACATACAATAGACAAACAACTCAGGCTATTGAGGATATGAGGAGTGCAATCACTAAATTGACCATTGACCCTTGCCATCAGGAAAAAGGTAGACTTCCAGCACAACCACAACCGAACCCACAGGGTCAATTTGTTGTGAATGAGACTTGCACTTCTGAGACTGCCCACGAGCAAGTAAAGTCTATCACTACACTCCGCAGCGGGAAAGAAATTAATAAAACCATTCCTTTGGAAACTCAAGATTCTGAAAAGATTTCTCAACCCACGGAGAGTGATGATAAGATTAGCCTGTCTGAAAGTAATAAGTCTGAAAAGTATGTTCCACCTGCACCATTCCCACAGAGATTGCTTACTTCTACTAGGCCTGTTGTGCATAATGATATGTTAGAGATTTTTAAGCAGGTGAAAATCAATATTCCCTTGTTGGATGCCATTAAACAAATACCTTCTTATGCAAAATTTTTGAAAGAGTTATGCACTGTTAAAAGGAAATTAAATGTGCAAAAGAAGACATTTTTGACTGAGCAAGTATCCTCCATCATACAGCACAGAACTCCACCAAAGTATAAAGACTCAGGTTGTCCTACTATTTCTTGTGTTATAGGCAACCACAAAATTGAACAAGCATTACTGGATTTAGGAGCTAGTGTGAATTTGCTCCCTTATTCAGTATATGAACAATTAGGGTTGGGGGAGTTAAAACCCACTTCGGTTACACTTCAATTAGCTGACCGATCAGTGAAGATACCGAGGGGTATGGTAGAGGATGTTTTAGTACAGGTTGATAAATTTTATTTTCCCGTAGATTTCATAATTTTGGACACTCAACCTGTATTAAATACTAGTGCTCAAATTCCCGTCATTTTAGGCAGACCATTCCTAGCCACTTCAAATGCTCTAATTAATTGCAGGAATGGTGTGATGAAATTGACCTTTGGGAATATGACATTAGAGCTCAACATTTTTAATGTGTGCAAACAACCTGGGAATGTTGATGAAGATGTGCATGAAGTTAACATGATTGAATCTATTGTTCCAAGCAGAGTATATGATTCTTCCTTGTTTGATCCACTTGAAGCATGTTTGCTTGAACAATATTCTGAGTTAGAGATAGATGAAAAGAATGCTGACATTTCTGTTTCAACTGATATGTTAAACTCTTTGCAGGTACTTGAAATGAGAGAGTTGAGACAGAGATTTGAGGAGCTCCCACCAAGAACTGATCCACCAATACCATCCAAGGATAAAGCTCCCAAGCTAGACCTCAAGCAATTACCGGTGGATTTGAAGTATGCATTTTTAGGAGATGATAAAACTTATCCGGTAATAATTTCTTCTCAATTGAATTCAGCAGAGGAAGGTATGTTGTTACACCTTCTTAAGGAACATAAGAATGCAATTGGTTGGATTTTAGCTGATATAAAAGGAATTAGCCCTTTGGTTTGCACCCACAAGATTTATTTGGAGGATAATGCTAAAACATCTAGGGAGATGCAACGTAGGCTAAATCCACATATGAAAGAAGTTGTAAAAAAAGAGGTGTTGAAACTGTTAGATGTAGGAATTATCTACCCTATTGCAGACAGCAAATGGGTAAGTCCCACACAGGTAGTTCCTAAGAAATCTGGAGTCACTGTAGTTGCTAATGAGAATAATGAATTTGTGCCAACTAGGACAGTTACTGGTTGGAGAATGTGCATAGACTACAGGAGACTTAATGCTGTTACTAGAAAATATCACTTCCCTTTGCCTTTTATGGATCAAATTTTAGAAAGGGTAGCGTCACACTTGTACTATTGTTTTTTAGATGGTTATTCGGGATATAACCAGATTGAAATTGCCCTAGAAGACCAAGAGAAGACCACATTTACTTGCCCTTTTGGCACCTTTGCTTATAGAAGGATGCCTTTTGGACTATGCAATGCACCTGCGACTTTTCAAAGGTGTATGCTTAGTATTTTCAGTGATATGGTTGAGCGTTTTCTTGAAGTCTTTATGGATGATTTTACTATTTTTGGTGATTCCTATAATGACTGCTTAGCTAATCTGGAGAAGGTACTTATAAGATGTGAAGAAAAGAACCTTGTACTTAACTGGGAAAAATGCCACTTCATGGTTAGAAAGGGAATTGTTCTTGGTCACATTGTCTCTTCTGAGGGAATTCAGGTAGATAAAGCCAAAATTGAATTAATTGCTAATTTACCTAGTCCGAAAGCCCTTAAGGATGTTAGATCTTTCTTGGGTCATGCTGGTTTTTATAGGAGATTTATAAAAGATTTTAGTTCCATATCTAGACCACTCTGTAATCTCCTAGGGAAAGACACACCTTTTGAGTGGGATAATGCATGCCAAGAAGCTTTTGATAAGTTAAAGGGCATGCTTGTCACCGCTCCAATCATGCAACCCCCAGATTGGAGTAGTCCTTTCGAAATCATGTGTGATGTCAGTGACTATGCTGTAGGGGCAGTTTTAGGACAAAGGAATGACAAAAAGCCTCATGTCATCTACTATGCCAGTAGAACTTTAAATAGTGTCCAGATGAACTATTCTACAACAGAAAAAGAATTACTGGTTGTAGTATTTGCACTAGACAAATTCAGGTCATACTTAGTAGGTTTCCCCATTATTATCTTCACAGACCATGCAGCTCTCAAATACTTATTAACTAAGAAAGATGCAAAACCGAGACTGTTGAGGTGGATCCTATTACTCCAAGAATTTGATATCACTATTAAGGATAAAAAAGGAGTAGAAAATGTAGTGGCTGACCATTTGTCTAGACTTGTGAGTGATGTGCCCATTGAGACAGTGCCGATCAAAGATACTTTCCCGGATGAACAGTTATTGGCAGTTTCTTCATTACCATGGTTTGCTGACATTGTGAATTTTCTTGTTACAGGTAACATGCCACCGGCTTGGACTGCTTTGGATAAGAGGAAATTTTTAGTCGAAGTAAAAAGTTTCTTCTGGGATGACCCATACCTTTTCAAATATTGCCCAGATCAGATTATCCGGAGATGTGTACCCAATGATGAGGTAAGTAGCATTCTATCTTTTTGTCATGCGGGAGCTTGTGGAGGCCATTTTTCTATGAAAAAGACCGCTGCAAAAATTTTGCAGTGCGGATTTTATTGGCCTACAATTTTTAAGGATGCTCATAATTTTTGTAAAGTGTGTGAGCGATGTCAAAAACTGGGGGGATTGACCCGTAGGAATATGATACCCCTAAACCCGATTTTGATCATAGAAATATTTGACTGCTGGGGAATAGATTTCATGGGTCCTTTTCCCCCATCTTTTGGGTATATGTACATTTTAGTGGGAGTAGATTATGTCTCTAAGTGGGTTGAAGCTATACCATGTCGACAAATGATCATAAAGTTGTTTTGAAATTTTTAAAAGAAAATATTTTGTCCAGATTTGGTATACCTCGAGCCATTATCAGTGATGGGGGATTGCATTTCTGTAATAGGCCTTTTGAGAATTTGATGAAAAAATATGGTGTAACACATAAAGTTGCAACTCCCTATCACCCACAGACAAGTGGTCAAGTAGAGCTTGCCAATCGGGAAATTTTTTACATTTTGGAAAAAACGGTGAATCCAGATCGTAAAGATTGGTCGTTACGACTACTCGATGCATTATGGGCATACCGAACTGCATATAAATCCCCGATTGGTATGTCTCCCTATAGATTGATTTATGGAAAAGCTTGTCACTTGCCTGTGGAACTAGAGCATAGAGCATATTGGGCCATTAAAATGTTCAACTTTAGTTTTGACCAAGCCGGCACCGCACGGAAATTACAACTAAATGAGCTTGATGAGATCCGCAATGAGGCATATGAGAACTCTAGAATCAGTAAAGAACGCATGAAGGTGTTTCATGATAAGAATATTGTGCGTAAAACCTTTACACCTGCGCAGAAAGTTCTTCTTTATAATTCTAGGCTTCACATATTTAAGGGAAAGCTTCGGACTAGATGGAGTGGCCCGTACGTTGTCAAGGAAGTATTCCCATATGGAACAGTGGAGATTGAAAACCCAAGTAATGGGAACATTTTTAAGGTTAATGGGCAAAGATTGAAACCATTCTTGGAGGAGGGTATTGTGGAAGTGGAATCCATCGAATTGGTGGATCCCCACTATGAATGATCCATCTCTAACCACTTTCTGTATACTGTTGTATATTAGTGTATGTTGTTTTCTCTTTAATTTTCTACAGATGCATGAGCACACTTTACGCGCATCCGGTATGTCTTTCTATCCCTTATTTGATCTTACTCTCTGGATCCATACATTGAGGACAATGCAAATTTTTGAGTGGGGGGGGGGGGTGGAGCATTCAATTGATAATACAAAGTATATTGGATTTTGAATTTGAGCCGTGTGCACATGCAACTGTGTTTATGTGTTTATTTTTTTTTTAGATAGTCAAGTAGTATTGTTTTTTTTTTTAGGGGACTTAGGAATTTTTATGAGTAGAATGGAGCCATCTGGGAGGAAAAGGTGTTAAAAATGTGAAAATATGAAAATTTTTCTAAGTGTTGAGAAACAACTCACTGGAACACGCGTCCGGACGCAAGGCTATAGAGAAAAACCTACTGGAAGTTGCGTCCGGACGTGATCCAAGAGGCTGAACTTACTGGAACACGCGTCCGGACGGTGAATTGTCATGCGTCCGGACGGGAAAGCTAACCGTTTCAAATTCAGAGTACGCGTCCGGACAGAACCTCACCACGCGTCCGGACGCGTGTCATTCAAAGCTTATTAATGCTGGTAGTTGAACCGCGTCCGGACGGAAACACCCAATGCGTCCGGACGCATGTGCAAATCTATAAATAGGGACTTCAGTTAACTTGTTTTGCACGATTCTAAACCGAATTTCAAACAACTCCCATCCATTCCACTTCTCTCCTCTCTATTTTAACAACTATGGCACCACCAAGAGCCTCCTCCTCAAAGAGAGCCCGATCAAGCACCCAAGAAGAGGAGGACACCACATTTGACCCGATCCGTTTCCAAATACTAGAGGAGCGGGTAAGATTCGAGAAATACTACGCTTCCAAACCCTTTGTTTGTGAGAGGAAGATTGAACTCACGGATTTCTCTCGATTAGGAGTCCAAGAGATCATCACATCTAGAGAGTGGGCCGAGTTTATGGGTAAAGATTGGCCTTGCATTCCTATCCTGGCAAGGGAATTCTACAGCAACGCTGATGACCTCGGGAATGGTCAGCTGACCACCTATGTCCGAGGTAAGCACATTAGTGTAGATGCCACAGCCATTGCCCAATTGACTGGAATGACTCAAGCCCGGGTAGCTATCCCTGAATATCCCCAGAATTTTGGTGGTAATGAGGTGGGTAGAGAGTTAATGGGTAATCAAGATTTTGTGTGGACAGACGGAGTGAAATTCCTCCAGCAGGGGGACTTGACCAATAAGTACAAGATTCTCAATCTGATTTCAGTCTCCAACATCTTCCTTTTGCTGAGGAATAATCACATATACCCTGACCGAGCCCGACTTCTGTATGCCATAGGCACTGGCAAGACCATAGACCTCCCCTCTCTTATTTTCTCAGAAATGCGTGGGCCATTGTTGACCCTAAAAAGCCATCTTTCCCATTTCCCGGTCTGGCTACCGCATTTTGTGAAAATGCGGGGGTGGTGATTGACGCCACGATGGAGAAGGCAAAGAAGGTTGTTGCACTCAACTCCGGGTCTCTTCTAAAGAGTCGGAGTGTGGCAAGGCCAGGGGGGATGAGAAGCCAGCAGGGGGAGGCTGCAGCTGAGGGTGATGTACCGGTAGAGGATTGGGATCAGCTCTTCAATTTCGATGAAGATTTTGACTTGCCAGTGGATGAAGACACTGATCCCAGGACTGACCGGCAGATTCTGTTCGAGTTGTTGAGAGGTCAGAGAGAGATGAGGAAGGAGATGAGAGAGTTGAGGGCTGAGATGAGGGGGCTAGGACATAGTTCTCGTGATCAGGCAGGCCCCTCATCTTAGGATGATTTCTTCTAGGTCCCGGTGGTTTTAAAATCATTTCTTTTATTTTCTTTTCCAGTTTTATGTAGAAATCAAAGCCTATTTTGGGTAGTTTTTGTTAGGCTTGATTTCTTTTATCTTTTGAATATGCATTGTACTTGAATTCTCGGTATTATATAAAATGCATATTTTGTTTGGTGTGGTATCAAATATCTAAATAACGTTGTTATGAATAAGTTAATACCACATAGTTGAAATAATTTGCTTAACTTTAAATTTGCAACTGTTTAAGCATCACAGAGAACTTTATTTTATATTTCTGTATCTCGTATCATGTTCTTATAAAAACTCACAAATTGTGCACCTTTAGACTTTACCAAGTTGAAAATTTGTTAGGTATTTTACCTTGAGAACTTGAAACATATAGTGGAGATGCGTAAAGACCCTAGTGAGTTTTGATCCAATCTTTCTTGGAGGAATATTTACATTTACTCAATAAAAAAATATTTTTATTCAGCTAATCTCCTTCAATAGTCTCATTATCTTTGTTTTGGTTAATACCAATATTGTGAATAATTGCTTGACTTTGAATTATTTGTATGGGAAGTGTGTTATCAAAAGCTCTTGAGATATGATTTTAGGCCATCTTTGTCATTATTTGAGCCTAAACCTTATTCTTTGAATATTATCATCCCTAGAAGCCATGATTGAGCCTTTGAAGCAGAATTTTATTTCTTATACCTAACATATAATAACCAAGCCAATGAAAAAAATAATATCTTTTACCCTTGGTTATCCTGAGATTGAACTTTTATTGTTTATGTAATTTGGGAGATGTTGGTTAAGAAAAGAAAAGAAAAAACAAGAGTTTTACATACTTGTGAATATTTGCATTAGATGTCTTGCTGGAAAAAAAAAAAAAAAAAGTTGAAAAAAAAAAGAGAGAAAAAAAATAGCAAGCATGTGTTTTGAAAAGAAAAAAAAAATAATATGAGCAAGTGATGTAAATTGTGCTTCTAAAGGATGGAGAGTGAAAGGCTATGGAAAGACATTTGGTTGTGTAATGTACAGGTTCTCTCGGGATAGTCTTTTGAATTCCTATATATCCTTCGTTTCAAAACCCTAATCCCAAGGCCCCATTACAACCATAAATAAAGTCCTATCTGATCTCAAGAGTGTATTGAGGATGCATGACTTGTGTAAATGAGGAGGAGAATAGCGATTATTTGTTTATTGTGTGTTGATTTCCTTTCATGAGATTATGTTAAATCCTATTTCTCTTGGATTACGTTATTCTTAATGGAACATGTGAGCACTATTTCGTGTTGATTTAAATATCCCCCACTCACATGTGATACTTGAGGTTATAATTACTATAATCTGAGAGAATTATTCATGAGTGAATTATCTAGTGAGATTCGGCATTGAGACGAATAGTTGATAGTTGTAGAGGTGATTACCGGATAAATTATTGACTTGGTATAGTTAACCCACACTATACACGAGTTTATATGAGAATATGATAAGTGCATACAGTTATATACCGCATAGTTCTATATGTTGTTTTGCATGCGCTTATAAAAAGTTTGTGTCTTAGAATTTCAATAGTGCGGTAGCAATTTATATTATAAAAGTGTTATTCAGATGTTTGAGCACAAAGTGATGTTTGTGGGTATCATCTCTGGAAACCCTCACGAGACTATACTCGTCCACTAGGGGAAACCTAGGGGTTTAAAGGCTTGTTGCATATGCTAAATGCAATCGTGAATCCTACGAGAGTGGTTTTGTTTTGTTTGTAGTTAGTATTATATGTTTATTTGCTTGCCTTCCTAGAGACTAGCAAGGTCTAAGTGGGGGGGTGTGATTCAGGTCTAATAGTTACATTTGTCAGAGGTAATAGTGATCATTTTATTGTGAAAGTGTGATATTTATGTTGATTTAATTGAAGATTAAGGCTATGAGAATGAAAGATGAGTTGTGTTATTTTGCAGGCTAATAGTGCAAAAATTGGAGTGAAGTTATGAGAAGAAAGGAAGCATAGCTCAGGACGGATCACACTGGAACACGCGTCCGGACGGATGAAGTGTACGCGTCCGGACTCGATTGGCAAAAAGTTGATAAACGGAGGAAGGACCATTCTGGAAGTTGCGTCCGGACGGTTGAGAGATGCGCGTCCGGACGCGTGTCAAGCTTCTGCTGCCGAATTTAGAATCCTAGTGGGATGCAATCTCTTTAGAATGTAATTTATAAATACAAACCTAGGACCTTGTAAAGGAGAGTTCTTTTTCATTAGTCTATTTCTGCATCTTTTTACCATGTCTGGCTAGAAGGCTAAGCTAGGGCTAGGGGAAAACCTCTCAACGGAGTACGGTATTCTTATTGACTCTTGTACTTAAGGATTTATGTTATTGTGTTAATTTAATCCCAAATCTTTTAGCAAAGTGTTTATGCTGTATAAACTCTTGAGTTGTTGTGCCACGTACATCAATTGCTTGATTTTCCCTGCGTGTAAATCACTGGTTATTCCACGCTGGAAGGATTAACATTATTTCATAAAATAATATTATTGAATGATTATTCAGGTTCCTGGTAGTCTTTTGATTATAACCATTGGATTTATCACTTGATTTGTTAATTGATTTAACTGACATTTAATTCCTCTTTCAAGTCAAGTTTTGAGTCTTTAACTATTATTGTATGAAGTTGAGAGGGAGTACCTGATGCTCTAGTATTTTATTTATTACTGTTTTAATTACCAAAATCATTTTTCTCCAATCAACAATTTTCCAAACAAATCTTTTTCCTTTCAAATTACTTTCATTGTTTGTGTGATTGTTCCTTGTTACAATTCCTCGTGGGATCGACCTCGGACTTCCGAGAATATATTACTTTGCTCAACCTGCGCTTGGGTTTACACTTTTAAAGTTGAAGCAAGGACCTTGGTTGGTTAAGAGTTTTATGCCTTGATTCCAGCTTGGCTACTACTTCGGAGGTGTTTGTTATCATCTTGCTGCCTCCTCACCTCTTCTCCTATTATCTTGCTTGGGGGAGCTCCAACACTGGCTGAACGAGCTCTGACCTGGGCTTGGATGAGCTCTGCTTATCTTACCTGACCTCCCGAACTGGGCTCATTCCTGAGCTCGTGCTTATGGTTTATTTTAGGTATCATCAGTTGCCCCCCAGCCCCTGCCTTAAGCGAGCTTGGGCAAGGGCTGAGCTGTTTTTTAAACCGAGCTAGATCTGTGCGTGGCTGACCCTGACTTGCACGTGACTGAAGCCTTTTGACGGTTTGTATCAATCATGGCTCTCCTCGATTCCCGCGCACGTTCCAGCCCATGTCTCTCAAACTTTAAATACCTAAACGGCTGTCTGAACCGCCTCTTCCCACTGTTCAACTTCTTCTCTGTTCTTCGAACTTCTTGCCTCTGTGAATTCTTGGCTTTCTGTCTCAAAGCTTTTTGATTCTTGCTCAAAATCGGTTTTCCTGTGTTCGATTCGAGGACTCACAGTGCTTCCCCCTTTTGATTTGGCCCTGGACTGTTGTTCATTGCTCTCTCCCAACTAGGTACGCCATTTCTGCCCCTTTTCGCATCTTTCCTCGTTCTGGATCCCTCGAGTTCGAGGTGGTTATTGTATTTTTGGTCTTTTCGGTTCTTTTATTGCTGGAATCGTGACTATTGTCTATCCCCTCTTCCTTCATTTGTTAACTGGGGTGCCATCGTGCGAATCCTCGTTGTTGGGAGTTACTGTGCAGACTTTAGAGTCATTAAGGAGTGTCTAGTGAACATTCCTCCCCTCTACCGCTCCTTTAATCTCCCCTTTTCTTGCTCAATCATGTCTGCTTCTTCTGGTGCTACCCGTTCCTCTGTTTCCCCCCTAGGTGATCGGTCTGTCGAGGAGGACACCGATTTAGGGGATGTAGGTGAGGAAATTGACCACTTTCCCGGTCTGTCGAGGAGCCCCCTTCCACGTCTTCTCCCGTACCCCCTAAGCCTGACAAAGGTAAGGGTAAGGTGAGTGGAGTTGGGGTTGCTGATAGATCTTCATACCTGGGGGCTGCCTTTAGGTGTGCCGAGCTCGTGGGCCACAGTAAGGAGGCCCCTGCATTGATGAGAGCTTATAAGGCTCGTTACGGTTTTCCTCCTGGAGTCAAACCCTGGTGCCCGGATAAGTCCATCTATTACGTAGAACAGGTGCGCAAGAGGGTCTGTTTCTTCCTTGCTACTTTTGAGAACAGCCTTCGCTTTCCCATGCACCCTTTTATCAAGGGTGTTCTGCAACACTTCAATGTCTGCCTTTCCCAGCTTTCTCCCAATTTCTATGGCATTATGGTAGGCCTTTTAGTCATCTTTAACAAGCATAAACTTGGGGTCCCTAGCATTTCTCTGCTTATGGAATTTTTCAACGTCAAGCTGACATCTTCTGAGGGCTTTCTGTACATCTCCAAGCGAAACGCTGCTAGGAAGATTATTACCGACCTCCCAACTTCTCACAAAGGGTGGAAAAATCATTTCTTTTTTGTTGGGGGTACCAACTGGGAGTATAATCCTGCTGATAAAACAGATACTCTTGGTATCCCTACGGCCTGGTCTAGACCAGAAAACTTGGGTGAGTCTTTATTCAAGCTGACTGAGCTTTGATCTGGAACTTACGAGCCTCTAATTATGCTCTTACTTGCATGTTTTTTAGGTTCTCGACCCGAGCTCTGCCCTGAAGATAACAGGGTGCTATTGAAACTGGGAAAGCTTAAGCCAGAGAAATACGCTGATCTCATCGAGCCTCGATACTTGGTGGAGTTAGGTCTGAGCCCTCCCCCGGTGACCTTAGCTATTCCAATATCTGTTGTAGGTGCTAAGGAAGGTAACATCACTAACATTTTCTTTCTCCTCCTCTTTCTTTTTTATTTTTTTATTTTTTGATTCAACCCAGACCTTCCAAGACCCTCTACCATGAAGTCTACTCCTGAAGAGCTCCAGGCTAAGGTTGAGAAGTTGATGAAGAGCGGTAAATCTGCCAAGCGCCAGGCCCAGGTCGGCTCTGGAAGCGGCCCTATTACTCGGGCTAAAATTCCAAGATTGGAGATGCCTTCACCCTCTTCATCCACCAAAGAACAGGGTCCCACCAAGGCATTGGCTTCCTCATCTGAAACTCCTCAAATCGCAGCCACCTCTTTCCCCTCAGAGGCTCATCCTGCGTTGGTACAAGCTCAAGTGGGAGGTCAGGCTTCCCCTTCCTCTTCTGAGGTCGAGAGATCTTTGGGACAGATCTCCCATCTCCTACCCAGTACTGTCGCATACAGTGCTTCCAGGAAGACTGTTGAGAGAGGGAGAAAACCCGAAGAGGAAGATGAAGATTCTTTCTTCGATAACATGGATCTCGCTGCGGGAGCTGTTTCTTCTATTTTTTCTGAGTCTGACGTCCTGAAGTCTGCTTCTGTGCCCCTCGAGGAATCCATCGCTTCAGCTCTTCAGGGAGCAGCTGCTGTAAGTGCTAGCATTTTTTCACTTTTACTTACTCTCATATCATAGTCTCACTTAACTTGATGAGCTTCCTTTGTGTCCTCAGACGACCCTCCATGTGAAGGGTCTATTGCACCGGGTTCGGTCTTATGAGCGCTCCGTTAAGGCTCTGAAAGCGTATGAGATCAAGGTTGCTGAATTGTCCTTCGAGAACAAAGACCTCAGGACCCAGGTGCAAGATCTTAAGGAGCAAGCAGAGAAGCAAGCCTCCGACCTCAAACACACCCTAACCGTCAAGGTCAGAGCTGAGGAAGGGGAAAAGAAAGCTCAAGATGAGCTACGGATAACCAAGGAGGATCTGGAGCTCAAGTCTGAGGCCTGGACCAAGGCTAGTCAAGAGGCCTTTGACGCCAAGAATTCCCTTAGGCAGACAAGGCAGGAGTACCTCACCCTCAACGAGGCGAATGGCAAGCTTTGCGAGGAGCTTGAGGAGCAGAAAGACCTGGTCAGACAAAGGGATAACGAGGTGGCAGAGCTGAAGGATTACGCCACCACCTTGTGGGCTACTGGGTGGCTTGCCTTTAGGCACAAGACTATCAAGGCTTTTCCAGATCTGGACTTCAAATTCCCTATCCCCACTGAGGAAGAAATGGAAGAATCTGACTCTGATAATGGGGAAGACAATTCGGTTCCTCCGGCTGAAGCCTTGAACCAGGGTGTGCCTGCTTCTCCGGCTATTCCATGTAACAATCCCTTGTCTGCTGACCTCGTGTCCAGGGCTCCTAATCAAGAATTATCAGGTGGCGAAGTGGAGGTTCCTGGGGCCAACATCCTTGAGACTACTACTCCTCTGATCCCTGAGTCCTTGCTTGCTGATCTTCCGAGCTCTACTCCTACTACTGAGGCTTCCTCTGTTGAACTTCAAGATCCACCTTCAGAGACTTAGTTTTTTTTTTTGCAACTGTAAACTTGTATTTAATGTACCTTCGATTCTTGTTTCTGAAATACAACTTTTGTTTTTGAAATGTGGTGTGTTGTGATTTTACTTTGAGACATAATTCACATGGTTATGTTCTGCTTCTGCTTTACTTTGCATTCTTTTCTCCTTGTATTTCCCTTGCCCCCATTGCTTTGAGAAGTGCTTCAGTCCTTCTTAAAGCAAGATTATGGACTTTATGAGCTGCCAGGTTCTTTTGATGAACAAAGGAACTCATCAGGAACTCATCATCCTGATGTGAGCACGATTCTTGGAACTGGAGGTCTCAAAAACTTGCTATGGGGATGCTAGGTTGCCAACCGAGATGAGCACAACTTCATAGAAGAATGAGGAATATTCTGTTTAGGTGGGGTCAGGCTTATTTTCCAATTGTATTGAGTGCGTTGGGAGGGGTTATCTTGTGCTGACTCACTTTCCCGCATTTACCCAACTGTTTTCCAAAACCGTAATCACCTTTATTAATTAGGAAACCAAAAAGACCGCCGACTCTGCCTTCCATGTGGTTCTTGGTTTCCTAAAAGCTTACGATCTTCTTTAAGTCTCCTAACATCTTCTGTGTTTCTTTCTCTTCTGCCAAAATATTTCTGAGTCTCTTCTTGATTCTTCGTGATTACTCTCTGTCTTCACCGTAATCCTTAATGGCTGCCTCCGTTTCTTCTCTGTTCAAGGAACGTACTGCCTTCGGAATCGACTGGAAGTGGCATTGTCGCTACTTGTCTTCTTCAACCCTAGAGCCTTCTGATTTGATAGCCATCAAGAAGCGATTCTTCCCTGATCTTGATTTGTCTCTACGAGTCCCTACTCCTGACGAGCCTTGCAACTATCTTTCTCGAGGGAAAGTTTGCTTTTTTGAGGGTGCAATGGACATGGGACTTCGCCTTCCCATTCATCCTTCTATTGGGCGAGTTCTTGCCCATTATGGTCTATGTCCCTCTCGTCTTTCCCCTCGAGGATGGGCTACTATGGTCAGCTTTTTCCTCTTTTGGCGTCTGTATGGCAATGATAGATTCCCTTATGTTGCCGAGTTCCTTTACCTCTTCGAGATCAAGGAAGACGATGTTCCCTGCTTCAGTTTTTTTCGTTGGAGGCAATTTGATTTACCTCTTTTGGTTTTAGATCTTCCTTCTAACCCTGAAGGGTGGTCCCAACGCTTCTTCTTTGCTTCTGGGAATTCTTGGCGGTCCCCTGAGCTGCGCTGTCCTGATGCTAGGATTTCATGGTCCTGGAAGAGCTTTTCTCGCATTGGTATGCCCAAGCTAAGATCTCTTGAACTTTTTTCTTCTTACGAAGACATACTCTTATTATATTCTTGTTGCGCAGGTCCTCCTGATCTGGATTTGCCAGAGATGATGGATATTGATGAGTTGTTGCTTGTAGAGCCTCGGACTTTTTCGGAGTTGATGACGAATGAAAACCTTTATCTGCTTGGGGTTGAGACTATTGAATATGAATTTTTCTCTGTTTCATATTCTTCCTGAACCTCTCCCTCTGAGTCTGATGAGGAGGGGGACTCTGATGAGGAGGAGGACACTGGCGCGAGTTCGAAGAAGCGTAAGAGGGATGGCTTCTTCTCACCTGACTCTCTTTCCACTGTTTTTCTTACCCCGGCAAGTCAGAAGCTTCTCGATTCGCTCTACAAAGCTGAACAAGAAAGGGATGAGCTGAAGGAGGAGAATGTGTGCTTGAAGGAAGAGGTTGTCGAGCTGAAGTCACTTCTCAAAAAGAATTAGGAGTTCTGGCTCCTTGTATTCCCTTCCCTTAATGCTAAAATTTGTTTCACTTTTTCATCTTTTTGAACGCTTGTATCCGTGAATCCTTAAATATCAGATCTTTCTTTTTGAACGTGTATGTGCACATAATTCCTTTCTATGAGCTGGATTGTATAAGCTTCAGAAGCATATTGTTTCTTTACGAGCTGGGGAGCTCATCTTGAATTTTATAAGCTTAGAAGCTTATCGTTTGTTTATGAGCTGAGGAGCTCATCTTGAATTTTATAAGCTTAGAAGCTTATTGTTTGTTTATGAGCTGATGAGTTCATCTTGAATTTTATAAGCTTAGAAGCTTATCGTTCGTTTATGAGCTGAGGAGCTCATCAGGAGCTGTAGAGCTCGTTCTATACTTCATAAGCTGAATAGCTTATCTTGAGCTGTAGAGCTCGTTTTGTGCATATACATACATATACTTATATTTTTGGAAGCCATATGAGGATGTATCAAAAAATTGTTTATTTTTGTTGAAAATAACTCTATTACAAGGAAAACTTACTAAAAGAACTTCTTAAGATGCTCGGCATTCCAAGAGTGAGGTAGGATCTTTCATTCCTCTGTTCGTAGCTCGTAGTTTCCAGGTTTGATCACCCTTGATATGATGTAGGGTCCTTCCCAATTAGGTCCCAGTTTCCCATGAGTGGGGTCCTTTCTCGCAGGTAGGAGTTTCTTGAGCACTAACTCCCCAGCTTTAAAGCTTTTGTGTCTAACCTTTCTGTTATAATACCTTGTTGTTTTCCTTTGGTAACTTTGGACGTGATGCAGAGCTCTGTCCCTCTTTTCATCCAAGAGATCGAGGTTCAGTAGGAGAGATTCATCATTGTGTTCGGCGTCTGCAAACTCCACCCTAGGTGATTGGAGCCCCACCTCGACAGGTGCCACTGCCTCGGTTCCAAAAGCCAAAGCAAACAGGGTTTCTTGAGTTGCAGACCTGGCGGTGGTTGATTAACTATCAAAAGTGCTGTTTTATTATATTTAATAATTGGTTAATTTCATATTATTTGTGATTAAATGTGTTAAATTCCTTGATTTTCTAGTTTGATACTTTTTCTAACTGTTTGGTTTATTTTGCAGGTAAATTGGTTGATTTAAAGTAATAATGGATAATGCAAGTGAAACAATCACTAGAGGAAGAATCATAACTGATAAGGATTGAAGAGTCAAGATTGAGATAGGAATACTTGAAGATAAATCAGCAATTTAATCCTTATAAGAGTTTAAGTGAGAAGAAACTCATTTAAAGTTGGATTAGGAAAGTTTCCTAAAAGATAAGGATTTAACATGTCTTCAGTATTTTGGACATAACTTTTGATTCTGATATCGGATTTACCTGATTTTTGTGGGGTTGGAAAGAACACTTCAAGGGCTACAGAAGTGTATTTCACGAAAATTTCGTGATTCAGTCTCTAAATATGCGAAATTCAAGCTCGAAGTCTGGACAGATTTTGTACCCGCGGGCCCCAAGACTTATGCACGGGATTTAACCTTACAAGACATCTTTTTGGGAAAGGAATTCCTTCCAACCTGTACTTAGGATTTATTTTTTTTATAAATAAGGGCTCTCATCTATTGAGAGAGAGGGAGATTAGGATTTAGATTATTTATTCTTTTTTTTCCATCTTTTTAGTTTGTCATGTCTGGCTAGAAGGCTAAGTTAGGGCTAGGGGAGAACCTCTCAATGAAGTCCGGTAATGTTGTTGACTTTGTGCTTAATGATTTATGATGGTTTGTTAATTTAACTTCTGATTTTTTAGCAAAGTTTTTATTCTGTAAAAACTCATGAGTTGTTGTGCCACGTACATCGATTGCTTGAGTTTCCCTGCGAATAAATAACTGGTTATTCCACGCTTGAGGTAATTATCATTATTTCATAAAATAATGTAATTGGATGATTATTCAGGTTCCTGAATAATCTTTTGATTGTAACATTTGGTTTTCTTACTTGATTTGTTACTTGAATCAACCGACATCTGATTTGTGTTTCAAGTTAAGTTTTGAGTCTTCAATCATTATTGTATGGAATTGAGAGGGAGTACCCGATACTTTAGTATTTCAATTATTGTTTTAAAAACCAAATTTATTATTTTCTGATTCCAAAATTCCTACTCAAACAAATTGCAAACAATTTCTTTTTATTTGTTTTGTGTTTCTTGTTTTCATAATTCCCTGTGGTTCGACCTCGGATTCCCGAGAAATTTATTACTTCGCACAACCTGCACTTGGGTGATCAATTCTAAAGTTGTAGCAAGTTTTTGGCGCCGTTGCCGGGGAATTGTTTGAAGGTAAAGAACACATCGCCATCTATTGAGGTTTGCTTGATTTGAGATTCATCACAGATCCGGTAATCTCGTTCATTTTTTTTTATTATTTGTTAATTATTTGTTTTATTTTTCCTCAGGTTAGATATTTCATAATTTTTATTTTTATATTTTATATTTCTTTTAATGTGGTGTGAAGATTTTACCCGATGGAGGAACTGTGTGTGCTTTGTGATGTGTATGGGCATCCCATTGAGGTTTGCCCTTTAATTCCAACTGCTCGAAAAATTTTGAGGAATGAGACAATTGTTTTACCTAATTCTTCTCAACCTTACCCCGACCATTGTTTTGAAACTTTTTATCCCAATTTTGGTTGGGGGAATGAACATTATCAGTTACCTATATATGTCACATCACCACAAGACCCTCCCCAATATCCACCCTACCATGACCTACAAGAAGAGAATTTGGAGAATATTCTTAACGAATTTATGCAAAGCCAACTAGCTTTCAATGCCCAAACAAGTCAAGATATTAAAGAGATAAAAGATATCAATGCCCAAAATATTAAAGAGATAAAAGATATACTCAATATATTGATACAAGAACAAGAGGTTAAAAATAGTCAATATAGTGAGAGTGATTCTTTTCCTGAACTACAAATTGAGGATGAATCCATTAATACTCTTGATAGTGAAGAATTAAGTGACATTATTATTCCACAAGAGGCTAATGAGTCCAAAGACCTTTCATTATCAACAAGTAGTAATGAGATTCACATATCTAATCTTGGTGAGGGTATGAAAGTTGAGTTATGTGTTGTAATTGATAAAAATCTATTTTCTATCTCATTGTTAGATTTGCATAAAAATGTATATATCTCCCTTTTCTTGCATACTCTAATAATATCTTGGGTATATGAGTGGATAGTTCGATTAAAAGAGTTGCTTCGACACCACATTTTTAAGCCAATAAAATTGAATGGTCGCATATTCAAATATGACTTTAAGCCGGATTGAGTGTAAACTTTTATTTTTATTTGTACATAGTAGTTAGATTTTATTTTATTTTTAATTTTAGTTTCGTTTCTATTTGTTTTAATTTATAGTTTTTTTTGTTGAGTTTTTATTTTTAGGTTTTAGAGTTGTTGCAGCACCAGGTATTCCTACTCTTTTGATCTTTATTCATTATTTTTATTAAGCATTAAAATATTTATTTTTACATTGAGGACAATGTTGGATTTAGGTTGGGGGGTGTGGATATGTTTTTTGTTGTAACAATTTCTAGTTTAGTTATGTTGGTAAAAACAAAAAAAAAACAAAAAAAAAAAAAATATTTTTTTTAAATATTTATATAACATTTTTATGCATAATTTGATACCACAATATAGAAATAATTTGCTTAACTTTAAATTTGTAACTGTTTAAGCATTACATAGAACTTTATTCTATATTTTTGTATTTCATATCATGTTCTTATAAAAACTCACAATTTGTGCACTTTAGACTTTACCAAGTTGAAAATTTGTGAGGTATTTTACTTTGAGAACTTGAAACATTTAGTGGAGATGCATAAAAACCCTAGTGAGTTTTGTTCCAATCTTTCTTGGAGGGTTATTTACATTTACTCAATAAAAAATATTTTTATTCAGCTAATCTCCTTCAATAGTCTCATTATTTTTGTTTTGGTTAACACCAATATTGTGAATGATTGCTTGACTTTGAATTATTTGCATGAAAAGTGTGTTATCAAAAGCTCTTGAGATATGATTTTAGGCTATCTTTGTCATTATTTGAGCCTAAACTTTATTCTTTGAATATTATTATCCCTAAAAGCCATGATTGAGCCTTTAAAGCAAAATTTTATTTCTTATACCCAACATATAATAACCAAGCCAATGAGAAAAAATAATATTTTTTACCCTTGGTTATCCTGAGATTGAACTTTTATTGTTTATGTAATTTGGTAGATGTTGGTTAAGAAAAGAAAAGAAAAAAAAGAGTTTTACATACTTATGAATATTTGCATTAGATGTCTTGCTAAAAAGAAAAAGAGTTGAAAAAAAAAGAGAAAGACAATATGTCTAGCTGTGAAAAAAAAAGAGAAAAAAATAGCAAGCATGTGTTTGAAAAGAAAAAAAATATGAGCAAGTGATGTAAATTGTGCTTCTAAAGGATGGAGAGTGAAAGACTATGGAAAGAAGTTTGGTTGTGTAATGTACATATTCTCTCGGGATAGTCTTTTGAATTCCTGTATATCCTTCGTTTCAAAACCCTAATCCCAAGGCCCCATTACAACCTTAAATAAAGTCCTATCTGATCTCAAGAGTGTATTGATGATACATGACTTGTGTGAATAAGGAAGAGAATAGTGATTATTTGTTTATTGTGTGTTGATTTCCTTTCATGAGACTATGTCAAATCCTTTTCTTTTGGATTACGTTTTTTTTAATGGAACATGTGAGCATTATTTTGTTTTGATTTAAATATCTTCTTCTCACATGTCATATTTGAGGGAATAGTCAATATAATCTGAGAAAATCTTTTATGAGTGAATTATCTTGTGAGATTTGACATTGAGACGAATAGTTGATAGTTGTAGAGGTGATTACCGGATAAATTACTGACTTGGTATAGTTAATTCACACTACACACGAGTTTATATGAGAATATGATAAGTGCATACATTTATATAGCGTATAATTCTATATTTTGCTTTGCATGAGCTTATAAAAAAGTTTGCATCTTAGAATTTTTATATTGTGGTAGCAATTTGTGTTATAAAATTATTATTTAGATATTTGATTACAGGTTGATGTTTGTGGGTATCATCTCTGGAAACCCTCAGGAGACTATACTCGTCCATTAGGGGGAACCTAGGGGTTTAAAGGCTTGTTGCATATGCTAAATGCAATCGTGAGACCTACGAAAGTGGATTTGTGTTTTATTTTATTAGGATATTTTGTTTTTAGTTTTTAGGTGTTAGGATTCATGTATTACTAGGGACTAGTAATATTCAGGTTGGGGGGTGTGATTAACCATCAAAAGTGCTGTTTTATTATATTTAATAATTGGTTAATTTCATATTATTTGTGATTAAATGTGTTAAATTCCTTGATTTTCTAGTTTGATACTTTTTCTAACTGTTTGGTTTATTTTGCAGGTAAATTGGTTGATTTAAAGTAATAATGGATAATGCAAGTGAAACAATCACTAGAGGAAGAATCATAACTGATAAGGATTGAAGAGTCAAGATTGAGATAGGAATACTTGAAGATAAATCAGCAATTTAATCCTTATAAGAGTTTAAGTGAGAAGAAACTCATTTAAAGTTGGATTAGGAAAGTTTCCTAAAAGATAAGGATTTGACATGTCTTCAGTATTTTGGACATAACTTTTGATTCTGATATCGGATTTACCTGATTTTTGTGGGGTTGGAAAGAACACTTCAAGGGCTACAGAAGTGTATTTCACGAAAATTTCGTGATTTAGTCTCTAAATATGCGAAATTCAAGCTCGAAATCTGGATAGATTTTGTACCCGCGGGCCCCAAGACTTATGCACGGGATTTAACCTTACAAGACATCTTTTTGGGAAAGGAATTCCTTCCAACCTGTACTTAGGATTTATTTTTTTTATAAATAAGGGCTCTCATCTATTGAGAGAGAGGGAGATTAGGATTTAGATTATTTATTCTTTTTTTTCCATCTTTTTAGTTTGTCATGTCTGGCTAGAAGGCTAAGTTAGGGCTAGGGGAGAACCTCTCAATGAAGTCCGGTAATGTTGTTGACTTTGTGCTTAATGATTTATGATGGTTTGTTAATTTAACTTCTGATTTTTTAGCAAAGTTTTTATTCTGTAAAAACTCATGAGTTGTTGTGCCACGTACATCGATTGCTTGAGTTTCCCTGCGAATAAATAACTGGTTATTCCACGCTTGAGGTAATTATCATTATTTCATAAAATAATGTAATTGGATGATTATTCAGGTTCTTGAATAATCTTTTGATTGTAACATTTGGTTTTCTTACTTGATTTGTTACTTGAATCAACCGACATCTGATTTGTGTTTCAAGTTAAGTTTTGAGTCTTCAATCATTATTGTATGGAATTGAGAGGGAGTACCCGATGCTTTAGTATTTCAATTATTGTTTTAAAAACGAAATTTATTATTTTCTGATTCCAAAATTCCTTCTCAAACAAATTGCAAACAATTTCTTTTTATTTGTTTTGTGTTTCTTGTTTTCATAATTCCCTGTGGTTCGACCTCGGATTCCCGAGAAATTTATTACTTCGCACAACCTGCACTTGGGTGATCAATTCTAAAGTTGTAGCAAGTTTTTGCCTGTAGGCCCACAATACTTCAGGGATGTACTCCACCCACTTGCCTTTAAGGTTTTCTAGTTTGGTCTTCAGAGCTGCCATTATGGTTCTGATGGTGACCTCTGCTTGTCCATTGGATTGAGGATGTGCTGGAGCTGAGAAGTAGTTCTTTATCCCGAGCTCAGCACAAAAACTTTTAAACTTTGGGTTGTCAAACTGTTTTCCATTGTCAGATACGATTGCTCTGGGAACCCAAAACCTGTAAACTATAGATTTCCAAACAAAGTTTTGGACCTTTTGTTCGGTTATTACTGCCAAAGGTTCGACCTCCGCCCATTTGGTGAAGTAATTCATCCCTATGATAGCAAACTTGCATTGCCCCACACCGGTGGGAAGGGGTCCAAGTATGTCCAAACCCCACTTTTGGAAAGGCCATTGGCTTATTACCGAGGTCAATAGCTCGGGTGGACGATGGGAAATGTTGGCATGTTCCTGGCAAGTCTTGCATTTCTGGACCAATTCGGTGGCATCCTTGAGCATAGTGGGTCAATAATACCCTTGCCTCAGTGTTTTTCCTGCCAAGGCCCGAGCTCCGATGTGATTGCCACATATTCCCTCATGTACTTCTCTGAGTATATAGTCGGCGTCTTCATCTCCCACGCATTTAAGGAGAGGTGCTGAAAATCCTCGTTTGTACAGATTTCCTTGCAGTAAAGAAAATCTGGCTGACCTGGTTCTCAGCTTGGAGGCCTCCTTAGCATCGCTTGACAATGTTCCGTTCTGCAGGTATTCTATGATGGAGTCCATCCAGCTCGGCTGAGCTACGATTGGTAGCACTTCTTCTTTTTCAATACTTACTGAAGGCTCTGGAAGGTGCTCCACTGGTATTAGCCTATCTAAGTCCTCTTGTGAGGCAGTTGCTAGCCTTGCCAACGCATCTGCCCGTGAATTCTCTATCCTGGGTACGTGTCTGACCTTAACCTGCACGAACTTCTTGATTAGTTCTCGTACCTTTCTGAGGTAAATGATCATTTTTTCACCCCTCGCTTCGTAGGACTCCTCTATCTGTTTCACCACT
Source organism: Ilex aquifolium (assembly GCA_951799425.1). Lineage (NCBI taxonomy): Eukaryota > Viridiplantae > Streptophyta > Magnoliopsida > Aquifoliales > Aquifoliaceae > Ilex > Ilex aquifolium. The sequence continues at coordinate 27,219,877 of OX637401.1, forward strand.
AGTTGAGAGTCACTGCAGATCTCCAGCTGTTCTGCTTCCATAGAATGAGCAAGATTGAGCCCAGCGATGAAAGCTTCATACTCAGCCTCGTTACTTGAAGCCTTAAACCCAAACCTAAGGGCATATTCGACATCTATTCCATCTGGAGAGGTCAGGATTATGCCTGCACCGCTCCCTTGAGCATAGGCTGCTCTATCCACTGAAAGCCTCCATATGGGGAGGTCGGGTACTAACTCTGTGATCTCCATAGGTGCTGCTTGTGACGCCCCAAAAACCGAGGGTCCTTAATTTAACAAAATTTGGGCAGAGTTTCCTTTGTACGGGGAACTCTACCCAAAATACAACCTGTATAATCATACAATCACATGACCCATCCGAGGTCTAATATACAATATTGACCACACCGGGTCCATTTATCCATACTTAATTACATAGTATCAAATACCACTATAATCACCATCACTACGTACATTCATTCATAAAAGAATAAATGTCCCAAAAGAGTCCAATGTACATGCCTTTTAAAATATAAACTAGTTTTTGTTACAAAAATTATACAAGGCCAAAAGTAAACATATACAAGGGACTGCAAAGTCAAAATAAGAGCCACAGACCGGCTTTGTCATCAAAGCGGGCCCATGGCCTCGCCTTCGGTGGATGCCTGGCCGATACCTGAAAAAATGTTCCTATAAAGGGTGAGCCAACGCTCAATAGGGTAACTCCTATAGAGAATTCCTCTCAACCTAAATGCATATGAAATGTCACATGCAACAATCATTTCATGCATTCATTCAAATATGTCTATTATGAACAAATGTCATAAATCATGTCATGCCATGAGATGCAACTCAAGCAAGCAATACCAACACCGAGCCCCATCCCGAGCTCCCACAACACATGCCATGTCATGCGTATGTATCCAGGCATTCCAAGCCCCCCTGTCATTGGTGTTATGTACACTCAATGACTAATTAATTCATTTTCTTGTGTCTTTGTGGGGAGATGATTTATGGTATTACACCAATGGGACACCACACCATCAACGGATCTTCAGGACATCCCACCTGCGGCTCCGTTTACGCCGTTACACTTTTCTGGAATTTCACCGCCGGGAAGTGTATAAACCAAGTAAGCGGGTCTTGCACCCGAGGGAGAATCTAGCCCTTCTTGCTATCCCCGACACATTTATCCATTTAATTTCCCGTGAGACTCAGCCGGACCTTGGTACGACTTTCCCGAGTCCACGATCAACCACCTATGTGGTGATTGATTTCATACCATGCACACACTCCCACCCATGTCAATGCCCATGAATGTAGTGTGACTCATGCATAATGCAATGCAATGCGCAATTGCCTTTGGTACCACTTATAATGTCAATTATATAATGACATTTTCAACACAATCTCAAGCATGTTATGTAAGATAATCAATTCAACTAACATACTTGTATTCACCTAGGCATTTAAACAAACACCTAGAGACACATTAATTTACATAAATAACATGTTTATTACTTCCAACATGGCAACATGTTTATTAATTCTATAAACATAAGCACAAGTTCATCACAATAATCATATGTTAAATAATCATTTAACATACATATTATTTCATAACCACATAACAAGCTAATAATTTTATTAAACTTGATATGCCATTAAAACATCAAGTCATGCTAATGTACAATTAACATGTTTTAACCACTAACATTAACTTACACCAAGTTAATCATAATAGGATTTTACTAATTACAAAATTAATTATAAATCCTATATTTAACCCACTAGTTACACTAGTCAAAACCTAACATGTGATATACACTCTTAGCCTGCCCATTTCATATGCCATATTTTAGGTTGAAATTACATCTAAATAGGGGAAACCCTACCTCTCGTAGCGTGAGCCCACGTAGTAGGCCCCCAAAGAAAGCCCAAATTCAGTTTCTCAAGCCTTAGGTCTAAATTTCGTACTTGATATTTTTGCAGAAAAATACGATCTTTGGTTTCGTTGCGCAGCTCTCACTGAGTAGAGCAACTTTAATTCTTGGCCCGAAGCGATTAGACGGTTAAATCTTCGTAGATCTGAGGAAGAAGGTCAGGGGGTCTAACTTTTTTTTCTTCTTTTCTTTTTCTCTTTTTTTTTTTTCTCTCGTTTCCTGTCTCTCTGCTTGCCGCCTCTCTGGAGAAAGAAAAAGTGGAAGACAATATATATATATATAATCAATTTTTTTTTTAAATTTACGTTTTTGACCCGTACTTTAACAATGAATTCTTATTTTACCCCTGTAATTATGATTTTTTTAATATATATTTTTTTTTTCGGATTTTACACTGCTGCTGTGAACTCTGCGATGAAATCCGCCAAAATTTGTCATTTGATGGCAATCCTTGGCTTATATCTGATATCAAACTCACTGAGCTCTATGACCCATTTAACCAACCTTCCAGAAGATTCTGGCTTATGTAGCACTTGCTTCATCGGCTGGTCTGTTGGAACCTCGATAGTATGAGCCTGGAAATAGGGCCTAAGTCTCCTAGCTGTTGTAACCAAAGCTAAAACAAATTTCTCCATCTTTGGATATCTCTCCTCCGCCCCCCTCAGAGCTCTGCTGCAGTAGTAGACTGGTTGCTGAGCTCTGTCTCGCTCCCTAAGCGCTGGTCGAAAAATCTGAAACTGCCAAGTAGAGGGTAAGGACTTCCCCTTCTAAAGGGCTCACCAAAACAGGGGGGGAGCTCATATAATTTTTCAGGGCTTTGAACGCTTCTTCGCACTTGGTATCCCACTGGAATGCCTTCTTCAAGACTTGAAAGAATGGTTGGCACTTATCGCTTGACCTGGACACAAAACGGCTCAAGGCAGTTATTCTACCTGTCAGGCGTTGTACCTCCATTGTGTTGGATGGTGACTGCATATCTAACACCGCCCTAACCTTCTCTGGGTTAGCTTCAATTCCTCGGCTGCTAACTATAAAACCCAGAAACTTTCCTGCCGAGACCCCGAATGCACACTGCGCAGGGTTAAGTTTCATCTTGTACTCCCTTAGGATCTGGAATGATTCAGCTAGGTGCTCGATGTGGAGCTCTGCCTTCAGTGACTTTACTAGCATGTCATCGATGTAGACTTCCATGGATGCACCTATCTGTTTTTGGAACATCCTATTCACCAACCGCTGGTAAGTGGCTCCAGCATTTTTCAATCCAAAAGGCATGACCTGATAACAGTATGTTCCCTGTTCAGTCACAAAAGAGGTCTTCTCTTGGTCATTGGGATCCATCCTGATCTGGTTGTAACCTGAGAAGGCGTCCATGAAGTTAAGGAGCTCGTGTCCGGCTATGGCGTCCACTATTAAGTCGATCCGAGGTAAGGGAAAGCTGTCCTTGGGGCATGCTCGGTTGAGATCAGTGAAGTCGATGCACAGTCGCCACTTATCATTGGTTTTTTTGACAAGAACCACATTCGCCAACCAGATAGGGTAGTCAACCTCCCTGACGACCTTGGCGTGGAGGAGTTTGCCGACCTCTTCGTTGATTGCTTTTTGGCGTTCCGGGGCGAAACTTCTTTGTTTCTGTTTGATAGGTTTGCAGGTAGGATTCACGCTGAGCTTGTGCGTGATGATCGAGGGGTCAATACCTTCCATGTCTTCTTGCTTCCAGGCAAACACTCCTATGTTTTTCTTTAAGAACTGGATGAGAAGGCTTTTGACCTCTCTGTTCAGCTTGGACCCTACATAAACGAGGTGTTCTGGCTCTTCGTCAAGCTGAATTGGTTCCAATTCTTCTGATGGCATTGGTCTTGTTTCCAGCTCATCTCTCATGTCGAGTTCATCCAATTGGATGTTCTAAACCTCTTTCATCTTCACAGACGCCATGTAGCATTCTCTTGCTACACGCTGGTCTCCCCGGACCACTCCAATTCCATTTTCTGTAGGAAATTTAACGACCAAGTGATAGGCAGATGGGATTGCCCTCATAGAATTAAGGGATGGCCTTCTAAGCAAGATGTTGTATGCAGAAGGTGCATCAACCACTAGGAATTTTACGGTCGTGGTGGCTTGGCAAGGCGGGTCACCTAGGGTGAGCACAAGTTGGATTGAGCCCAGGGGGAGCACCCTTTCTCCTGAGAAACCTAGCAAGTGAGTGCTTATAGGTTCGAGTTTTTCCCTTCCTATGTCCATTTTGTCGAACGCGGGCGCGAAGATGATATCTGCCAAGCTCCCGTTATCGATCAGAACTCGATGAACGGTTCTGTTAGCTACCACAGCTCGTACCACCAATGGATCATCGTGGGGGTATTGGCATCCCTCCAAATCAGAATCTGAAAAAGTGATAGCTGTGTCTAAGCGCGGTGCTTTGGATACAGTATGCACTTCGAGAGCTTCTTTGGCTCTGATTCGTCGGAGGTGTGCTTTCCTGGCTGAGCTGGATTCTCCGTCTCCCGCAAATCCTCCAGATATTACTCTGATCTCACCTAGAGGCTGCTGATGTGGCGCCGGTGCCTACTGTTGAGGTGGCAGCGGTGGAAGAGGTCGATTCTGGTTGTCATGGGCCACAAAGCGACGCAACTGTCCTCGTTGAATTAAGAACTCGATCTCTTTCTTTAATTGAATGCAGTCATCGGTATGGTGACCATGATCTCTGTGGTAGTCACAATACTTTGTGGGGTCTCTCTTTGTTGGATCCGCCTTCATCCGAGGTGGTCATCTTAGGAACTTCTTGTTTTGGACCTCATACAAAACTTGGGATACAGCGGCGGTGAGTGGGGTGAATCGCTGAGGTCCGTATCTAGGCTGTAGCTCAGGCTGCATGGGGCCCAAGCGGTCTCTGACATTTCCTCTTCTCTTCGGTGAGCGATCTCTATCCCTCATTGGAGACCTTTCTCACCCCTTTTCTTTTCTGGGACTTAGGTCCATTTTCTTCTCTTTTTTTTCCTTCTCCTTTCGTGAGGATGCACTCCCTACCTTGGAAAGGAGTGCTTCTTCACCATTTATGTACCTTTCTGCCTTGGCTAACACCTCAGCCATGCTCGCTTGAGGGTTCTTCGATATAGAGAACATTAGATCCTTTGACTGCACTCCTAATCCTGCAATGAAGGCAGTAATGGCGAACTTTTCGTCCGGGATATCTACCTTTAGAGATTCCGAATTGAACCTCTGCACATAAGACCGCAGGTTCTCATCAGACCTCTGTTTTATATTTAACAAGTAATAGCTCGGCTTTCTGTAGATCCGAGCTCCGATGAAGTGAGACACAAAGGAAATGGAAAGTTCTTTGAAAGAAGAGATCGAAGCTGGGGGGAGCCTATTGAACCATGCTAAGGCTGACCCCTTCAGGGTGATGGCGAAGGTCCTACATCGCACAGGATCCTGGTACCCGTGCAACTCCATTTGGTTTTTGTAGGTGTTGAGGTGATCCACATGGTCTTTTGTCCCATCGAAAACCTCTATCTGAGGCACTCTGAACTTCGGAGGAAGGGGGAAATGTAGTACCCCGGGAGTGAATGGGGATTCAGTTTGTTGCACCAAGGCATCCATTGTTATTGGGGTTTTGACATTCACTGCCTCTCTCATGTGGCTGAACTCTTGCTGTATGTCTTTGAAGCGGTGCTCCTAGTATTGCTCCATTCTTTCCTGTTGGAAAGGAAGGAAATCATTCCTCTCCAACCCTTCGTTCTGGCTTTGTGCTTCTTCATTAATCCCCCTCCTAGGCGGTTGAGGAGGTACGTGACTGCTTTCCCCTCCTTCATTTGCCTCCCTGAGGGGATCAAGGCATTGCCGTTCCCTAAGAGGACCTTGTAAGAGCTTTAAGAGTTCCTCATTTTGTTGGAGTAAACGCTGATTGACTAAGCGAAGGGCGTCTAGTTCATTGTTAGCGGGGGAATCCACCGCAGGTAGGTCGTTTTCAGCGGTGGGGACGAAATCATGAAGGTTTTCCGGTTGCCTCCCACTGGTGACCTCCTGGGGATTCTGCATTCTAGGGGGATTCATCTGACCTTTACTCATGTTTCATGTAGAAACCATCAATCACTGAAAAATCAGTATACTTGTAACAAGAACTATCGTTCCCACAGACGGCGCCAAACTGATGGTGTTAATCTATCGAAGATGAGCAAAAGGTATGGGCGTGCACGAAATCTAATGTGATATCTGAGCTACAAGGCTTATGCAAATATGCTGATAGATGCTTTGGAAAATTGAGGAAAGAGAAATAAACACAATGGCATTACAGTGGTTCACCGGCCTGAGAGCTCGGCTAGTCCACTCTTTAATGGAGTCTCTTGCTCCTATTTTCTTATTGATCACGATGGGTTTGTTACAATGCAATGTGTAGGAAATTAGGGTTCCTCGTGGCTCTATCGCCTGTCCTTTTTCTTGATGGAAGCTTACCCTCCTCTTATAGTCTCTTGCTTACCTCTAACTCGATTTTACTTCCTATAATGAAGAGATCTTTTCCCCTTTCTCTCCCCAATCCCGGAGTTACCTAAACTCCATATGGCTAGCTTGACGGACTGTATCCCGAGATCTTTTCTTTCTACCATGGGATCCTCCTTAATCTTTGGAGAGGATCTTGGTTGGTTAAGGATTTTATGCCTTGATTCCAGCTTGGCTACTACTTCGGAGGTGTTTGCTATCATCTTGTTGCCTCCTCACCTCTTCTCCTATTATCTTGCTTGGGGGAGCTCCAACACTGGCTGGACGAGCTCTGACCTGGGCTTGGATGAGCTCTGCTTATCTTACCTGACCTCCCGAACTGGGCTCATTCCTGAGCTCGTGCTTAGGGTTTATTTTACGAATCATCAACACCGAAGACCATGATTCCTCCAATGATGGACTGGTTTTTGTGCTTTTGCAAAGGAATGCTTTTTTATTAGTTTTATCCCACATCTGCTCGGTCCACAAAGCTCCGTGATCTTCAAGTTCGGACTTTCCTATATTTATGGGGGTTGACACAGTTCGGTGATTTGATATTTATGCACTGAGAGGACATAGTCAAGAATATGATATCATTAGAAGGCCTCACCATGGAAGTCTTCACGTGGTTTAGTACTAGTATTTGGACTTTTATTATTATTTTCTACAAGGAGGTGCTCGGCCTCTATATTTGTTCAACTCACGGAGCTTCGACATACTATTTTTATTATTTTATATGTCGACGGACTTCAGAATGCCTGCTATTTTATATCTCCGTGCAAAGAGTTCGACAAGTGCAAAGATAAGTGGCCTCCTTCCTCACATATTTTAACGAAGTTCGAATAATGCTATTTGTATAAGTTCGGTCCCGCCTCAGATGCCGACTTAAGCTCAGAGTTCTCTATGAGTGAAACTATATAAGCTTAAAAAAAAAAAAAAAGTCTAGGTTTACCTCACTTTGACAGAACCACTTCAGTGGGTCAAGTGAGCTTTGCCACTAGCAAAGTCTAGTATGACTGCCACATTTTGCTCTAAATAGCACTTAACAGTAACAACACATAATGACCTTGCACATGTAATCCCGAGCATAAGGGCAACCAAATAGCATGTGTTTGCAAGGCTCACTCGAGACAGAATTCTTTTGAATGTACATACTGTTGAGTACTAACCACCAGTAAAAATTGTGAAAGAAAAGAAATGAGGTTTTTTATTAAAGAAAAGTATAGCTCTTATTTCTGTTTAGTGTTGCAGAACATGCTTTTGGGTTTAAGATTGGCAAACTCAACTCGATCAGGGGATGGTGATTGGTCTCAACACCACCCGAAATTCAGAGGAGAATTCATTCAAAATGATCTTGACGCCTAGTAAATGTCGATTCATCATGGCATGAAAATGGAGCCTAAGCTCCGCCAGTATATCTCATACTTGGAGTTCATCCAATATAGAGATAAGTGCCACGATCCTTATGCGGATGATTTAAGATAAGTTGTCACATAGAACTTTTACTATTCACTGGCATACTAGGATGTTCATTGAGTAAAGTGGCTGCCAGTTTTCATTTGAGAATAACTTAACAGTAGCCATGCTTGCACACCCGAGGAACTGATCTTGAGCCTTGTCTTCGTTATGATTTTTATCTTCTAAATATAACAGTATGTGACCCACCATCTGCTCTTGATTTGGCAGATTTCGTCGGTCTCTCATGGAATTGATCCAGACTTTGTTGTTGCGGTTTGCACATGATCACACAAGTCACGCGGATCAAATGGACAGAGAGCAAGAACTTGGTAACTCTTTTTGGATACCTATCCAAAGAAGGAGACTGCAACAAAGGTGCAAAGTCACTCGGCGTAAATCGACAAACTGTTCGGCACAACTGAGGACTTGCTCGGCACCACTTAGAAGCTGGTCTGCACCAATACATTGGTGCCATCAAATGGTAGTAGAATTGCAGCCCGATCTCTTCAGAGTTTCATATGAATTACCAAACAACTGCTGGGTCTTTGTAATGATGTACCCAACACAAGGCGGTCACTCAGCGTCAGCAAAGAAAGCTCTCCGTGTCACCATCAAAACCCAGTGGTGGTTTGGGTGGCCTGTCTATCATCGACGTCTTCCATGGTGCTCGGGTATCCACCAGGTGTGCAGCCAAGGAGCTGCTCACCTTGTTCAAGTGGACCTCAAGCTTCAACTTTTGGTCACAATAAAATGACTACTCACCTAAAGCTCATTCTCGTACACAACGATAGAGGTGCAGCAGCTTCAACAAGACCCAGAAGTTCTATATATCACCTGGATGCAATTTCATCCAAGGAAATATGCTCAGCACCGCTTGGAATCTATTAGGCATCATTGTAACACCAACCAACAATCATAAATAGATTTGAGAGACCGAAAGCTTCGCATTATCTAATGATCTCCGAGTAAGAGCAGTAGACACCTTCACCAGCCTTTGATGCTCGGCCTTGTCAAAAACAAAGCTCGGCGCCAAGAAGAGCTAGTCGCTTCTTGTAGATCACTCCGGTGATCGGGGAAATTTCTCTTTAACAGTTTATGAGTATGAAACCGAGTTTGGATAAAGCCATGACGTAGCCTCAAACAACCTCCTCACAATGGGGGCATATCTCCAGAACCAGTGATACTCGGCGTCCACGACCGAGGCGATTGGCATCAAACTCAGAAATACTTTAGAAGTCAGTCTCACTCCTCGGACACTACTATCAAGCCCTCGGCCGCTGGCCGAAGAAAGAGATTTCAGCTCCGTTTGGGCACTTACCAGCAGCGGTTAACCTCTTCAAACAATCCAACAGAGGTCTTTGATCGGGACATCATTATTAGAATTCAACAGCTGCTCTGAATATGATCCTTTGTCAAAGCTTTGGCTAGGTCTCTTCTCTTATCTCCTTATGTAGCTGAGTCTTTGTTCAAGACTATTGACAGCACTGGCAAGTTTCTCACCAGCCACTATCGAATCGGTGGTCAGTCAACCCGAGTGCAGTCGGTTTGTTGCCACCAAGCAAACAGAATAATACGCCCAGCCTTTCCTAATGTTTTCTTTATTCTAGCTCTTCGCTTCAGCTAGATGACGCCCGTCACAGAGCACTGTACTCGGTCTCGTCCACAGCTAGAGTGGCCATCCACGTTCTGCCCAAACAAGCATGATACTGGGGGGCACAAACTCAAGGCAAAAACCTTATATGTCTAGGCGCTCAGTGGGCTCCGGGCCCTGAACACAGGTAAGCCTTTGCTCGACCAAAGCGCCAAAGGACCTGATGTAGAGCAAAATAGAGCAGTGCAAAGTGGAACACCATCAACAACCTAACTAATAATAATGTCACCGTATCATCAAGAATGCCCCCTAGCTGTTGAAAGCTTGCTCTTAGTCTACAACTTGACCACTATGAGGTGGCAAGGCTACGTGCACGATAAAGGGCTGAGTATGGACCAAGCGAAACAAAACTTCACAAATTATTCCTGCTCTTACCAAAGTTCTAACCATGTAGTGGAATACTATATACAGAGCACACGTAGATCCAAAAAGAGCCTTGGGAGGCAGCTTGAAAATTCCTTGACGAAAGGAAAAGATCTACAATAGTAACAAAATCCATGGTGCTTCATCAACACGAATCACAGCTAGGCATTGAAAAGTCAGACTTGCATGTGTCTCCGCAATATAATAAGCCAAGGTCGAGGAAGATGTGGGACGTACCGAGCTCACCTTCCCTCAAGTCAATACGTTAATTGATAGAAACTACAGGCCGAAATAAGAATCGACGTCCTTTTATAAATGATATGCCTAAGCTCTTGAGCTGGGATTATTGATGCTATATCACTTCAAGGGAGTGCCTCCCATATACAGACATGATTGAGTTTTTGAGTTGCACCTTCAGCAGAGTACCTCCTGCGAATGAATAAGATTGAGCTTCAAAGCTAATATTTTTGTGGAGTACCTACCACAGGAAAGATGCCTAACGGCGGAGTACCTCCCGCGAATGGATAAGATTGAGCTTCAAAGCTAATCCGTTTGTGGAGTACCTACCACATGAAAGACCCGAGAAGGCTCGGGCATAAGACAACCTACTGCTAAGGCAGGGAGGAAAAAATCCTGACAGAGGTAGGGACCTAGCTCAGGTGCAGCCATCCGATCAAACTTAGGCCCACGGCTAGGCACGATGGTGTAAGCCAAACGGGTAAAGTTTGAAGACCGATTAGATCGGCGGATCGGTGCAAGGGTCACAATAAGTGACCAAGAACTGATGCCCAAACCATTCAAAGAGGCAGGTCCTCTTGGCTAGGGGAAGGGGGCCATGATTGAAAATTTTAAGTATTGAACTCTCAAGCCCTTCATTGAGGTAACACCTCTTTGCTACGGGAAAATGACACAAAAAAACATATTTTCATAACAAATAATGCAAGACAATTAATAAGGGAGGATTGTAAACAGAGAATATCTTCCAGTGTGCCACATGAAAAATATTCTCTGGGGGCAAATGAAGGGGTCGATAAATTCTGATCATCATCTGACAATTTGACTTGGACACGTGGCAGGTTGCATGTGCTGAAAAGAGTTATTTGCAATGACCCTACTATGACCGAGCAGATAGCTAGGCTATTCGGGCCGAGCTAAAGTTAGTCCAACCGAGCAGAGCAGATAGCTAGGCTATCCGGGCCGAGCTAAAATTGGCCCGACCTAGTAGAGAATAAAACTCGACCGAACAGACAGCTAGGTTGTTCCGGCCGAACCGAGGCTAAGATCCGATCGAGCTGTCATCAAATAGCAACCAAGCTGATTAGAAAGCTCGAAAAGGAATGAATTGTTCACGACCGAACTGATCACAACCGAACTGTTACGATCGAGCTGTTTAAACAGTGAACGTGGTGCTAAAAAGATGCCTGTAATTCAGGCATTATGATTGAACTAATAAGCATGATTATAGGCTCAACGGAAGGAATTGCTGGAGAGATCTTAGCAACTTCCTGAATAGAATCACCCAATTGAAGAAAGGTGTGCCCCTTGAATCGAAAATCATGGAAACCCTAACTGAACAGGGATCTATAAAAAGCCAAAGGAACCAAGGTGAAAGGTACGCTGAACTCTCCTTGTCTTCTGGCAATTCTTTGAATCCCATTACTGACTTAAGCATCGGAGTGCCTTTGATCAAAGTACTTCGATCTTGGGCAGTTTGTTCATTTTGCAGGAAGGGAAGACTGGGAGATCAAGTTCAGAGCTCACTCTATCAGAAATATCCATTCATTATTCATTTAGGAGGTATCTTCAATTTTTGCCTCTTACATGGGGTATATAGAAAATGTTCTTAGTTTTCATTGGTACTCTAGAACCCATTACGTACACGATTGTATTGGAGTAACCAACTTGATTGTGATATTGAAATTGTGAGTGTGTGACTAACTAATTCAAATAAGCGTCGGAAAAGTCAGTTAGGTGGATAAGAAGCGTAAATTGTGTTGATAAAGAACTATATCAATTGTATGTATGAGCAATAATGAATTGTTTTCTTGGCAATTGACTGGCCTAAATAAAGTATTTTTCCACTTGTTAGAGGTGAATCACTGGCCATCAGGCCCCTGTATATTCATAGAAGGAAAACAGTATGTCAAAAACTTATCTTTCCACACAACACAAATAGGTGTACACATTCTATAATACGCAAGCATTGGTAAGTATATTCAACCATTTACTTCATGGGAGCTATAATGTACTCATTCAAACGTTCACATAATTTAGTTAAAGCATTTAGAAACGCCAGCACCATTAATGCATACCCCCAATTAACAAACACCTAATCCTATGTTTCCCATTTATTTTAATGCTGTAGGCCAAAGGCTAGGCCTACCCACTAACTCTACATCTATAAGTAGTGTGATACTTCTTTCATAAAGAACTTGTTCTAGGTTTGGCTTTGCAGTTCATTAAGTCTTCCCGAATCTTTTCCTCTGCTTAATGTATACCTGAAAGTTTGTTCTTCAGCGGATCATGCTAATGTCTGTATATATAACATAAACTACCAATCGTACATCATGAACAGCAACATTACCAACAAATTTGAAGATGTTTGAAACTTTAAAGCATTCATAAAAGGGTTTGCCTTCTACATTGGATAAAAGATCCCTCCAGTAATGACTTTCCCTTGCAAAGCAACGGTGTTTTTCAAAGAGAAAAACAATCTGTAGCCTTGGGGTCCATTACTTGGAGGTGGAAACTTTTTCAAAAGAAAAGTTCATTTCTTGTGGACCTCTACAGAATATGCTTTGTAGTAAGCATTGCATTTTTTCACTGAAGTAATGGTCTTGAATAGACAATGAAGTTGCGTAATCAGTCTAAAGAAGGCTAAGCAATATACATGGCAGCTAGATTGCCACTTCCAGCTCAACAAGGATCAAATACATGACAGATGGATTGCTTTTGAGGTAATAAGCAGGAACTACATTCTTGTATTGTGTTTTTTTTTTTTGTGGGACTGAACTTCTTGTAGCATTTCAAAAGTTGTAACGCTAAATTTGTCTAGATTTACCTGCCGGGAAAAAAATTTGTTTAGATTCAAGAGTAGCATATCTTGAAGAAAGGATTGAACAATTTTGTATATTGGGGGCTGGTATGTATATTTATAAGAGCATTTCCTGGATGCATTTAGATGCATAATTGGAGAGAAAGAGAGAAAGGAAGAGATATTGTGATATCGAATTATGTAAGCCTGAATGTTTTAATTGTTACACATTAAGCCTGAATGTTTTAATTGTTACCCATTTTATGGGCTCAGGTCAATAATGTTATGCTGCCTTTGAACATCTAGGGATCATGACCCTGTACTATGAAATATTCTCTTTCCCTACCGGAGGTAAAGTCTAGCAGTCTCGATCTTATGAAAATCTGGGTGCTACTATAATAGTGATGGATTTTTGTTTTTAATCATAGATAGGGTTGTTAGTTTTACTGTTGAGGAGTTGTTTGTCTGTTTACTATCATAATGATGAGTTTTTGGTGTCAATCATAGATGGGGTTGTTAGTTTATCGCCAAAGAGTTCTCTGCCTGTTTACATTTTGATATCTTCTCATGGGCCAATAGTATTATTTTTGTTTACTGTATACTGAAGGCTGAATATGCTTACAGGGAAGCGTTGTTGGACCCACATCTCTGTAGGTATTCAGTTATTATTGTTGATGAGACTCATGAGAGAACTGTCCAAATTGATGTATTGCTTGGCTTGCTGAAGAGTGTACAAAAAGCAAGGTCAGGGAATGTCAATGAACCTCTAAATTTTGCTCATACAAAAGCTAACAATGGCTCATTGTTGAAGAAAGAAAATGCTGTTCAAGGTGTTAGTATTCTCAAGCAACTTCGAGGCAGAAGATTCACTCCGTTGAAGTTAGTCATCATGTCTGCAAGTTTGGATGCACGAAGTTTTTCTCTGTACTTTGGTGGTGCAAGAGCTGTTCATGTTCAGGGGCGACAATTTCCAGTGGATATACTCTATACTCGTTGTCCAGAGACAGATTATGTAGATGCAGCCTTAATCACTATATTTCAGGTAGTTATTTGTCCATCTCTTCGTATGCTCCCCACCTAAACAATAGATTAGAAATTCTGGTGCTGATTTTGAGCTTTCTCAATTTCATTTGCATAGAATTTTGGGCTAAGAAAGGCAATAGTTTCTTTCTTGTGTTATCTTTTGCCGTTTATTATCTTTTCAGTAAATTATTTCTTGTTAGTCATATATGTTTCCATTTTTCAAATTGTGGTGGATAGCACTTGCTGCTGATTTTTTAAATCTGTTGGTCCTTGGCTAACAGTTCTGAATAGGTTTACAGGGAACCCATCGATTCCTTATCCTTGACCTAAATCTAGTTGGCCCTGAAATATTTAAGTTGCTTATTTAGTTATTCGGCATTGTCTGGCTTTCCTCATTGGCGTTCATTCTTACCATTCTTCCTTAGTTCATTTTCCTTGTCTTGTTTGATACATTTGGAGGAGGGTCCTGGTGATATACTTGTATTCCTGACTGGCCAGGAAGAGATTGAATCTGTTGAGAGACTTGTCCAGGAGCGTCTTCTGCAATTGCCTGAAGTCAATCAGAAGCTTCTAACCTTTCCTATATTCTCATCTCTTCCCTCAGAAAAGCAAATGAGAGTTTTCATGCCTGCTCCGGTTGGGTTTCGCAAGGTAATTTTGTGATATCCTATTGGAATTTGTTTTTTATATATACTGAATGTATGTATGTATGTGTGTATATATATATAATAACATATGATTATGTCAATTTAATATTCAATTCATCCAATTAATATTCAATTTTATTAAATTAATACCAAATTATTATTCAATTTCATGAAATTAAAACCAAATTAACTTTAAATTTTATCAAAACCACATTAAACTTCATCAAATTTACTACCAAATTAATATTCAATTTGATCTAATTTACACCAAATTAACTACCAATTTTATCAAATAAATATTAAATTTCATTAAATTAATACAATTTTTTATCAAATTAACGTGAAATTGATTTTAAATTTTATAAAATTATCATTTTATTTCAACAAATTAATATTCAATCTCATCAAATCAATATTCAATTTTATAAATTTAACACCAAAACAATATTCAATTTTATCAAATTTACCCCAAATTAACATTTAATTTCATCAATTTAACATCCAATTTATCAAACTAACATCATCTTTTTGATTGAATTTCAAATTAACATTCAATTTCATCAAATCAATACCAAATGGTCATTCAATTTTTCGAATTTAATATTTAATTTTATCAAATTAATATTATTTTTAAAACTTCAGCTAACTTAGAAAGCCTATTCGTACAAGAATTTTGATGGAGGCAATTAAACTTCAGCTAAGTAGAAAGTTCAATAGAAAACCAACCACAAGCTCTGATGTTGTTGGTATATAAATACCCATTTCATTACAACATGTGCTAATCGATCACAAAATATACAGATAGGTTGCATCAAAGTTTCAAGATAAATTATATCAGTTCCATTCCCAAGTATACTTTGTCAGTTTTTTTTTTTTTTTTTAAATTTTTTGCAGCAACTTTTCAAGTTTCAATGTTAAGCAGATGATATAGATAGGGCAGATTATGCGAAGGCCCCATCAACCCCCTTATCTCACTTTACCCTCTTAACTACAATTTTGGACTCACTATGCCTCTCCAACTACAAAATTTCTCATATCATCTCCTCAACTATCAATTTTCTCATATTTTTCTTTTAACCGTAGTCATTGATATAATACTATCCAAATTTTAGACACTACAAACATTACGTACTAGGTGTATACGATGAAATCTTAAAAAATCTTGTATAATTTGTTAAAATTTAGTTTTATTTGAGTTATCTGTTCTGATCAAATTTTTGAAAAATATATTTTTTATTGTTAACGAGGTCAAATATAAAATATGAAGATAAAATTCACCAAATATCCAGTACTGATGAAAACAGTGGCTAAAGAAGGGTGGTTTATTCAACGAAGTAGCCTCAAAATATGACTGAAAAAAGTCCAAATGATTGACATTATTAATTACAACTTCAACTATTTTTCGTATTATAACAAAAAAGTATTTTGTGCAATATATTTTAGTGTATTATTTTTTTTAGTTTAACCTTCAGGAATATCTATGCTAACTTACGCCTTAACATTCCGATTATTTGTAGCACTTCTTAACAACCCAGCTAGTAGTAAAAGTTATTTATAGCGGCCTTAACAATCCGGCTAGATTACCACTGCCCAATGTATAGTTGTATCACGATATTATTGATGCATAATATCACCAATCAACCAATAAATAAATAATTAGGACTACTTGAGTCTACTAATCCCATATGGCAATTATGGGATGCGCAAGTTGTTTGTTGTTGTGAAATTTATAAGATCATTGTTTAGTACTATATATTACTATGGGTAACCCGTGTCTAAAGGCACGATGCAACGTAATTGAAAAGTAATTGATTTGGGGAGGGGGGGGGGGGGGAAAGAATTCAATGTGAATAGTTTTCAAAAGGATGTTGATGGTCGTTAGAAGAGTCTATTTGAGACTGTCGAATTAACTTATTGAAGTGTATCCTATTTTATATTATAAATTTGACCACTACATGATAAAATTTCCACCTATACATGCAAGATCCAAGGATCCTTTTAGACCATTTTAGTTGAGTAACACGTTGAACCAAAAAAGTGAGAGATAGAGAGAGAGAGAGACCATTAACAAAGTGGGAACATTATCATTGCCCCTTATTTAGCCATCTTATTTAAGGTTTTTCGTACAACAAATGGAGACCATAGTGTCTATTTGTTGAATTATTTCAAAAAAAGTACCATACTGGATAACTGTCAACAATTATCCATGTGTCCTTCTGACCTAAGTAATTATCGGAACTGCGATAACGGTGCCACTGCAGTCAACAAACACGCGAACCCTATCGCACCTAAAATCGAAAGTGACGGGGCAATTTTCATACACAATGATAGCAGTAACCAATGAATTCTCCTTTTCAATTGTTACAGCTGCATCCTGTGCTCGCGTCCCAACGAGCTCGGGCCATGAACTCTTACCTGAATCAATAAGCACAAAAAAAAAATATTAGTCAAATTATGTTACTATATTATCTACTTAGTATTAAAAATTCTAAAAATATTCTTAACAATATAAAGAGATCTTTACCTTTACAAATTAAAACCATCCCCAAATGTTATGCTTTTTCCTTAGCTTGCCTTGTGATAAATATGGACTGGCTGTGATGAAATGAGTATTTATAGACAAACATAGCCCTATAGCTTTACAGATGAAACGTGTACGTAGTAATCGTAATCTCACAAAAGGCACGCCACGTGTACGGATAGATGAGAAGATAAGGTTGGTGGTCCTTACTCACGTGCACACAATTTAACTAGGAGTGTCAAACGTGTCGGATTAAATGATTACGTGTCGAGTTAAACTGGTGACGGATGAAAAACATGTAAACGCATATACGACCCGTTTAATAAACGGGTGAAAAATCTCAACACGAACACAAACCGTTTAATAAACGGGTAACACGACACGACTCGTTTAATCCATTTAATTTTAATTTATAATTAGTTTATTATTATATTTTTGTGGCTGTCACTAAATTAAAAAAAAAATTATATGGCTATCACTAAAAATAATATATATATATATATATATTATGTGGCTGTCACTAAAAAAAATCTGCCTAATTTTTAAAAATAATTATTAATTTATTATTATATTAATTTTAATTAAATGGGTAAACGAGTGATAAATGGATTAACAGAACTAACCCGAACACGATTCATTTATTAAACGTGTCTTATGGGTTAACCCGTTTACCACCCAAATTCGTTAAGGTTTCACCCAAACCCGCTTAATTCATGTTGATTCGTGTCGGTTAATCGTGTTGTGTCAGATTTTGACATAACTCAAGTCTTTGTTTATATCGGACATGAATTACTTGAATTAATTGTAATTTTTTATTTACGAGTTGTGATTTGATATTTTAAAAGTTGTATAACTTTTATGATCCAGCAAATAAATTTAAAATCGATCATATTTTTAGCAATTGTAAATTAATTTTTAAAAATTATACATTTTGGTACGGTATCATTTTCGGTTCGTAGTGTTCCCCTTACTTCACTTTTCATAGATTGTCTTTTTTTTGTCAACGATTAGGGTGTCTGTGTCAGCTTACATATATTTTGATTAATTCTCTTTCCAGTCCAGTCAAATGCAGGTCATACATTCCGGAACTAAAAAATTCATGAGAAATAAATATTCAATTGAATCAAATTAGCCCAAAATTAACATTTAATTTCATCAATTTAACATCCAATTTATCAAAGTAACATCATTTTTTTGATTGAATTTCAAATTAACATTCAATTTCATCAAATCAATACCAAATGGTCATTCAATTTTTTGAATTTAATATTTAATTTTATCAAATTAATATTATTTTTAAAACTTCAGCTAACTTAGAAAGCCTATTTGTACAAGAATTTTGATGGAGACAATTAAACTTCAGCTAAGTAGAAAGTTCAAAAGAAAACGAACCACAAGCTCTGATGTTGTTGATCTATAAATACCCATTTCATTACAACATTTGCTCTAAGAGATCACAAAGTATACAGATAGGTTGGCATGAGAGTTTCGAGATAAATTATATTAGTTCCATTCCTAAGTATATTTTTTTAGTTTTTTCTTTTTTAATTTTTTGCAGGTACTTTTCAATCAATGTTTAGCAGATGATATATAATTGCCCCACTGAAATTTTAAAAAATTTTAGGGTTAGTTTTAAATTATAATTAAAATTAAATTTTCTGATAACTTGTCCCTACTAATTAAACAATCATTTTCGCAAAATGCAACAAATTTTAATAATTATTTGTTTAGTCTAGCCCCTGCCCGTGGCCCCCCTGGTGTAAGTTATGGTCCACCGAGCTATTCTTTTGCCACCCCAAGAATATGACACAAATTCAGAAAATGTAAGTGAAATTTACCCATGTTTAAATGAAGGAAATTGTAAGAGAATTTCATGGATTTGTCTTTCATCAATGTTGTCAAAGTTTGTACCATCCCTGGCTTTTCTTAGCCACAGCTACTTTGTACTATTTACCGACTATGTGACTTCGATTATTGCATACACATGCATGTTTTACTCATGGATCCTAGCTATACTTCTATTTTTCTCTTTCATCTGTAAAACTGTTTGTGACTTAAATTCAGGAACAGGGCCGGCCCTATAGTATTAAAAAAAAAGTATGGGCTTTAGGCCCCAAATTTTTAGAATGCCTCATAATTGTAGATACATAACTAGTCCACATAAAAAATTTAAATCCATGAAAATTTGAGGCCTTATAAAAATGCCCCAAAAAATTTAAGCACAATCAAAAAATTATAAGTGAAAATTGGAAGTGAGTCCCCCTAGATGTACTTGTTTGGAGATAAGTCCTGCAAGGAAACTTATAAGAGGCTAAGTCCATATTTAAAATTATATGCAATGATTTAAGTCCACTTTTTTTTTTTATCTCAAAAATACCCTTCCTTGAAAAGAAGTTAAATTAATTTCCTATTTTTGAAATTGTTATCCCTTAATTCAAGGTCAATTAAAATATGTCAATAAAATCTCCATCATAAATTTAAAATTCAAATTAAAAGCTCTTTCTCTCTCTCTCTCTCTCTCTCTCTCTCTCTCTCTCTCTCTCTCTGTATATATATATATATTCAAATTCATGTTACTACTTTTGTTGAGTATGTTACTGTTCATGTTACTATTATTTTGAGCCTGTTACTGTTTTTGTTCAGAATGTTACTACTATTATTTTACTAAATATTAATATTCAATGTTACTATTTGTTTTGTTTTTGAATATTACTATTTTTTGTGTTTGAATTGTACTATTTTTTGCGTTTGCATTTGAGAGAAATAATTATTATTAAGTATGTTACAGTTTTTGTTAAGTATGTTACTATTTTTGTTGAACATGTTAATATTTTTGTGGAACATGTTACTGTTGTTATTTTTTAAAAATATTAATATTGAATGTTTCAATTTTTTTTGTTTAAATATTACTATTTTTTTGTGTTTAAATGTATTATTTTTTGTGTTTAAATGATAATTTTTTTTTGTATTTGAATGTTACTATTTTTTATTTTTAATGTTACTATATATATATATACACCTAACCTATATATGGATATAGACAGATAAGAGAGAGGGAAAATTTTAATGTTAGTCAAACTCTTAACCTATATATGGATATAGATAGATATGGGAGAGAAAAGATTTTAATGTTAGTCAAACTCCTAAGATTTATGAGTTTTTAATTTTTAGTTTTATTTCATTTCTAAAGGGAATGGATAGTATGGTAAAATTGATAAAAAACGGATTTCATAACAAATAAGTTTTCTTGACGGACTTAAGTCCAAACAAGTCCATATAGGGGGACCGGCCTCCAAATTTCCCAAATTATAATTTCAATAATTTGGGCTTATAATTCAATCCATAATATTAAAAACTAAAAAATCAAAAATTTTAAAAATAAATAAATAAAATTTCTGCCTCTCTTAAAAAACAAAAACAAAGTATCACATCCTCCTCTCTCACTTAAAAAAAATTAAAAATATTTTATTAAAAAAATAATACTAAAAATAAAAAGGCCTCATTTAGTATTACCGCTTTAGGCCTCAATTTACCTTGAGTCACCCCTGTTCATGAATGTCAGTTTAAGTAGTCATAAGAATAAGTTGTAAATATAGACAATATAAGTTTAAAATTTGTTAATTTTTTTGGGTCAGACCATGAAAGTTTTATTCCTCATGAATACCCTAGTCCCGACGTAGATGAACTGTTTTTTATCAAATCGGAAAATAGATTAATTAAAGTACACATAAGTTGACTCGAAAGTTGAATAAAATAAAATAAAAATTATTATTCTTTTGCCAAGGAATCTATCCTCACACTAGCATATGTCGGGAATATCCTCGAGGCAATATCCTTTTGTTAAACGTGAAATAATACTTCTTCATAAGACAAATGGCAATAGTTATCGCAATTCATTACGCTCCACCGATTTCACATAAAGTTCACATAAAGTTCAAATCCTTGGACTTTTACCTACAAGGGCATGAATGACCAATGAAAAGGACATAAATGAACCAAATCACATTTGATTTTACCATGGCCCATCCTCGATTGTCATTTGTTGGCTGCATTGATGACAGGCTGGTTCATGAAATTTCCGATAGGCTTGAGTTAAACATGTGTAATAATTGGGATCCAATTATGGTATAATTATCTTTTCTTTTTTAAATAAAAAAATGTATAAAGTTATCTTAGTTTATTATTTTCATGGTCAATGATTTTAAATAAATCAATTCTTCATTGGAATCTAATTTCTCGTAATTGAACGAGAAGATATTATGGATATAATTATGTTTCTTAAATTTGTTTATCAAATGTTGTATCTCAAATAAGGTGTTAAAATCTCATGCATTGAATATTTGGTAGAGGATAGTAGACCTCACTGATCCAACTACCTACATCGATTTGAGCTATAAAATTAGGTAAATGATTGATAAGCATAACATTTCTAAAGTGTTACATTAGTAGACCCACCTGACCCTGTGTATGACCCCAGTGACTCATCAGTGATCCGATATGGGTTGGATTGGATCATTTTTACAAGACACCCGTTAAAACTTGGTTAGATCAGACTAGTTTATACCACTTCGTGTAATACCAAGCCGAATAACCTGAGCAAAAGACAAAGAATTCCAAAAAATCTTCACCTTTTGTGTTTGATCTAAGTATTGCAGTCTTGGATGTATTATGAAGATAATTTGATATTTTTATATGTGTTTTTAGTTGATGTATTCTTTGTAAAGTCTAGCATAGTTATTACTATTGTTACTACTAGTAATTATTATTATTATTATTTTATAATTTGATCAACCAATCTCACTAGTTAACCCAATGGTCGAGCCAATGATCCAGTTTCTTAGACGGGTTGGTGTATGGGCCAAGTTTAATAACTTATTAATTTGCTAGTATGACTTGTAAATCTAACTAAGAGATTTAAAACTTTTCTATGTAGTAATCGAAGTCTCCGACGATAAATAGGACTAAGTAGTTGTGGCTATGAAAAGCAAAGGATAGTACAAAGTTAGGCAGCATTGATGAAAGACAAATCCATGAAAAGTAAAATTATTATTGATTGAGATAATTCATGATTGATTATGAGATGTTGTGATCGATGATAAATTATTTCAATCAATTGTATAACTTTTCCTTCTTGAGTTCTAATTTCTCTTTTAAAAATTGTAACTTTGAGGATTGATCACAACATTTTGGAATCGATAATATCTTTTACAGTTATAATTGACCTTGAAAAAATTATAAATTTCGGGACGTCATCATCTTCGGTCCCATGACCAGGGGCAAAGGGAGGGTGGGGCCAGTGGGGTCAAATGCCCCCACTGAAATTTTAAAATTTTTTAGGATTAGTTTTAAATTATAATTAAAATTAAATTTTCTGATAACTTGTCCGTACTAATTAAACAATCATTTTTGCAAAATACAACAAATTTTAATAATTATTATTTAGTCTTTCTTTTCAATTGGATAGTTGCCCCCACTGGAAAGAGCCCCTAGCCCCTGCCCCTGCCCCTGCCCGTGGTCCCCCTGGTGTAAGTTATGGTCCACCGAGCTATTCTTTTGCAACCCCAAGAATATGACATAATTTCAGAAAATTATGATTATTCTTTTGCCAAGGAATCTGTCCTCACACTAGCATATGCCGCGAATATCCTCGAGGCAATATCCTTTTGTTAAACGTGGAATAATACTTCTACATAAGACAAATGACAATAGTTATCGCTATTCACAAGAAAAGGACTTGAGATAAATGTGTAATAATCATTCGTATCTAATTTCTGGCAATTGCAGACCAAAAAAAATAAAAAAATTTCTGGCAATTGAACAAGAAAATATTGTGGAGAGTTATAACTGATTTAGGTTAGATGAGTATGCAATTTTAGTAGACCCAGCCCAACCTGGTGTTTGAACCCAATGACTCATCAATGATCCGATACCTCTTGAATTTATACTTTGATTATTTTTGCAGGAGAGTCATTTAAACTTGATTATTTGGTGACGTGGTTTCATTGGAACTTGGTTAAAATTTTGTTATGGGACGCACAGTCAATCCAAAAGTCATAGTAAAGCAGATCATATTTTTAAGTTGAAATAGCATTGCCCTTCGAGAATAGCCCTATTCCGATATGTCTATGCAAAGTGCACACAAAGACAACAGTGAGCAGGCGTGCTGTCCATCTCTCTATGTAGGATCTGAGCATTGCAATATTGGATGTGTTATGGAAATAATTTGATTCTTTCATGTGTTTTTAGTTGCTGTATCTTTATATTATGTAGCAATGTAACTACAATCAAGGAGTATATGTAAATCATGTTGAGAAAAAAGAACTATCTGTACATAAAAAAGTTATTAAAAAATCTTTTGAATTATATGTAATTAAAAGTTACAAATATGCTATTAAAACCTTATTAATTAAGTACAAATTTATTTGAATAATACATTTAGGCATGTATTCGATGCATTTAGATATTAATTTTTAAGTGTTTTGGTGAAATTTACCAAGGAAAATCCCTCCATTGTGATGTGGATAAGAAGGTTTGGTGAAGGAAAATCATGGGTAAAGAGGGAAGTAGGTAGGATGCTAACTGTTTGCAAACAAAAACAAATTTGAATGTCACAGAAAATTTTACTTTTATTCATTTTTTACTTTTTTAACTACTTCTTATTGAAATATAAATACTAAAGTTACACCTTCTCCAACAACTTAAACTTTGGAGCAGATGATTGTTTAACACGATATCAGAGTACGACGTCATGTGTTTAAATCTCGTCACCACCCTAATTGTTAAAAGATTTTCACGTACTATGTCCAAAATACAACATGTACGTGAGGGGGCATATTCAAGTATAAATAATATAGCTACGCCATATCTAACAAGTTAAGCTTTTGGAGTAAATGGTTGTTTAATATTTCCTTCCCAAACAAAGACATATAAAAGTTAAATCTATTTTTCATTTTTTTTTTGTTGCCATCATTATTTAGCTAAAAAAACAAATAGAATTGACTATAATCTATCTGTACTACTAATAAAAGGTAACAAAGTGAAAAAAAATTATTCTCAAA
The DNA here is from genome assembly GCA_951799425.1 of Ilex aquifolium. Lineage (NCBI taxonomy): Eukaryota > Viridiplantae > Streptophyta > Magnoliopsida > Aquifoliales > Aquifoliaceae > Ilex > Ilex aquifolium. The sequence goes on from OX637401.1 coordinate 27,244,041, forward strand.
TATGCCCTTAATTATTATTGTAAAGTCCATTTAGTCCATGATTCAATAATTTGCGTAATTGTAATGAATTTAAGTTTTTGACACGTATTTGGGAATTAAATTTCTAATTGATATATGTATCAATTCTCAACCAAGCTTGGGCCACTTCATAGACTCTTCAAGTTCTAAGAATTAGTTTTCAAACAATTTGACCTCTTTATATTCTCCATTTTTTTACACTACAAACGGATACAAACTCTATGAATACTTTTCCTGTTTTCCACCAATGATCAATGTATTAAATATTAACCGGAGACCTTCCATTCAAACATCAATATTGTTTGTCTTTTAAGTCCATTTTATTATTTTAGCATTTTTTTTTATGTTGAAGGGGAAGGGCGTTCTAATAGAATAGGAATCTTGACCATTTAACTGTTAATATTTATTAAAGTTGTGGATTTTACAAGAAGAAAAGTGATCAACAACTTTAATATATAATATTTTATACACAAAATAGTATACGTGTTATGTACGTGGACAACAATTAGTATATATAAACGTGAAATAGAAAAAAATTGTTCTTGTTGCAAAATGTTTTTCAGATTTTTTGGTAGATGCTAGGTTTGCGTATCAAAATTGCTTTGCTGATCAAAAGTTACATGCACAACCGCAAGATGTGTAAAGAAGAGAAGAAATTAAATCTCTCTCCAAAAAAAAAAAAAAAAAAAAAAAGTAATTCTAGTCGTGGCCATAATACAATACTGAAAAATAAAAAATAAAAAAATCGGTGCCATACCTCAAATTCTCACATTTGTAGCTGTTTTTATCACATTTTTAAGTACTTTTATTATGAATACGAAATCTTCTCTGACTGGATGCCAATTAATCCAATGACCTAGGTCAACATCCGGGCCAGATTTAATAAGTATGTAAGTATACCTTGTGAATCTAACTAGAACTTTGAGTTTTATCAAAGTCAATTTTTGTATGATGTAAATACGGTCTTAAACCTCACCGTCCATAAGGCTTGAATTTAATCTTTCCTTTTATGTTTAGGCTAAACAGACCATTGTATCGTATAAGAAAAAGAATGGCTTTCAATAAATGTTATTTTTTTATTCTATTGGATTGACAAAAAAGCATAAGTGAGAATCAAGAGAATATTCAATACAACAGTGATATCATGTCAGCATTAATGATATGGTATCACCAACTAATAATAAAATCTGAAATGGACAAAGTAAACCTCACTTAGATAGTTACTGATTTACATGAAAGTTAAGTGGGTAGATATCTGAAACGGTTAGGCATTGGCTTGTATGGAGTCCACTTCCTTATTTGTCTGCATATTATTAGTTGAAAGTACTATGCGATAATTCTGACGTAATATCACCGTTACAATTAATATTTTTGTCTAATCGAAGAGTCCTCGTAGTGGAAGACTAAAACTATTGAAACATAATTTAAAAACATAATGTATTGTGACCAATCAAGAGTCCTTGTAGTTGAATCTAGCCCAATTTGCATGGTTTATTCGAAACACCGAAATGTTCATGACCCACAACATTGTTTTGGCCTAATTAGGGGTGTTCATGAACTGGGTTACCCACGGGTCCTGTTACCTAGCCCAAAAAAAGAGGGCTTGGGTTTACCCTCAAACCCATTACCCGGCCTAATAACCCGTCCGAAAAAACCCGTTAAAACATACTCCAAGAGCCCATTCGCCAAGCCCAGCCCACGCCACCCTTCATTTGAAAAAAAATTATACTTTTAGACCATTAAATTTGAAATAAGTCTCACAATATCAGAAATTGAAATTTTAAAAATTTAGATATTATAAATAATTTGTTATTTTCTTTTTCATTTATTAAGCATACAATTTTTAAATGGTAGAGTAATGCAAATGATAAATAGGTGAGTAGGTGTCAACCTAGTTTGGATTTATTCATTCTATTAGATGTAGTTCATTCCCTAATCAAAAATAAAATCATTCATTATTTTATTTTTCTTCATTTTGACTCTTCTTTTTGATTCAAAAATATAATTTACACAAATATTAAGTTATAAAAATATTCATTATTTTAAATGAAATTGTATATAAAAAAAAAAAAGCAGGCCCACCCAACAAGTCTGCCCACAGGCCGGCCCAATATGCTCACGGGTTGGCGTGCGGGTAGCCTACTCCTACCCGAAGCCTGGGGCGGCCTGCCTTGCCCGATAACTACTTGGGTAAGGGCTTGAACCTGCACTATCTAAACCTGGTCCGAAAAAATTTTGCGGCCCTAACCAGGCCCGGCCCATGGACACCCCTAGGCCTTTTTTTGAGCACACTCCTTCCATGGGCTATCAAATTTGAAAATTTACTTTTTCTAAAAAAAAAAAATAAATAAGTTTTTGTTCACATTATAATTTAAGTTATAGCAGTCAAAATGGATCATCGTTAATTATCTCTTAATTCTATGCTTTGGTGTTTCTAAATTTCGCGTTTTGATAGGATTTTACCATTTTGGTCATTTGTTATTTTTTTCCTTTCTATGAATACACACAAAGATATACACGTAAATTTTGAATATATTTTATCCGACATTATACTGCAGTTACAAAAATGCAAAAACACAAATAAGTCAACAATATCAGTTTCAGGTAAATTGATAGTCTCTTATCCATTCCTCTAAAAGTTAGAACTTTTGGAAATAGTGATTTGTTCTTTTTCCCAAGGAATTAGATGCTTAAAATCATCATTTCGGAGAGGACCGAGAAGTCCTGGGTTGGATATATTATATCCAATTAGTGTTCGTGTCAACTTACGCTTTAACAATCCGGCTATTTGTAGCATTACTTAACAACCCGGCTACTAGTATAAGTTATTTATAGTGGCCTTAACAACCCGGCTAGATTACCACTGCTCAATTTATAGTGGTATCACGATATAATTGATACATAATATCACCAATCAACCAATAAATAAATAAGGACTAGTTGACTCTACTAATTCCATATGGTAATTATGGGATGCGCAAGTTGTTTGTTGTTGTGAAATTTATAGGATCATTGTTTAGTACTATATATTACTAGGGGTAACGTAAGTGAGAAGTATTTGATTTTGGTGGGGAGAATTCAATGTAAATGGTTTTCATAAGGATGTTGGTGGCCGTTAGATGAGTTTACTCGAGACTGTCGAATGAACTTATTGAAGTTTACCCTCTTTTATATTATAGATTTGACCACTACGTGATAAAATTTCCACCTACACATGCAAGATCCAAGGATCCTTTTAGACCATTTTAGTTGAGTAACCCATTGTCCGAAAAAAGTGTGTGTGAGAAAGAGAGAGAGAGAGAAAGAAAGAGAGAGAGAGAGGATTAACAAAGTGGGAACATTATCATTGCCCCTTATTTAGCCATCTTATTTAAGGTTTTCGTACAACAAATGGAGACCATAGTGTCTATTTGTTGAATTATTTCAAAAACAGTACCATACTGGATAATTGTCAACAATTATCCATATGTCCTTCTAACCTAAGTAATTCTCGGAATTGCGATAACGGTGCCACTGCAATCAACAAACACGCGAACCCTGTCGCACCTAAAATCGTAAGTGACGGGACAAGTTTCATACACAATGATAGCAGTGACCAAAGAATTCTCTTTTTCAATTGTTACAGCTGCAGTCTGTGCCCGTGTCCCAACGAGCTCGGGCCATGAACTCTTACCTGAATCATTAAGCACAAAAAAGAAATATTAGTCAAATTACTTTACTATATTATCTGCTTAGTATTAAAAATTCTAAAAATATTCTTGACAATAGAACTTATAAAGAGATCTTTACCTTTACAGATTGAAGCCATCCCCAAATGTTATGCTTTTTCCTTAGCTTGCCTTGTGATTAATATGGATTGGCTGTGATGAAATGAGTATTTATAGACAAACATAGCCCTATAGCTTTACAGATGAAACGTGTACGTAGTAATCGTAATCTCACACAAGGCACGCCACGTGTACAGATAGATGAGAAGAAAAGGTTGGTGGTCCTTACGCACGTGCACACAATTTAATTAGGAGTGTCAAATGTGTCGTATTAAATGATTACGTGTCGAGTTAAACTGGTGACGGATGAAAAACATGTAAACGCATACACGACCCGTTTAATAAACGGGTGAAAAATCTCAACACGAACATAAACCGTTTAATAAACGGGTAACACGACACGACTCGTTTAACCCGCTTTATTTTAATTTATAATTAGTTTATTATTATATTTTTGTGGCTGTCACTAAATTAAAAAAAAAATTATGTGGCTATCACTAAAAATAATATATATATATTATGTGGCTGTCACTAAAAAAAATCTGCCTAATTTTTTAAAATAATTATTAATTGATTAATATATTAATTTTAATTAAATTGGTAAACGAGTGATAAATGGATTGACATGACTCACCCGAACACGATTCGTTTATTAAACGCGTCTAACGGGTTAACCCGTTTACCACCAAAATTCGTTAAGGTCTCACCCAAACCCGCTTAATTCATGTTGATTCGTGTCGGTTAATCGTGTCGTGTCAGATTTTAACATAACTCAAGTCTTTGTTTATATCCGTCATGAATTACTTGAATTAATTGTAATTTTTTATTTACGAGTTGTGATTTGACATTTTAAAAGTTGTATAACTTTTATGATCCAGCAAATAAATTTAAAATCGATCATATTTTTTACAGTTGTAAATTAATTTTTAAAAATTATACATTTTGGTACGGTATCATTTTCGGTTCGTAGTGTTCCCCTTACTTCACTTTTCATAGATTGTCTTTTTTTTTGTCAACGATCAGGGTGTCTGTGTCAGCTTACGTGTATTTTGATTAATTCTCTTTCCGGTCCAGTCAATTGCAGGTCAGCCACCCCGGAACTAAAAAATTCATGAGAAATAAATCTCGCATAACCTAACTCCAAGAGATTACCAAAATTTAAACTCAGAATATTTTAATTTATAACTCGTCCCTATTATCATTTGATCAATTAATTTCATTTTCATGGACTGTCTGCCAAGTAAAACATTTATCGTCAAAAAATTGACTTAATAGTACTAAGTAGCTGTGACTACGAAAAACAAGGGATAGTACAAAGTTTGGCAGCATTGATGAAAGACAAATCCATGAAATACTGGTGCAATCTCCTTGATTTAAACTTGGATAAATTTTACTTATACTTGCTGAATTTAAGTCATATAACAGAATATATAATTTTACTAAATTACCCTTACTAGAACTCCCATTTTATTTAATTACCCTTTCTCAAGTAAATAGAAAATTAATCTATAATTTTATCAAATTAACATAAAATTGAACTTTAATTTTTTTTGATTAATAATATATTTTATTCAATTAATATTTAATTTTATGAAATTAACACCAAATTAATATTCAATTTCATTAAATTAGCACAAAATTAACATTCACTTCATCCAATTAACATTCAATTTAATTAAAACCAAATTAATACCAAATTAATATTCAATTTCATTAAATTAGCACAAAATTAACATTCACTTCATCCAATTAACATTCAATTTAATTAATACCAAATTAATACCAAATTATTATTCAATTTCCTGAAATTAAAACCAAATTAACATTACATTTTATCAAAACCACATTAACCTTCATCAAATTAACTACCAAATTAATATTCAATTTGATCTAATTAACACCAAATAAACTATCAATTTTATCAAATTAATATTAAATTTCATCAAATTAATACAAAATTTTATCAAATTAACATGAAAGTGATATTAAATTTTATAAAATTATCATTTTATTTCAGCAAACTAATATTCATTCTCATCAAATCAATATTCAATTTTATAAAATTAACACCAAATCAATATTCAATTGAATCAAATTAGCCCCAAATTAACATTTAAGTTCATCAATTTAACATCCAATTTATCAAAGTAACATCATTTTTTTGATTGAATTTCAAATTAACAATCAATTTCATCAAATCAATACCAAATGGTCATTCAATTTTTTGAATTTAATATTTAATTTTATCAAATTAATATTATTTTTAAAACTTCAGCTAACTTAGAAAGCCTCTTTGTACAAGAATTTTGATGGAGGCAATTAAACTTCAGCTAAGTAGAAAGTTCAAAAGAAAACGAACCACAAGCTCTGATGTTGTTGGTCTATAAATACCCATTTCATTACAACAAATCGATCACAAAGTATACAGATAGGTTGGCATGAAAGTTTCGAGATAAATTATATTAATTCCATTCCTATGTATATTTTTTCAGTTTTTTCTTTTTTAATTTTTTGCAGGTACTTTTCAATCAATGTTAAGCAGATGATATAGAATTGCCCCACTGAAATTTTAAAAAATAAATTATAATTAAAATTAAATTTTCTGATAACTTGTCCCTACTAATTAAACAATCATTTTCGCAAAATGCAACAAATTTTAATAATTATTTGTTTAGTCTTTCCCTTCAATTGGGTAGTTGTCCCCACGGGAAAGAGCCCCTAGCCCCTGCCCGTGGTCCCCCTGGTGTAAGTTATGGTCCACCGAGCTATTCTTTTGCCACCCCAAGAATATGACACAAATTCAGAAAATGTAAGTGAAATTTACCCATGTTTAAATGAAGGAAATTGCACGAGAATTTCATGGATTTGTCTTTCAACAATGCTCTCAAAGTTTGTACTATCCCTGGCTTTTCTTAGCCACAACTACTTTGTACTATTTACCGTCTATGTGACTTCGATTATTGCATACACATGTATGTTTTACTCATGTGGATCTTAGCTATACTTCTATTTTTCTCTTTCATCTGTAAAACTGTTGGTGCTTAAATTCAGGGAATGTCAGTTTAAGTAGTAATAAGAATAAGTCGTAAATATAGACGATATGAGTTTAAAATTTGTTAATTTTTTTGGGCCAGACCATGAAAGTTTTATTCCTCATGAATACCCTAATCCCGACGTAGATGAACTGTTTTTGATCGAATCGGAAAATAGATTAATCAAAGTACACATAAGTTGACTCGAAAGTTGAATAAAATAAAATAAAAATGATTATTCTTTTGCCAAGGAATCTGTCCTCACACTAGCATATGCCGAGATATACTCGAGGCAATATCCTTTTGTTAAACGTGGAATAATACTTCTTCATAAGACAAATGGCAATAGTTATCGCAATTCATTACACTCCACCGATTTCACATAAAATTCACATAAAGTTCAAATCCTTGGACTTTTAAGAGCTAAAACAAAGACAAAGGAATCTTAATAGCCATCAGCCATGTCATAACAAAAGACAAATGATTTATCTAACTTTTGAAAAGGACATAAATGAACCAAATCACATTTGATTTTACCATGGCCCATCCTCGATTGTCATTTGTTGGCTGCTTTGATGACAGACAGGTTCATGAAATTTCCGATAGGCTTGAGTTAAACGTGTAATAATTGGGCTCCAATTATGGTATAATATTCTTTTCTTTTTTAAATAAATAAATGTATAAAATTATCTTAGTTTATTATATCACCCTAACTTATTATTTTCCTGGTCAATGATTTTAAATAAATCAATTCTTCATTGGAATCTAATTTCTCGTAATTGAACGAGAAGATATTATGGATATAATTATGTTTCTTAAATTTGTTTATCAAATGTTGTGTCTTAAATAAGGTGTTAAAATCTCAATCATTGAATATTTGGTGGAGGATAGTAGACCTCATTGATCGAACTACTAACATCGATTTGAGATATAAAATTAGGTAAATGATTTGATAAGCATAACATTTCTAAAGTGTTACGTTAGTAGACCCACCTGACCCTGTGTATGACCCCAGTGACTCATCAGTGATCCGATATGGGTTGGATTGGATTATTTTTACAAGACACCCGTTAAAACTTGGTTAGATCAGATTAGTTTAACCACTTCGTGTAATACCAAGCCGAATAACCTGAGCAAAAGACAAAGAATTCCAAAAAATCTTCACCTTTTGTGTTGGACTAAGTAGTTGTGGCTATGAAAAGCAAAGGATAGTACAAAGTTAGGCAGCATTGATGAAAGACAAATCCATGAAAGTCTCATGCAATCTCCATGAGTTAAGACCCGAGATCTCCATGGGTTATAACTTTCAAAAGTAAAATTATTATTGATTGAGATAATTCATGATTGATTATGAGATGTTGTGATCGATGATGAATTACTTCAATCAATTGTATAATTTTTCCTTTTTGAGTTTTAATTTCTCTTTTAAAAGTTGTAACTTTGAGGATTGATCACAACATTTTGGAATCGATAATATCTTTTATAGTTATAATTGACCCTGAAAAAATTATAAATTTCGGGACGTCATCATCTTCGGTCCCATGACCAGGGGCAAAGGGAGGGTGGGGCCAGTGGGGTCAAATGTCTCCACTGAAATTTTAAAATTTTTTAGGATTAGTTTTAAATTATAATTAAAATTAAATTTTCTGATAACTTGTCCCTACTAATTAAACAATCATTTTTGTAAAATACAACAAATTTTAATAATTATTATTTAGTCTTTCTTTTCAATTGGATAGTTGCCCCCACTGGAAAGAGCCCCTAGCCCCTGCCCGTGGTCCCCCTGGTGTAAGTTATGGTCCACCGAGCTATTCTTTTGCAACCCCAAGAATATGACATAATTTCAGAAAATTATGATTATTCTTTTGCCAAGGAATCTGTCGTCACACTAACATATGCCGAGAATATCCTCGAGGCAATATCCTTTTGTTAAACGTGGAATAATCTATATAATAAAGTAGCTTACAATTCAAATATTAAAAGATAAACAAAATGACTTTTGTTATTCGCGGTTAAGATCATTTTAAATTTTATTTTAAAGTTAATCTAACGGCTAATATTAACATCCTAAATTTAATAGGAAAAATAGGTCCCTAAGGGTGTGTTTGGAATGACTTTTTAAAAGTACTCCTAGAAATTATTTTTCATAAATACTTTAAAAAAAAAATAGTGTTTAAAACCGCCCCACCACTACCTCTACCCCCACCACCACCACCACGGCCACCACCACCGTCGCCACCACGGCCACCACCACCGTTGCCGCCACCACTACCACCGCCACCATCACCACCACCGCTGCCACCACCATCACCACCACCGCCGCCACCACCATCGTCATTGTCGTCGTCGCTGCCACCACCACCATTGCCGCCACCACTGTGAAACCCCGGAAAATTTAAACTTTGACGAACAAGGGCAATAGGTGAATTGCCACTTCGGGACTAGTTGAAAAACTGAATTTTTCTAGATCTCGAATGATGAAACGGATTTCACCGTTGGATTCGTCTCGCGAAATCTAGTTACCACGTCAAATTTCGTTGAATTCCGAGATGGTCGGATTTTTCGCGTTTTACGAGACGAACGGGCCTCGGGTGACCCCGTACACGAAATTTTTATAAAATTTTAAAGTTTGGGGAAATATTAGAGGCAAGTTAAAATAAAAATATTTTGAACTCAAACCGGAGCGAAATTTAATCGTTTCGGGATTAAAACGGACCCGAAATTAAATAGGACATGTGGCCAATTGTGGGCCAAGTATCCTAAAAATATAAATAGGGGCCTAAAGTCTGAAAAATCAGACTTCTCCTTCACCCTTCAGCCGGTTTCAGCCGAGAGAAAAGAAGAGAGGGAAAATGAGAGAAAACTCCACCTTCTCTCTACGATCTACTCCGTTCTAGCGCTCAAATCGACTCGGGCCAAGAACAAGAGTTGCTCTACGCGTCGAGGGCTACGCGTGGGTACCAAAAACGACGGTTTTCACCGAACGTTGGAGGGCCGAAAATTTGGAAGTGAAGGATTCAAGCTTGCTTTAAGTTCTAGGAGCTTCCCACGGCGATTCTACACGCTACAAGAGGTAGGGTTTTCTTCCTACTTAGGTTTATTTCCAACCTAGGAAGGTTATATGGAATGGGTAGGTGTATATATATATGTATCACTTGCCTATTGTGGTTAATTGGGTGAAATGGGTATTGAGAATGGTTGGTATGATTTAAATCACATTCTCTAGTTTAATGTACCACTAATGCATTTTATGTGTGGGAAATGGGTACCAAATGTGCTAAGCAAGGTTGGTATGAAATGGGTGCATATATTTACTTGTTGGGTAAATTTCATGAAGGAACTTGAAGTGTAGAAAATGGATATGGGAAAATTGGTAAAGTGAAATTCTAAATGGAATTGACATTTAGAGGTGGTTGCTTTATAATTCTCTTGGGGGATTATGATATGTGGATATTAGGAAATGGATAGAATAAATTCTATCTTGGTATAGTTATGTAGAAATCACTAGATATGATTTCTTGAGTTTGATGATGATAATTGATGTGTGTGGGCTATACCTTGTGGTTACATGACATTATGCTTATATGGCGTTTGATGAAATGCCTTAAAGGATAAAAGTCGTTATTTGAACGAAAGTGGAATAACATGTTTGGGTGGTGTGATTCACAATTGGAATTGTATGTTTTTAAGGAAATGAAGAATTGATTATATGAATAACTTAAGCTAAATTTTAGCTTACAATTGATATATGGAAGTTACTTGTATATCTTTGTGGAAGTGAATGAAATAGTGGACTGGTTTATAGCCTATTTCGGGGCTGCTATGTAGCTTAATTTGGGGACTGTTTTGTGGTTAATTAGTGGAATGTTTTGTGGCTAATTAGTGGATTGTTTTGTGGCTAATTGGTGGACTGTTTTTATGGTTGTTTGGGGACTGAAATTGTGGTTGCCTTGAGGCTGAAATTGCGGACTGTTTTGGGTTAAACTTATGGGCTGTTTTGGGCTTATTTCAGGCTATGATGTTTATGTGAAAAGGGGTTGATGTAGGAGACCTTGTATAGGACTCTTACCTATGGTTGGTGACTTGATTAAATGGGGCTTTTACCTGTTGTTGGTGACATGATTAGATGGATGTTGAAAGTGGATACAATATAATCTATCTTGAAATGGTGGTGTAGAAATTACTTAGAGTAATTTCTTGTGATACATGATGACGTGTAGGATTCTTCCTATTTGGGATTATTCCTCACCTTAGTTGCTTATATGAGATGTTGGTATGGAAAAGAAGGGTGTTAGAGCCTTAACACTTACAAAATAATTAGAGAAATGACTTAGATCACTTCCTTGATTAAATGCCTAGAATGATGTATTGATGAGTTTGCTATGTTAATTGCATGCTTATGTGATAACATGTTTGAAAATGGTTATTGGATGAAATGTTGATATAGGCATGCTTGCTATATATTGATAATGTGTTGAATTATGGTATTTATGTGCTTATGATATGAAGTACCATGAATATGTAGATTTATCTTGACATTGTTCATATGGCACTCATACATATCGAACATGTGGTTAGAGTGCAATTGGTACATTACATTGCATTCACATGGGTACATCACATTCATGGTTATAAGACATGAGTATGTGTAGGTGAGTTGACATCGCATTCATGGGTCATAGGCATGAGTGTGGGTGTGTGCATGTGTTGCGGATCAAACACCAAATCTTGGTGGTTGGTATGTGAACTCGGGAAAGTCGGGATCGAAGATCCGACTGAGTTGCACGGTTGCATTGCATAAGGAAAACTTGTGTCGGGTAAAGCAAGTAGGGCTAGACACTCCCTCGGGTGAAAAACCCGGAACCACTGGTTCATACACTCCGACGGTGCAAGTCCAAAAAGTGTAGATAGGCCCACGGAGCCGGCGGTGCGATTCCAAAATCCGTTGCCCAGGAAGACACAAGATTTTGTTATATAAAAAAACATCCATCCAATGGGTAGCCTCAAACAATGATTTGATTTTTTATAAAGACATAACTTTTATCTCAAACGATCATTGGGAGGGTTTTTCCGTCAATAGACGGGTTCATACACATTGGCTTTTGCATTGTGTGGTGTGAGTCGGGGAAGACTCAGGACAAGGTGCATGAGTGAGTTCCATCTCATATCATGGCATGACATAGTATAGCATGGTAGCTTTCTAACATTGAGGTGTATATTCTTGTTGGATTGGTTGATGCTTGTTGATCGTTGCATGTGCGCATTTCATATGCATTTAGGTTGGGGAGTAGCCTCTGTAGGAGGATATCCTATTGAGCGTGACTCACCCTTCGTGGGACAACATTTTTAGGTGTGGGATATGCATGGGTGGAAGACCCTCATACGGGCTTCAAGGACGAAGAAAGCCGGATGTGGCTTTGTTTTGAATGTTTGTAAAAATTTTAAGGAAATTTGATATTGACATGTAAATATATGTATTGGGTTGTAATAGAACTTGTACAAACAATGTTTTATGTTAGAAACTTCATTGTATAAGTTTTGGATGATTTTGAAACAAATTGAAACGGATTCGAATTGAAAAACTAAGGAAGGAATAAATTCTGGGCAAAACCTTTCGGAAGGTCACTAACACCTTCCGGAAGGTTAAGGCAGAATTGTGGTCCAGAAGGTAAAACCTTCCGGAAGGTGGAGTACACCTTCCGGAAGGTCGACACGTCTCATTTTCAATCTATTTTCCAGAAGGCAAAACCTTCCGGAAGGTGAAGAAAAACCTTCCGGAAGAACCTTTCCAGTGAGCAAAACCTTCCGGAAGGTTTGAGTACACCTTCCGGAAGGCCGACACGTTTCATTTTTTTTCAATCTATTTCCAGAAGGCAAAACCTTCCGGAAGGTTAAGAAAAACCTTCCGGAAGAACTTTTCCAGTGAGCAAACCTTCCGGAAGGTTGAGTCAAAACCTTCCGGAAGGTTTTCCAAAAATTTGAAATTTTCAAAATGCTTAGCCATGCTTTTGGGCTTGGTTTTCTTTGGTTCCTATGACATAAATGGACATAATTTGAGGTATAATTGATCTTGTGGATGGTAAATCCGGTTAAAAGCATGTGAATGACGTGGTGTCGGGTTATACGACTATCACGAGTATTTCCGCGGGTTGACGGATGGTCAACGGTTAATAAAGGACCCCCGGAAATTGGGGTGTCACAACCACCACCATTGCCGCTGCCACCGCCACCATCACCATCATCATCGACATCACCATCGCCGCCGCCACCACCACCAGCGCCATCACGGTCATTGCCACCCACTACAACCATCACCACCTCTTACCCCCACTACAACCGATACTTAAATTCATTTATTTCTCTTCTATGTTTGTAATTTAATTTTGTATATGAATATAAATATGTTTATTATTTTTTATTTTTTATTACTATGTGCCTTCAGGTACAGACAATAACTAGTACTTCTACATAAGACAAATGACAATAGTTATCGCTATTCACAAGAAAAGGACTTGAGATAAATGTGTAATAATCATTCGTATCTAATTTCTGGCAATTGCAGACCAAAAAAAATAGAAAAATTTCTGGCAATTGAACAAGAAAATATTGTGGAGAGTTATAACTGATTTAGGTTAGATGAGTATGCAATTTTAGTAGACCCAGCCCAACCTGGTGTTTGAACCCAATGACTCATCAATGATCCGATACCTCTTGAATTTATACTTTGATTATTTTTGCAGGAGAGTCATTTAAACTTGATTATTTGGTGACGTGGTTTCATTGGAACTTGGTTAAAATTTTGTTATGGGACGCGCAGTCAATCCAAAAGTCATAGTAAAGCAGATCATATTTTTAAGTTGAAATAGCATTGCCCTTCGAGAATAGCCCTATTCCGATATGTCTATGCAAAGTGCACACAAAGACAACAGTGAGCAGGCGTGCTGTCCATCTCTCTATGTAGGATCTGAGCATTGCAATATTGGATGTGTTATGGAAATAATTTGATTCTTTCATGTGTTTTTAGTTGCTGTATCTTTATATTATGTAGCAATGTAACTACAATCAAGGAGTATATGTAAATCATGTTCAGAAAAAAGAACTATATTTAAATAAAAAATTTATTTGAATAATACATTTAGGTATGTATTCGATGCATTTAGATATTAATTTTTAAGTGTTTTGGTCAAATTTACCAAGGAAAATCCCTCCATTGTGATGTGGATTAAGAAGGTTTAGCGAAGGAAAATCATGGGTAAAGAGGGAAGAAGGTAGGATGCTAACTGTTTGCAAACAAAAACAAATTTGAATGTTACAGAAAATTTTACTTTTATTCATTTTCTACTTTTTTAACTACTTCCACTTGAAGTATAAATACTAAAGTTACACCATCTCTAACAGTTTAAACTTTGAAGTAGATGATTGTTTAACATGGTATCAGAGTATGAGGTCATGTGTTTAAATCTCGCCACCACCCTAATTATTAAAAGATTTTCACGTGCTAGCTAGGTCCAAAATTCAACATGTACGTGAGGGGGCGTATTCAAATATAAATACTAAAGCTACCCCCTATCTAACAAGTTAAGCTTTTGGAGTAAATGGTTGTTTAATATTTCCTTCCCAAACAAAGACATATAAAAGTTAAATCTATTTTTCACTTTTTTTTGTTTCCATCATTATTTAGCTAAAAAACAAATAGAATTGACTATAATCTATCTGTACTACTAATAAAAGGTAACTAAGTGAAAAAATTTTGATTCTCAAATATGCCCTTAATTATTATTGTAAAATCCATTTAATTCCTGATTCAATAATTTGCGTAATTATAATCAATTTAATTTTTTTTGACCCGTATTTGGGGAATAAATTTCTAATTGATATATGTATCAATTATCAACTAAGCTTGGGCCACTTCATAGACTCTTCAAGTTCTAAGAATTAGTTTTCAACCAATTTGACCTCTTTATATTCTCCATTTTTTTCACACTACAAACCGATACAAACTCTATGAATACTTTCCCACCAATGATCAATGTATTAAATATAAACTGGAAACCTTCCATTCAAACATCAATATTGTTTGTCTTTTAAGTCTATTTTATTATTTTAGCATTTTTTTTATGTTGAAGGGGAAGGGCGTTCTAATAGAATATGAATCTTGACCATTTAACTATTAAGATTTATTAAAGTTGTGAATTTTGCAAGAAGAAAAGTGATCAACAACTTTAATATATAATGTTTTATACACAAAATAGTATACGTGTTATGCACGTGAGCAACAACTAGTATATATAAACTTGAAAAAGAAAAAAATTGTTGTTGTTGCAATATATTTCTCATATTGTTTTGTAGATGCTAGGATTGCGTATCAAAATTGTTTTACTCATCACAAATTACCTGCACAACCGCAAGATGTGCAAAGAAGAGAAGAAACTAAATCTCTCTCTCTAAAAAAATTAATAAACTAAGCCTAGTCGTGGCCATAATACAATGCTGAAAAATAAAAAATAAAAAAATCGGTGTCATACCTCAAATTCTCACGTTTGTAG
Source organism: Ilex aquifolium (assembly GCA_951799425.1). Lineage (NCBI taxonomy): Eukaryota > Viridiplantae > Streptophyta > Magnoliopsida > Aquifoliales > Aquifoliaceae > Ilex > Ilex aquifolium. The sequence goes on from OX637401.1 coordinate 27,259,404, forward strand.
TTGTTTTTATCACATTTGTGAGTATTTTTATCATAAATACGAAATCTTCTCCGCCTGGATGCCAATTAATCCAGTGACCCGTGTCGACATCCGGGCCAGATTTAATAATTATGTAAGTATACCTCGTGAATCTAACTAGAACTTTGAGTTTTGTCAGAGTCAATTTTTGTATGATGTAAATACAGTCTTAAACCTCACCGTCCATAAGACTTGAATTTAATCATCACAAAATCAAATAGTGGTTTCTATCATATTTCCTTTTATGTTTTGTATCGTATAAGAAAAAGAATGGCTTTCTATAAATGATATTTTTTTTTATGCTATCGGATTGCCAAAAAAGCGATAGTGAGAATCGAGAGATATTCAATACAACGGTGATATCATGTCAACATTGATGACATGGTATCACCAATTAATAATAAAACCCGAAATGGGCAAAGTGAACGTCACTTTGTTAGTTATTTTTTTACATGGAAGTAAGTGGGTAGGTATCTGCTTACATGGACGGGAAATTATTAGTTTGTATGGAATCCACTTCCTTATTTGTCTGCATATTATTAGTTGATAATATCATACGACAATGTTGACTTTGTATCACTGTTACAATAAATATTTTGTCGAGTCGAAGAGTCCTCGTAGTGGTGAAAAATCTTGTATAATTTGTTAAGTTTTAGTTTTATTTGAGTTATCAGAAATTTGTTAAGTTTTAGTTCTATTTGAGTTATCAGTTCTGATCAAATTGTTTAATAATATATTTTTTATTGTTAACGAGGTCAAATATAAAATATGAAGATAAAACTCATCAAATATCCAGCACTGATGAAAACAGCGGCTAAAGAAGGGTGGTTTATTCAACGAAGTAGCCTAAAAATATGATTGTTGTGCAATATATTTTAGTACATTATTTTTTTTTTGTTTATTTTAGTTCTACCGTCAAAAGTGTTCGTGTCAACTTACGCTTTAACAATCCGGCTATTTGTAGCACTACTTAACAACCCGGCTACTAGTATAAGTTATTTATAGTGGCCTTAACAACCCAGCTAGATTACCACTGCTCAATTTACAGTGGTATCACGATATAATTGATACATAATATCACCAATCAACCAATAAATAAATAAGTAGGACTAGTTGACTCTACTAATCCCATATGGTAATTATGGGATGCGCAAGTTGTTTGTTGTTGTGAAATTTATAGGATCATTGTTTAGTACTATATATTATTAGGGGTAACGTAAGTGAGAAGTAATTAATTTTTTTTGGGGGGGGGGAGAATTCAATATGAATGGTTTTCAGAAAGATATTGATGGCCGTTAGATGAGTCTACTTAAGACTGTCGAATGAACTTATTGAAGTTTATCCTATTTTATATTATAGATTTGACCACTACGTGATAAAATTTCCACCTATACGTGCAAGATCCAAGGATCCTTTTAGACTATTTTAGTTGAGTAACACGTTGTCTGAAAAAAAGAGTGTGCGATAGAGAGAGAGAGAGAGAGCATTAACAAAGTGGGAACATTATCATTGCCCCTTATTTAGCCATCTTATTTAAGGTTTTCATACAACAAATGAAGACCACAATGTCTATTTGTTGAATTATTTCGAATACAGTACCATACTGGATACTTGTCAGCATTTTTGAATGTATCCTTCTGACCTAACCAATCACCGGAATTGCGATAACGGTGCCACTGCAGTCAACAAACACGCGAACCCTGTCGCACCTAAAATCGGCAGTGACGGGACAAGTTTCATACACAATGATAGCAATGACCAATGAATTCTCGTTTTCAATTGTTACAGCTGCAGTCTGTGCTCGTGTCCCAACGAGCTCGGGCCATGAACTCTTACCTAAATCATTAAGCACATAAATAAATATTAGTCGAATTATGTTACTATAATATCTACATAGCACTGAAAATCTAAAAATATTCTTAGCAATAGAACTTATAAAGAGGTCTTTACCTTCACAGATTAAACCCATCCCCAAATGTTATGCTTTTTCCTTAGCTTGCTTCGAGATTGATATGGATTGCCTGTGATGAAATGAGTATTTATAGACAAACATGGCCTTGTAGCTGTACAGATGAAAGAGAAAAATAGATGTTTAAAAAAAACGTGTACGTACTACGTAGTAATCGTAATCCCACACAAGGCACGCCACCTGCACGGAAAGATAAGAGAAGATAAGGTTGGTGGTCCCTTGCTCACGTGCACACCACCTAGGTCAAGTGTTGATTGTTATCCATAATGAATTACTTGAATTAAAAATTATGTAACTTTTATGATCGAGCAAAATTTTTTTAAAATCGATCATATTTTTTGTAATTATATATTAATTTTTTAAAATTATAAATTTTAGTACGGTATCATTTTTGGTCCGTAGTGTTCCCCTTACTTCACTTGTCAAGGTATTTGTGTCAGCTTACGTGTATTTTGACTAATTCTCTCTCTAGTCCAGTCAAGTGCATGTCATCCATTCCGAGACTAAGAAATTCATGAGAGATAAATCTCCCATGACCTAACATCAAGAGATTACCAAAATTCAAATTCAAAATATTTTAATTTATAACTCGTCTCTATTATCATTTGAGCGATTAATTTCATTTTCATGGGCTGTCTGCCAAGTAAAACATTCACCTAACTTGTTCTATTGTAACAGAATATGATGCATGCAATTAGTCCATCTTTATCTAACTAGGAGTAAATTACACTTTATCCTCCTAAACTATTATCTTTATTTTTCTTTATACCTTCAACAATAAAATTTTTTACATTGTACCTTAAAGTATCAATTTTATTTTATATCACTCCAATAGATAACAAAAAATTTGCAAATCTATTAAATGAGAGAGGAAAACCTCAAAGAGCTTCTCACTAAGTGCCTTGTACCACTTTATTTTACCTCTTTTGCAACCAAATGGTTGTTTGAAAGAAAAAAAAAGTCGGCCAGAAGAAAAAAATTTAGAGCTTATGAAGGGCAAAGTCATAGATAGGTATTTTTCTTGATTTTTGACCTACACATATACAATAGACAGTTGGTTATTGGCAATACAGACCACTCACATGCGCATTTTCCGTCAAAAATTGGTAGTCGTTATCCATTTTGAGTGACATGAAATAAAATTGATACTTTAAAGTGCAATGTAAAAAAATTTATAATTAAAGGTACAAAGTAAAACAAGGGTAATAATTCAAGGAGTAAAATGTAATTTACCCCTAAATAAATTGTTTTTGAAAAAATTAAAAAAAAAACTGTGTCAATCAATCACAAACTAAACTAAGGAAAAAGCATTACAGAGAGGATGACAATAGAGTGTCAAGGTAAATTATACCAGCTGTTATATTGCTAAGAATACTTTTCCAGTTCCAATGTTGCCCTCCTCAACTAACTACGATCCTATTTTATATTTCTCATTTTACTTCCCCAACTATTAATCTCTCAAGTTGCAAGGTTATTGGTTTCATATTGTCTCAAATTTAGTCATTAAAATCATCTATTATACTACAAATGTGGATATTTCCTACCCAAAATGTGGCGGACATTTACTTTCGACGTAGTGTGTGAACAATTCTGAATAGTTAAGGGATTCAAAGTATAATTTTTCTTATAGGAATTATATTTAGATTTTTCAAATATGAAGAGATATACACACGTCCTTCAAGTTTTTATCTAGATGATTTATGTGGCTAAATTTATCTTCAGGGATGGATATGACTGAAAAATGTCAAAAATGATTGGCCCATTTGATCCCACAAGTTATCCACAGTGCTATTCACAACCGAATAAGATGGTTTCGTATCTGGCAAAATCGCCAATTGAATCCTTGATTTTAAGAAGATAAGGTTTTCACACAAGGTAATGAGTAATATTGGATCAAAGACCCATTGCTAAAATCAATGAGAACCAGATGGCACGAGAAAAATCCCTTCTTTTCCTTGAATCCAACTTCACTTTTGTTGAGATTTTCTGTAGTTTTGTTTTGACCAACATGATCACTATTAGGTTTCAATTGAAAAAGTGGGTTTGACTATGGTACCGATTTTTTATTGTTTTGGTGACGAAATGTAAAACACCATGATCATCAAAAGTAATAAAAATCAATTCTTCATACTCGCCATTATAGAGCTTATATATGGGGCGTGAAAGCAGCACATCACCACCATAATTAGGTTAAACCCAGTTTCATTTCGCACTTAGCATTGGTTTCATCTTGAGCATCCTTTAAGGAAGAATGGCCTGAGAAGCAAGAACAAGTTGTAAGAATCATCTTTTTTGCTTCTCCTTAAGCCTTGTACTTTTCGAACAAGTGCATGGTCGTAGATTTTAGGCAATGAGCAACAAGAAGTGGAAGACCAGATGATCATCACTACCCAGAAATACATATCGAAGGTGTGACACTGTCACATGAGGCCCTCTTGTGTCCTAATAAAAGCCCAAGTACTAAAAATTTTATATTTAGGCTTGTTAATTTTGTGTGTGTGTGTGTGGGGGGGGGGGGGCTTTTTTTTTTTACTATATGAGTTCAGATTTTAGACCGAGTCAATTCTTCGTACCTTTATTTTCACCATGGAAATCTTGTGACAAAACTCGAACTCCTGATTTTTTTGTGAGATTCATCTAGTCTTCACGATAATTTTTTCTCATTTCATAGTATCAATTTGGATATTTTATGTCTATTACACATGCATGTTTAACTCAAGCTATTGTACGAGAAATTAGTGGTCGTCCTCTTGCTTTTCAAAGCGATAACCACAAGTATTTGTTCTGCTTGACAATTGAAATGTTTCACGTTTAACTTAATCCTATATATTTCATGTAAATTTATTGCTATCAACTAGAACGTTTAGATAACTTACAAAGCCTGTTTGTATAAGAATTTTGATTGAAGCAATTAAACTTCAGCTAAGTAGAAAGTTAAAAAAAAAGCCAATCACAAGTTTTGATGTTGTTGGTCTATAAATACCTATTTTATTATAACATGTGCTAATCCATCACAAAGTATACAGAGAGGATGGCATTAGAGTTTCGCGATAAATTATACTAGTTCCATTCCCAATTGCACTTTTTCAGTTTTTTTTTTTTTTTCTTTTTTTGCAGGTACTTTTCAAGTTTCAATGTAGAGCAAATGATATAGGTAGGGCAAATTATGTGTTGGCCTCATTAATGCCCTTATCTCACTTTACCATTTGAACTATAATTTTGGGCATCACGCTGTCCCTCAACTACAAAATTTATAGTTGTTGGGGGTAATGTGACATCGTTGAGAGGATCGATGCGTAATTTTTTTCGTATAGGAATCTAATATGTTTATGTAAGGGTTTATGGTTCGAGCGCTGAGCCCCTTGGAACAAAGTAGAGACAACAACTGCAATATTTGAAAAGGACAATCTTTTTTGCCATTGCTACCATTGAGTTATTGGGTGCACCGTGATTTTAGCTACAATAGAGTTCATGTTGAGAGAGAGAGAGAGAGAAGAGAGAGATTATTAATATTATAGTTCGCACTTATAAATCCACCTTATTTAAGGTTGAGTACAACACATGGAGACCACATAAACTCCACTCATGGGATTATCAATGTCACTTATTTAAAGTTTAGTACAACACAATGGAGACCATAAACTCCATTTGTTGAATTATTTAACGTACAATACCATACTAAGGTTCAACTACTCTCCAATTTCCTACTAACAACCGTGCCATTGCAGTCAATAAATACACTAACCCTATCAACCCTATAATCGCGAGGGAGGGGCCATCTAGGGGCGGATTTAGTGTGGGGGCAGTGGGGGCAGCTGCCCCCACTGAAATTTTAAAAAATTTTGGGACTCAAGTGTAATTTTAAAAATTTCAAGAATTTTTTAAACTTGCCCCCACTGAAATTTTCTTAAAGTATAAGGTATATTAATATAATTTTTAAACCCTTAAAAGTCAATTTTGGCAGCTCTAGCTTCTCCTCATTTTTCATCGCCTGCTTTTTTTTTTTTTTTTTTTCCGTAAGTCATATTCGTCTTTTTCATATTTAGTCCAGCCCTCTTCTTTCTTTTCTTTAAGTTTCTTTGTTAGTTTCTTTGGTGTATTCATCAACTAATCAGTCAAGGAGAGGTAAATCAGACAACGAATCAACCCTTTTTCTTTGTTAGTTCCTTTGGTAAATTCAATCGTTGTGCAAATCAAATTTGAAGAAATCCTAGAAGATTATGTTGAAGCCAAGGAGAGAGGTAATTCATTAATCAAATTTTTTGATAGTAGTATTAGCACTAATCTAAAATCAAATTTTTTATATTAAAAAATTAGTTTAGTTCTTGTAGAATTGATGGTTGTTAGGTCTATTATTTATTGACTTATACAGGTTTTTTTTATTTCGTCTTGGGTCACCACTCAACTGTTTTAGATTTTTGTTGAAGTCCCTAATTTAGATTGGCTATTTGAGATTCTTGGTTATTGCTATTTTTCTTCCCTATGATTAAATTGTTTTAATTGATTTCTTGAAATTCTAGTTTTGATTATATTTTGAATTTATGGATTATATTTTGATTATGTGTAGTCTATTAAATTTTATATTTTGGATTTATGGATTATATTTTGATTATGTGTAGTCCATTATTGGATGTTCGAGAGTTGGAAGCTCTTTTTGTACAGAATCTTGAACACTAAATGATATTTTTGATGTGAAATTTTTTTGTTACCTTTTTTTGTACATCACTCGTATACAAGAGTTGCGCCTCTAAATGACATTCTTTTGATGTAACTATGCTTATAAACAGTTTATCAAGAATACATATTTTGATGAAAACAATGTTACAATTATACTTTTTTTTTTATTTGAAAAAAAAAATTACAAAGTTTTTAAATTTCAATGGGGACAACCTAAATTCTTAAATTTCAAAGTTACAATTAACTTTGAAATTTAAAATTTTAGATTGCTCCCACTGAGGCAAAATCCTGGCTCCGCCCCTGGGGCCATCCATTAAACATAATGATAACAGTGACCCAAGGGTTCTCCTTTTCAATTTGTGTAGTTGCAGTCTGCGTTGGCATACCAAGCAACTCGGGCCAAGAAGTCTTAACTAAATAAGCACACAAAAACTTGTATCATAATATATACTATATTATCTCCTTAGCATTGAAACTGTAAAAGTAATGTGAAAATTGGAAGTGAGTCTCCCTAGATGTACTTGTTTGAAGATAAGTTCTACAAGGAAACTTATAAGGGGTTAAGTCCATGTTTAAAATTATATGTAATGACTTAAGTCCACTTATTTTTTTTATCTCAAAAATACCCTTCCTTGAAAGGAAGTTAAATTAATTTCCTATTTTGTAAATTGTTATCCCTTAATTCAAGGTCAATTAAAATATGTCAATAAAATCTCCATCATAAATTTAAAATTCAAATTCAAAACTCTATTCCTCTCTCTCTCTCTCTCTCTGTATATATATATATATATATTACTGTTTTTGTTGAGCATGTTACTACTATTATTTTACTAAATATTAATATTCCATATTATTATTTGTTTTGTTTTTGAATATTACTATTTTTTGTGTTTGAATGATACTATTTTTTGCGTTTGAATTTGAGAGAAATAATTATTGTTAAGTATGTTACAGTTTTTGTTAAGCATGTTACTATTTTTGTTGAACATGTTAATATTTTTGTTGAACATGTTACTCTTGTTATTTTTTAAAAATATTACTATTGAATGTTTCATTTTTTTTTATGTTTAAATGTTACTATTTTTTTGTGTTTAAATGTATTATTTTTTGTATCCAAATGATAAATTTTTTTTGTATTTTGAATGTTATTATTTTTTATTTTTAATGTTACTATATATATATATATATAACCTATATATGGATATAGATAGATAAGAGAGAGGGAAAATTTTAATGTTAGTCAAACTCTTAACCTATATATGGATATAGATAAATATGAGAGAGAAAAAATTTTAATGTTAGTCAAACTCCTAAGATTTAAGAGTTTTTAATTTTTAGTTTTATTTCACTTCTAAAAGGAAGGGATAGTATGGTAAAATTGACAAAAAACGGACTTCATAACAAATAAGTTTCCTTGACGGACTTAAGTCCAAACAAGTCCATATAAGGGGACCAGTCTCCAAATTTCCCAAAAGTAATCTTAGCCATAAAACTTGAACTCTTTACCTGTAGCAAGAATTAATGCCATGCATCCTCTGTTATATTCTTTTTCATTGGCTTACTTTGTGATTGATATGCAAAAGGCAGTGATAAAATGAGAATTTATAAACCGCCAACCTCATAACTTTCGGCTTGGTTTGCATGAATCGGAGCAGGGGCGGCCCAAGACAAATTGAAGTCCTTGGCAAAATTCTTGTATGAGACCCAATTACATTTAAATTTTTTTACTTACTTACCCTTCTTTAAATTATGCATTATTTTTATTCTCTCAATCTCTTTCTCTCTCCCCTATTTTCTCTTCATCTCTCTCTCTCTCCGTTTCTCTCCCTATCTTTCCCCTATTTTCTCTCTATTTGCCATTAATAATTTATTTTCTTTTCAAATATGTAAATATTTGATTTGATTTTTTCATCTCTCTCCCCTATTTTTTGTCTCTCTTTCTCTCCCTCCTATTTTCTCTCACCATTACTCTCTCTCTTTATATCCATGTTACAACAACACAATTTCACTAATCAGTTATAATAGTCATATAATACACCAAATAGTTATTCATATATTATAATAAATCAAATAATTACACAAAATTATAATACCAATCCAATTGATCATTCAATTGTTTACATAAACCAAAAAATTGTACCATTAAATGAGATCAATATATCTATCTTCGAGGAGCTTTTTGGGGGGAATTATGGTCAGATAGGGAGGCTACTTATGCTTAAGAGTAGTGTAGAGAGAGAAGGCTAGAGTTTTTGTTTTTCCTTCACCATTTTCATTCTTGTAAGCTTCAATCTACATGTAATCTTTCTTTCTAGCACATTAATACAATTTGTGTATGAATGTTATTTCTTTTGCAATTTAAATTTTTTCATACTTTTTCTTACCTAAGCTTAGGAGTAATTTAAACTTTTTTAATTTCATTACCATGTTTTTCTCTTTCATGTTTGTTCTTGCCTTTATTATAGTAGCTAAACCTTTAGTTGACTAATCCAAGATGGATTTCCTCTTGGGTATGTGAATTCGACTCTCTTTCGTTCTTCCTCGTAGTGTAAAGTGTTTGGTTTAACTAGGTTGAGTGCGGATGAATGTGGTTGTAGACTTTTGATACACCGTAGACTTATTATGGGGTATGCTCTTGTCTAAGCAAGTACATTCATCTCTCGCTTTCTACGAATCAATCAAACACTTAGACATCATTGGTTAAATGGAATGAATCGATTTGACATACCCATTAGAATAAACCCTATGAATTAGTCAGCCCTCTTTTTACTTGCATATGTCTCAAAGCACAAACTATCAAACTTCAAATCACAATATTTTTTATTTATAAAAAATTTTAGGGTCAGTTTTAAATTATAATTAAAATTAAATTTTCTAATAACTTGCCCTACTAATTAAACAATCATTTTCACAAAATACAACAAATTTTAATAATTATTGTTTAGTCTTTCTCTTCAATTGGATAGTTGCCTTCACTGGAAAGAGTCTATAGCCCCGCCCCTGCCCTTGCCCTTCCCCGTGGTCCCCCTGATGTACGTCATGGTCCCCCTGCTGACATAAATCCAGAAAATGTCAATGAAAATTTACCATCAATGCTTGTACTATCCCCTGCTTTTCATCAATGCTGTCAAATTTTGTACCATCCTTTCTTTTCGTAGCCACAGCTACTTTGCACTATTTACCATATGTGAGACTCGATTACTACACACACATGTATGTTTTACTCGTGGACCTTAGCTATACTTCTATTTTTCTCTTTCATCTGTAAAATTGTCGGTGACTTAAATTCAGGAAATATCAGTTTAAGTGGTATTAACAATAAGTTGAAAATATAGTTTAAAAATTTTACAATTTTTTGGGATCAGACCGTGAGAGATTTATCTCTCATAATTATCCTAGTCCCGACATAAATAAATTGTCTTTGACTGAATAGAAAAATGGATTAATCGAGATACACGTAAATTGACCCGAAAATAAAATAAAATAAAATAAAAATAATTATTCTTTAGCCAAGGAATCTGTCCTCACACTAGCATATGCCGAGAATATCCTCGAGGCAATATCCTTTTGTTAAACGTGGAATAATACTTCTACGTAAGACAAATGGCAATAGTTATCGCTATTCACAAGAAAAGAACTTGACATAAATGTGTAATAATCATTCGTATCTAATTTCTAGCAATTGAACAAGAAAATATTGTGCAGAGTTACAACTGAGTTAGGTTAGATGAGTATGCAGTAGAGATAATGAGATGTGAGTACATTTTTTAAAACTTATTTGGCTTTAAATACCACTTTAAAACTTATCCTCCTTTAAGTTCTCTTTTTCATCAAATAGTTGTCAGTAAGTACACATTTTAAAACATTTCAAATTCTTTCTAAAATGTATTACATAATTACCCCTACCATAAATAGTATATACCTAATTGAATGTGAGACTTTCAAGATTCTTTTTGATATTTGTGTATCATTTGAATTTTAAAATTTCATATATATATATATATACAGACACACATATATATATACGTATATATACACACACACACACACATATATATATACACACACACACATATATATAGTAATATCAAACAGTAACACACTCAACAAAAAAATAGTAATATCAAACAGTAACACACTTAACAAAAAAATAGTAACATCAAATAGTAACATACTCAATAAAAAACTTAATTAAAAATTTAACTTTTGATGTTACTATTTGATATTACTTTTTTTTTGTTGAGCGTCTTACTGTTTGATGTTACTATTTTTTTGTTGAGCTTGTTACTGTTTAATATTATTATATATATGTATATATACATATGTGTGTGTGTGTATATAAATGTTACTGTTTGATGTTACTATTTTTTTGTTGAGCGTGTTACTGTTTGATGTTACTATTTTTTTTGTTGAGCGTGTTACTGTTTAATATTATTATACACACACACACACACATATATATATATATAATTTCAAAATTCAAATGATATACAAATATCAAAAAGAATCTTGAAAGTCTCACATTCTAATCTTGAAAGTCTCACATTCAATTAGGTATGCCCTATTTATGGTAGGGGTAAAAGGGTTTTTATGATTTTTTTTAGCACATGTACTTTTATCCCAATTATTTTAAAAAGTGTACTTGTATCCTACTAAGTTTTTTGGGAGGTACTGGCCTTCCTAAGCCCCTATGCAATATTAGTAATCCCGGCCCACCTCCAATGGTTGAACCCAGTGGCTCATCAGTGATCCGATACGTGTTCGATTTATACTTGGATTATTTATAAGAGAGTCATTTAAACTTGGTTACCTGATGATGTGATTTCATTGAACCTTGGTTACAATTTGGTTATGAGACAATCAATTTAAAAGTGATAGTAAAACAAGTTAGATTTTTAAGTTCAAATAGCATTGCTCTTCTCAGGAATACCCCTATTCCAATATCTCTATGCAAAGTGCACACAAAGACAACAGTGAGCAGGCGTGTTGTCCATCTCTCTATGTAGGATCTGAGCATTGCAATATTGGATGTGTTATGGAAATAATTTGATACTTTCATGTGTTTTTAGTTGATGTATCTTTATATTATGTAGCAATGTAACTACAATCAAGGAGTACATGTAAATCATGTTCAAAAAAAAGAACTATATGTACATAAAAAAGTTATTAAAAAATCTTTTGAATTATATGTAATTAAAAGTTACAAATATGATATTAATACCTTGTTAATTAAGTACAAATTTATTTGAATAATACATTTAGGTATGTATTCGATGCATTTAGATATTAATTTTTAAGTGTTTTGCAAAACCAAATTTGAATGTTACAGAAAATTTTACTTTTATTCATTTTCTACTTTTTTAACTACTTCATGTTGAAGTATAAATACTAAAGTTACACCCTTTCTAACAACTTAAACATTGGAGTAGATGATTACTTAAGATAGTATCAGAGTACGAGGTAATGTGTTTAAATTTCGCTACCACCCTAATTATTAAAAAAAATTCACGTGCTAGGTCCAAAATTCAACATGTACGTGAGGGGGCGTATTCAAGTAAAAATACTAAAGTTACCCCCTATTTAACAAGTTAAGTTTTTGGAGTAAATGGTTGTTTAATATTTCCTTCAAAGTTACCCCCTATCTAACAAGTTAAGTTTTTGGAGTAAATGGTTGTTTAATATTTCCTTCCCAAACAAAGACATATAAAAGTTAAATCTATTTTTCATTTTTTTTTTGTTTCCATCATTTTTTAGCTAAAAAACAAATAGAATTGACTATAATCTATCTGTACTACTAATAAAAGGTAACTAAGTTAAAAAAATTGATTCTCAAATATGCCCTTAATTATTATTGTAAAGTCCATTTAATCCCTGATTCAATACTTTGCGTAATTATAATCAATTTAAGTTTTTGACCCGTATTTGGGGATTAAATTTCTAATTGATATATGTATCAATTATCAACTAAGCTTGGGCTACTTCATAGACTCTTCAAGTTCTAAGAATTAGCTTTCAACCAATTTGACCTCTTTATATTCTCCATTTTTTCACACTACAAACCGATACAAACTCTATGAATACTTTTCAACCAATGATCAATGTATTAAATATTAACTAGAGACCTTCCATTCAAACATCAATATTGTTTGTCTTTTAAGTCCATTTTATTATTTTAGCATTTTTTTTTATGTTGAAGGAGAAGGGTGTTCTAATAGAATATGAATCTTGATCATTTAACTGTTAATATTTATTAAAGTTGTGGATTTTGCAAAAAGAAAAGTGATCAACAATTTTAATATATTTTATACACAAAATAGTATACGTGTTATGCTCATGGGCAACAACTAGTATATATAAACGTGAAAAAGAAAAAAATTGTTGTTGTTGCAATATATTTCTCAAATTGTTTTGTAGATGCTAGCCTTGCGTATCAAAATTGCTTTACTCATAAAAAATTACATGCACAACCGCCAGATGTGCAAAGAAGAGAAGAAATCTCTCTCCCTCCAAAAAAAAACTAAGCCTAGTCGTGGCTTATTATAATACAACACTGAAAAATAAAAAATAAAAAATTTGGTGCCATACCTCAAATTCTCACATTTGCAGTTGCTTTTATCACATTTGTAAGTACTTTTATTATGAATACGAAATCTTCTCTGCCTGGATGCCAATTAATCCAGGGACCCGTGTCAACATCCGGGCCAGATTTAATAAGTATGTATGTACACCTTGTGAATCTAACTAGAACTTTGAGTTTTGTCAAAGTCAATTTTCGTATGATTTAAATACAATCTTAAATCTCACCGTCCATAAGACTTGAATTTAATCATCACTAAATCAAATAGTGGTTTCTATCATCTTTCCTTTTATGTTTAGACTAAACATACCATTGTATCGTATAAAAAAAAGAAAGGCTTTCTATAAACGTTATTTTTTTAGTCTATTGGACTGCCAAAAAAGTATAAGTGAGAATCGAGAGAATATTTAATACAACGGTGATATCATGTCAACATTGATGACATGATATCACCATCTAATAATAAAATTCGAAATGGGCAACGTGAACCTCACTTAGAGAGTTATTGATTTACATGTAAGTTAAGTGGGTTGGTATCTGCTTACATAGGCGGTTAGTTATTGGCTTGTATAGAGTCCACTTTCTTATTTGTCTGCATATTATTAGTTGATGACACTATGCGACAATGCTGACGTGATATCACTATTACAATGAATATTTTTTCGAATTGAAGAGTCCTCGTAGTGGAAGACTAAAGCTATTAGAACATAATTTAAAAACACAATGCATTGTGACCAATCAAGAGTCCTTGTAGTGGAATCTTGCTCGATTTGCATGGTTTATTTGAAACATCGAAATGTTCATGATCCACCACATTGTTTTGGCCTAATTAGGGGTGTTCATGGGCTGTGTTACCCACGGGTCCCGTTACCCAACCCAAAAAAACATATGCTAAAAACACGATAGGCCTAGTTGGCCCTCAAACCCATTACCCGGCCCAATAGCTAGTTCGAAAAAACCCGTTAAAACTCAGCGCAACAGTCCGTCCGCCAAGCCCAGCCTGCGCCACCCTTCCTTTGAAAAAACATTATACTTTTAAACCATTAAATTTGAAATAAGTTTTCCAATATCAAAATTAAAAATTTTAAAAATTTAGATACTATATATAATGTGTTATTTTCTTTTCCTTGTATTAAACATACAAGTTTTAAAGGGTAGAGTAATGCAAATGATAAATAAGTGAGTAGGTATCAACCTAGTTGAGATGTATTCATTCTATTAGATGTAGTTCATTCCCTAATAAAAAATAAAATCATTCATTATTTTATTTTTATTCATTTTGACTCTACTTTTGATTCAAAAATATAATTTACACAAATATTAAGTTACAAAAATATTCATTATTTTTAAATGAAGTTGTATATAAAAAAAACCCGCGAGCAGGCCAGCCCAACAAGCCTGCCCACAGGCCCGCCAGCCCAATATGCTCACGGGTTGGGTTGCGGATAGCCTACTCTTACCCAAAACCCAGCCTGGCCTGCCCGATAACTCACTTGAGTAAGGGCTTGAGCCTGCACTACCCAGCCTTGGCCTGAAAAAAAATTCGAGGCCCTAACCCAGCCCGGCCCATGGACACCCATAGGCCTAATCATATTTTTGAGCACACTCCTTCCATGGGCTATCAAATTTGAAAATTTACTTTTTCTAAAAAAAAAAGTTTGTGTTTACATTATAATTTAAGTTATAGCAGTCAAAATGGATCATCCTTAATTATCACTTAATTCTATGCTTTGGTGTTTCTAGATTTCGTATTCTTATAGGATTTACCATTTTGGTCATTTGTTATTTAGTTATTTTTTTTATGAATACACACAAAGGTATACATGTAAATTTTGAACAGATTTTATCCGACATTATACTGCAGTCGCAAAAATATAAAAACACTAATAAGTCAAGAACATCAGTTTCAGGTACATTGATGGTCTCTTATCCATTCCTCTAAAGGTTAAACCTTTTGGGAATGGTGATTTGTTCTTTTTCCCTAGGAACTAGATGCTTAACCAAGATTAGAGTTCATTTATCATAAATAGGTTCGAATCTCTCAAGTTGGTGCACTTAGTTGAAGTTGCAATACAGCCCAAGGACCGCAGTAGAGGCAAAATTGTGTGTGTGAGAGAAGAGAGAGAGATGACTACCAAATTGGGAACATAATCATTGCCCCTTATTTACGGTTTAGTACAACACATGTAGACCTCAATGTCTATGTGTTGAATTATTTCAAATACAACACCATACTAGATAATTATTAACAATTCAGAACGTGTCTTTCTGAGCTAACCAATCATATGGACTGTGATAACGGTGCCACTACAGTCAATTGCAATTCGAACCTTGTTGCACCTAAAATCTTGGGTAACAAGGCAAGTCGCATACACAATGATAGTAACAACTAATGAATTCTCCCTTTCAATTGTTGCAGCTGCATCTTGCGCTCTCGTCCCAACAAGTTCGGGCCATAAACTCTTACATGAATCATTAAGCACAGGAAAAAGTATTAGTCCAATTATGTTACTATACTATCTGCTTATCATCGAAATTCTAAAAGTATTCTTAGCAATCATTAACCACAGCAAGCAAGTGTAATGCTTTTTCCTTAGCTTGCTTTGTGATTGATATGCACTGGCTGTGATGAAATGAGTATATTTACTGACAAACATGGCTTGACAGCTTTAACAGATGAAAGAGAAAAATAGAAGTATAGTTAAGGTCCATGAGTAAAACATGCATATGTATGTAGTAATCGAAGTTTCACAGACGTTAAATAGTACCAAGTTGTTGTCGCCACGAAAAACAAGGGATAGTACAAAGTTTGGCAGCATTGATGAAAGACAAACCCATGAAATTCTCGTGCAATCTCCTTGATTTAAACTTGGGTAAATTTCATTGATACTCATTGAATTTAAGTTATATTTTTCTGACACTCTCTAATTTTTGAAATATTATTACATACTCCTGTCAGTTTTTGTCTGTTCATAGATCTAATAGAGTATGTAATTTTACTAAATTACCCTTATTAGAACTTCCATTTTATTTAATTACCTTTACTCAAGTTAAAAAAAAATTAATCTACAATTTTATCAAATTAACATAAATTTGACCTTTAATTTTGTTTGATTAATATTCAATTTTATCCAATTAATATTTAATTTTATCAAATTAATACCAAATTAATATTCAATTTGATCAAATAAGCACCAAATTAACATTAAATTTTGCCAAATTAACATTCACATTCATCAAATTAACATTCAATTCATCCAATTAATATTCAATTTTATTAAATTGATACAAAATTATTATTCAATTTCATGAAATTAAAACCAAATTAACATTAAATTTTATAAAAACCACATTAAACTTCATCAAATTAACTACCAAATTAATATTCAATTTGATTTAATTAACATCAAATTAACTATCGATTTTAACAAATTAATATTAAATTTCATCAAATTAATACAAATTTTTATCAAATTAACGTGAAATTGATCTTAAATTTTATAAAATTATCATTTTATTTCAGCATACTAATATTCAATCTCATCAAATCGATATTCAATTTTATAAAGTTAACACCAAATCAATATTCAATTTCATTAAATTAACCCCAAAATAATATTTAATTTCATCAATTTAACATCCAATTTATCAAACTAACATCATTTTTTTGATTGAATTTCAAATTAACAATCAATTTCATCAAATCAATACCAAATGGTCATTCAATTTTTTGAATTTAATATTTAATTTTATCAAATTAATATTATTTTTAAAACTTCAGCTAACTTAGAAAGCCTCTTTGTACAAGAATTTTGATGGAGGCAATTAAACTTCAGCTAAGTAGAAAGTTCAAAAGAAAACGAACCACAAGCTCTGATGTTGTTGGTCTATAAATACCCATTTCATTACAACAAATCGATCACAAAGTATACAGATAGGTTGGCATGAAAGTTTCGAGATAAATTATATTAATTCCATTCCTATGTATATTTTTTCAGTTTTTTCTTTTTTAATTTTTTGCAGGTACTTTTCAATCAATGTTAAGCAGATGATATAGAATTGCCCCACTGAAATTTTAAAAAATAAATTATAATTAAAATTAAATTTTCTGATAACTTGTCCCTACTAATTAAACAATCATTTTCGCAAAATGCAACAAATTTTAATAATTATTTGTTTAGTCTTTCCCTTCAATTGGGTAGTTGTCCCCACGGGAAAGAGCCCCTAGCCCCTGCCCGTGGTCCCCCTGGTGTAAGTTATGGTCCACCGAGCTATTCTTTTGCCACCCCAAGAATATGACACAAATTCAGAAAATGTAAGTGAAATTTACCCATGTTTAAATGAAGGAAATTGCACGAGAATTTCATGGATTTGTCTTTCAACAATGCTCTCAAAGTTTGTACTATCCCTGGCTTTTCTTAGCCACAACTACTTTGTACTATTTACCGTCTATGTGACTTCGATTATTGCATACACATGTATGTTTTACTCATGTGGATCTTAGCTATACTTCTATTTTTCTCTTTCATCTGTAAAACTGTTGGTGCTTAAATTCAGGGAATGTCAGTTTAAGTAGTCATAAGAATAAGTTGTAAATATAGACAATATAAGTTTAAAATTTGTTAATTTTTTTTGTGCCAGACCATGAAAGTTTTATTCCTCATGAATACCTTAGTCCCGACGTAGATGAACTGTTTTTTATCGAATCGGAAAATAGATTAATCAAAGTACACATAAGTTAACTCGAAAGTTGAATAAAATAAAATAAAAATTATTATTCTTTTGCCAAGATATCTGTCCTCACACTAGCATATGCCCAGAATATCCTCGAGGCAATATCCTGTTGTTAAACGTGAAATAATACTTCTTCATAAGACAACTGGCAATAGTTATCGCAATTCATTAGAACACTCCACCGATTTCACATAAAGTTCAAATCCTTGGACTTTTAAGAGCTAAAACAAAGACAAAGGAATCTTAATAGCCATCAGCCATCAGCCATCAGCCATGTTGTCATAACAAAAGACAAATGATTTATCTAACTTTTAACCTTTAACCCTTTAACTTTTACCTTTTAACATAACCATGCATGACCAATGAAAAGGACATAAATGAACCAAATCACATTTCCCAATCACATTTGATTCATGAAATTTCCGATAGGCTTGAGTTAAACATGTGTAATAATTGGGATCCAATTATGGTATAATATTCTTTTCTTTTTCAAATAAAAAAATGTATAAAGTTCTCTTATTTTATTATATCACCGAAATTTATTATTTTCATGGCCAATGATTTTAAATAAATCAATTCTTCATTGGAATCTAATTTCTCGTAATTGAACGAGAAGATATTATGGATATAATTATGTTTCTTAAATTTGTTTATCAAATGTTGTATCTCAAATAAGGTGTTAAAATCTCATCCATTGAATATTTGGTGGAGGATAGTAGACCTCGCTGATCCAACTACCTACATCGATTTGAGATATAAAATTAGGTAAATAATTTGATAAGTATAACATTTCTAAAGTGTTACGTTAATAGACCCACCTGACCTTGTGTATGACCCCAGTGACTCATCAGTGATCCGATATGGGTTGGATTGGATCATTTTTACAATGATCATGTAATACCAAGTCGAATAACCTGAGCAAAAGACAATGAATTCCAAAAAAATCTTCACCTTTTGTGTTGGATCTAAGTATTGCAGTCTTGGATGTATTATGAAGATAATTTGATATTTTTACATGTGTTTTTAGTTGATGTATTCTTTGTAAAGTCTAGCATAGTTATTACTAGTAATTATTATTATTATTATTTTATAATTTGATCAACCAATCTCACTAGTTAACCCAATGGTCGAGCCAATGACCCAGTCTCTTAAGACGGGTTGGAGTATGGGCCAAGTTTAATAACTTATTAATTTGCTAGTATGATTTGTATAGTATGATTTGTAAATCTAACTAAGAGATCTAAAACTTTTCTGTGTGGTAATCGAAGTCTCCGACGATAAATAGGACTAAGTAGTTGTGGCTATGAAAAGCAAAGGATAGTACAAAGTTAGGCAGCATTGATGAAAGACAAATCCATGAAAGTCTCATGCAATCTCCATGAGTTAAGACCCGAGATCTCCGTGGGTTATAACTTTCAAAAGTAAAATTATTATTGATTGAGATAATTCATGATTGATTATGAGATGTTGTGATCGATGATGAATTACTTCAATTAATTGTATAACTTTTCCTTTTTGAGTTCTAATTTCTTTTTTAAAAGTTGTAACTTTGAGGATTGATCACAACATTTTGGAATCAATAATATCTTTTACTGTTATAATTGACCCTGAAAAAATTATAAATTTCGGGACGTCATCATCTTCGGTCCCATGAGCAAGGGCAAAGGGAGGGTGGGGCCAGTGGGGTCAAATGCCCCCACTGAAATTTTAAAATTTTTTAGGATTAGTTTTAAATTATAATTAAAATTAAATTTTCTAATAACTTGTCCGTACTAATTAAACAATCATTTTTGCAAAATACAACAAATTTTAATAATTATTATTTAGTCTTTCTTTTCAATTGGATAGTTGCCCCCACTGGAAAGAGCCCCTAGCCCCTGCCCCTGCCCCTGCCCGTGGTCCCCCTGGTGTAAGTTATGGTCCACCGAGCTATTCTTTTGCAACCCCAAGAATATGACATAATTTCAGAAAATGTAACTGAAATTTACCCATGTTTAAATGAAGGAAATTTACCCATGTTTAAATGAAGGGGTTGAGTTGGTTTGACTGTTAGGTTTTATCGTTTCTTGTCCAAAAAAAAAAATGAAGGAAATTGTACGAGAATTTCATGAATTTGTCTTTCATCAATACTGTCAAAGTCTGTACTATTCCTTTCTTTAAGTAGCCACAGCTACTTTGTTAATTTTTTGGGGCTAGACCATGAAAGTTTTATCCCTCATGAATACCCCAGTCCCGACGTTGATGAACTGTTTTTGACCGAATCGAAAAATAGATTAATCAAAGTATACGTAAATTGACTCAAAAGTTGAAGAAAATAAAATAAAAATAATTATTCTTTTGCCAAGGAATTTGTCCTCACACTAGCATATGCCGAGAATATCCTCGATGCAATATCCTGTTGTTAAACGTGGAATAATACTTCTACATAAGACAAATGGCAATAGTTAACGCAATTCACAAGAAAAGGACTTGAGATAAATGTGTAATAACCATTCGTATC
The DNA here is from genome assembly GCA_951799425.1 of Ilex aquifolium. Lineage (NCBI taxonomy): Eukaryota > Viridiplantae > Streptophyta > Magnoliopsida > Aquifoliales > Aquifoliaceae > Ilex > Ilex aquifolium. The sequence continues at coordinate 27,279,879 of OX637401.1, forward strand.
TAATTTCTGGCAATTGCTGACGAAAAAAAAAAAAAAATTCTCTGGCAATTGAACAAGAAAATATTGTGGAGAGTTACAACTGATTTAGGTTAGATGAGTATGCAATTTTAGTGGACCCGGCCCAACCCGGTGTTTGAATAATACATTTAGGTATGTAAATCATGTTCAGAAAAAAGAACTATATGTAAATAAAAAAGTTTTTTGAATAATACATTTAGGTATGTATTCGATGCATTTAGATATTAATTTTAAGTGTTTTGGTCAAATTTACCAAGGAAAATCCCTCCATTGTGATGTGGATTAAGAAGGTTTAGTGAAGGAAAATCACGGGTAAAGAGTTGCAAACAAAAACAAATTTGAATGTTACAGAAAATTTTACTTTTATTCATTTTCTACTTTTTTAACTACTCCCTCTTGAAGTAAAAATACTAAAGTTACACACTCTCTAACAGTTTAAACTTTGGAGTAGATGATTGTTTTGTTGAATCCACTTTATAAAAGAGACACACTGAGGAGGAAAAAAAATATTTTTATTGATGTGGTGATATATAAAACTTCACCTGATACAAGCTTTTTATAGGCAAAACCATCAACAGGAATAGAAATACTAAAAATAGGAATAGAAATATAACCAGTCACTCTAAACGTGCTGCAACGACCTCCCTAAGACTCGGACATTTAGGTAGTTGTTTCCATCATTATTTAGCTAAAAAACAAATAGAATTGACTATAATCTATCTGTACTACTAATAAAAGGTAACTAAGTGAAAAAAATTTGATTCTCAAATATGCCCTTAATTATTATTATAAAATCCATTTAATCCCTGATTCAATAATTTGTGTAATTATAATCAATTTAATTTTTTGACCTGTATTTGGGGAATAAATTTCTAATTGATATATGTATCAATTATCAACTAAGCTTGGACCACTTCATAGACTCTTCAAGTTCTAAGAATTAGTTTTCAACCAATTTGACCTCTTTATATTCTCCATTTTTTCACACTACAAACCGATACAAACTCTATGAATACTTTCCCACCAATGATCAATGTATTAAATATAAACTGGAAACCTTCCATTCAAACATCAATATTGTTTGTCTTTTAAGTCCATTTTATTATTTTAGCATTTTTTTTTATGTTGAAGGGGAAGGGCGTTCTAATAGAATATGAATCTTGACCATTTAACTGTTAAGATTTATTAAAGTTGTGGATTTTGCAAGAAGAAAAGTGATCAACAACTTTAATATATAATGTTTTATACAAAAAATAATATACGTGTTATGCACGTGAGCAACAACTAGTATATATAAACTTGAAACAGAAAAAAATTATTGTTGTTGCAATATATTTCTCATATTGTTTTGTAGATGCTTGGATTGCGTATCAAAATTTCTTTACTCATCACAAATTACATGTACAACCGCAAGATGTGCAAAGAAGAGAAGAAATTAAATCTCTCTCTCCAAAAAAAAAAAAACTAAGCCTAGTCGTGGCCATAATACAATGCTGAAAAATAAAAAATAAAAAAATCGGTGTCATACCTCAAATTCTCACGTTTGTAGCTGTTTTTATCACATTTGTAAGTTCTTTTATTATGAATACGAAATCTTCTCTGCCTGAATGCCAATAATCCAATGACCCGTGTTGACATTCGGGCCAGATTTAATTACTGTGTAAGTATACCTTGTGAATCTAACTACAACTTTGAGTTTTGTCAGAGTCAATTTTTATATGATGTAAATACTGTCTTAAACCTCACCGTCCATAAGACTTGAATTTAATCATTACAAAATCAAATAGTGGTTTCTATCATCTTTCCTTTTATGTTTGTATCGTATAAGAAAAAGAATGGCTTTCTATAAACGTTATTTTTTTTTAGGCTATCGAACTGCCAAAAAAGCAATAGTGAGAATCGAGAGATATTCAATACAACGGTGATATCATGTCAACATTGATGACATGGTATCACCAATTAATAATAAAACCCGAAATGGGTAAAGTGAACGTCACTTTGTTAGTTATTTTTTTACATGGAAGTAAGTGGGTAGGTATCTGCTTACATGGACTGGAAATTATTGGTTTGTATGTAATCAACTTCCTTGTTTGTCTGCATATATTATTAGTTGATGATATCATACGACAATGTTGACGTGGTATCACCGTTACAATAAATATTTTTTCGAATTGAAGAGTCCTCGTAGTGGAAGACTAAAGCTATTGGAACATAATTTAAAAACATAATGTACTGTGACCAATCAAAAGTCCTTGTAGTGGAATCTTGCCCAATTTGCATGGTTAATTTATTTGAAACATCGAAATGTTCATGACCCACCACATTGTCTTGGCCTAATCATTTTTTGAGCAGCCTCCTTCCATGGGCTATCAAATTTGAAAATTTACTTTATAATTTAAGTTATAGCAGTCAAAATGGATCATCCTTAATTATCTCTTGAATCTATGCTTTGGTGTTTCTAGATTTCGTGTTCTGATAGGATTTTACCATTTTGGTCATTTGTTAATTTTTTCTTTTGAATATATTTTATCCGACATTATACTGCAGTTACAAAAATGCAAAAACACAAATAAGTCAACAATATCAGTTTCAGGTAAATTGATAGTCTCTTATCCATTCCTCTAAAAGTTAGAACTTTTGGAAATAGTGATTTGTTCTTTTTCCCTAGGAATTAGATGCTTAAAATCATCATTTCGGAGAGGACCGAGAAGTCCTGGGTTGGATATATTATATCCAATTAGTGTTCGTGTCAACTTACGCTTTAACAATCTGGCTATTTGTAGCACTACTTAACAACCCGGCTACTAGTATAAGTTATTTATAGTGGCCTTAACAACCCGGCTAGATTACCACTGCTCAATTTATAGTGGTATCACGATATAATTGATACATAATATCACCAATCAACCAATAAATAAATAAGGACTAGTTGACTCTACTAATTCCATATGGTAATTATGGGATGCGCAAGTTGTTTGTTGTTGTGAAATTTATAGGATCATTGTTTAGTACTATATATTACTAGGGGTAACGTAAGTGAGAAGTATTTGATTGTGGTGGGGAGAATTCAATGTGAATGGTTTTCAGAAGGATGTTGGTGGCTGTTATATGAGTTTACTTGAGACTATTGAATGAATTTATTGAAATTTACCCTCTTTTATATTATAGATTTGACCACTACGTGATAAAATTTCCACCTATACATGCAAGATCCAAGGATCCTTTTAGATCATTTTAGTTGAGTAACCCATTGTCCGAAAAAAGTGTGTGTGAGAGAGAGAGAGAGAGAGAGAAAGAAAGAGAAAGAAAGAGAGAGAGAATTTAACAAAGTGGGAACATTATCATTGCCCCTTATTTAGCCATCTTATTTAAGGTTTTCGTACAACAAATGGAGACCATAGTGTCTATTTGTTGAATTATTTCGAAAACAGTACCATACTGGATAATTGTCAACAATTATCCATATGTCCTTCTAACCTAAGTAATTCTTGGAATTGCGATAACCGTGCCACTGCAGTCAACAAACACGCGAACCCTGTCGCACCTAAAATCGGCAGTGACGGGACAAGTTTCATACACAATGATAGCAGTGACCAAAGAATTCTCCTTTTCAATTGTTACAGCTGCATCCTGTGCCCGTGTCCCAACGAGTTCAGGCCATGAACTCTTACCTAAATCATTAAGCACATAAAAAAATAATAGTCGAATTATGTTACTATAATATCTACATAGCATTGAAAATCTAAAAATATTCTTAGCAATAGAACTTATAAAGAGGTCTTTACCTTCACAGATTAAACCCATCCCCAAATGTAATGCTTTTTCCTTAGCTTGCTTCTAGATTGATATGGATTGGCTGTGGTGAAATGAGTATTTATAGACAAACATGGCCTTGTAGCTTTACAGATGAAAGAGAAAAATAGATGTTTAAAAAAAGAGCAATGCTAGGTATCTCAAATCTCTAACCCAAATTTTCATCTCAAATCAAGGGAGACCATTAGATCAATGGGTCCCATTTAAAAAAATTGATGGGACCCACTCATCCAATGATCTTCCTTCATTTGGGATAAAAATTTGGGTTAAAGATTTGAGATACATAATATTTTTCTTAAAAAAAACGTGTTCGTACTACGTAGTAATCGTAATCCCACACAAGACACGCCAAGTGCACGGAAAGATAAGAGAAGATAAGGTTGGTGGTCCCTTACTCACTTGCACACCACCTAGGTCAAGTGTTTATTGTTATCCATAATGAATTACTTGAATTAAAAATTATGTAACTTTTATGATCGAGCAAAATTTTTTTAAAATCGATCATATTTTTTGTAATTATATATTAATTTTTTAAAATTATAAATTTTAGTACAGTATCATTTTCGCTCCGTAGTGTTCCCCTTACTTCACTTGTCAAGGTGTCTGTGTCAGCTTACGTGTATTTTGACTAATTCTCTCTCTAGTTCAGTCAAGTGAAAGTCATCCATTCCGAAACTAAGAAATTTATGAGAGATAAATCTCTCGTGACCTGACATCAAGAGATTACCAAAATTCAAACTCAAAATATTTTAATTTATAACTCGTCTCTATTATCATTTGAGCGATTAATTTCATTTTCATGGGCTGTCTGCCAAGTAAAACATTCACCTAACTTGTTCTATTGTAACAGAATTTGATGAGATAGTAATATTGGATCAAAGACCCGTTGATAAAATCAATGAGAACCAGAGAAAAATCCCTTCTTTTCCTTGAATCCAACTCCACTTTTGCTGAGATTTTCTGTAGTTTTGTTTTGACCAACATGATCACTATTAGGTTTCAATTGAAAAAGTGGATTTGACTATGGTATCGATTTTTTATTGTTTTGGTGACGAAATGTAAAACACCATGATCATCAAAAGTAATGAAAATCAATTCTTCATACTCGCCATTATAGAGCTTATATATGGGGCGTGAAAGCAGCACATCACCACCATAATTAGGTTAAACCCAGTTTCATTTAGCACTTACCATTGGTTTCATCTTGAGCATCCTTTAAGGAAGAATGGCCTGAGAAGCAAGAACAAGTTGTAAGAATCATCTTTTTTGCTTCTCCTTAGGCCTTGTACTTTTCGAACAAGTGCATGGTCGTAGATTTTAGGCAATGAGCAACAAGAAGTGGAAGACCAGATGATCATCACTACCCAGAAATACATATCGAAGGTGTGACACTGTCACATGAGGCCCTCTTGTGTCCTAATAAAAGCCCAAGTACTAAAAATTTTATATTTAGGCTTGTTAATTTTGTGTGTGTGTGTGGGGGGGGGGGGGGGGGGAGGGACTTTTTTTTTTACTATATGAGTTCAGATTTTAGGCCGAGTCAATTTTTCCTACCTTTATTTTCACCATGGAAATCTTGTGACAAAACTCGAACTCCTGATTTTTTTGTGAGATATTCATCTAGTCTTCACGATAATTTTTTCTCGTTTCATTGTATCAATTTGGATATTTTATGTCTATTACACATGCATGTTTAACTCAAGCTATTGTACGAGAAATTAGTGGTCGTCCTCTTGCTTTTCAAAGCGATAACCACAAGTATTTGTTCTACTTGACAATTGAAATGTTTCACGTTTAACTCAATCCTATATATTTCATGTAAATTTATTGCTGTCAACTAGAACGTTCAGATAACTTACAAAGCCTGTTTGTATAAGAATTTTGATGGAAGCAATTAAACTTCAGCTAAGTAGAAAGTTCAAAAAAAAGTCAACCACAAGTTCTGATGTTGTTGGTCTATAAATACCTATTTTATTACAACATGTGCTAATCCATCACAAAGTATACAGAGAGGATGGCATTAGAGTTTCGAGATAAATTATACTAGTTCCATTCCCACGTATACTTTTTCAGTTTTTTTTTTCCTTTTTTTGCAGGTACTTATTCAAGTTTCAATGTTAAGCAAATGATATAGGTAGGGCAAATTATGTGTTGGCCTCATCAACGCCCTTATCTCACTTTACCATTTGAACTATAATTTCGGGCATCACTTTGTCCGTCAACTACAAAATTTATAGTTGTGGGGGTAATGTGACATCGTTGAGAGGATCGATGCGTAATTTTTTTCTTATAGGAATCTAATATGTTTATGTAAGGGTTTATGGTTCGAGCGCTGAGCCCCTTGGAACAAAGTAGAGACTGCAACTGCAATATTTGAAAAGGACAATCTTTTTGGCCATTGCTATCATTGAGTTATTGGGTGCACGGTGATTTTAGCTGCAATAGAGTTCATGTTGAGAGAGAGAGAGAGAGATTATTAATATTATAGTTCGCACTTATAAATCCACCTTATTTAAGGTTGAGTACAACACGTGGAGACCACATAAACTCCACTTATGGGATTATCAATGTCACTTATTTAGCCATCTTATTTAAAGTTTAGTACAACACAATGGAGACCATAAACTCCATTTGTTGAATTATTTAACGTACAATACCATACTAAGGTTCAACTACTCTCCAATTTCCTACTAACAAATGTGCCATTGCAGTCAATAAATACACTAACCCTATCAACCCTATAATCGCGAGGGAGGGGCCATCCATCAAACATAATGATAACAGTGGCCCAAGGGTTCTCCTTTTCAATTTGTGTAGCTGCAGTCTGCGCTGGCGTGCCAACCAACTCGGGCCAAGAAGTCTTAACTAAATAAGCACACAAAAACTTGTATCATAATATATACTATATTATCTCCTCAGTTATATTATTTTTCCTTGGCTTACTTTGTGATTGATATGCAAAAGGCTGTGATAAAATGAGAATTTATAAACCACCAACCTCATAACTTTTGGCTTGGTTTGCATGAATCGGAGCAGGGGCGGCCCAAGGCAAATTGAGGCCCTTGGCAAAATTCTTGTATGAGGCCCTATTACATTTAAATTTTTTTACTTACTTACCCTTACTTAAATTATGCATAATGTTTATTCTCTCCATCTCTTTCTCTCTCCCCTTTTTTCTGTCCATCTCTCTCTCCCTTACTCTCTCACTATCTCTCCCCTATTTTCTCTTCATCTCTCTTTCCGTTACTCTCCCTATCTTTCCCCTATTTTCTCTCCCTATCTCCCATTAATAATTTATTTTCTTTTCAAATATGGAAAGATTTGATTTGATTTTTTCATCTCTCTCCCTCCTATTTTCTCTCCTCATTACTCTCTCGCTTTATATCAATGTTACAACAACACAATTACACTAATTAGTTACAATTGTCTTATAATACACCAAACAGTTACTCATATGTGATGATGCACAAATTGGTATTGCGCAAGATCAACAGTCAAGTATGAATAGTGATGCAATTAACGAGTAATTAACGAGCAATCAATGAATTAAAACTGTAAACAGAGAATCAACACAGGGATTTATAGTGGTTCGGTCTCAGATGACCTACTCCACTTTCGGGAATGACAGCGGTGGCCTGGTGCTCTTTATTGATAAAATATCAGTCACCAGAGAGTTACAGAGCTTTGGGAGAGAGATGTGTAGAGGTATGTGAGGTATTGGAGGTTTGGTATGTAGATCATGAGATGCCTCTCCAAGTGGAGAGAACTTACATTATATAGGTTCACTAAGGCGGTGAGTTGAGGCGGTCACTACTATTTAGGTAAGTACAATTAAGGTAGGACTCTACCACTTTGGCAAGCACAATTATGGTATGACTAGATCTCCGTGTGTATTCTGATACTTTCGCCCTCGTGCTCCTATTCCGTCGGGGAGGGTCCTGAGCTGGACTAGGCTTGAGTTGGAGTGGGTTAGGCTTGAGTTGGAGTGGTGGCCTTCATTGGAGTCAAGAGACAAAGGAGGAGTAGGAGACCAGAGGGTTAGGCAGGTGCCCACATGGGCGGCGCCCCTTGGTCCCTGGGCTTGGGTTCTTTGGAGTCCGTATTGATTTACGGCCGCCTAATTACCTTTATGCCCTCCGTATTGTTTTACGACCACCTAATTCCCTTTATGCCCTCTATATTATTTTACGGCCTAGCTCCGAATAGTATCTCCTTTGGGCTTTCTCGGTCCGTTCAAGTTGGGCTTGGTCCAGTCAAATTTGGACTCGTCAATATGTTCTAATAAACCAAACAATTACACAAAATTATAATACTAACTCAATTGATCATTCAGTTGTTTACATAAACCAAAGAGTTGCACCATTCAGTTGGATCAATTACCCCCCACTAAAATTTTTAAAAAAAATTAGGGTTAGTTTTAAATTATAATTAAAATTAAATTATTTGTCCCTTGCTTTTCGTAGCCACAACTACTTTGTACTATTTACCGTCTGTGAGACTTCGATTACTACATACACATGTATGTCTTACTCATGGATCTTAGCTATACTTCTATTTTTCTCTTTCATCTGTAAAATTGTCGGTGACTTAAATTCAAGGAATGTCAATTTAAGTAGTAATAAGAATAAGTTGTAATTATAGATGTTATGAGTTTAAAATTGGGCAATTTTTTGGGGCAAGACCATGAAAGTTTTATCCCTCATGAATACCTAGTCCCGACGTTGATGAATTATTTTTGACCGAACAGGAAAATAGATTAATCAAAGTACACGAAAGTTGTCCCGAAAGTTGAATAAAATAAAATAAAAATGATTATTCTTTTTCCAAGGAATCTGTCCTCACACTAGCATATGCCGAGAATATCCTCGAGGCAATATCCTGTTGTTAAACGTGAAATAATACTTCTTCATAAGACAAATGGCAATAGTTATCGCAATTCATTACACTCCACCGATTTCACATAAAGTTCAAATCCTTGGACTTTTAAGAGCTAAAAGACAAATGATTTATCTAACTTTTAACCTTTAACCTTTAACCTTTAACTTTTACCTTTTACCTTTTACCTTTTAACATAACCATGCATGACCAATGAAAAGGACATCCCAATTATGGTATAATATTTTTTTCTTTTCTAAATAAAAAAATGTATAAAGTTATCTTAGTTTATTATATCACCTTAACTTATTATTTTCATGGTCAATGATTTTAAATAAATCAATTCTTCATTGGAATCTAATTTCTCGTAATTGAACAAGAAGATATTATGGATATAATTATGTTTCTTAATTTTGTTAATCAAATGTTGTATCTCAAATAAGGTGTTAAAATCTCATGCATTGAATATTTGGTGGAGGATAGTAGACCTCACTGATCCAATTACCCACATCGATTTGAGATATAAAATTAGGTAAATGATTTGATAAGCATAACATTTCTAAAGTGTTTGGTTAGTAGACCCACCCGACCCTGTGTATGACCCCAGTGACTCATCAGTGATCCGATATGGGTTGGATTGGATCATTTTTACAAGACACCCGTTAAAACTTGGTTAAAGCGGATTAGTTTATACCACTTTGTGTAATACCGAGCCGAATAACCTGAACAAAAGACAAAGAATTCCAAAGAATCTTCACTTTTTGTGTTGGATCTAAGTATTGCAGTCTTGGATGTATTATGAAGATAATTTGATATTTTTACGTGTGTTTTTAGTTGATGTATTCTTTGTAAAGTCTAGCATAGTTATTACTATTGTTACTACTAGTAATTATTATTATTATTATTTTATAATGTGATAAACCAATCTCACTAATTAACCCAATGGTCGAGCCAATGACTCAGTCTCTTAGACGGGTTGGTGTATGGGCCAAGTTTAATAACTTATTAATTTGCTAGTATGACTTGTAAATCTAAATAAGAGATTTAACAAAGGTCCATGAGTAAAACTTTTCTATGTTGTAATCGAAGTATCCGACGATAAATAGGACTAAGTAGTTGTGGCTATGAAAAGCAAAGGATAGTACAAAGTTAGGCAGTATTGATGAAAGACAAATCCAAGAAAGTCTCGTGCAATCTCCATGAGTTATAACTTTCAAAAGTAAAATTATTATTGATTGAGATAATTCATGATTGATTATGAGATGTTGTGATCGATGATGAATTACTTCAATCAATTGTATAACTTTTCCTTTTTGAGTTCTAATTTCTCATATTTTTCTTTTAACCGTAGTCATTGATATAATACTATCCCAATTTTAGACACTACAAACATTACGTACTAGGTGTATACGATGAAATCTTAAAAAATCTTGTATAATTTGTTAAAATTTAGTTTTATTTAAGTTATCTGTTCTGATCAAATTTTTGAAAATATATTTTTTATTGTTAACGAGGTCAAATATAAAATATGAAAATAAAATTTACCAAATATCCAGTACTGATGAAAACAGTGGCTAAAGAAGGGTGATTTATTCAACGAAGTAGCCTCACAATATGACTGAAAAAAGTCCAAATGATTGACATTATTAATTACAACTTCAACTATTTTTCATATTATAACAAAAAATTATTTTGTGCAATATATTTTAATATATTATTTTTTTTAGTTTAACCGTCAGGAATATCTGTGCTAACTTACGCCTTAACAAATCCGGCTATTTGTAGCACTTCTTAACAACCCAGCTAGTAGTATAAGTTATTTATAGCGGCCTTAATAATCCGGCTAGATTACCATTGCCCAATGTATAGTTGTATCACGATATTATTGATGCATAATATCACCAATCAACCAATAAATAAATAATTAGGACTACTTGAGTCTACTAATCCCATATGGTAATTATGGGATGCACAAGTTTGTTTGTTGTTGTGAAATTTATAAGATCATTGAGAAGTAATTGATTTTTTTTGGGGGGGGGAGAAGAATTCAATGTAAATGGTTTTCAAAAGGATGTTGATGGCCGTTAGATAAGTCTACTTGAGACTGTCGGATTAACTTATTAAAGTGTATCATATTTTATATTATAAATTTGACCACTACATGATAAAATTTCCACCTATACATGCAAGATCCAATGGTCCTTTTAGACCATTTTAGTTGAGTAACACGTTGTCCCAAAAAAGTATGTGTTTGAGAGAGACCATTAACAAAGTGGGAACATTATCATTGGCCCTTACTTAGCCATCTTATTTAAGGTTTTTGTACAACAAATGGAGACCACAGTGCCTATTTGTTGAATTATTTCGAAAACAGTACCATATTAGATAATTGTCAACAATTATCCATGTGTCCTTCTGACCTAAGTAATTATCGGAACTGTGATAACGGTACCACTGCAGTCAACAAACACGCGAACCCTGTCGCACCTAAAATCGAAAGTGACAGGGCAATTTTCATATACAATTATAGCAGTGACCAATGAATTCTCCTTTTCAATTGTTACAGGTGCATCCTGTGCTCGTGTCCCAACGAGCTCGGGCCATGAACTCTTACCTGAATCTTTAAGAACAAAAAAAAAAAAATTAGTCAAATTATGTTACTATATTATCTGCTTAGTATTAAAAATTCTAAAAATATTCTTAACAATTGAACTTATAAAGAGATCTTTACCTTTACAAATTAAAACCATCCCCACATGTTATGCTTTTTCCTTAGCTTCCCTTGTGATTGATATGGACTGGCTGTGATGAAATGAGTATTTATAGACAAACATAGCCCTATAGCTTTACAGATGAAACGTGTACGTAGTAATCGTAATCTCACACAAGGCACGCCACGTGTACAGATAGATGAGATGAGAAGAGAAGGTTGGTGGCTCTTACTCACGTGCACACCATTTAAGCAGGAGTGTTAAACGTGTCGGATTAAATGATTACGTGTCGAGTTAAATTAGTGACGGATGAAAAACATGTAAACCCATACACAACCCGTTTAATAAACGGGTGAAAAATCTCAACACGAACACAAACCGTTTAATAAATGGGTAACACGACACGACTCGTTTAACCCGCTTAATTTTAATTTATAATTAGTTTATTATTATATTTTTGTGGCTGTCACTAAATTAAAAATCTGCCTAATTTTTTAAAATAATAATTATTTTAAATATATATATATATATATTCATTTATTATTATATTAATTTTAATTAAATGGGTAAACGAGTGATAAATGGGTTGACAAGACTCACCCAAATACGATTCATTTATTAAACGTGTCTAACGGGTTAACCCGTTTACCACCCAAATTTGTTAAGGTCTCACCCAAACTTGCTTAATTCATGTCGATTCGTGTCAATTAATCGTGTCATGTTAGATTTTGACCTAACTTTTTTTTTTTTTGGAACAGAACTACAACACAACTCCTTAAAAGGAGAAGTGCAGTAGAACTTTATAAACACACTCACATACCCAGAGGTTACCCGATGTGGGATAACTCAAGTCTTTGTTTATATCGGTCATGAATTACTTGAATTAATTGTAATTTTTTATTTACGAGTTGTGATTTGACATTTTAAAAGTTGCATAACTTTTGTGATCCAGCAAATAAATTTAAAATCGATCATATTTTTTTGCAGTTGTAAATTAATTTTTAAAAATTATATATTTTGGTACGGTATCATTTTCGGTTCGTAGTTTTCCCCTTACTTCACTTTTCATAGATTGTTTTTTTTTTTGTCAACGATCAGTGTATCTGTGTCAGCTTACGTGTATTTTGATTAATTCTTTTTCCGGTCCAGTCAAATGCAGGTCATCCACTCCGGAACTAAAAAATTCATGAGAAATAAATCTCGCATGACCTAATTCCAAGAGATTATCAAAATTCAAACTCATAATTTTTTAATTTATAATTCGTCTCTATTATCATTTGATCAATTAATTTCATTTTCATGGATTGTCCGCCAAGTAAAACATTTATCGTCAAAAAATTGATTTAATAGTACTAAGTAGCTGTGGCTACGAAAAACAAGGGATAGTACAAAGTTTGGCAGCATTGATGAAAGACAAATCCAAGAAATTCTCGTGCAATCTCCTTGATTTAAACTTGGATAAATTTCACTTATAGTCGTTGAATTTAAGTCATATTTTACTGACACTCTCTCTATCTGAAATATTATTACATAATCTTGTCAGTTTTTGTATGTTAATAGACCTAATAGAATATGTAATTTTACTAAATTACCCTTACTAGAACTCCTATTTTATTTAATTACCCTTTCTCAAGTAAATACAAAATTAATCTATAATTTTATCAAATTAACATAAAATTGACCTTTAATATTTTTTGATTATTAATATATTTTATCCAATTAATATTTAATTTTATCAAATTAACACCAAATTAATATTCAATTTCATTAAATTAGCACCAAATTAACATTCACTTCGTCCAATTAACATTCAATTTAATTAAATTAATACCAAATTATTATTCAATTTCATGAAATTAAAACCAAATTAACATTAAATTTTATCAAAACCACATTAACCTTCATCAAATTAACTACCAAATTAATATTCAATTTGATCTAATTAACACCAAATAAACTATCAATTTTATCAAATTAATATTAAATTTCATCAAATTAATACAAAATTTTATCAAATTAACATGAAAGTGATATTAAATTTTATAAAATTATCATTTTATTTCAGCAAACTAATATTCAATCTCATCAAATCGATATTCAATTTTATAAAATTAACGCCAAATCAATATTCAATTGAATCAAATTAGCCCCAAATTAACATTTAATTTCATCAATTTAACATCCAATTTATCAAAGTAACATCATTTTTTTGATTGAATTTCAAATTAAATTTTCTGATAACTTGTCCCTACTAATTAAACAATCATTTTCGCAAAATGCAACAAATTTTAATAATTATTTGTTTAGTCTTTCCCTTCAATTGGGTAGTTGTCCCCACTGGAAAGAGCCCCTAGCCCCTGCCCGTGGTCCCCCTGGTGTAAGTTATGGTCCACCGAGCTATTCTTTTGCCACCCCAAGAATATGACACAAATTCAGAAAATGTAAGTGAAATTTACCCATGTTTAAATGAAGGAAATTGTACGATAATTTCATGGATTTGTCTTTCATCAATGCTGTCAAAGTTTGTACTATCCCTGGCTTTTCTTAGCCACAGTTACTGCACCGGAGAATTCCGGCAACAGTTTTGTATAGCGGCTACCCATATGATGAACCTGAAACAATCCACAAGGTCAAAAAACGGGTTAGGTGAACACCCGACTTATCCCCTCCGAAGCTCAAGTCAGTAAGAGATTGGAGGCTTAAGTTTGATATATCTTTTTTGTGTTTTATTTTGCGTACCTTTTTCCCTTTTTCTTAGGGGTATTTATACCTGAAACGGTAATGAGTGCAAAGACTTTCAGTCCCATCACAATATTTAATGTCTGACCCTCTTACTCATGTTCAATGAGTGTTCTCGAGTGCCTTTAATGCTTCGGACGATGGGACGGGTACTCGGGCCCATGCCGAGCACAAGCAGTAATCCTCGAGAAGTGAATACCCTTACAACTAACCTGATGCTTACTCCCGAGCATTTAATGTTCGGAGGAACAGTGCCTTGGTGTATGCCGAGACTCTGTACTCGGCGTAACAACTATTAATGCCAAGTAATCATGACCTGTAGGCTTAGGTCTCGAGAGTGTAGGTGCTCATTAATGGTCGCCTGAGTCACTCACATTGCCATAAATAAGCTGTCACGTCATCTTAAATGCGGGTGTCAATAGTGTACTCGGCTCCTCCGAGCCGTCCCTACTCGGTGCCATTCCCCGGCGTCTCCTGAGCTTTATAACGGCTGCATCCTCACACGTGTCAGTCTAGGGACTGCTGAGCCGCCTAGAGTCCCTCCAGCTACTTTGTACTATTTACCGTCTATGTGACTTCGATTATTGCATACACATGTATGTTTTACTCATGGATCTTAGTTATACTTATATTTTTCTCTTTCATCTCAAAAACTGTTGGTGACGTAAATTCAGAGAATGTCAGTTTAAGTAGTAATAAGAATAAGTTGTAAATATCGACGATATGAGTTTAAAATTTGTTAATTTTTTTGGGCCCAGATCATGAAAGTTTTATTCCTCATGAATACCCTAGTCTCGACGTAGATGAACTGTTTTTGATCGAATCGAAAAGTAGATTAATCAAAGTACACATAAGTTGACCCGAAAGTTGAATAAAATAAAATAAAAATGATTATTCTTTTGCCAAGGAATCTGTCCTCACACTAGCATATGCCGAGAATATTCTCGAGGCAATATTCTTTTGTTAAACGTGGAATAATACTTCTTCATAAGACAAATGACAATAGTTATCGCAATTCATTAAAACACTCCACCGATTTCACAAAAAGTTCAAATCCTTGGACTTTTAAGAGCTAAAACAAAGACAAAGGAATCTTAATAGCCATCAGCCAAATGTCATAACAAAAGACAAATGATTTATCTAACTTTTAACCTTTAACCCTTTAACTTTTACCTTTTAACATAACCATGCATGACCAATGAAAAGGACATAAATGAACGGAGGCGACTACGGTACAGCCATTTCACTTTTCGGTATGGTACCGAAATCCACTGTGCAGGCTAAAAGCTGAATAAAACTCTGCAGCATGATGCAAAAAGGGACACGTGTAAAGGTAGAGCAAAGGCAACCGGAGTGACCTGTAGCCTTCTGCCAGATTCTAACGTAAGATATGAGTAACCCAAGAGGATATATAACTTCAATGGATCATTTACCACTTTTAAGGGAATATTTGCAACGTCAATGGATCATTTACCACTTTTATAGGAATATTTACAACTTCAATGGATCATTTACCACGGGAATGGATCATTTACCGCTTTTATAGGAAAATTTACAATTTCAATGGATCATTTACCACTTTATGGGAATATTTACGACTAACAGGGAGTAGTATTTACTAAAACAATGGTATTTTTTTACAAGTTTTAATGGTCCATAATCGATCATTGAATATGTTCGATCGATCATGGCACTCATGTGTGTTCGTAAGTAATGGATATCCAATAATATATACAAGTTTAATGGATCATTTACCACTTTGATGGGAATATTTACAACTAATGGGGGGAAGCATTTACTAAAGGAATGGTATTTTTTTACAAGTTTTAATGGTCCATGATCGATCACATAAGATGTTCGATCGATCATGGCACTCATGTGTGTTCGTAACTAATGGATATCCAATAATATATACAACTTTAATGGATCGTTTACCACTTTGATGGGAATATTTACAACTAATGGGGGGAAGCATTTACTAAATGAATGGTATTTTTTTACAAGTTTTAATGGTACATGATCGATCACATAAGATGTACGATCGATCATGGCACTCATGTGTGTTCGTAACTAATGGATATCCAATAATATATACAACTTTAATGGATCGTTTACCACTTTGATGGGAATATTTACAACTAATGGGGGGAAGCATTTACTAAAGGAATGGTATTTTTTTACAAGTTTTAATGTTCCATGATCGATCACATAAGATGTTCGATCGATCATGGCACTCATGGGTGTTCGTAACTAATGGATATCCAATAATATATACAACTTTAATGAATCGTTTACCACTTTTATGGGAATATTTAAAACTAATGGGGGGAAGTATTTCCTAAAGGAATGGTATTTTTTTACAAGTTTTAATGGTCCATGATCGATCATTGAATATGTTCGATCGATTATGGCACTCATGTGTGTTCGTAACTAATGGATATCCAATAATATATACAACTTTAATTGATCTTTTACCACTTTTACAGGACGATTTATAACTAATGGGGGAAGCATTTACTAAAGGAATGGTATTTTTTTACAACTTTTAATGGTCCATGATCGATCACATAAGATGTTCGATCGATCATGGCACTCATGGGTGTTCGTAAGTAATGGATATCCAATAATATATACAACTTTAATGGATTGTTTACCACTTTTATGGGAATATTTACAACTAATGGGGGGAAGCATTTACTAAAGGAATGGTATTTTTTTACAATTTTTGATGGTCCATGATCGATCATATTATATGTTCGATCGATCAATATACTTTCTGTGAAGGAGCAAAATCGATTTACATGAAATAGATCGATCAAACATAAAGTCTGATCGATCAGAGTGTCACAGTTGTTTCAATCAGAGATTAAAAGTACTGTGGCGGTCTGATCGATCGTATAAAAACATGATTGATCAAATATGTACAAAACTCGAATTTGATCCATCACAGAATACTTATTTGATCTATCATTTTTTGAAAACGATCGATCAAATATTTATATAGATCGATCAAAATGTTACAGACCATAACTCATAAGTACTGGGGACATCTGATCGATCATATATTTATTATGATCGATCAAATAGTTACAGTTGTTGAAGATAAGAACTCTGAAGAACTGGGGATATCTGATCGATCAGATATATGTATTTGATCGATCAGTTGGTTGCAGATCTTAATACTGTGATATATGATCGATCAAATATTTATATTGATCGATCAAAATGTTACAGACCATAACTCATAAGTACTGGGGACATCTGATCGATCATATATTTATTATGATCGATCAAATAGTTGCAGTTGTTGAAGATAAGAACTCTGAAGAACTGGGGACATCTGATCGATCAGATATATGTATTTGATCGATCAGTTGGTTGCAGATCTTAATACTGTGATATATGATCGATCAAATATTTATATTGATCGATCAAAATGTTACAGACCATAACTCATAAGTACTGGGGACATCTGATCGATCATATATTTATTATGATCGATCAAATAGTTGCAGTTGTTGAAGATCAGAACTCTGAAGAACTGGAGACATCTGATCGATCAGATATATGTATTTGATCGATCAGTAGGTTGCAGATCTTAATACGGTGATATATGATCGATCAAATATTTATATTGATCGATCAAAAATGTTACAGATCAGAATTCATATTGACTGGGGACATCTGATCGATCATACAAGGGATGCTTGATCGATCATTTGAGTTACTGAGGTAGAAGTTGAATGGGAAGTGGAATTTTGATCGATCGAAAGTAAATATGACCGATCAGGTATTATGTATTTACGTAAATGCCCTCAAAGAGGAATTGATTGAAGCGTTGTAATGGGGGTATTGTAGTAAATTAACTCGCAGTATCCACAAATAAATCCCCAAATCGTAGGAAATAAGCCCTAATCAACTCGCGCCAACCGAAGCCATTCAAAAATCCCTTCCAAATCCTGTACACCAAGAAAAACCCATTCCAAATCCATTCCAAATACTGAAAAACCAATTCCAAATCCTACAAAACCCAATCAAAATCTCCGAATTCCATAAACCCAAAATCGCCAACCACCCGAAATACCTTTCATGAGATCGGGTACAGAAATGCGATGCCTACACACACTACTTCCATTGTGAATCTTCCATTGTTCGTTTTGAATCTTCCATTGTGAATCTTGCATTGTTCGTTGTGAATCCCTTTGGAGCTTTGCTGATGTCGGGTGAACAGACGAAGAAACAGGGGGGCAATGCTGGCAATGCTGGCAATGCGAAACAGTTTGTGGATAATGATGCGAAGAAGAGGTATGATACATTAATTGTTAAACGTCCTTTTATACTTGAGCGTGGTGTTCACCTTGATGAGCTAATAGGAAGTGTGGATTGCCCAGAAATACTCCGGGAACGAAAATGGGATCCTTTGTTTGAAGTGAATGTGCAAAATAAAGCATTTGTTGATCTTGTTAGGTATTTTTATGCAAATATTCATGACTACAAAGAGAATGAGCTGACATTTAAGACAATGGTTAGGAAGAAAGCCATAACTGTTTCGCCTGATGTTATCTCAAAAATAATAAAAATTGATAGACCAGTCATTCCTGAGAATTCCATTGTCTTTCCATACTCAAGTAAGGAGCAAGTTCCTGAAATGTCGACGGTTATTCGACATATTTGTATTGGGAGTGTCAATTGGGTGAATGAGAAAAGCAAAATTGCTCACATTGACCTTAATCTAACGTTTAGGATGATAAACTGAATTGTTGCTTGTAATATTCATCCAAGGGGGCATACTGCTGAGATTGGATACGATACGGCCCAACTATTACATGCTATTGGTGATAATCGGGTTATTATTGATCTACCCCTTTACATATTCAACCATGTTCGCGAATCATCTACCGTCGAGGATTGCAGGCCATGTCTTCCATTTCCAATATTAATTACCAAGATTTTGAAGCATAATGGGTTTGAATTTACGCATAATGACAGTTTTATGTACCCCATGAATTCAATGGGTATTGGTACACTTAATAAAAGTGTGGGAGCGATTTTGGGTAAAGGGAAAAGGGGGAAGCGTGTGAAGCAGGCACATGCGGTGTCTGAGGTTGTGGGCAGTGAAGTTGGGCCTAGTCAAGGTGGTTCTGATGTTGGTACTACTGAGGTGCAACAAACACTTCAGCAAATGGTTGAAAAGTTGGAGGCCCGATTTGAAAAGTTCGAGGATGAAACGAAGGGGTCGTTACAACGTCTGAAGTCAAAATTAGATTGTTTTTATAAGGACTTTAAAGAGTATATCAACAAATAACACGTTGGTTTTGGGGGGTTTTGGTGAATCTTTTTGTTTTATAGTAATATTTGGCATTTTGGAAAAGGTTGTTGTAGATGTTGGGTGGATGGTTGTTAAATATATTGGGTTGTTGTTAGAAATGTTGACATGTTGTAGCTGATATTTTGGCCTCTTTTGCTGTTGAAGGATTAAAGCCAACTTTTGGCATGATCTATATTATGCCAGACTGTCTGGGCAACTTTTATGTCTGGGCAGTTGGTCTTTATGCTTGGCTGGTGGACTAGTTTGCTGTATTGCTTTGTTTCAGTAGCTGTATGATATTCTTATAGACTGCTGGTCTGCTGTGACATGGGCTGTGAACAAAGGTGCAGAAGCTTAGTTTGGGTACATAGCAAAGTAGGTGGGACTGCATGTGTGCTGTACTGGTTTGTTTCTGATCTGGGGATTCTGCATGAGGAGTTGTGTGGAAGTTCAGGAGCTGGAGTGAAGATCAGAAGACACAATTTTGTAGCTTACAATGGTTTTAATATTGTTGAAGGATTAAAGCCATTTTTTTAAATTTGTAGGAACTGTTTGTTCTTTGCTTCTTGTAATTTACTTATTCGATCAATAATAGTTACACTATTTAAAAAAAAAAAAAAGAAGTTGAACCTTCCATGCAACTTTAAGAAAGATGCATTGTGGCGTCAGCTGCCGTAGAGCAATAGGGTGATTGTCCCACAATATTTCAGTGGACATATGTGTACACGTTAAACAGTGCAAAAAGTATTCAGTGCACAAAATATGAAATCGTGGAATAGTGTGTAGCAAATAACTGAAGGGAATGAGACAATCACATGTAGTCGTGCTCACCTAAAAAATGTTTACAGAAGTAGTACTCTACTGCCCGTGCACAAATGAATCAAAAGCAGGGATCTTTTTTTTTATTTATCAAAAGGGAATTATATTTATTCATAATGCAAAAATATTTACAAGAAACAAAGGAAAAGGCACAGACGCCCATACATAAGCAGTATAAGCCAAAACTAACAATGCAAAGCCAAAAATACACAACAGCAAAGTCTAAAGTTTCAGCAAAACTCCCCAGCACAGTCCAAATCAATAAGCACATATCAACAATAAAGAGCTTTTTATATTTTTCCCTTGTTTCAAACAAATCAACAACTTAATCATTCAAGACAAAAAGCTCCCCATCAGCAGATCTTATTACCCCTTATCATCGAAGACCAGACTCTTTCTTTTTTGCAACACAGGGAGACTCTGTTGATCAGATGACAGATCCAATGTAACATCACAAGGCTTTTTATATTTTTCCCTTGTTTCAAACAAATCAACACTTAATCATTCAAGACAAAAAGCTCCCCATCAGCAGATCTTATTACCCCTTATCATCGAAGACCACACTCTTTCTTTTTTGCAACACAGGTAGACTCTGTTGATCAGATGACAAATCCAATGTAACATCACAAGGCAATGTCAAACCCATTGGAAAATAAACCGAATTCCTACTCTTTACTGCATGCCCATGAAGACTATAAGCCACAGCATTTGCGTCACGAAAAAAATGCACCAATATATAAGCCAGACCCCTCAAGAAGCCACTGATCTGTCTCAATTAGCTCAAACATGTCCAAGGACAGTCAAAAATACCCAGAACAGCATTCACCAAAATCAATGAAGCACATTAAATTTCAAACCTGCAACCAGTCAAACAATATGCGAAAACAAGTTTCAATTCATTGCATAATGCACATATATCTGCAAAAATGCAGTATATAAATTGATGTTTAAAAAATTAACAAATGGAAATCAAAACCTTGTTGGTATGTACAAAATTTCCCAAAGTAAGTAAAAGGTGATAATGTATGAAACCTTATATCAGAGGACATTGTAATTGTAAGTTGGATTCCAATGGATGTCTTCTTGAGTTGATGTCATGGGCTGTTGGGAGCCACCAGGTTGTGAGAAGGGCATGTCATCATGTGGGTCGTCCGCATTGCACGTAAGCTGCGGACACTTACGAATAGTATGTCCAGTGCCACGACATTTACTACATCGTCGCGGAGTTATTGGTAGGTTCTTCCTTACACGGCCCGGATTCCCTTTAGTTGTGACTGTCTTGGGATCGACGACACCAAATTTAATGTTCGACACATTCTCATTATAATCTTGATGTGACGATGACAACTGTCTTGCATCCCGTGTGTCATGCCGTTGTTTCATGCGGGTGGTTACTGTAGTTATCGTTGTTTGAAGCTCCTGTGTGTCCTCATGCAAATGGGATGCGTAGTAACACATCCGGCTACACATTGACATTAATCCAGCATATCGGCAAGAAATTGAAATGGTTCTTGATGTTTGAGGCACAGAGGTCGGTGGGAAAGCTGATTTTGCAGTAATTGTCCATCGCTTTACAATAGTACTAGGAGGGAACGCTGTTATGTGTTCAGTTTTCAAAACTGTAATGATGTGTGAGCAAGGAATTCCAACAGATTCTAATTTCAGGCAATTGCATTGGATGGTGTGATTCTGATAATCATAAATCACATTCCAACTGGAAGTTGGTTTTGTGTATTTCGACAGATAATAACTGCAATGACTACTGTGCTGTATTTTTTGGACCACGAAGAAGAGTCCTTCGGCCTTTATCTGATCCCGCACTTAAAAAAAAATTGACCTGGTATACAGCGATGCAGCGTGCTCCTCTAAGCAGCGAAGGGCAGTGGTCAACACTGGTGTACTGTTCTCAGAAAAATGGGTGTCATAGGCTTCGGTCTCTCTGATTCTTGATACACCCCTATCATACTGTCTAACAAATTCATACAAACGTAGCCTTGTTTTCAAGAAACGATTCAAGTAACCATTCAAACTTTCTGAGCGTTGCGTGCTTTTGATGCCGCCAAAGAAATGACCCCGCAAGAATGCTTCAGCCCATTTACAACGCTTTGTGTACACTTCTGCTATCCAGTTGTTATCCTCTAGGCCAAATGAATGTACCATTGATTCCCACATAACGTCAAATTCCTCAGGTGTACATCGGCAGCACATACAGTTCTTGAACTCGCGAAGGAAATTTTCAGCATGAATATTTTGAAGCGCATTTCTCTCCAAATGCCAGCTGCATAGTCTGTGCTTTGCATCTGGAAAAGTTGTTTCGATTGCGGCGGCCATGGCCTTGTCCCCATCGGTGACAACTGATATAGGCTTTTGATTATCCATTGCATCCAGAAATGTCTGCAACACCCACACATAAGTGTCCACTGACTCATTTGAAAGCAATGCACATCCAAAAATGCATGTAGCATTGTGGTTGTTTACACCTGCAAGTATGACAAATGGTTTTTTGTACGCATTGGTGCGGTATGTTGTATCGAATACCAAAACATCACCGAAACATGAATAGTCTAGACGGGAAGTTGAATCCGCCCAAAAGAGGCAATTCAATGAATTATCATCTTCAATGCTGTACCTGAAGTAAAACAATGGGTCTAACTCCTGTTTTGCTGTCAAGTATGCTAGTGCACCTTCAGCATCCCCATCGATCATTTCCTCTCTTCTTTGGCTTGCAACTGCGTTGTACAAATCCTTTCGCGTAAAACCAACATTTTGGTAGCCTCCAGCTTGATACAACATAAAATCTCGTATTTGAGCAGTGCGTATTCCAACACTGCGAAGTGCTGTTGCTTGCTCTATGTCTGGGCTTTTCACGCGGCGGTGGGACCGGAGGAACGGCACTCCAGTCGGTGGAACCAACGGATGATTATGATCATTCACGAACTCCTTTACTACCCAAGTTTCAGACTTTCTGTCATACTTAACGCGAAATCCCGCCAAACAACCAACTCGCGTTATTCCCCTTGGTTCCCGTGCCCTGTCATCTCGGTCCAAGTATTTTGCAGCTCGAAACCCTTGTCGCGAACATACCCACTTCCTTGACACCGGGACGTGATTTTTGTCATATTTTAAGTCATCTTTCCTGACACTGAAACCTACAAACTTAGCGTAGGTGTTATAAAATTTTCCTGCTTCATATTCCGAGTTAAACTTCATCTGACAGACTTCCTCAGCCGATAAGTCTTGTAAAGATTTTTCCAGTTCAAGGGGTTGTGCCATGGCCGAATGTGATTTCCCGTGACGATGCTCATATTCACCATTACATGTGTCAAACTCATATATTTCACTACCATCAGGTGTTTCATTCAAGTCTATAACGACATGTTTTCCCTTTTCTAAGCTAGTACGAGCCATTTTATGCTGCAAACCTAAATTGACAATTTTTTGTATTTATTATTATTATTATACAAATACATTTCCAAAAATTGATAATTATTGGAAAAGTAAATGAAAAAAAATGCAGTGTTGACATATATTTATGAAAATAATTGAATCATAGTAAGGAACAGAAAATCAAACATTATTCTTATGTATTCAAAAAAAAATACATTCAAAATAATTTGGGTTGGATGACATACCTGTTTGATTTCCTCTCTTCCTCCCCCTGAAGAGATGTAGATATTGAAGGAAGGTTGTTTTGATGGAGTTGGTTCACGGGTATTACAATACCTTTTGCCAAGCCAAATGGTAATTACTGGTAGTTGAGGATGAGTAAATGAGAGTCTTGTCTCTGGCAGGAAGGTGTTAATGTTATATAATAATAAATTACAATTAAGATTGCATGACTTTTCATACAAACTGTAAGCCTTTTACTACAATTGAGTTCAAATATACGCAGAACATTTGTAAATCCTATGGGTGTACCTAAATACAATATATATTTAATTTTTTTTACATTTAAAAAATAAAATTTATGGATAAAATTTGTATAGGTATTATTACGATATATTGTATTAATGCTATTAAATTGATAGACGAGTATTAAAAGGGTTGACAGGAATCACCTGAAAATATATTAATTAATAAACGTGTATGACGGGTTAACCCGTTTATCACACGAATGAGAACTGCTATCATACGAAAAGGTATTTAATTTTTTATGATTTTTGTCGTTTAATCGTGTCGTACATGTGTTGCACATCATTGTAATTCTGTTACCAAATTAGATACGGGGATTGTACCCATTGGATTGGATTGGATTGTGAAAAATTGTAAAAAAAAATTTTCTCTGCTTCCAATTTTTTTTTACTATTATACTCAATTACTATGCTAAATTAAATTCAAATTATAATTTTTTTTGGATGCATTATATTACATGTTATGTTAGTTGGAATATAGTAAAAAAACTTTTTTTATTTTTAAATTATAAATGTTTTTTTTTTTTTTCCCATTGCTCGATTTTTTAACCCCATGTATGAAATTTTAAAAAACAGAATATGAAAAAATAATGTCATATTCAAAATTGAAATTGAAAACAAAAAATATAACCGCCCATTTGCCCGCCCAAATCCCCCAATCGTTAACCTCCCATTATTTGCCCTTATTTTCTCTCTCTCTTTCTCTTACTCCTTTCAAAACCCCTTCTCTCTTTCCTTCTATCTCTCTTCATAAGTGTCCTCTCTCTCTCTGCGCATCAGTTCGACGGTAGCTTCCCCAATCCGGCAACGGCGATCTCCCAACGAACCCATCTTTGATTCTTTTTGAATTGCTTGCATACATTCTGATGAATATGCACATATGATATTATACTGAAGTTAGTCAGTGATTGAGTTGCAGTGAATCTGATCTATTGCCAAAGGTATCGACAAGGTTTTTTGACATAATATTTTGGGTATTCTGCATTTTACAGTCTAATTTTAGTTGGGTTTCTATATTTCTTGTTTCAGAGAGCTTCAAGATTTGATTTAAAGGTTTTTTCTGCTGTGCGACAATGATGCGAAGAGTTCAGAGGATGTTCTGATGCTTTTGTGTAAATGCTCGTATCAAGGTAAATTGCTGTTGCACCTCCCAAAAAAAAAAGGGTAATTGATTTTGGCGTTTGTTTTCCCCTTTTGAGTATTTGTTTGCCTGAATCATGTTTCACAAGAATTGTCTTGTGGTGTAGGTGTTTCGGATGTTACCCATCAAAGCATGGGTTAGATATAAATTCATGGGCACGCCTCCCTACCCATGGGTTTATATTAGATTGAGTGATTAAGATGTGGTTGCTTGCTTCTACATGACAATTCTTGTGACTTGTGCTATATTGCACTAGGGAGTTCAAAATCCATGTTAGGAAGTGGCATTGGAGAAAATAACTCGCAAAATTTGAAGTAACATTGTCTTCAGCTTTAATTTCAATGATTCTGTGCTGTCAAAAACATAGTTTTTTTTTTGTCTCTTGGGGGGGGGGGGGGGGGGAGGATGTTAGGCTGATCTACTTGATAAGATTATTTGACGCACTTGTTTTTATTTTCCTTGTTTTTAGAGTTTGTAGTTGGTACCAAAATCTACTTTTGAGGTATGGGATGTTATTCAATTCTATGAAATAGTAAGATGAAAAAAATGCAAAATATAAAGACTTAGCAGAGTTTCCTTCTCATTGCTACATTTCTAACACAATCTTAGAGTTGGTTTGTTGTGACGGATTGTTAGGGAAGATGGTAATGATAGATGTTGACTTCAAATTCAATTCTTTAATGGGATCAGTGTCTTTTCCATATTGGTAGTTTCTTTTTTATTTGTTATACATTGTTTTTTTTTCCTTTCCAGGAATCCAAATAGCATAATTTGTTAGGTCTACAGAATTCCTAAATCTTGTCAAACAGTTATTAAGGTTTATTTTCGAAATCGTGACATCAGAGGTGCTGTGCTTATGTCATTGTTCTTTTCCAAATGAGCACAACTTTAAACTTTATTGGTGATTTTTATTCAGAGTCCTTCAATCTAATCTTCCTATGTGCAGTAACCATTAAGTTCTTACTCTGTTGCAATATTTTCATTGTGAAAAAGAAAAAAAACAGTGCTCAACAGGGTCTTTTGTTTCTTCTGTTTAGTCTGCCCTTTTGTGTAGACGGTGGAGGAATGTTGCTTTGCAGTGACTTCATTGAGGAATATTGTAACTTTTTTATTTATTCTTTATTGTTAAATAGTTGGATTCATTGTCCGCCATTGTTTTACTTCTCTTCCTATTAATAAAAATTTCATATCTTATGAGAAACCAGACTTAGATATTAGGTGAATAAGCAGCCCAAAATTATTTTCAGAAAGTACTTCTTCATCTGAAAAATTCATCTATGGGAAATGAAATCAGTTTTCTAAAAGTATGAATATTATATTGTGTTTTTTAATGTTTTCATCTTGTACATCTGTGCACAATGGGGAGAAGCAAGATATGGAATCGAAATACTTGTAAGGTGTTCACAATTCCTTGTGTTGTGTATATCTATTCGTATAATTGTGTGTTGGTTCAAATAATTTTATATGAATACGAGTGCATATTGCTTTAACAGGAAATTGGCTAATAATATATTTTTTTCCTTTGTATTGTCGGTTGAAGGATGTGAGTCATTATTCCATTTGGTAAACGTCAAACACACATGATAATGGTCATCTTAATTTTATTTCAACCAAATTAATACCTTAACAAAAGCAGGTCAACGAGTTTTGAAGCTCTAGAAGTTTAGATTGGTCTGACATCATTATTTTGAAGTTCATGGATAAGCCATCACTAAGCGAAAGTAGCAAATGAAAAACAAGATTAACAACTGTCATGATTCCCTCCATGCTCCACATAGCCCAAATGACTTTTATAATCAAATCTAATCAAATTTTTGGTGTTTTGTAGGTACCGGTGATTCGTATTATTAGCCAGATTGTTGTTAAACAGCTGTAATTAACTCTGCATCAAACACAATGTAAACACATTTGATTGGGCTTAGAATATTTGTTAATGGTATTTTTCAGTATTCTTATTATATGACAAAAAAATTGCACCAGGCCAAAGAAAAAACAAGTGGTTGATACCTCCACGTCCGGGAAGAGACAAAGAAGACGACGTGCGGATAGTTTAGGCCATACAGATGTAGAAGTATGTTATACATCCTTACAGTTAGTTATGGAGAAAATTAAGCATATGCATCATTAGTTTATTCAACTTCACATGTGCCGTTCCGTATTAATTGTTCAATTACTTAATGTGTACAGCATTATGTGGGGACCAAATGTTCACCAAAAAGACTCAAAAAATTCGCATCAAATATAAATGCCGCACAAAAACAAGCCATCATCGAAATTGGCTTGGGAGGATTGCTGAACATAGCATGCACATATATCAGGCATGATTTGTGTGCATGGTTGGCTGGACGATTTGATCCCCAGCGTTGTGCTTTCAATTTGTATGGCAAATGGGCGAAGTTCAGCCCACAAGATGTAACCTACATACTAGGTTTGCAATTTTCTGGGACAAATGTGGTCACCACGGGTACAAAGGACAGGATTCAGGACCTTTGTACGTCTATATTTAACGGACAACCGGAGGTATCTGTGAAACATTTGTCGGAGCACCTTAGTTCAATCACAGATGCCTCTGACGATTTTATAAGACTGTCTGTTTTATATATTATTGTTTGTATGCTTCGTCCAACAATGAGACTAACGCTAAGTGTTGCTTCATTACACTCTGTTGTTGATGTGCCTTCATTACGACATACAAATTGGTGCAAGTTCGTATTTGATGGAGTCCTTGAAGGCATTACAAAATTTCAAGCATCCGGGCGGGAATCACTGGGTGGTTGTCTTGTTGTTCTGATGGTAAAGCACTTATACAGGGCGTGTTTGTTAATGTGTATGTTGTATACCAATGGTAAATAGTGTTTTATTGTCTTCAGTTTCTTTTGTATGCAGGTCTTTTATCTTGAACGAGTTACACCGAGGGCAAACCATCATTCCTATGGTTTTTCGTGAGGTACCCCGGATTGTAGAGTGGGGTGACAGCGAGGTCAATAAAAGAATGAATGATATCTTCACTTGTGGCGGGTTCCATCTGGAGGAGGTATAAATTTTCTCCAGACAAGACAATTTTTCCATATGCACTGTTGTATGGTATAGTCTTACATAGTATTTGACAAGCATGTGATTACATTCGTTTTACTTGTTGTAGTTGGATGTTTTTGTGGAGGAGGAGATCATTGATGATGCACTTGGTTCTGCATCCCAGCAAGCAGTTGCTGACGTATGTACATATACCATGTCTAATCTATAAATTTTCATAATAAACATAATATTTATCTGCAAATCTTTGACTGTACTGTGAATTATTACGTATGTTTTTTTTAGGATTTGCGGATAAGAGTTGGAAGACTTGAGGTTCTTGCAGAGCGCATGGAAAAAAAGTTTGATACTTTTGCATCAAACTGCACAACTACTTTGTCTGTGATGGATAAACGACTGGGTGATATAGGACAGCTGATGTCAAAATTTCTTGATAAATCGGGGAATGCGAAGGATGTCATACATGAAATGGGGGGAAATAAAGAAGAAGATGAAATTGATCTGACGAAGGTGTGTATTAACTCCGTTGTACTGGTGCAACCTTAAAATGTGTTGTTCATTGTTTAACGACATCCATTACTGCTTACTTGTTGACGTGAACTGACAATTGCGAACTTTATATTTTAGGTTGATTTGGATGATCCAGATGCTGTAGAGGGAGACCAACCATATGAAGTATGCTATATTGATATGGTTTATTAAAAAATCAACATGTATTTTCAGGTGAGTGTGAAGCTGAATGAATTATACGCTAATTTGCTTTGTAGATGGCAGATGTGGTGTTCCCAAGAATAACCCATATCGATGATGATGTCGAACGCGCAATCTACCTTTACATATTTGACAAACACTTGCCAGCTGAGTATGTGCTGTCGTACTTTTTATGTTTGTCCATGACATTATTTGTAACGGGTGCTAGTTTTATCGTTTTCCAATACACCACCTGTGCATAAAATTTATTGGTTTTGTTTACGTGTAGTGAGCGAATGGTATCAGTTGGTGACCATGATGCAGGAACGAGGGAGGTGTTACAGACCCTTGCCCCGAACAAATGGCTTAGTGGAATTGTTCGTGAAAGTTAATTTCTTGACTGTTATTGTTGTTACGTTATGAGAATGAAACTAAAATATCGTGTAAACAATGTTTTTAGGTAATTGATATGTGTGCCTGCATCGCTCCGCAAAGGGGACGATGGTACTTACCTACAGTCTTCTCTGTAAGTATATGTTGTCATCAGTTATGCACAATTTTTAGTTGCATTATGCAATACACAGTTCGGGTCATGTGACAAACAAATTAATGTGTGTAAGCTTGTGACTGTATGCAGCAACAAGCCATGGGAATGGAGGAACAACCAACGTCACGCCGCCGCACCCGCAGTGAAGGTGCAAGGGTAACTAAGAAAAAAAAGAAGTTTAGTCGCCTTCAACTTCCTGATTTTTCATCAACTACAAAGGTAGTCTATACTGCTTTAATTCGTTTTCTAATTGTTTGTAAGATAGTGTATATTATGAATAATTGTTTGTTTGTATGTAGATTTATATCCCAATGAACGATGAAAAATCACATTGGTATCTACTTTTTGTGGATATAGAGGAGAAACAAACATTCATACTCGACCCTCTGCCAAATCCAAAAAGAAACAATGTTCGCCGCACAAATGCGAATAGAGTTGTAAGATACTTAATGTTTTCATTTAGCATATGATACTTGTCAACAAATTTTTTTAATTTGGCCAATTACATTCCAAACTTGTTTTGTAGATTGAGGTGTTGGACGACATTCTTGCAAGTAGGGTGGCCGATTTTAAACACAATTTGCGCACGTTCCAGGTTGTTAAACCAGCATGGATGCCCGTACAAGACAATGGAAATGATTGCGGAATTTTCGTTGTGAAGATGATGCAATCAGCACATTTGGGGCAAGGTTTTACAGTAAAGGTGAATAACAATAAATCTTCCGTGATGACATTGCCGCATATCTGTAACCGAACAAATAAAAAAAAAAAAAATTCAAGTGTTATGTTTAATGGTTTCAATATGTTAAATGCAGGGTAGGAGTAAAGACATTCGAACGGAAATCGCTATTAACTTGGTCACCGCTGACGAGAACATTGTCAGAGATAGGATCATACATATGGCACTACACACACCTTGACGTGTGTATTGTTTCATTGGAGAATCGAGGAAGACACCGTGTATCTGCTGGTGGTGGACAAACTGATTACATGATTTGTTTTCTTTCATATGTACAGTTACAGTTTTAGACCGATGAATATACAGTTTTGAACATTTTAATAAATATTGAATTGAATTTGTAACGGTGGATCTGTATGTAGGCAGATGCATTTATATCAAATGAAATATACTACCTGTGGTGATGCAGTAGGGAAAATGTTTAAGAGTTTGAGATCGTGCTCATATGATTGTTTGTTTTGATGATAAATAATCAGCTATAGTAGGTCTGGTGACATGGTTGCTGTCCCTGGGTAGCAGTGGTCCTGATGTGTTTTTTTTGTCTTGGTTGTTTACAAGGCAAAACATAAGGTAGCAGTTTTAATGATGTGGCCTACCAATTATACCACCAGATGGAGTTTGGTAAAGTGTATATGATCTCCAAATTGAGCCTGAAACCTGCTATAGCAAGCTTTGACACACCTGATTACATCAACAGATATGGGGGATGCTTGGAGGTATGCAGTATGAGTTTAGGCATGTGTATATAGAGGCCAATGCATTGGCAGATTTATTGTGTCATTTTGATGTTCAATGTACAACTTATTCTGAGTTTGTTTCACATAGCAATCTGCTGTTGCTGCTGCTAATTATTATGGGCAAGGTACTAAGATGAATGCAGAGTGCATGTCATTAATGGATGGGCTTTCGACAATTTATTCACCTCTCGCCTACCGTTGCTAAGAAAGTACCTTGGCTCATTTTGTTCTTTTTTTTTTTGATTTAAAGGTTTTTTTATGTTCACCCTTTGATTTGCTCCTATTTTGCTCGTGATAGATCATCTTTAATGCCTTTTCTGTTCGGTTGTATCAGTGTTTTCTGTTTATAGAAAAAGCGTTTTGCGTTCTGTTCAATTTTCCATTCTAGGATTGTTTAGTTTTCATTTGTTAAATGCTCTTATGATTTTTTGGGTTTTTGTTCTTCTGTTCGCCTATTTCCTGTATCCTGTTTTGTATAATTATTGATCATCTTCACATTTTACTATTCTAGGTCCTTTATTTAAAGTGGGTTTGGTTCTTTGATCAAGTTTATTAGGCCAGAGGATGTTCCAGTTCAGTATGGTGGACTGAATCGACCCATTGATTTAGACAATGGACTACCAAAACCAGCTTCTGAGTTCACTGTGAAAGGGGGATAAAAAGTTAACATTAAAATTGAGGGCATTGAGGTTCATTCTGCTATTTTCTACTCCCCCCCCCCTTCTCCTGTTATTATAAGTTTCCTGTAAATCATAGCTGATATCCTTAACTTAGAAATTAAGTGGTTGGGTAATTAGAAGATTCAATTTAAATGATTCCATAAATCCTAATCAATGGCCTCAACTTTGTTTTGATCATTGTTTACACTAGCTTGGTTTGCTAAGTAGCCGATGAGTTCAAGCGCCTCCAAGAACGCGCTCACCTCCATTACCAGGTCCATTTTGAACTATAGGTGTATTTTTTAACTTTGAAATCCTTTTTGAACCAGTGCTTTATTAACACCCATTTAAGGTACATATATGGGAGTGTATATGCATATCTACGTGAATGCGTATATGTGTAGAATGGCTGTAGTGTTTTTAAATATTGTGTCTATTACTTTGATGGGTTTTTGTTTTCATCTTTTTCCTTTCACTCCCTTAATATTTGTCTCTCTCTCTCTCTCTCTGTATATGTATATATATAATTGACAGTTGCAGACAAGCTGTTTCTGTTACACTGTGCTTTTTTTGCTTCTGTTGTTCTTTATAGCAAGCTTTTGTTTTTTGGGGGCTCATGAAACAAGGCTGTCTGAGGTCCTTCCCCTTTTGGAGACTTCCTCAAGTTCCTTTCTCGTTGATCTTTCTGCGAGAACCATGTTGCCTTTCACATTCCATCATTCAAAGAGAGAGACAAGAACAAAGAAAGGGAGATCATTGGATTTGTTGATGATGCGTTTTGTAGATTCTTGAGAATATGCAGATGCTTCAAAGGCCTCTCTCTTAGTCATGCTTTAATCAGAGGTGTGTCCATGCTCATCTTTTGGGTAATAACAAGATTGGAGTAATGGTGCATTTGCTGCTTGGTGTTCTGGGCAGTATCGTTTATTCAGATCATTCTTTTATGTTTCAAGCACAAGGAAAAAACACAGATTCATCCATCAAAAATTCATATTCCTTTATATTTTCAAGTTTTCACATTCTCTCATTTCTACAGATTTTCATTTGGAGTTTGTTTGGGAAAGAGGAGCTTCATTTTAATTTTGTGGTCTTCCTTTGGGGGATTCGTCTGACTGTGGTTGTGTGCAGTGTGTGGTCTCCTGGTTTTCTACTGTTCTTTGCTCAAGGGACTCTTCGGATGCTCTGTTCTTGATGCACCTCTTGGGAGTGGCTTCCCCAGTTGATATCCCTCCTTCTCAATATCCATTGGGTCCTCAATGTATAGACGACCTATAAGCTCTGCTGCTATTCTCCATATGTCGTTGCCACTGGTCTTCTCATCTCCTGGGATCTCTTGCTTTTCCTGACCTTTTTCTGGAACCTCCTCTGGACATGTTTTGGGAATTTTTACGGGAAGTTGATCGCCTTTCTCTGGCTGCTCTGCTGTACGCTTCATTGAGGATTTGGGAGATGTTTGAAGTTTCGTTTTATGATTTGCAAAGGTTCAGATTTTCTGGAGAAGCTTCCTCTTTTTTCTTCTGTCTCAGTCGTTGGATCTTTATACTTGCTGGATGCATTGCCCTTGGACTCTGTACAGTGCATCTCTTTAATGCTCTGCTGTACGCTGCATATGCCCTTTTGTCTTCGGTACATGTCACTCCTCGGTTCTGATGGCAGTTCAGTGCACCTCTGGTTTGCATTTTCCTATTTTTTATGGAGGCTCTTTGTTCCCCTTAACTGCCCTGACCACAACACACTTTAGATGGATGACTCTCCCAGCTCCCCGCAGTCTTGGGTTCTCCTTCTGATTTGGCTTTTGGATTCCCTGGATCCTTGTCTTAAAGGAGGCTCATTTTTTCCTCCTTTACTGCCTTGCTCGCAGCTCACTACAGCATGGAGACTCTCACAGCTCGCCCTCAGCTCAGTGCTTTCCTACGGCTTGGGCATTTTTTTGGATTCTTGTTCCATTTTGACCAAGCAGCTACGCCTTTTTTGAAGCTCCCAGCTGGTTTCTTGGCTTTCTCTTGGATCCAGTTTCTTCTGATCATGCCCTCAGCTGGACTCTCAGCTGGTTTTATTGGTTTTCCAGCTGACTTTTCAGCTGACTTGGCGCCTTTCATCTGACCATTCAAAGATTTTGTTTCCTTTTTCTTATTGAAGGGTTAAAGCCAACTTTGGCTTCTTCCCCCTTTCTTTTGTTTAGGCTCTGCCTTTTGCTTCTTGTAATCTTGGTGTTTTTTCTATACTAGAACCCACAATGGGTTTTAATTAAAAAAAAAAAAAAAAAATTGACCATATTGGGTTTCATCCTTAGTAAGTTAGTATAATTGTGTGGAACTGGCACTCAGACAAGAGAGAGAATGAAGGACTACCAGCTACTGCCCTTAGATTAGTTGCACAAACCGCTGTGTCTAAGGTGTTTTGTTGGATGCTAATTCCGAAATTGTTTGAGTGTGGTTTGATTATTTCGTGTTTATAGTGACTTTAGACACGTGATATAGGACGAGTTTAGGCTTTCAGATAAGTACGTATTCGAGTTCAGTGTTTGATTATTTTGCGTTCAAATTTAATAATCAATTTTTTTTAGTTACACTTTGTCTTCAGGCACGAGTTATTTCTAGTGTACAGATAAAACATATATACAGGAATGCAAATGGCATTGCTGACTTGGCATGTTATGCAGTACAAACTGGAAGATACACTGTTTTGTCTATAGCTGATATTTTGCCTTTGTCTGTTCGAACTTTGTTACAGCAAGATGAAGGATGATGGTTTCTGACCAAAAACAGGGGATTGGATAGCTATTGCATACAAGTGTGAAAATCAAAGGGCTGTGCTTTGAATTTCATTAACTCCATGGAGGTATACAGAATAACACAACACTTTATATCAAATGCATGGAGAAGTGTCTTAAATCCATTCAAAAGACAAAGTACAGTTATTCTAACTGGAATTTGGAGTTCTGTATGGTGTTCATTGCTTTTTATCTGGTTCTGGAGGTTTCTGTGGGTATGTGTTGTGGAGAAGGATGGTTTAAGGAAGATGTGAAGATCTGATCTACTGACTGGTGGATGGGCCTCCTTGGGGTTCTTTTACTACTGCATTGCCTGCCTTTCCTGGTGGTGGATTGTCATCTTCCTGTGACTTTAGAAGCTTTTTTAAAAATGCTGAAACGTGGTCAGCTGCCTCTTCGCTGAATTCTTCTCTTGAGTATTGTACTCGACGATGATATATCAGATTTCTTTCTGGTACCTCATTCATGAATTTTTTTGGGAACTTTGCTCTACGGCCCTTGTCCAGTGGGTATTCTGCTTTTCGTTTCATGGTGAAGGATGGAGTGAATTGGATTGAAGAGGTTTGGTTCTCTTTTATAGTGAGAACTTTAGTACTTCGATTATTGAAATGGCTCTTCTATCTTCCCCAGTTCAAAGAATGTGCTGCAAGAGAGGATGTCTGCCTTAATGGCAGGCTGTTTGTTGGTTGTCCAAGAAGATACCAAGGGTTGGTTTTATCCAAGACTTTTCGGCTGTTTCAGGAATTCTTCTTTCTCAGCAGATACTATGGACTGCTCCTTCAGCTCAAATTCAGTCAAGCCAAGAGCTCTGATCTGCCTATCAATTCTCGTAGCTCAGCTTCCCGATGTCCCATGCTGCCTTTCAAGGGTTGGTTTTCGGTTTATAGCTAGGACTTTAATGTTGTAGGCAGAATTTGATTTTGCTTTGAATTTTCAAATTTTAGTTAAGATTGTTTTAACCCATTGAAGGGTTAAAGCCAACTTTCATACTTTAGAACAAATTTGGTGGTTGTTTCTTGTAAATTCTTCCATTTTGGAATAAAATTCCTCGTTTACAAAAAAAAAAAAAAAAAAAAGATTGCATTCCTAATTATCCCGATGGTAATCTTACCACTTTGTTGGTGTACAACAATAGTGCTGTTAAGGCAAATTATGTGGGCGTGGATAGTTTTGGTCGGAGCTGGGGAAAAGGAATGGTGCAGTCTAACCTGGCCTTTGCCATCGAACACTCTCCATCGCAACCCTTCAAGATTGATACGTCTTAACCCAGCAATTACTTTCTGCATGAATATCAAAGTGTATATTCTTTTCACTTGCCAAATCATAGCCACAGGACTAAAGTTCAATAATAGTATTTATGATCTTCAGGAAACACCGACATGAATGGCAAAAACGGACTCATATAGCCGACCCCAAATGATTGGGACATAAGGCTTGTTTTGGTTTATGTTCAGGAAACACCAGACCCAATGAACAGACAACACCCAAGGTATTTGTAGGTATCCATAATTAATTCAAAATAAATATCACATTTATCAAAAAGAAGTGGGCAATGTAAAGTTGTTCCACTACACATATAGAACTACAAGCCACTCAGTACATTTCACAAACATGTGGCATTGTTTGACAAACACCTGCCAATCTTGCACTGGAAACTTGCAGTAATAACTTGCATTCTAAGGTTATTGCAATACAAAATTTCACCTAACCCGTTTGGATGTCAAAACATCTAACTACAACCAGAGGAAATGAAATCAGACAACGGTATTAGACCCAGGAATTGGACTTGTTTTTCAATTAACGTGAAAAACCAAAGGAACACAAGTAACTGGAGGCATATTCCCTTTCTTTTCTCTTTTCCTTTCATTTTCCTTTGGTTTCTCAACAACCAAATAAAATGGCAAGTAACGAAAGAAGATCAAAAAATAAGAGCAAGAAAATAGTGAGAACATCTTCTTCCTTAAAACTGTACACATTGTATTCAAATATATAAATACCGACTACATAAGCAGATTTCATTCACCAATAAACATTGTATTCCAATAAATATATCATGCCTATCAAAGCACATTCCAGCTATCAGGCAACTTTGTATTCCAATATATACATCCCGTCTAACAAAGTACATTGTATTCCACTATATACATACCGAACCCATTCTCACATTCCTGCTAATATACTTCTACATTTCCCCGTTTCTATCCCTCGTTCTCGCGCCTTATGTATGAGTTTGTTGCGAACTTTGTTGTCAGGGTGAGTAGCTAATGAAAACGCAAAGTTCATCCGCATTTCATTCGAATCTTCCTGCGACAACATGATACCACCTTGTTAACAAAATTCGATTAAAAGAGGGATATAAACAAATTATAGATCACAGATCCCGACATGTCGTAGGTTGCCTATGTTATATATTTCACCTTAATGCTAAAGCCTGGACAAAGCACTGGAGCCAGGATCATCTTCACAACAAACATTCCACAATCATATGCATTCCCCTGACGTGGGGCCCAAGACGGTGCGGACAAAGTGAATGTTCCCAAATAAGGTTGGTACTTATGCTGTGTAGCTTCAAGGACATCATCTAATTCAAAGACCACATTATGCACAACATTCAGCCGAGTTGAAATATCGTCACCAGGAAGCGGGTCCAACAAAAGAGCTTTCTGTTCAGTTACGTCAATGACGCATAGATACCAATGGGAGTTGTTCTCGTTGATCGGGATGTATATCTAAATTTGTTTACACAGCAATACGTTGTTAATAAGCGTGGATCAATGTAAGTAATGTTAAACTTTTGAAATCAAAAGGATTAATTATATGGTCAATACAGACCTTGTCACAGTATGTAAAATCTTTTATGTACTTCCCATTCGCAGCACACAAGGATTGAAGAAAAGCTTTTTTACTTGCACTGTCAGCCGTTCCAGCACGAGCCAGTGCCTGTTGCTAAATACAACAAACAAATTTATAATCAACATATTGTATGTATTATTTTTTTTTTAAAAATAAAATAATTAGGTCCTACAAATAAACACAAGTTTATTACCGAGAACCACGTGGGTAGATACCACCTCTCTAACCCAGTTTTTGGATTTGTCTTATCTTCATTAGATAACAAATTGTGCGCCAAATCCACAACCTGTGACAGTCATTGGAAAAATAAAAAAGTAAATTGGCAGTGGTTTAAGTTATGGTACCGACATATGGATAAATCTTTAAAAAGTTAATAAAAGATTGTTCCTAATTTTCCAACCGAATCAAGTAACCACTGTTTTGGTAATAGTGTCATGAGACAGTGGCGTCCAGCATGGTCAAGTTCAAACCTAATTAAATCCTCTCTGTTTGAAATAAAAAAATTTAATATTACACAAAAATCCGGTAAGCATACAAATACTTTCGCTCACATAGTAAATAATTTTTTAAATTGTATCAATTGGTACATTAAAAAATAAAGATACCTCATGTCAAGATTCTTGTCAAATATGTAATTCATAATCAATTGCTTATCTTCAGGATACAGTATGTCTACATTTGCATATTCCTCAACGTGCTGTGGAATACCCAAAGTAGATTCTGAAATCTGTTTCCCCAATCTGTGTCATTAAACTACCATTCAAGTTTGTCACGTAATCAACAATGTAAAAAAACATACCTTATGAATTTCAGCAACTGATGCACTTGTACAAGACACTTTCAGTTTGTTAGCAGATTTGTGCGGAGTCTTGTACACATCGATCGATGCCTTGTTGTCATAACAATTCATGTTGTAACCGCCCTGTGGACAGATAATTTGAACATAAAGATATACAAAACCTTGGATAATAATAATAACTGCTGTCAGAACCTTGGGCATTATTTGTTTATGAATGGAATTGTCCATTTCTTGAATGTGATCAGGGGGATTATTCACCTCCCCCTTGCCCTCTTTGTTATCATCCTTCTTCACCCAACGATTCTGTGGTTAAAGGGAGTAAAATATAAGTGAGGATAACGTATAATGTACTTAATTAATACAGTAAGTTTGATGTATGTTATACCTTTGGTTGTTCATATGGTGACATCACATATTTGCTTG
The DNA here is from genome assembly GCA_951799425.1 of Ilex aquifolium. Lineage (NCBI taxonomy): Eukaryota > Viridiplantae > Streptophyta > Magnoliopsida > Aquifoliales > Aquifoliaceae > Ilex > Ilex aquifolium. Next base: position 27,318,467 of record OX637401.1, read on the forward strand.
GCCTCCGTTTAGAATCTCTTCTTAGCTGCATTGGTGGGAACGATGTTTGTGTGCATGAGTAAGAAGCCTCTTGCAGGTCACCGACGTCATTATGTTTGTAACCGTCATTGTCAGTATTCACTGGCTGTCGCCGTGCCTCCTGGAATGGTTTTGGTGGTGGGGTGTGGATAGCGGCAATGGGTGTCCAAATCCGGTAGTCCACATCCACTTCATTCCGGGAATTGGCATTTACACCTTCATTCAAGTCAATTTTAATTTTTTTCTCATCAACTTCTCCGACAGCAGCAGCATTCTCTATGTCTTGGTAATTTGATGGTTTAGGAAACGATCCACCCATGAACATTTGCATCATGTTAACCATTGACCCCACCATGCCAGTAAGGTTAACAATCGCATTCTTCATCTTAACCATTCTGGCCTCCCATTCCTACACATTTACACAATTAATCACGTGTCCTAAACTTTTTATAAATCAATGTGATTTCAGTATCATGGTATATACGTACCGGTGGTTTTTCATCTGATGTCAAAATAGGTTGCTTCACTTCATGGGTGGATCGTTTACTAAGGCTGACTGTAGCGACTGGTTGGGGTTTATTCATGGTGTCGTCCAAAACTTTGCAAGTAACTTCTTGACATGCTAGTCGTTTGGACTTCTTCAACATTCTTACATGTTTCTTAATTTCCTCATCCCCCCATGCAGCAATTCGAGGGATGCTCCTACATGGCGGTTGTTTAACAAACACCGCTTTGGGTGTGAACCGCTCTAGATATACTATCTACATTAAAAAAATAAACGAGGTCATTCAGTAAAAGTTGTGTGAAACAAGCACAACATAAAATTACTAAACAAAAAAAACTGATACCTTACCATAAGAACAAGTAAACATCCACTAACATTTTTATGATGACGAGTTTGATATTTTCGTACCCCTTCAACCATACCATCAAATACAAATTTCGCTCAATTTCTCTTTCCTATAGAAGGAACGTCTACAACACTGTGAAGATACCCGCTGCTAATTGAAGTACGCATGGTTGGGTATAGAAGATGTCCAATAAGAAATAGCACAAAATATATCCTAAACTCATCCGAAGCCACTTTAAGTACACAAAGTCTCTCACTCACATGTCTCAACGGGATATCCTTAACGCCATTGAATAATGAATTCCAAATGCCATTAATCCTTTCACTGGGCCCAGTAGTCTCCACGTCCAAGCCTTCGTTTCTCAAACCTATGACACATTCAACATCCATGGTTGATAACTGAATAGCTTCACCGTACACATTTAATGTCATTGACACAGTGTCAAACCGTTCAATCAACCATGCACATAAACCCCGCTTCAGTTCCCCACATTTGAGGCTCAACATCCCTCCAAAACCAAGTTCTTTTATTGCAGCTTTCTGCTCATCACATAAAAGTTGTATCATTTTTACAATTTTCCCAGGCGAACACCTTGTACCAAGCGTCCCCTTTGATTATTTGTCAAAACATAGACAGAAATGTCAGTTGGAGAGGTGCAGTAAATGTAAACGATGGATTGTGAAAATTAGCATCGAAATTATATACTTACCCGTTCTGTTATTTTCCCCGAATTATCTTTTACACGATCATATTCACTCTTCGCATGTATAGACAGTTCTTTGTATTTCTCTTTCTCACAATCTGCCATCTTCCTCTATTGGTCACCCAGTTGTTTAATCACCTTATGAATACAAGTTCAATTGGAAGACATTATTAATTTCACTATTCCAACCAATACTCGCTCGTTGTAACAAAAATTATACCTCGCGTGTCACTTTTTGATCAGCGTTTCCTTTGATATTCTGCATTTGTTCCTTACTGTAATGGAAGTACAACAAATACGTACATTATCAAATATACATTAACCACAAAATAATTTTACACTACAATTCACAAATGTTTCATACTAGAAAAATAGCCATGCAGTGGGTGGACGTTGTGCTTTCAAGCCTTCGGCCTTTGACTCCTGTGACCTCTTCTTCCCCCTGGAATATGTACCATAATATGAAGTCTGAAATGTGATGATTCTGAAATATTTTCAACAATATAATCATATCTTACATTACAAAAGTCGCCAAATTGGACTTCCCAAGTCTATTGCCTTGCTACTACCCTACAAATAACACATGGTATATAGGTCATATAAATAAGTATATGCTACACATACACTTCTCTAAACCAGTCAGATATCCTTCTAAAACACACTCACTCACCAACACATTCATTCACAACTATAACATCATTACCAGTACGTAAATGTTTCCAATTATGACACACACAGAGATGTCAAACACTGAAAACATACCATTTATAAAAAATAACATTTCATATATTCACTAATAATTTCATGATACCTTATTATGTATCTCCTTCTGCTCGTTAATCACAACAAGCCGAAACTAAGACAAATGAGGAGGAGTGTACACACTTCTACGTAGACCAATACAAACCTTTTTTGAAATACTGAAAAGGGATACTTATGACCTCAAACCCATATTGCAAGGAATAAAAAGCTTGTGATGCAGAGGGAGGCACAGAATTCGGAACAAAGAAGATGGAGTCGGATGAATAGGGGAGTGGTGATTTTTTGGAAGATAGAAAGAGGAGACCAGTGAGCTCAATGTTTAGAGGATGGAGGGAGCTGGGTAGTGATTTTTGGCGGGATTATGGAGGAAATAGGAGGGAACTGCTGTAGCTAGTTGTCACAACTTGATTGGTTGGTATTTAAATAAACACTAAACGACGTCGTTCAGCCTTGGAAAAAAATTAACTTCCGATCGATCAAACTAATATACGATCGATCGGATAGTTTCAGCCTACCACATTTAACCCGCTAATATGAGGGGACTGAAATACCATTCTTCTGCTACAACACCTCTACATTGATCTATCGCAAAATAACTGATCGATCATGTAGTGGCAAAAGGTTAATGATAGATCGAATAACTAAGTGATCGATCACTAACTTTCAGAATTTGACCAATTTAGATCTATCTAACTGATCGATCACTACAATTTGATCGATCGTTAACTTGTTCATATGTACACGATCGATCATTATTCAGTGATCGAATAATCCATTACAATAATAGATCGACCTAATAAATATATGATCGATCAAATTGTAGTTTATATTAAATTTAATATTTTAATAAAATTAATTTACATGAATTAATTAAAAAATTTAATTACATGAAATAGATCGATCACAAATAAATAATGATCGATCATATTGTCACAGTTGTTTCAATCAGAGTTTTTAAAGTACTGTGGCTTTCTGATCGATCGTTTTCATAAAATGATAGATCAAATAAGTATTCTGTGATGGATCAAATTCGAGTTTTGTACATATTTGATCAATCATTTTTTTATACGATCGATCAGACCGCCACAGTACTTTTAATCTCTGATTGAAACAACTGTGACATTCTGATCGATCATAATTTATGTTTGATCGATCTAATTCATGTAAATCGATTTTGCTACTTCACAGAAAGTATATTGATCGATCTAACTTATAAATTGATCGATCATGGACCATCAAAAATCGTAAAAAAATACCTTTCCTTTAGTAAATGCTTCCCCCCTTTGGTTGTAAATATTCCCATAAAAGTGGTAAATGATCCATTAAAGTTGTATATATTATTGGATATCCATTACTTACGAACACACATGACTTACATGATCGATCGAACATTTAATCTGATCGATCATGGATCATCAAAAATGGTAAAAAAATACCATTCCTTTAGTAAATGGTTCCCCATTAGTTGTAAATATTCCCATAAAAATGGTAAATGATCCATTAAAGTTGTATATATTATTGGATATCCATTACTTACGAACACACATCACTGCCATGATCGATCGAACATATAATATAATCGATCATGGACTATTAAAACTTGTAAAAAAATACCATTCCTTTAGTAAATTATTCCGCCATTTGTTGTAAATATTCCCATAAAAGTGGTAAATGATCCATTAAACTTGTATATATTATTGGATATTCATTACTTACGAACACACATGACTTTCAAGATCGATCGAACATATTCAATGATCGATCATGGACCATCAAAAATCGTAAAAAAATACCATTCCTTTAGTAAATGCTTCCCCCCATTAGTTGTAAATATTCCCATAAAAGTGGTAAATGATCCATTAAAGTTGTATATATTATTGGATATCCATTACTTACGAACACACATGACTTACATGATCGATCGAACATTTAATCTGATCGATCATGGATCATCAAAAATGGTAAAAAAATACCATTCCTTTAGTAAATGGTTCCCCCATTAGTTGTAAATATTCCCATAAAAATGGTAAATGATCCATTAAAGTTGTATATATTATTAGATATCCATTACTTACGAACACACATCACTGCCATGATCGATCGAACATATAATATAATCGATCATGGACTATTAAAACTTGTAAAAAAATACCATTCCTTTAGTAAATTATTCCGCCATTTGTTGTAAATATTCCCATAAAAGTGGTAAATGATCCATTAAACTTGTATATATTATTGGATATCCATTACTTACGAACACACATGACTTTCAAGATCGATCGAACATATTCAATGATCGATCATGGACCATCAAAAATCGTAAAAAAATACCATTCCTTTAGTAAATGCTTCCCCCCATTAGTTGTAAATATTCCCATAAAAGTGGTAAATGATCCATTAAAGTTGTATATATTATTGGATATCCATTACTTACGAACACACATCACTGCCATGATCGATCGAACATATAATATAATCGATCATGGACTATTAAAACTTGTAAAAAAATACCATTCCTTTAGTAAATTATTCCGCCATTTGTTGTAAATATTCCCATAAAAGTGGTAAATGATCCATTAAACTTGTATATATTATTGGATATTCATTACTTACGAACACACATGACTTTCAAGATCGATCGAACATATTCAATGATCGATCATGGACCATCAAAAATCGTAAAAAAATACCATTCCTTTAGTAAATGCTTCCCCCCATTAGTTGTAAATATTCCCATAAAAGTGATAAATGAGCCATTCAAGTTGGAAATTTGCCTATAAAAGTGGTAAATGATACATTAAAGTGTTAAATTATCCATTGAAGTTGTAAATATTACTATAAAAGTAGTAAATGATCTATTGAAGTTGTAAATATTCACATAAAAGTGGTATTGATCCATTAAATTTGTAAATATTCCATTAAAAGTGGTCAATAATCCATGAAAGTTGTAAATATTTCTTTAAAAGTGGTAAAATGATCCATTGAAGTTGTATATCTTCTTCGGTTACTCATATATTACGTTAAAAATATGATCGATCGATCATATTTAATGATCGATCGATCATATTTAATGATCGATCATGGAATATTAAATATCGTAAAAAATTCATTACTGTTGTAAACGGTCCATTGAAGTTGGAAATTTCCTATAAAAGTGGTAAATGATCCATTGAAGTGGTAAAATATCCATTGAAGTTGTAAATATTACTATAAAAGTAGTAAAGGATCAATTGAAGTTGTAAATATTCTCATAAAAGTGGTATTGATCCATTAAATTTGTAAATATTCCATTAAAAGTGGTCAATAATCCATGAAAGTTGTAAATATTGCTTTAAAAGTGGTAAAATCATCCATTGAAGTTGTATATCTTCTTGGGTTACTCATATATTACGTTAAACTATGATCGATCTATCATATTTAATGATCGATCATGGAGTATTATATATCGTAAAAAATTCATTACTGTCGTAAACGATCCATTGAAGTTGTAAATTTTTCTATAAAAGTGGTAAATGATCCATTGAAGTGGTAATTGATCCATTAAAGTTGTAAATATTCTCATAAAAGTGGTAAATAATCCATGAAAGTTGTAAATATACCCAAAAATTTGGTATACAATCCATTCAACTTGTAAATATTCCTTCCTTCATTACGTTACACAATCTCCTAGTCCTCATATGTACTATCTGACATGTCTAGCAACCGGTATCCAACCGGTAACCGGTAACTCTTTTGAAAAATAAAATCAACGGCTCAGTTTTCTTGTTAGACAGATCTACGGTGCACAGTAGATTTCGGTACCATACCGAAAGTCAAATGACTGTACCGTAGTCGGCTCCTAAATGAACCAAATCACATTTGATTTTACCATGGCCCATCCTCGATTGTCATTTGTTGGCTGCATTGATGACAGACAGGTTCATGAAATTTCCGATAGGCTTGAGTTAAACATGTCTAATAATTGGGATCCAATTATGGTATAATATTCTTTTCTTTTTCAAATAAAAAAATGTATAAAGTTATCTTATTTTATTATATCACCGAAATTTATTATTTTCATGGTCAATGATTTTAAATAAATCAATTCTTCATTGGAATATAATTTCTCGTAATTGAGCGAGAAGATATTATGGATATAATTATGTTTCTTAAATTTGTTTATCAAATGTTGTATCTCAAATAAGGTGTTAAAATCTCATGCATTGAATATTTGGTGGAGGATAGTAGACCTTACTGATCCAACTACCTACATGGATTTGAGATATAAAATTAGGTAAATGATTTGATAAGCATAACATTTCTAAAGTGTTACGTTAGTAGACCCACCTGACCCTGTGTATGACCCCAGTGACTCATCAGTGATCCGATATGGGTTGGATTGGATCATTTTTACAAGACACCCGTTAAAACTTGGTTAGATCAGATTAGTTTATACCACTTCGTGTAATACCAAGCTGAATAACCTGAGCAAAAGACAAAGAATTCCAAAAAATCTTCACCTTTTGTGTTGGATCTAAGTATTGCAGTCTTGGATGTATTATGAAGATAATTTGATATTTTTACATGTGTTTTTAGTTGATGTATTCTTTGTAAAGTCTAGCATAGTTATTACTATTGTTACTACTAGTAATTATTATTATTATTATTTTATAATTTGATCAACCAATCTCACTAGTTAACCCAATGGTCGAGCCAATGACCCAGTCTCTTAGACAAGTTGGTGTATGGGCCAAGTTTAATAACTTATTAATTTGCTAGTATGACTTGTAAATCTAACTAAGATTTCAAACTTTTCTATGTAGTAATCCAAGTCTCCGACGATAAATAGGACTAAGTAGTTGTGGCTATGAAAAGCAAAAGATAGTACAAAGTTAGGCAGCATTGATGAAAGACAAATCCATGAAAGTCTCATGCAATCTCCATGAGTTAAGACCCGAGATCTCCATGGGTTATAACTTTCAAAAGTAAAATTATTATTGATTGAGATAATTCATGATTGATTATGAGATGTTGTGATCGATGATGAATTACTTCAATCAATTGTATAACTTTTTTTTTTTGAGTTCTAATTTCTCTTTTAAAAGTTGTAACATGAGGATTGATCACAACATTTTGGAATCGATAATATCTTTTAGAGTTATAACTGACACTGAAAAAATTATAAATTTCGGGACGTCATCATCTTCGGTCCCATGACCAGGGGCAAAGGGAGGGTGGGGCCAGTGGGGTCAAATGCCCCCACTGAAATTTAAAAATTTTTTAGGATTAGTTTTAAATGATAATTAAAATTAAATTTTCTGATAACTTGTCCGTACTAATTAAACAATCATTTTTGCAAAATACAACAACTTTTAATAATTATTATTTAGTCTTTCTCTTCAATTGGATAGTTGCCCCCACTGGAAAGTGCCCCTAGCCCCTGCCCCTGCCCCTGCCCGTGGTCCCCCTGGTGTAAGTTATGGTCCACCGAGCTATTCTTTTGCAACCCCAAGAATATGACATAAATTCAGAGAATGTAACTGAAATTTACCTAAGTTTAAATGAAGGAAATTGTACGAGAATTTCATGGATTTATCTTTCATCAATGCTGTCAAAGTTTGTACTATCCCTTTCTTTAAGTAGCCACAGTTACTTTGTACTATTTACCATCTATGTGACTTCGATTACTACATACACATGTATGTTTTACTCATGGATCTTAACTATACTTCTATTTTTCTCTTTAATCTGTTAAATTGTTGGTGACTTAAATTCAGGGAATATCAGTTTAAGTAGTAATAAGAATAAGTTGTAAATATAGACGATATGAGTTTAAAATTTGTTAATTTTTTGGGACCAGACCATGAAAGTTTTTATCCTTCATGAATACCCTAATCCCGACGTTGATAAATTGTTTTTGACTGAATCGAAAAATAGATTAATCAAAGTACACGTAAATTGACTCGAAAGTTGAAGAAAATAAAATAAAAATAATTATTCTTTTTCCAAGGAATTTGTCCTCACACTAGCATATGCCGAGAATATTCTCGATGCAATATCCTTTTGTTAAACGTGGAATAATACTTCTACATAAGACAAATAGCAATAGTTATCGCAATTCACAAGAAAAGGACTTGAGATAAATGTGTAATAACCAAAGTTTTAAGTGTTTTGGTCAAATTTACCAAGGAAAATCCCTCCATTGTGATGTGGATTAAGAAGGTTTAGTGAAGGAAAATCATGGGTAAAGAGGGAAGTAGGTAGAATGCTAACTGTTTGCAAACAAAAACAAATTTGAATGTTACAGAAAATTTTACTTTTATTCATTTTCTACTTTTTTAACTACTTCATCTTGAAGTATAAATACTAAAGTTACACCCCTCTCTAACAGTTTAAACTTTGGAGTAGATGATTGTTTAACATGGTATCAGAGTACGAGGTCATGTGTTTAAATCTCGCCACCACCCTAATTATTAAAAGATTTTCACGTGCTAGCTAGGTCCAAAATTCAACATGTACATGAGGGGGCATATTCAAATATAAATACTAAAGCTACCCCCTATCTAACAAGTTAAGATTTTGGAGTAAATGGTTGTTTAATATTTCCTTCCCAAACAAAGGCATATAAAAGTTAAATCTATTTTTCATTTTTTTTTGTTTCCATCATTATTTAGCTAAAAAAAAATTAGAATTGACTATAATCTATATGTACTACAAATAAAAGGTAACTAAGTGAAAAAATTTTGATTCTCAAATATGCCCTTAATTATTATTGTAAAATCCATTTAATCCTTGATCCAATAATTTGCATAATTATAATCAATTTAATTTTTTGACCTGTATTTGGGGAATAAATTTCTAATTGATATATGTATCAATTATCAACTAAGCTTGGGCCACTTCATAGACTCTTCAAGTTCTAAGAATTAGTTTTCAACCAATTTGACCTCTTTATATTCTCCATTTTTTCACACTACAAACCGATACAAACTCTATGACTACTTTCCCACCAATGATCAATGTATTAAATATAAACTGGAAACCTTCCATTCAAACATCAATATTGTTTGTCTTTTAAGTCCATTTTATTATTTTAACATTTTTTTTATGTTGAAGGGGAAGGGCGTTCTAATAGAATATGAATCTTGTCCATTTAACTGTTAAGATTTATTAAAATTGTGGATTTTGCAAGAAGAAAAGTGATCAACAACTTTAATATATAATGTTTTATACACAAAATAGTATACGTGTTATGCACGTGAGCAACAACTAGTATATATAAACTTGAAACAGAAAAAAATTGTTGTTGTTGCAATATATTTCTCATATTGTTTTGTAGATGCTTGGATTGCGTATCAAAATTTCTTTACTCATCACAAATTACATGCACAACCGCAAGATGTGCAAAGAAGAGAAGAAATTAAATCTCTCTCCAAAAAAAAAAAAAAATCGGTGTCATACCTCAAATTCTCATGTTTGTAGCTGTTTTTATCACATTTGTAAGTTCTTTTATTATGAATACGAAATCTTCTCTGCCTGGATGCCAATAATCCAATGACCCGTGTTGACATTCGGGCCAGATTTAATTACTGTGTAAGTATACCTTGTGAATCTAACTACAATTTTGAGTTTTGTCAGAGTCAATTTTTGTATGATGTAAATACTGTCTTAAACCTCACCGTCCAGAAGACTTGAATTTAATCATCACAAAATCAAATAGTGGTTTCTATCATCTTTCCTTTTATGTTTTGTATCGTATAAGAAAAAGAATGGCTTTCTATAAACGTTGTTGTTTTTTAGGCTATCGGACTGCCAAAAAAGCGATAGTGAAAATCGAGAGATATTCAATACAACGGTGATATCATGTCAACATTGATGACATGGTATCACCAATTAATAATAAAACCCGAAATGGGCAAAGTGAACGTCACTTTGTTAGTTATTTTTTTACATGGAAGTAAGTGGGTAGGTATCTGCTTACATGGACTAGAAATTATTGGTTTGTATGTAATCCACTTCCTTGTTTGTCTGCATATATTATTAGTTGATGATATCATACGACAATGTTGACGTGGTATCACCGTTACAATAAATATTTTTTCGAATCGAAGAGTCCTCGTAGTGGAAGACTAAAGCTATTGGAACATAATTTAAAAACATAATGTACTGTGACCAATCAAAAGTCCTTGTAGTGGAATCTTGCCCAATTTGCATGGTTAATTTATTTGAAACATCGAAATGTTCATGACCCACCACATTGTCTTGGCCTAATCATTTTTTGAGCAGCCTCCTTCCATGGGCTATCAAATTTGAAAATTTACTTTATAATTTAAGTTATAGCAGTCAAAATGGATCATCCTTAATTATCTCTTGAATCTATGCTTTGGTGTTTCTAGATTTCGTGTTCTGATAGGATTTTACTATTTTGGTCATTTGTTATTTTTTTTCTTTTGAATATATTTTATCCGACATTATACTGCAAGTACAAAAATGCAAAAACACAAATAAGTCAACAATATCAGTTTCAAGTAAATTGATAGTCTCTTATCCATTCCTCTAAAAGTTAGAACTTTTGGAAATAGTGATTTGTTCTTTTTCCCTAGGAATTAGATGCTTAAAATCATCATTTCGGAGAGGACCGAGAAGTCCTGGGTTGAATATATTATATCCAATTAGTGTTCGTGTCAACTTACGCTTTAACAATCTGGCTATTTGTAGCACTACTTAACAACCCGGCTACTAGTATAAGTTATTTATAGTGGCCTTAACAACCCGGCTAGATTACCACTGCTCAATTTATAGTGGTATCACGATATAATTGATACATAATATCACCAATCAACCAATAAATAAATAAGGACTAGTTGACTCTACTAATTCCATATGGTAATTATGGGATGCGCAAGTTGTTTGTTGTTGTGAAATTTGTAGAATCATTGTTTAGTACTATATATTACTAGGGGTAACGTAAGTGAGAAGTATTTGATTGTGGTGGGGAGAATTCAATGTGAATGGTTTTCAGAAGGATGTCGGTGGCTATTAGATGAGTTTACTTGAGACTATTGAATGAATTTATTGAAGTTTACCCTATTTTATATTATAGATTTGACCACTACGTGATAAAATTTCCACCTATACATGCAAGATCCAAGGATCCTTTTAGACCATTTTAGTTGAGTAATCCATTGTCCGAAAAAAGTGTGTGTGAGAGAGAGAGAGAGGATTAACAAAGTGGGAACATTATCATTGCCCCTTATTTAGCCATCTTATTTAAGGTTTTCGTACAACAAATGGAGACCATAGTGTCTATTTGTTGAATTATTTCGAAAACAGTACCATACTGGATAATTGTCAACAATTATCCATATGTCCTTCTAACCTAAGTAATTCTTGGAATTGCGATAACGGTGCCACTGCAGTCAACAAACACGCGAACCCTGTCGCACCTAAAATCTTGAGTGATGGGACAAGTTTCATACACAATGATAGCAGTGACCAAAGAATTCTCCTTTTCAATTGTTACAGCTGCATCTTGTGCCCGTGTCCCAACGAGTTCAGGCCATGAACTCTTACCTAAATCATTAAGCACATAAAAAAATAATAGTCGAATTATGTTACTATATTATCTACATAGCATTGAAAATCTAAAAATATTCTTAGCAATAGAACTTATAAAGAGGTCTTTACCTTCACAGATTAAACCCATCCCCAAATGTAATGCTTTTTCCTTAGCTTGCTTCGAGATTGATATGGATTGGCTGTGGTGAAATGAGTATTTATAGACAAACATGGCCTTGTAGCTTTACAGATGAAAGAGACAAATAGATGTTTAAAAAAAGAGTAATGTTATGTATCTCAAATTTTTAACCCAAATTTTCATCTCAAATCAAGAAAGACCATTAGATCAATGGGTCCCATTTAAAAAAATTAATAGGACCCACTCATCCAATGATCTTCCTTCATTTGGAATAAAAATTTGGGTTAAAAATTTAAGATACATAATATTTTCCTTAAACAAAACGTGTACGTACTACGTAGTAATCGTAATCCCACACAAGACACGCCACGTGCACGGAAAGATAAGAGAAGATAAGGTTGGTGGTCCCTTACTCACTTGCACACCACCTAGGTCAAGTGTTTATTGTTATCCATAATGAATTACTTGAATTAAAAATTATGTAACTTTTATGATCGAGCAAAATTTTTTTAAAATTATAAATTTTAGTACATTATCATTTTTGGTCCGTAGTGTTCCCCTTACTTCACTTGTCAAGGTGTCTGTGTCAGCTTACGTGTATTTTGACTAATTCTCTCTCTAGTCCAGTCAAGTGAAAGTCATCCATTCCGAAACTAAGAAATTTATGAGAGATAAATCTCTCATGACCTGACATCAAAAGATTACCAAAATTCAAACTCAAAACATTTTAATTTATAACTCGTCTCTATTATCATTTGAGCGATTAATTTCATTTTCATGGGCTGTCTGCCAAGTAAAACATTCACCTAACTTGTTCTATTGTAACAGAGTTTGATGCATGCAATTAGTCTATCTTTATCTAACTAGGAGTAAATTACACTTTATCCTCTTAAACTATTATCTTTATTTTACTTTATACCTTCAATAATAAAATTTTTCACATTATACTTTAAAGTATCAATTTTATTTTATATCACTCCAATAGATAACAAAAAATTTGAAAATCTATTAAATGAGGGAGGGAAACCTCAAAGAGCTTCTCACTAAGTGTCTAGTACCACTTTATTTTACCTCTTTTGCAATCAAATGGTTGATCGAAAGAAAAGGAAGGTCGGCCAGAAGAAGAAAATTAATTTTCTAATAACTTGCCCCTACTAATTAAACAATTATTTTTCGCAAAATACAACAAATTTTAATAATTATTGTTTAATCTTTCTCTCCAATTGGATAGTTGCCCCCACCGGAAAGCGATTATAGCCCTGCCCCTGCCCCTGCCCCTGCCCGTCAATAATTGTACTATGCCTTGCTTTTCATCAATGCTGGCAAACTTTGTCCTATTCTTTGCCTTTCGTAGCCACAGCTATTTTGTACTATTTACTGTCTATGAGACTTTGTTTATTACATACACATGTACGTTTTACTCAGAACCTTAGCTATATTTCTATTTTTCTCTTTCATCCGTAAAACTGTCGGTGACTTAAATAATTCAGGGAATATCAATTTAAGTGGTAATAAAAATAAATTGAAAATATAGACGTGATGAGTTTAAAATTTTACAATTTTTTAGGATCTGAGAGATTTATTTAAGGTATGACATGCGTAAAACATGTATATGTATGTGGTAATCGAAGTCTCACGGTAAATAGTACCAAGTAGCTGTCGCTACAAAAAGCAAGGGATAGTACAAAATTTGGCAGCTGAAAGACAAACCCATTAAATTCTAGTGCAATCTCCTTGATTTAAATTTGGGTAAATTTCATTGATACTCACCGAATTTAAGTCATATTTTACTGGCACCCTCTCTAATTTTTAAAATATTATTACATACCCTCTGTCAGTTTTTATCTGTTAATAGACTTAATAGAATATGTAATTTTACTAAACTAAATTACCTTTATTAATCTCCCATTCTATTTAATTACCCTTACTCAAGTTAATACAAAATTAATCTATAATTTTATCAAATTAACATAAAATTGACCTTTAATTTTGTTTGATTAATATTCAATTTTATCCGATTAATATTTAATTTTATCAAATTAACACCAAATTAATATTTAATTTCATCAAATTAACATTAAATTTTGCCAAATTAACATTCAATTTTATTAAACTTATACCAAATTAATATTCAATTTCATGAAATTAAAACCAAATTAACATTAAATTTTATCCAAACCACATTAAACTTCATCAAATTAACTACCAAATTAATATTAAATTTGATCTAATTAACTCAAAATTAACTATCAATTTTATCAAATTAATACAAAATTTTATCAAATTAACATGAAATTAATCTTAAATTTTATAAAATTATCATTTTATTTCAGCAAACTAATATTCAATCTCATCAAAACAATATTCAATTTTATAAAATTAATACCAAATCAATATTCAATTTCATCAAATTAACCCAAAATTAACATTTAATTTCATCAATTTAACATCCAATTTATCAAACTAACATCATTTTTTTGATTGAATTTCAAATTAACATTCAATTTCATCAAATCAATACCAAATGGTCATTCAATTTTTTGAATTTAATATTTAATTTTATCAAATTAAGATTATTTTTAAAACTTCAGCTAACTTAGAATGCCTATTTGTACAAGAATTTTGATGGAGGCAATTAAACTTCAGCTAAGTAGAAAATTCAAAAGAAAACCAACCACAAGCTCTGATGTCGTTGGTCTATAAATACCCATTTCATTACAACATGTGCTAATCGATCACAAAGTATACAGATAAGTTGGCATTAGAGTTTCGAGATAAATTATATTAGTTCCATTCTCAAGTATATTTTTTCAGTTTTTTTTTTTAAATTTTTGCAAGTACTTTTCAAGTTTCAATGTTAAGCAGATGATATAGATAGAACAAATTATGGGATGGCCCCATCAACCCCTTAGAGCATCTGCAACAGATGCTTCAATTGGCTAAAATAGGTAAATTTTAGCTAATCAAAGCCAAAAACAGCACTCCAACAGATTATCTTCATATACTGAAAAATAGATTTTTGCTACAGTGATGCTCTAAATATAGAGCATCACTGTAACAATATGTAAAACTTTTTTATAATATTTTCTATCTCTTCCTTTCCTTTTCTTCTATTCTCTCTCTTTCTCCCTTTCACTTTTCCCAAAAAAAATAATACAAAAGTCATGAGAATTAATATTTAAAATGAGTAGTTAAAAATATAGAAAATCTGTTGGAGTGTGTATTAAAAAAGTGAGTAGCTAAAATAGAAAATGTTGTCTTTTGAGTAGCTAAAATACATTTTATTATTGGAGATGCTCTTATCTCACTTTACCCTCTTAACTACAATTTTGGACTCTCTCCAGACTCTCCAACTACAAAATTTCTCAAAACATCTCCTCAACTATTATTTTTCTCATATTTTACTTTTAACCGTAGTCATTGATATAATACTATCCCAATTTTAGACACTACAAACATGTACTATACAACACATGTGGATTTTTCGACTATAGATAATGATTTTAAGTAATGTTTGAATTTATTACATCATATATATATATTTTGATATGAAACAGCAACACTTTATTCAAAGACTAAACCAAATCATCATTTCAGAGAGGTCCGAGAAGTCCTGGGTTGGATATATTATATCTAATTAGATTGTGATCGGATATGAATTTCGTGTTTATATATGTACGTACTAGGTGTATACGATGAAATTTTAAAAAATCTAGTATAATTTGTTAAAATTTAGTTTTATTTGAGTTTCTGATCATATTTTTGAATAATATATTTTTTATTGTTAACGAGGTCAAATATAAAATATGAAGATAAAATTCACCAAATATCCAGCACTGATTAAAACAGTGGCTAAAGAAGGGTGGTTTATTCAACGAAGTAGCCTCACAATATGACTGTTGTGTAATATATTTTAGTATATTATTATTATTTTTTGTTTATTTTAGTTCTACCGTCAGAAGTGTATGTGTCAACTTATGCTTTAACAATCCGGCTATTTGTAGCACTACTTAACAACCCTGCTACTAGTTTAAGTTATTTATAGTGGCCTTAACAACCCGGCTAGATTACCACTGCTTAATTTATAGTGGTATCACGATATAATTGATACATAATTTCACCAATCAACCAATAAATAAATAAGTAGGACTAGTTGACTCTACTAATCCCATATGGTAATTATGGGATGCACAAGTTGCTTGTTGTTGTGAAATTTATAGGGTCATTGTTTAGTACTATATATTACTAGGGATAACGTAAGTGAGAAGTAATTGATTTTGGGGGGAGAATTCAATGTGAATGATTTTTAGAAGGATGTTAGTGGCTGTTAGATGAGTCTACTTGAGAGTGTCGAATGAATTTATTGAAATCTATCATGTTTTATATTATAGATTTGACCACTACGTGATAAAATTTCCACCCATATATGCAAGATCCAAGGATCCTTTTAGACCATTTTAGTTGAGTAACCCATTGTCCGAAAAAAGTGTGTGTGTGTGTGTGTGAGAGAGAGAGAGAGAGAGAAAAAAAAAGAGAGAGAGTATTAACAAAGTTGGAACATTATCATTGCCCCTTATTTAAAGTTTTCGTACAACAAATGGAGACCACAACGTCTATTTGTTGAATTATTTCGAATACACTACCATATTGGATAATTGTCAGCAATTATCCATGTGTTCTTCTGATCTAAGTAATCATCGGAACTGCGATAACGGTGCCACTGCAGTCAACAAACACGCGAACCCTGTCGCACCTAAAATCTCGAGTGATGGGGCAAGTTTCATACACAATGATAGCAGTGACCAATGAATTCTCTTTTTCAATTGTTACAGCTGCAGTCTGCGCCCGTGTCCCAACGAGCTCGGGCCATGAACTCTTACCTAAAATCATTATGGACATAAAAAAATATTAGTCGAATTATGTTACTATAATATCTACATAGCATTGAAAATCTAAAAATATTCTTAGCAATAGAACTTATAAAGAGCTCTTTACCTTCACAGATTGAAGCCATCCCCAAATGTTATGCTTTTTCCTTAGCTTGCTTCGTGATTGATATGGATTGGCTGTGATGAAATGAGTATTTATAGACAAACATGGCCTTGTAGCTTTACAGATGAAAGAAAAAAATAGATGTTTAAAAAAACACGTGTACGTACTATATAGTAATCGAAATCCCGCGGAAAGATAAGAGAAGATAAGGTTGGTGGTCCCTTACTCACGTGCACACCACCTAAGTCAAGTGTTTATTGTTTTCCATCATGAATTACTTGAATTAATTGTAATTGTTTTTTAGAGTTGTGATTTGATATTTTAAAAATTATATAACTTTTATGATCGAGCAAATTTTTTTTAAAATTGATCATATTTTTTGTAATTATATATTAATTTTTTAAAATTATAAATTTTAGTACAGTATCATTTTCGGTCCGTAGTGTTCCCCTTACTTCACTTTTCCTGGACTGTCTTTTTTATTTTTTTGGTCAAGTTGTCCGTGTCAGCTTACATGTATTTTGACTAATTCTCTCTCCGGTTCAATCAAATGTAAGTCATTCATTACGGAACTAGGAAATTCATGAGAGATAAATCTCTCATGACCTGACATCAAGAAATTACCAAAATTCGAATTCAGAACGTTTTAATTTATAACTCATCTCTATTATCATTTGGATGATTAATTTCATTTTCATGGGCTGTCTGTCAGTCAAGTAAACATTCACCTAACTTTTTCTACTGTACCAGAATTTGATGCATGCAATTAGTCCATCTTTATCTAACTAAGAGTAAATTACACTTTACCCTAAACTATTATCCTTATTTCACTTTATACCTTCAACTATAAAAATTTTCACATTATACCTTAAAGTATCAATTTTATTTTATACCACACCAATAGATAATAACAAATTTGAAAATCTATTAAATGAAGGAGGGAAACCTCAAAGAGTTTCTCACTAAGGTAGTGTTTGATAAAACTGAAAGCTGAATGCTAAATTTGTAGACTGTTTGATATCCACCGAAATTTAAGTATTGAATTGAACTAAATTATTTGATAACTACACAAAGCTGACGTCTGAAAATAAATTAATTTTCAATTTTACCCTTCCATTCTTTAATTTGAAAATATTTATAAAATATGTCATAACATAAATCATAATCACTATTATTATATTGTAGTCTACATTTAACAAATATTTGATCAAAATAAATAAATAAATAACATTTGAATAACACAATAAGTGAACAATAACATTTGATAAAAAAAAGAACAATAATCAAATAATATTGAACAAATACAATAAATTACATTTCATTAACAATATGTGTGTGCGCCATGAAGGTGTGTGTGTGTGTGTGTGTGTGTGTGTAACTATGTGTGTGTGTAGTGCATATGTACGTGTGTAACTGTGTCTGTGCAGTGTGTCCAGTGTGTGTATTTATGTGTGTAGTTTTCTGTGTGTAATTATAATTATGTATGTATATTTTTGTTGCAGAAGACTTGGGAAAGAAAAAAAAAAATCATCGACAAGGAGAATAAATAAGTTAGGGGTTTTGGAGAGAAGAATAATTAGAGTTTTAATAGGATTGTAAAATATTTCGGGATATAATTGTCATATTGTAAATATTATTAAAGGTGGTTTTGTTGAGCGCTTTCAGCTTTCAGAATTAAGTAAGAGATCTCCTACTTAATATTGTAGCCTATTTTTAAGGAACACTTAACATATTAAGAGAGTTTAAATTTTGATTGTCAAACAAGCTTAATTAATAACTGCAGAAAACATTCATTTTAAGTGTTGAATTTGAGTTAACATACATACCCTAAGTGCCTAGTACCACTTTATTTTACCTCTTTTGCAACCAAATGGCTGTTCGGAAGAAAAAGAAAGTCGGCCAGAAGAAGAAAATTTAGAACTGAGGAAGGACAAAGTCATAGATAGGTATTTTTCTTGATTTTTGACCTGCACATATGCAATAGACAGTTGCTTATTGACAATACAGACTACTCACATGCGCATTTGCTATCAAAAATTGATAGTCGTTATGTCTTTGAGTGACATGAAATAAAATAGATACTTTAAAGTGCAATGTAAAAAAAATTTATAATTGAAGGTACAAAGTAAAACAAGGGTAATAATTCAAGGGGTAAAATATAGTTTACCCCTAACTAAATTGTTTTAAAAAATAACTGTGTTAATCAATCACAAACTAAACTAAGGAAAAAGCATTACAGGTAGGATGACAATGGAGTGTCAAGGTAAATTATATCAGCTGTTATGTTGCTAAGAATACTTTCCAGTTCCAATGTTGCTCTCCTCAACTAACTACGACCCTATTTTATATTGTCTCTTCAACTATAATTCTGATCTCACTCTGCCCCTCAACTATGAAGTTTCTCATTTTACTTCCCCAACTATCAATCTCTCAAGTTGCAAGTTTATTGGTTTCATATTGTCCCAAATTTAGACATTAAAAACGTGGGAAAATTTCATCAACTCCCCTTCTAGTTAGGCATGAATTCAATGACACCCCCTATCTAGTCTGAAACTTTATTGCCACCCCCTGTCAGACATTGTTTGACAACGGCGTTAATGATTAGGGTTAATTTACAAAAATAACCCATAATATTTATACGTACTCTGTATGTATATCTATTTAACTTATACTATTAACTATGGTTATATTTAATTAACCCCACCTATTTATTAAACCTAACCCAACCCAAGGCCCAGTCCATAACTACCCAAATGTCTTTCCCTCATAGTGTATTGACTGGTTGGTGAGAGTTTCTTCTGACCAGCCTTCCTTTCTCTCCGTTATCGAACATGAAATTTTTTGAACCTCCAATTCTCTTCACAGCAAAGAGATGAAGCTCTAAAGCACAATATTGATATTTCAAAGGATATCGAATTGGTCTCGAGCCAAAGAGACTTTCTTCGCGATGAGCTTCATGAACTTGAGGTCTCTTCGAGGGAGCGTGAAGAGGAGCTATTGAGAGAGAAAGAAGGAATTAGGAGTGAGCTTGAAGTTTCCACGGAGAGAATTAACGAGTTATTGGAGGAGAAAAATGAAAATATTAGGGTTTTTTCTGAGAACTTCGAGGTCGTAAAATCAGTCAGGGAATGTTTGGTTGGGGTAATTGAGAAGCTGGATGAAGAAATAGTAGGAAATGACAGCAAAGAAAGTGAAGAATTGAGAGATGAATTGAAATTAAATGATGAATTTGGGGCTTTCTTGGTGGAACTAAAAGGGGATTTCGAAGCTAGTGAGTGAGGTTGAGTTGAAGTTGAGTGAGTATAAGGAGACGTGGAAGAAGGAGAAAAGGGAATTGGATAATAGTGTGGTGAGCTTAACGGCGGAGAATCGAGACATCAATAGTTTGCTTAGGGGCTTTTCTTGGAAATGTTGAGGTGAAGCTGCCTTGTGAGGTGAAGCTGCCTGGAGATCTTCAGCTTCCTTGTGAGGTGAAGCTGGCTTTGCGAAGTGATTTGGGGGGATTGCCTGTGATGAGAAAGAGGCGAGTTGTGATTTTTGATGATATGGGTTAATTTGGCTTATCAATGTTAGACTGGGGCATTTTGTCTCAATCTATCTACTGTGTTGGTATGGTTGGCTATTCTTGGAGTTTTGGAATTTTTTCTCAGCAGTAGTGTTGATTTGTTTGAAACATACATGGTGGGGATCATGTAAGGAGTAAGGAGTAAGGTTCAGGAAATGTCAGGTTAAGTAGTAATAAGAATAAGTTATAAATATCAGGTTAAAATTTGGTAATTTTTTGGGGTCAAACCATAAAATTTTTATCTCTCATGAATACCCTAATTTTGAATTGTTTTTGATCGAACCGAAAAATAGATTAATTAAAGTATACGTAAGTTGACCTGAAAGTTGAATAAAATAAAATTAAAATGATTATTCTTTTGCCAAGGAAAAGGAATCTGTCCTCACACTAGCATATGCCGAGAATATCCTCAGGCAATATCCTTTTGTTAATCGTGGAATAATACTTGTACATAAGACAAATGGCAATAGTTGTCGCTTTTCACAAGAAAAGGACTTGAGATAAATGTGTAATAATCATTCATATCTAATTTCTGGCAATTGAACAAGAAAATATTGTGGAGAGTTACAGCTGATTTAGGTTAGATGAGTACACAATTTTAGTAGACCAAGTAGTTGTGGCTACGAAAAGCAAGGGATAGTACAAAGTTTGGTAGCATTAATGAAAGACAAATCCATGAAATTCTCGTGCAATCTCCTTGATTTAAACTTGGATAAATTTCACTTATACTCGCTAGATTTAAGTCATATTTTACTGACACTCTCTCTAATTTCTGAAATATTATTAAATAATCCTATCAATTTTTTTATGTTAATAGACCTAACAAAATATGTAATTTTACTAAATTACCCTTACTAGAACTCCCATTTTGTTTAATTACTCTTTCTCAAGTAAATGCAAAATTAATTTATATTTTTATCAAATTAACATAAAATTAACCTTTAATTTTTTTGATTAATAAAATATTTTATCCAATTAATATTTAATTTTATCAAATTAACACCAAATTAATATTCAATTTCATTAATTTAGCACCAAATTAACATTCACATTCATCCAATTAACATTCAATTTAATTAAATTAATATCAAATTATTATTCAATTTCATTAAATTAAAACCAAATCAACATTAAATTTTATCAAACCACATTAACCTTCATCAAATTAACTACCAAATTAATATTCAATTTGATCTAAGTAACACCAAATTAACTATCAATTTTATCAAATTAATATTAAATTTCATCAAATTAATACAAAATTTTATCAAATTAACATGAAAGTGATCTTAAATTTTAAAAAATTATCATTTTATTTCAGCAAACTAATATTCAATCTCATCAAATTGATATTCAATTTTATAAAATTAACACCAAATCAATATTCAATTTCATTAAATTAACCCCAAATTAACATTTAATTTCATCAATTTAACATCCAATTTATCAAAGTAACATCATTTTTTTGATTGAATTTCAAATTAACATTCAATTTCATCAAATCAATACCAAATGGTCATTCAATTTTTTGAATTTAGTATTTAATTTTATCAAATTAATATTATTTTTAAAACTTCAGCTAACTTAGAAAGCCTATTTGTACAAGAATTTTGATGGAGGCAATTAAACTTAAGCTAACTAGAAAGTTCAAAACAAAGCCAACCACAAGCTCTGATGTTGTTGGTCTACAAATACCCATTTCATTACAACAAGTGCTAATCGATCACAAAGTATACAGAGAGGATGACATTAGAGTTTCGAGATAAATTATACCAATTCCATTCCCAAGTATACATTTCCAATTTTTTCTTTTTTAATTTTTTCCAGGGAATTCTCAAGTTTGAATGTTAACAAGATGATATAGGAATGACAAATTATGCGATGGCCCCATCAACGCCCTTATCTCACTTTACCCTCTTAACTACAATTTTGGACTCACTTTGCCTCTCCAGCTACAAAATTTCTCATATCGTCTCCTCAACTATCAATTTTCTTACATTTTACTTTTAACCATAGTCATTGATATAATACTATTCCAATTTTAGACACTACAAACATGTACTATACTACACATGTGGATTTTTCGACTATAGATAATGATTTTAACTATTGTTTGAATTTATTACATCATATCTTTTTTTTTTGGATATGAAACAGCAAGACTTTATTCGAAGACTAAACAAAATCATCATTTTGGAGAGGACCAAAAAGTCCGGGGTTGGATATATTATATCCAATTAGATTGTGATCGGATATGAATTTCGTGTTTATATATGTACATACTAGGTGTATACGATGAAATTTTAAAAAATCTAGTATAATTTGTTAAAATTTAGTTTTATTTGAGTTACAGTTTTGATCAAATTTTTGAATAATATATTTTTTATTGTTAACGAAGTCAAATATAAAATATGAAGATAAAATTCACCAAATATCCAGCACTGATGAAAACAGTGGCTGAAGAAGGGTGGTTTATTCAACGAAGTAGCCTCAAAATATGACTATTGTGCAATATATTTTAGTATATTATTTTTTTTTTTGTTTATTTTAGTTCTACAATCAAAAGTGTCTGTGTCAACTTACGCCTTAACAATCCGACTATTTGTAGCACTACTTAACAACCCGGCTACTAGTATAAGTTATTTATAGTGGCCTTAACAACCCGGCTAGATTACCACTGCTTAATTTATAGTGGTATCACGATATAATTCATACATAATATCACCAATCAACCAATAAATAAATAAGTAGGACTAGTTGACTCTTCTAATCCCATATGGTAATTATGGGATGTGCAAGTTGTTTGTTGTTGTGAAATTTATAGGATCATGGTTTAGTACTATATATTACTAGGGTTAACGTAAGTGAGAAATAATTGATTTTGGGGGAGAGAATTCAATGTGAATGATTTTCAGAAAGATGTTGGTGGCCGTTAGGTGAGTCTACTTGAGACTGTCGAATAAATTTATTGAAATCTACCATATTTTATATTATAGATTTGACCACCACGTGATAAAATTCCCACCTATACATGCAAGATCCAAGGATCCTTTTAGACAATTTTAGTTGATTAACCCATTGTCTGAAAAAAAGTGTGTGTGTGTGAGAGAGAGAGAAAGAAAGAGAGAGAGGATTAACAAAGTGGGAACATTATCATTGCCCCTTATTTAGCCATCTTATTTAAGGTTTTCGTACAACAAAGGGAGACCACACCGTCTATTTGTTGAATTATTTCGAATACAGTAGTACCATACTAGATAATTGTCAGCAATTTGGAATGTGTCCCGCTGACCTAACCAATCACCGGAATTGCGATAACGATGCCACTGCAATCAACAAACACGCGAACCCTGTCGCACCTAAAATCGGTAGTGACGAAGCAAGTTTCATACACAATGATAGCAAAGACTAATGAATTCTCTTTTTCAATTGTTATAGCTGCAGTCTGTGCCCGTGTCCCAACGAGCTCGGGCCATGAACTCTTACCTAAATCATTAAAAACATAAAAAAAATATTAGTCGAATTATGTTACTATAATATCTACATAGCATTGAAAATCTAGAAATATTCTTAGCAATAGAACTTATAAAGAGCTCTTTACCTTCACAGATTAAAGCCATCCCCAATGTTATGCTTTTTCCTTAGCTTGCTTCGTGATTGATATGCATTGGCTGTGATGAAATGAGCATTTATAGACAAACATGACCTTGTAGCTTTACAGATGAAAGAGAAAAATAGATGTTTAAAAAAAGAGTAATACTACATTGATCAAAATTTGGGATCAAATTTGGAGCTCAAATGACATGACAGCTGACTTGGGCTTCTTTATTTGGTGCCATGTCATTTAGGTCCCAATAAAGACTCCAAATAACATGCTGCCATATCATTTGAACTCTAAATTTGATCCCAAAATTTGATCATTTCAGCATTATTCTTAAAAAATAAACGTGTACGGAGTAATCTTAATCCCACACAAGGCACGCCACGCCACGTGCACGGAAAGATAAGAGAAGATAAGGTTGGTGGTCCCTCACTCACGTGCAGACCACCTAAGTCAAGAGTTGTTGTTATCGATCATGACTTACTTGAATTAATTATAATTTTTTTTACAAATTGTGATTTGATATTTTAAAAATTATATAATTTTTATTATCCACAATTACTTATTTGTAATACAGATCATTCACATGCACATTTATCTTCAAAAAATTGATAGTCGTCATCTATTAGAGTGATATGAAATAAAATTAATACTTTAGGGTACAATGTGAAAAATTTTATAGTTAAGGGTATAAAGTGAAATAAAGGTAATAATTCAAGGGGATAAAATATAATTTACCCGTAAATAAATTGTTTTTGAAATTTAAAAAAAAAAAAAAAACTGTGTTAATCAATCACAAACTAAACTAAGGAAAAAACATTACAGAGAGGACGATTATAAGTGTCAAGATAAATTATACCGGTTGTTATATTGCTAAGAATACTTTTCTAGTTCCAATGTTGCCCTCCTCAACTAACTATGACCTTATTTCATATTGTCTCCTCAACCATAATTCTGATCTCACTCTACCCTCAATTATGAAGTTTCTCATTTTTCTTCCCCAACTATTAATCTCTCAAGTTACAAATGTGGATATTTCCTACCCAAAATGTGGAGGACATTTACTTTCCACTTAGTGTGTGAACAATTCTGAATAGTTAAGGGATTCAAAGTATAATTTTTCTCATAGGAATTATATTTAGATTTTTCAAATACGAAGAGATATACACACATCCTTGAAGTTTTTATCTAGATGATTTATGTGGCTAAATTTATCTTCAGGGACGGATAAGACTGAAAAATGTCAAAAATGATTGGCCCATTTGATCCCACAAGTTATCCACAGTGCTATTCACAACCGAATAAGATGGTTTCTTATCTGACAAAATCGCCAATTGAATCAATGATCTTAAGAAGACAAGGTTTTCCTAGTTACTATGTCATTCTCGTCAACAACAACGTTAACATTATCGCAGCGAAAGACTGGGAGGATATCTGCACCTAGCGGCACAATTGTAGCAATAACGAAAGGATTCTCGTTCTCAATTGTTGCTGCCGCAATCTCTCCCTTCACCCCAACGAGCTCGGGCCATGAGGCAAAGAAAAATTATATTAAATTATCGTATTATATGCTTAAAACTTACAGGAAAGCCGAGGATAACAATTAGGTAACTGAATAACTTGAGAAAATTATGGTTCAATCAAGGGGTCAAATTACGTCTCAACCAAATAAAAGTTTCGACACGGTTTGGAGGAGACTTCATTCTCCCAGGCCACTATCTGGAATAGGATGTGCCCGACAGCGGCGTTGAGGGGAGTGAAGGCTTGTCGGTCCCTCTGAGGAGCAGGACCAAGCCGGTCATTGACGGGTACCGTCTCTGTCCTGCTGTGCTTATTGCTGACCTCTTTTTTGTCGTCTCTATCTCTTTCCTTTCTCTTCTCCCCAGTCCTAGATGACTCACCTCGTCTGGCCCTCGTGATGTCCTCTGCGTTCATGTACTTTTGGACTTTGGCTAATAGCTCCGACATGCTCCTTGGTGGGCGCTTCATCACCGAGAATAGGAAGCTTGACGAGCGGAGGCCTCCCAAGAAGGCAGTCATGGATACCTTGTTATCGGGCTCTTCAACTTGGAGGACCTCCTCGTTAAAACGAGTGAGGTAGATTCTCAAGCTTTCGCCCTTGTCCTGCTTTATGCTGAGCAGGTGAGTAACGGGCTTCTGGTGACGGCGCCCTCCAATGAAGTGTGACACGAACGACCTGCTCAGCTCAGCAAAGGAGGCAATGGAGGCTGGAGCGAGCTTGGCAAACCACTGTCGAGCGGATCCCTTCAAGGTGGTTGGGAACGCCCTACACATGATTTCATCGGGGACATTGTGCAGCTGCATTAAAGTTTTGTAAGTTTCCAGATGGTCCAGTGGATCCTTCTTACCGTCAAAGGTCTCCACCGATGGCATTTTAAACTTTTGAGGGAGGGGGTAGTTCGCCACGTCTGGTTTGAAAGGCGTGTCAGTTCGCCTAACAAGATAGTCCACAGTCTCAGGTCCTTGCGCCTTCATGGCGTTGAAGACGTCACCAAGCTGATTTTGTACTTCTTTAATTTTCTCATCCCAGTGATTGGGAGCTCCTCTTGAATTGTCGTGGACATGGCTCCCATGCCCCATGCTCTGGTTTTCGTCCTCGTCCTCTTGGAGAGGAGGGTCTTCACTGTGAGGGGCAGGAGCCGGAGGAGGAGGAGGAGGAGGAGGAGGAGGAGGAGGAGGAGGAGGTGGGAGTCCTTTATGGGAAGCTCCCCCATGCTGGGCGCCAAAGGGGGTTCCCATAGGCTGGGGGCCCAAATGGGTTCCAAGGGTGGCGCCTTGATGGGGAGCACCCATGTGGGAGCTTCTTGACGTCCAGGGCGTGGAGCTCCCCTCACTTGGGGTCCAGGTGTTGCTCCTCCTTGCGCAGCAAGCATTAGCTGAAGGATCTGTTGGTTCTGGGCCACAAGCTCATGCATGGTCTCCAGCATCTGCTTTGTACTTGGTACAGGATTGGCCAGTGGAGGAGCAACCTCCTCCTTTTGTGATGGATTATCCTCATGTTGGTTCATCGATCTAGTAGTGATCGCCATAGGTTCAACAGAGGGAGTGATTAAAAGTGAGAAGTTTGTCGTTTCTCACAGACGGCGCCAAACTGATGATGCACAAATTGGTTTTGTACACCACCTGTCAAGTGTGAGTAATAAATACAGTAACTAAAGTAGAGGGAGAGAAGACGAGAGTTATAGTAGTTCAGTCAATGTGACCTACGTCCACTTTTCAATGGCTAGGGTCGCCGGGTGCTTTATTAATTCAAGAACGTAGGGAGAGCAAAGGGTACAAGCTTAGAGTGGGAGAGGAGCTATGTGCTCAGTAGAGTGTAATGCCCCCTAAGTGTTGATGGACATTTATAGTCGCCCCCTAACAGATTGGGGAGACTCAATAGCAACTGAGTATCTATTCTAACGGAGCCAACGACTTCTTCTCAACGGGCGAGGTGGTTGGGGTGCTCTCCATGAGACTTGGTCAAGGACGAGGAGAAGGTTGAACATTTCCAAGGCGGCTAAGGTGAGGCTTTTGACGCTTCCCCGGTGATGTAGTCAGGTTGACGAGTCTAACTCGGCTTGGACCTCATTGGGCCTGCTGGGTCTTCATGAGTTTGAGTCTTTGATTATGATTGGGTTTCATCATGGATATGGGCCTTTTGGGCTTGGCCCATCATTTGCCCCCCAATGTCCCGTGTCCGAGGAAACTTGGAGAAGGGGGCATTTAGTTGAATTTGAATTCTGGCTTATGAAGACTCCTCTTTCCCGCCATGCCCATGTTGCACTTCAACTCGGGGATCGACCTGCTGAACACCTCAAGCCTCTTCTATTTTTTCCTGGATTTTTAAGAGAGCCCTTGGTTTTTAATTTGGGGCTTTTTCCTCTTAAAAACCCTAGGCTTATAAATATAGGATTCCTCTTTTATTTTTCCCATTTCTTAAAGAGCTCTTGAGAGTGGTAAGGTTTTCTTCCCCAAAAACCCTTCAAGAAATTCCTTGATTTACGCCAGGAATCTATGGCAAATGAAGGAAATAATCGAAAGATTGTAATGATCGAAGGAGAAGAGGAGGATGTAGGCGCCGAAGTGGAGGAACCGACACCAATGGGCGCCGATGTTGTGCGTGGGGCAGCTGGGCGCGATGGCGGGTGCGCTGGAGGAGTAGGCGAGCAGCCCCGTTCGGGTGTGATACCCATCGCAGGCGAGGAGGCCACATAGGGCCATTCGTGCATAAAGGAGGGCGGGTAAGCGCTAGGCTCTGCTGTCCGTTCAATGGGCGAGCAGGCGCTAGGCGCTGCCACCTGTGCCATGGGCGAGGCAGTGCTAGGCGCTGATGGGGCGAGCAGAGGGGGCCGCCTAGGGGCTGTTGTGCGTGCGAATCAACTAGGCGAACGTCCAGCTATGCAGGGCCGCTTAGGTCAGCCGCCTATTGTGCTGGGCATCTCAAGTGAGCATGGGCATGCCTTAGACGCTGGTTCAGGCGAGCAAGAAGGAGGAAAAGGAGCTGGTTTTGGCGTGCAGGCATCAAGAAGCGCCATTTTGGGCGAGCAAAGAGGGTTTGGTGCCTCTCCCAGCGCTTGACTATTCCATTTGGGCGAGCAGAGGGGGTCAGGCGCCTCTCTAGGTGCTGGGCTTTCCCCATTGGGCGAGCAGAGGGGGTCAGGCACCTCTCCAGGTGCTGGGCTTTCCCCATTGGGCGAGCAGAGGGGGTCAGATATCTCTCCAGGTGCTAGGCTTTCCCCGTTAGGCGATCAGAGGGGGTCAGGCAACTCTTCGCACCTTCGCTCCAGAAAGCACAAAAGTAAAATTATTCTTGATGAGGATGCTTCCAGGGTAGGTAGTCTTTCTAGCTCCCTTAATACTGATGATGATATTTCAAGGATTATTTATGTTTATCATATTCCTCCAACTGTGCTGTGCCGCCGGGCTGAGAGATGTGAGCCTGCTAGTGACGACTCCTCTGGTGACATTGTCATTTATGAGGAGATGCTTGAGGCCGGGCTTAGGTTCCCAATTTCTCATTCTATTTGCGACATCTTGAATTACTTTTCTCTGACACGTGGTCGGCTGGCTCCAAATGGTTGAAAAGTTTTACTGGCCTTTCTGGAACTGTGGAGGAGAGTGCACCACGAGGATGCTTCTGCTACTGAGTTTCACGCCGCTTATTACCTAAGTGAGACTCATGCTCCCAATCGAGGCTGGTACTATTTTTCTCCGAGGGGAGGCAAGTTGATCACCGGGCTATCCTCCAATTGCCACAACTGGAAGTCTCATTTTATATTTGTTGGTGGTGAGTGGGCTTCAGACATTGATAGAGCCTTGGTTCCATCACAGTGGATCGTTCCAAAGAAAATTGGTATGCCCCATATACTCAATCCTCTCTTGACTCATTCCTTGTAGGTTGTGTACCCACCACGTTCCTTGCAGGTTGTCCTGTGCTTACTATGGATCAAGAGTGGAAGCTGGAGGCCGTGCGAGCTCATCCTACGAGAGACTTAGGGGATCTCTTGCTCAAAGATGGTGGAGTTGGCGTTTCCCCTTCAACTCATGCTAAGGCCGCTGCTACTTCCTCGAGGTCTAGGGACTCCTCTTCAAAAAGGAAAGGTGAGTCGATGATTTGTACCTTCTTTTACCTGGTGTTTTACGCCTGACATTTCAATTTCTTTGTAGCGATATATAGGGGAGTGATAGGATCCCGCCTCTCTGGTAGGAGTCATCCTCCTTCCAAGGTGGCGAGGACGGGTGATGTCTCCTAGGTGACTTCTCCAATGGCGCTGCCCGAGATTAGCTCTCCTCCAGCATCCCCTCTTGTGGAGCCCAGGGTGTGTTCCCATCGAGTGACTCCTCCAGTATTGCCTCCTCCATCCGAGACCTCTCCAGTTGCCACTGCTACTCTAGAGTCTTCTGTGTCGGCTACACCTTCTTCCTTGTCGGCTACACCTTCTGCTCCTCGCTCGTCCCCACCTCTCGTGGAAACTTCAACGAGGGCACCGGTTTGGGCTGGTCCCATGCTAGGCAAGTCGCAAGTCATCAGGGAGAGGCTTGGGAGGTTTGTGTTTTCACTTGAAGTTAATCAGATCGGCAATCAGGGCACCGAGGGGGTTATTAACACATTTTTGGAAGGCCTGGCTCAGGTAAGGGTCCTCTATTTTCCTTTCTCCAGTCTCTTCCCATGTGTTTTGTCATTTTCTCTATCTTTGGTATTTTTCAGGCTTCGACTGCATCTGTTTGCTTGCTTTCAAGGGCTCATTATCACGGTCAACTGAAGCAGCATAATGAAGTCATGCAAAGGGAGCTCCTTGCTGCCCATGGGAGAGTTGCTGAGCTTGAAGCTACTAGTAGGGCTTCTCAGGCTGAGCTTGTGGCGGTCCGTGAGAGGTCTGCGTTGAGGGAGGCCGATCTTTTGGCGTCCCACGAGAAGACTGCCAAGCTAAAGGCTGAACTTGAGGAGGCCCGTGAGAAGACTACTAATCTTGAGTCTGAGCTTTCGGCGACCCATGAGAGGGACGCGTTCAGAGAGGCTGAGCTTATGAAGGCTCGTGAGAGGGCCACGCTCAGTGAGGCTGAGCTTTCAAAGACCCGCGAGAAGGCCATGCTCAGAGAGGCTGTCGGGGAGGCAGAGGTAAAGACAGCTCATGAGAAAGCTTTGCAGGCTGAGGAGAGGGTTGTCATACTGAGAGGGACTTGGCGAATGGCCTTACAGATGCCTTCCTTGATGGTTATGATGAGCTCAGAGGGAAGATCTCCGCTGCCTACCCTGATATTGATGTTTCAGGGTTCCTGCCGATCGAGGCGTCTGAGGAGGCTAAGAATGATGAGGAAGGGGAAGAGGAGGACGATCATGAGAGTAGCTAGAGTGTTGGGGAGTGTTGGTTTTTTTTTTTTTTTAGAAAGACGGTTCATCGTCTTACTTTTGTACTGATACTCTGAAATTGAATGAAAAAATTATTTTGGAGTAAAATGTAGAGAATTTTATTCATCTTCTGCTTATGTCAAGCAATATTGGGTAGTAATCCCAAAAAGTACATTGAATACTGGGTAATAACCCAAAAAAGGTAGAAAAAATAAAACCAACTCCCCACTGTTTATTATTTTGGCTCTCTCAAGGTGTCATTGGTAGTACCTTTTCAAGTGTTCAACGTTCCACGGATGGAGTAAGACCTTCCCCTCAAAATTTTGAATCTTGTATGTACCTGGCCTCACCACCTCTGTTACGAGGTAGGGTCCTTCCCAATTTGGTCCGAACTTTCCCTTCACGTGAGTCCTTTGTGGCGAGGATCACTTTTTTGAGCACTAAGTCACCTGGTTGGAAGGAACGATGTTTCACCCTCGAGTTGTAGAATTTCTCCATGTGACGCTTGTACTCGACGTTGCGGACCACCGCCATCTCTCTTGCCTTCTCTATCAAGTCGAGGTTGATGCGAAGTTTCTCCTCGTTAGTGATGGGGTCGTGGTGTTGGACCCTTAGAGAATGCACTCCGATCTCCACAGGGATGACTACCTCATCTCCAAAGGCGAGAGAGAAGGGGGTTTCCCTAGTTGGAGCTCTTGGTGTGGTTCTATAAGCCCATAGGACACCTGGGAAATCGTCAACCCAAAGGCCCTTCGCTTTTTCGAGCCTTGTCTTTAGGTTGCGTAACACTGTTCTCACCATGACTTCTACTTGCCCATTTGCTTGTGGATGTGCTGGGCTAGAATGAGGTTGTTTTATCTGAAGATCAGAGCAGAAAGAGTTGAGGAGCTTGTTGTCGAACTGCTTGACGCTGTCACTAACAATGACATGGGGTATCCCGAAGGGACAGACCAGGTTCTTCCAGATAAAGTCTTTCACCTTCACGTCTATTATTTTTGCTAAGGGTTCGACCTCTGCCCACTTGGTGAAGTAGTCAATTGCCACCACCACGAATTTGTACTGTCCTTTGCTGAGAGGTAGGGGCCCTAGGATGTCGATGCCCCATTTGGAGAAAGGCCACGGACTTGTGATGACCGTGAGTTCTTCTGGCGGCAGCCTAGGTACAGTGGCAAAGCGCTGGCACTTGTCGCACTTCTTAGTGAACTCAAGGACGTCCCTCACCATGGTAGGCCAGAAGCAGCCCTGTCGGAGTGCCTTGTTGGCGAGGGAGCGTCCTCCAGAGTGATTCCCACAAATTCCTTCATGGATCTCCCTCAAGGCGTAGTCAGCTTCCTCGGGTGAAAGACACAACAACAATGGCAATGAGTAACCTTTCTTGTATAGGATGTCTTGTAAAATAGTGAATTTGGAAGCTCTCATCCTAGTCTTCCTGGCCTTGAGGGGATTGTCTGGTAATGTTCCCACTTGGAGGTATGCTCTTATCGGGGTCATCCAGTTTGATTCAGTGGACGTACAGTTGACGTCTGTGACTCCCACGTCCAACTTGCTTGGTTCAAACTGATGACCGATAAGTGCTGGCCCTGGAGGGGCTTCGGAAGATGAGGCGAGCCTGGCGAGTGCGTCTGCTGCCATGTTGTCTTCCCTTGGGACGTGACAGATTTGGAAGTACTGGAACTTAGCAGCCAAAGCTCTTACTATGGTCAGGTACTCTTGCATCTTGGCACCCTTTGCCTCAAACTCTCCCTTCACTTGATTGACTATTAGCTGAGAGTCATTATAAGAAAGGAGGTGTTGGGCTTTCATTTCTATTGCCAACCTTAGGCCAGAGAGAAGGGCTTCGTATTTTGCCTCATTATTGGAGGCAATGAAGGGAAGCTTCACTGCATACTTTAAGGGGGTACCGTCGGGACAATCAGAATAAGGTCTACTCCTTCTCCTCCACTGGTCGAGGAGCCGTTGACGTAGAGTCTCCATAGTGGTGGAGAGGAATGCTCGGAGGCTCCAGCTTCAGCTCCAGAGGGGGTCTGGGCGCCAACTTCAGCTCTAGAGGGGGTCTGGGCGCCAACTTCAGCTCCAGAGGGGGTCTGGGCGCCAGCTTCATCTCTGGAGGGGGTCTGGGCGCCAACTTCATCTCCGGAGGGGGTCTAGGCGCCAGCTTCATCTCTGGAGGGGGTCTGGGCGCCAGCTTCATCTCCGGAGGGGGTCTGGGCGCCAGCTTCAGCTCCAGAGGGGGTCTGGGCGCCAGCTTCATCTCCGGAAGGGGTCTGGGCGCCAGCTTCAACTCCGTAGGGGGTCTGGGCACCTGCTTCATCTCCGGAGGGGGTCTGGGCGCCTATTTTATCTCCGGAGGGGGTCTGGGCGCCAGCTTTAGCTCCGGAGGGGGTCTGGGCGCCTGCCTCATCTCCAGAGGGGGTCTGAGCGCCAACTTCAGCTCCAGAGGGGGTCTGGGCGCCAGTTCCATCTCCGGAGGGGGTTTGGGCGCCAGCTTCAGCTCTAGAGGGGGTCTGGGCGCCTAAGGGTGGCTGGGCGGGCGAGGTGGAAAGCCTGTTGCTCTCCTTTTCTGCTGGAGTGAAGTCAGCAATGAAATCCGCCAGTGCTTGTGCTTTGATGGCCGCCCTTGGCTGATATTGAATGTCAAATTCGCCAAGTTCCACTGCCCACTTAAGGAGCCTTCTGGATACGTTCGGCTTTCCCAAGACCCTTTTTAGAGGTTGGTCTGTAACGACAACAACGTTGTGGCTTTGAAAGTAGTGTCGTAGGCGCCTTGCCGTTGAGATCAGGGGGAGCGCTAGTTTCTCAAGTCCAGAATATCTGACTTCTGCCCCCCTGTATGCTCTACTCACATAGTAGATAGGTCTTTGCACTCCATCACTGTTTCTGACAAGAACTGAGCTCACTGTCGATGAGGAGGCAGACAAGTATAAATACAGGGTTTCTCCTGGAGCGGCATGTGAAAGGAGGGGTGGTGTAGCTAAGTAGGCCTTGAGCCTTTGGAAGGCTTCCTCTGCCTCCGGTCCCCACTCGAAAGCTTTTTGGAGGATTTTGAAGAAAGGCAGACACTTGTCTGTAGACTTGGAGACGAACCTGTTAAGTGTTGCAATTCTTCCATTGAGGCGCTGGAGCTCCTTGGTTGAGGATGGTGACTTTATGTCGAGGATTGCCTTGATCTTGTCAGGGTTCGCCTCAATTCCCCTATGGTTGACCATAAAGCCTAAGAACTTTCCTGACCCCACGCCGAAGGCGTATTTCTCAGGATTCAGCTTCATGTGGTATGACCGTAGAACATTGAAGGTCTCTTGGAGATGGTTAATATGGTCTGCTACGGCAAGACTCTTCACCAACATGTCGTCAACGTAGACCTCCATCGTTCGCCCGATCTGGGATTGGAACATTTTGTTTACCAGCCGCTGGTAGGTTGCCCCCGCATTCTTTAGCCCAAAGGGCATCACCCTGTAGTAGTAGGTCCCCTTCGGAGTGATAAATGATGTCTTCTCCTGGTCTAGGGGGTGCATGCTGATCTGGTTGTATCTAGAATACGCATCCAGGAAGGTGAGTAGTTCATGCCCTGCTGTGGCGTCGATGAGGAGGTCGATCCGTGGTAGCGGATAACTATCTTTTGGGCACGCCTTGTTGAGCTCGGTGAAGTCCACACAGAAGTGCCACTTTCCATTGGCTTTGGTCACCATCACCACATTTGAGAGCCGATCCGGGTATGCCACTTCCCTGACTGCCCCATTTCCTATTAGCTTCCCCACCTCCTTATCCATTGCTTGGGCCCTTTCAGTGGAGGCGCCCCTTAGCTTCTGGCGTACAGGCTTATAGCGAGGGTCGACATTGAGGCGATGAGTGGCCACCTCAGGATCAATTCCTTCAAGGTCTGCATGCGACCATGCAAAAATATCCATGTTGCATTTCAGAAAATCTATTAGCTGGTGAACCAGATCTTCAGAGAGAGAAGAGCCAATGTACACCTTCCTGTCTGGATGCTCCTCGTCTAAGACCACCGGGGTGAGCTCTTCAACTGGTTCTCCTCTTTCTGTGGCGGTGTCATCCCTGGGGTCGAGGACCTCTACTTGCAATGCCTCCTGTGGCTTCCTGGTCTTCATTGAGGAGACATAGCATTCCCTTGCCGCTACTTGATCTCCTCTTACCTCTCCGACTCCATTAGGGGTTGAAAAACGGAGGATGAGGTGATAGGTGGAAATCACTGCTCTTAGTGTATTGAGAGTAGGTCGCCCCAGTATGATGTTGTAGGCAGATGGACAGTCGATTACCAGAAAATTGACCATGACCGTGGAGCTTCGGGGTGCGGCGTCGGTAGTGACTGCTTGGGTGATGGACCCTAGGGGATACACCTTCTCCCCTGAGAACCCAAATGAGGGGTGATCTTATGGGCTGGAGTCTCTTCCTGCCCAGATTGACCTTGTCATAAGCTTCTGCGAATAGGATGTCCGTAGAGCTGCCGCTGGCCACTAGGATTATTCGTACTTGGAAGTTGACAACAGTCATGGTGAGCACCAGTGGGTAGTCATGGGGGTGTTGGATTCCTTCTAAGTCCTTGTCTGAGAAGGATATGACTTCTTTGCTGCCATGCTTGGGCGCCTTGGGTGGGCGCTCATCATCAAGGTGCCTAGCTTTCCTGGCATGAGCCTTTATGGCGGAGAGGGATTCTCCTCCTCCTGCAAGTCCTCTAGAAATGGTGTGAATTTCTCCAATAGGATGTGGATCTTCTTGATTGTGAGGTGGTGGCGGCGCCTGTCCTCTTCCGGCAACATACTGGCGAAGGTATCCACATTGAATGAGGTCCTCAATTTGTCTTTTGAGGTCATAACATTCGTCGGTGTCATGGCCATGGTCGCGATGAAAACGACAGTACTTTCTTGTGTTCCTGCGGTTTGGAGGAGACTTCATTCTCCCAGGCCACTTTACTGCTGGATCATCCTGGATCTGGAATAGGATGTGCCCGACAGCAGCGTTGAGGGGAGTGAAGGCTTGTCGGTCCCTCTAAGGAGCAGGACCAAGCCGGTCCTTGACGGGTACCCTCTTTGTCCTGCTGTGCTTATTGCTGACCTCTTTTTTGTCGTCTCTATCTCTTTCCTTTTTCTTCTCCCCGGTCCTAGATGACTCACCTCGCCTGGCCCTCGTGATGTCCTCTACATTCATGTACTTTTGGGCTTTGGCTAATAGCTCCGGCATGCTCCTTGGTGGGCGCTTCAACACCAAGAATAGGAAGCTTGACGAGTAGAGGCCTCCCAAGAAGGCAGTCATGGATACCTTGTCATCGGGCTCTTCAACCTGGAAGACCTCCTCGTTAAAACGAGTGAGGTAGCTTCTCAGGCTTTCGTCCTTGTCCTACTTTATGCTGAGCAGGTGAGTAACGGGCTTCTGGTGACAGCGCCCTCCAATAAAGTGCGACACGAAGGACCTGCTCAGCTCAGCAAAGGAGGCAATGGAGGCTGGAGCGAGCTTGGCAAACCACTGTCGAGCGGATCCCTTCAAGGTGGTTGGGAACGCCCTACACATGACTTCATCGGGGACATTGTGTAGCTGCATTAAAGTTTTGTAAGTTTCCAGATGGTCCGGTGGATCCTTCTTACCGTCAAAGGTCTCCACCGATGGCATTTTAAACTTTTGAGGGAGGGGGTAGTTCGCCACGTCTGGTTTGAAAGGCGTGTCAGTTCGCCTAACAAGATAGTCCACAGTCTCAAGTCCTTGCGCCTTCATGGCGTTGAAGATGTCACCTAGCTGATTTTGTATTTCTTTAATTTTCTTGTCCTAGTGATTGGGAGCTCCTCTTGAATTGTCATGGAAATGGCTCTCATGCCCCCATGCTCTGGTTTTCGTCCTCGTCCTCTTGGAAATGAGGGTCTTCACCGTGAGGGGCAGGAGCCGGAGGAGGAGGAGGTGGGAGTCCTCCATGGGGAGCTCCCCCATGCTGGGCGCCAAAGGGGGCTCCCATAGGCTGGACGCCCAAATGGGCTCCAAGGGTGGCGCCTTGATGGGGAGCACCCATGTGGGGAGCTTCTTGACGTCCAGGGCGTGGAGCTCCCCTCACTTGAGGTCTAGGTTGTGCTCCTCCTTGCGCAACAAGCATTAGCTGAAAGATCTGTTGGTTCTGGGCCACAAGCTCCTGCATGGTCTCCAACATCTGCTGTGTACTCGGTACAAGATTGGCCAGTGGAGGAGCAACCTCCTCCTCTTGTGATGGATTATCCTCATGTTGGTTCATCGATCTAGTGGTGATCGCCATAGGTTCAACAGAGGGAGTGATTAAAAGTGAGAAGTTTGTCGTTTCCCACAGATGGCGCCAAACTGATGATGCACAAATTGACTTTGTACACCACCTATCAAGTGTGAGTAGTAAATGTAGTA
This sequence comes from Ilex aquifolium, assembly GCA_951799425.1. Classification (NCBI taxonomy): domain Eukaryota; kingdom Viridiplantae; phylum Streptophyta; class Magnoliopsida; order Aquifoliales; family Aquifoliaceae; genus Ilex; species Ilex aquifolium. The sequence goes on from OX637401.1 coordinate 27,355,860, forward strand.
ACTAAAGTAGAGGGAGAGAAGACGAGAGTTATAGTGGTTAGGTCAATGTGACCTATGTCCACTTCTTAATGGCTAGGGTCGCCGGGTGCTTTATTAATTCAAGAGCGTAGGGAGAGCAAAGGGTACAAGCTTAGAGTGAGAGAGGAGCTATGTGCTCAGTAAAGTGTGATGCCCCCCAAGTGTTGGTGGGGCTTACAATTTATAGTCGCCCCCTAACAGATTGGGGTGACTCAATAGCAATTGAGTATCTATTCTAACGGAGCCCACGACTTCTTCTCAATGGGCGAGGTGGTTGGGGTGCTCTCCATGAGACTCGGTCAAGGAAGAGGAGAGGGCTGACCCTTTCCAAGGCGGCTAGGGTGAGGCTCTTGACGCTTCGCCGGTGATGTAGTCAGGTTGATGAGTCTAACTGGGCTTGGACCTCCTTGGGCCTGCTGGGTCTTCATGAGTTTGAGTCTTTGATTATGATTGGGCTTCATCATGGATATGGGCCTTTTGGGCCTGGCCCATCAGTTACAAAACAGGTCAAACCTAATTCATGAATTCGGCCCAGTGCAAGGTTCAAGAAGTCCAGAAAAACTAGCGCACGTGAGGAGTAATTATCGAGATAGTCACTCTCAAAGATCAAGACTATCTTTAATTGTACCTATCTTAGTTGTAGCTATCTTCCCCGAAAAAATAGTAACCTACCATTCACGCCACCTCCTCAACTAACGTTCTGTGCCCATAAATTGTAAACCTTCTACACATGAGGAACATATCTCTCAGAGCTACCTAACCTCACCTAGAGCTTACTATTGCTCTCTCTCTCCCACCTTCTACTTTATTAATAAAGTTCTTCGACCACCATCGCCGCCTTCAGTGGTTTGGTCATCTCGTCCCAGCCTCCCATTCTTTGTCTTTTGCTATTAATTACTCTGCATCATACACTTGACTGTTGATTGTGCATAGCTTATTTGTGCATCGTCAGAGCTAATAAGTGAACCGAGCTACTCAGGCTCAGTTCGAATAAGACTCAATTCAATTGTTCTTTGACTTGATTATCAGTCCTAGTGATGTATGAATCACATTGTTCTTTGACTCTCCATTTAAGTCTAGTTCACCCCCTCTGTAAGTATAGCATCGAAATCAGCTGCAAGAGTCAAATTTTTTAAGAGCCACTTTTTTTCTTAATGGCTCTTCACGGGCCATTTAATACTGCTCGATCATAATTCTGGGGCTTAGGACGTTCCAGGTCATGTTGAATACTAAAATTTATTATTTATGAGTGTAATGAATCTAATGAGTGTAATGAATTAGATCTATTATCTTTAGATTAAGTTCAAATAACATTGGTCCTAGTAAATTTGCTCGTCTTAGTTTAATTACCAAAACGAAAATAAGAGAGAGTCGCTGCCAGCCTTCCACAACATGCACAAAGAAGAAACACTTCCACCAATCCCTCATATCTTTGAAAGTCAGCACGACTGACCTAGAGGCTTCATTGAAATTTACCATGGGCTTCCTTATAGATAGATATGCCCAATTTCATATGAATTTTTTATCCGATACAATCGACTTCATATGTTCCTCAAATCTAATTCCGATTCATCAAATAGGGAAAATGTGATATAAAAGATAGTTCAAATCACGAGATTTTTCTTACTACAAGATCTTAGAATGTGATGGTGTAATTCCACGTGAATGAGCAACGAGATAGAGTTCAATTGTATGAGATGGATCTGAGCTACAAGGCTCGTGAATTGGTGGATGAGTGCTCTGATTAACCGAGATGTAGTGTGTGCAACATAATAGAAATATAGTGGTTCACCGGCTGATGAGCTCGGCTAGTCCACTCTCTAATGGAGACATTTGCTCCCTTCTCTTTATTGATTCTCAAAGAAGTTTACAGAATTCTTCTCTACATTCCTCCCTCTGTTGGGGTAATTGTTCAGTACTTATAATATTATTCCTAACCCTAAGGGATCTCTACCGAGATCTACGCCCCCTATTCATGGGATCCCCCTTAATTCTGGGAGGGGATCCTGGTTAATTAAGGGTTTCCCGCCTAGGATGTTGCTTGATTTTTATTTGGGAGGTGCCAGCTATCATTCAGCTACTTCCCCTACTGATTTGGCTACTATTTCAGATGGGAAAGCCAGAGCTCTCTGATCTTCTGAGCCTTGGAGCTCCGAACTGACCTCTCGATCTGACCTCATGGGCTGAACTTACACTTAGAACTGATTTTGGTTACTATCAGTTGCCCCCCAGCCCTTAGCCCAAGTAAACTTGGGTAGGGGCTGTGCTGAGGTCCGATTATAGCTGACCTCCAATTGCTGACCTCGGTTCACGTGCGAACAAGTTCTTGACGGTTATAGACAATCATTTCCTTTCCTTGTTTCCCGCGCACGTTTTCCACTTTGCGCAGTCGGCTTTAAATGCCTTTGAATTGACACTAACGACCATTTTTCCCTCTTGAATCTTCAAGCCTTCCATCTTCCTTCTTCCCTGCAGATTCAGACTCCCCCCAATCCTTCGGCGAATTTAGGGTTTTGCTAAAACTCCTTTTCCTTTGAATTGGTGTGTGTGGCTTGCTCCCTCCGAACTTTTGGCTTGCTGTTCGTCCTCGATTAGGTACGTTCTTGGCTCCCTACGTGTTATTTTCATTCTGGATCCCTCGAGTCTGAGGTGGTTTCTTCATTTTTGGACTTTTCGATTCTGTTATTTTGGGAACAGAGGCTTTTCCCTGATTCATCTTCCCCACTTTTTGGACCCCTATTCCACTGCTAGGATCTTTATCATCGCTTGCAGTTGTGTCAACCCTAGGGTTCTCAAGGAGTATTTTTCTGAAATTCCTCATCTCTATAGGTCTTTTAAGTTTCCCTTTACCTGTCCAGTTATGTCTGCCTCCTCTGGTGCCACCCCTTCCTCTGTTTCCCTCTTAGGAGGCCGATCTGTTGAAGAGAATTCTGACCTAGGTGCCGTGGGTGAGGAGATTGACAACTTTCCTGGTGTTGACTCCGTCGGCGTTCAGGCACACACTGACGAGCCTCCCTCTACTTCCTCCCTTGTGGTAAAAAATCCGGACAAAGGCAAGGGCAAGGTGAGTGGTGTGGGTGTTTCAGCTCCAGGGGTGTCGTCTGCTTTTAGACACGCAGAACATGTAGGCCGTAGTGAGATCAGCCCTTCTCTTATGAAGATTTTGAGTGCTCGCTATGGTTTCCCTCCGGGGGTTCAATTTTGGTGTCCGGACGAGCATACCCCATATGTTTCTCAGGTTCATAACAATGTCTACTTCTTTGTGGCTGCCTTTGAGAACGGTCTGCGCTTTCCCCTCCACCCTTTTATAAAGGGTGTTCTTTAGCACTTCAACATTTGTCTTGCTCAGCTCCCACCTAATTTCTGGGGGGTCCTGGCGGGTCTTTTTGTCTTCTTCAAAATTCACAAGCTTGGGGTTCCTACTATTTCCTTGTTCACGTACTTTTTCAACGTCAAGCACAATGCTTCTGAAGGCTTTCTGTATATCTCCAGACGAACGAAGACTAAAGTGATCATTTTTGATCCCCCGAGCTCCCACAAACATTAGAAAAATAGTTCTTTTTCGTGGGGGGCTCATAATGGGAATGCAATCCTGCAGATCAAACAGATACTCTTCCAATCCCTAGGGCTTGGTTTGTCCCTGAAAACCTGGGTAAGTCTTTGTCCAATCCCAACTGTGACTGGGCTTTGTGGCTTTCTCTGACTTTGCTTTGTTAATATTGTTTCCTAGGTGAACGCCTTGAGCTCAGCGCAGAGGACGAAAAGGTGCTGCTGAGGTTAGAGAAGTGCTCTGCAACGAGGTACTCTGAGCTCATCAGACCCTGGGTTCTTGTAGAGCAAGAGTTTAGTCCCTCTAGGCTAATAATAGAATCCCCCACTTCTCTTTCTGTCGAAGCCCCTATTCCTCTTTCAGTTGCTACGACTGAGGTGGTAGGTAGTAGCTCTCCTCTCCCTGTTTATCCCAGCTTTTCCTTTTTCCCCTGTTCCTTCTTAACTGGTTCGTTTTGATTTGTTTAGGATCTTCCTCGATGGAGCCAACCCAAGAAGAACTTAAGGCTAAGATAGCTTTGTTGAAGGGTAAAAGTGGGGGCAAGCGCAAGGCAGAGGTCGGTTCTGGTAACCGTCCTATTACCCGAGCTAAGGTGCAAAAGTTGCGATTGCCCCCCAGCTTCCCTGTCTCAACTACTGGAGCCCCTTCTAAACCATCGAGCTCTCTTGTTTTGACTCCTGGAGTTACTGCTCCCTCATCGAGCTCTCCTCGAGCTCTCCTCGAGCCCCAGAGTTCCTTCCCTCAACAGGAGCCCTGCAGGCTCCTGATAGAGCTCATGCACAAGACCAGACCTTACCCTCATCATCTGAGGTTGAGAGAGCCCTGGGGTTAATTCCTCAGCTTCAGCTTGCCTCTCCTCCTGTTGGATCATCTGAGAACGTCCTCCAGCTATCTCAACCGAGCTCCAAGTTGGAGAAAGGGGAGTTCCCTAAGATAGAAGGGCATCAAGATTCTTTCTTTGACAACATTGACCTTGCCGCAGGTGCTATTACTTCTATCATTCCTGATTCTGACGTTCTTAGGGCTGCCACTATGCCTCTTGAAAGCTCCATCAACTCAGCTCTCTACGGAGCTACAGCTGTAAGTGCCTGTTATTCTTCTCTAAGCCCCTACTTTATGCTTGTCTTTTCTTTTTGCTCCTTATTTTTGATCGTATTTCTCCTCAGCTGGCTATACATGTGAGGGGTTTGCTCAGTCGAATCCGTTCTAAGCTGAATAGTTTATCTTAAGCTATAGAGCTCATGTCATTCTTTATAAGGTGAATAGCTTATCTTGAACTGTAGAGTTAATGTCATTCTTTATAAGCTGAATAGCTTATTTTGAGCTATAGAGCTCGTTTCATTTTTTATATAAGCTGTAGAGCTCGTTTGACATATACTTTTTTTTTTTTGGAAGCCATATGAGGACAAATCAAGGGCTTGCTATTTTTATTGAGAATAACTTTATTACAAGGAAAACTTACTGAAAGAACTTCTTAAGATGCTCGGCATTCTAAGAGTGAGGTAGGATCTTTCCTTCTTCTGTTTGTAACTCATAGTTCTCAGGCCTAATTATTCTTGAAACGATGTAGGGGCCTTTCCAATTTGGCCCCAACTTTCCATGCATGGGGTCCTTTCTCGCAAGCAAAAGCCTCCTAAGCACCAAATCTCCAACCTTGAAGCTTCTGTGCCTTACCTTCCTGTCGTAGTACCTTGCGATTTTTCTCTGATAATTCTGAATGTGCTGCAGAGCTCTTTCTCTCCTTTCATCTAAGAGGTCGAGATTTAGCAGGAGGGATTCATCGTTATGCTCTGACTCCGTGAGCTCGGTTCTAGGGGATGGTAACCCTATTTCTACAGGCGATACTGCTTCGGTTTCGAAAGCCAAAACAAATGGTGTTTCCTGAGTTACTGCTCTAGGGGTTGTTCTGTATGCCCACAACACCTCTAGGATATACTCAACCCATTTTCCCTTCAAAGACTCGAGCTTGGTCTTCAAGGCTGCTTTGATCGTCCTGATCGTCACCTCTGCTTGTCCATTTGACTGTGGATGGGCTGGGGCCGAGAAATAATTCTTTATCCCCAACTCTGCACAAAACTTCTTGAATTTCGGGTTGTCAAACTGTTTCCCATTGTTAGAGACAATTGCTCTAGGTGCCCCAAACCTACAGACTATAGATTTTTATGTTAAATTCTGAACTTTTTGCTCTGTGATTGTTGCTAGAGGTTCCACTTCTGCCCATTTAGTAAAATAGTCCACTCCAATTATGGCGAATTTACACTGTCCTATGCTGGTGGGAAGAGGGCCAAGGATGTCCAATCCCCATTGCTGAAAGGGCCAAGGGCTTACCACCGACGTTAGGAACTCTGGTGGACAATGAGAGATGTTGGCATGTATCTGACACGCCTTACACTTTCTAACCAGGTCGGTGGCATCCTTTAGCATGGTGGGCCAGTAATATCCCTGCCTCAAGGCTTTTCCTGCCAGGGTTCGAGCTCCAATATGGTTACCGCAAATTCCTACATGGATCTCCCTAAGTATGTAATCAGCATCCTCATCTCCTACACATCTGAGGAGAGGCATCGAGAATCCTCGCTTATATAAGTTTTCCTGTAAAATAGAGAATCTGGCTGACCTTACCTTTATCTTTGTGGCCTCCTTGGGGTCTGCTAGCAAAGTTCCGTTCTAAAGATATTCCCTAATTGAGTCCATACAGACTGGTGGGGAAAGGATTGGGAAAACTTCCTCCTTCTCAATTCTTACTGATGGTTCCGCCAACTGCTCCACCGGTACCAACCTGTCCAACTTTTCCTATGAAGCTATTGTTAACCTCGCCAGCGCATCTGCTCGAGAATTTTCTGATCTGGGGATATGTATAACCTTGACTTGCACAAATTTCCTGATCAACTCTTCCACCTTTCTGAGGTAGAGGACCATCTTCTCGCCCTTGGCCTCGTAAGACCCCTCTATCTGCTTCACCACGAGCTGGGAGTCACTATAGATCTCCAACTATTCCGCCTCCATTGAGTGAGCGAGATTTAACCCTACTATAACAGCCTCATATTCCGCCTTGTTGTTTGAGGCCTTAAATTCAAACCTTAATGCATATTCAACATCTATTTCATCAGGGGAGGTCAAAATTAGGCCAGCACCGCTGCCCTGGGCGTTGGCGGCTCCATCTACCGAAAGCTTCCACGTAGGGAGGTCAGGTACCAGCTGCGAGGCCCCCGCGGGTGCTCCCGTGGTGAATTCTGCAATGAAGTCTGCGAGCACTTGTCCTTTGATGGCTGTTCTTGGTTTATACCTGATATCAAACTCACTGAGCTCGATGGCCCATTTAACCAGCCTACCCGAAGTCTCTGGTTTACGTAACACTTGCTTCATTGGCTGATCTGTTGGGATCTCGATAGTGTGAGCTTGGAAATATGGCATAAGCCTTCTAGCAGTCGTAACTAAATCTAAAACAAGCTTCTCCATCTTCGGATATCTCTCATCTGCCCCCCTCAGAGCTCTGCTACAATAATAAACTGGTTGCTGAGCTCTGTCATGCTCCCTTACTAACGCTGCGCTTGTCGAGAAATCTGAGACAACTAAATAGAGAGTAAGGACCTCACCTTCCAACGGACTCACCAGAATAGGTGGGGAGCTCAGATAATTTTTCAGTGCTCCAAACGCTTCCTCACACTGGGCATCCCACTGAAAGGCCTTCTTTAGGACTTGAAATAAGGGTTGACACTTGTCGTTGGATCTGGACACAAAACGACTTAAGACAGCTATTCTTCCCGTTAGACGCTGCACCTCCCTTGTATTGGATGGAGGTTGCATATCCAGTACTGCCTTCACCTTCTCTGGGTTTGCCTCTATCCCTCTGATATTAACTATGAAGCCCATAAACTTTCCAGCAGAAACTCCAAAGGCACACTTGGCGGGATTGAGCTTCATTTTGTACTCCTTCAAGACCTGGAAAGATTCCGTCAAATGCTTGATGTGGAGCTCTGCTTTCAACGATTTGACCAACATATCATCGATGTAAACCTCCATTGTCGTTCCGATCTGCTTGTGGAACATCTTATTCACCAAGCGTTGATAAGTGGCTCCAGCATTTTTCAATCCGAAGGACATGACCTGGTAGCAATACGTCCCTTGCTCGGTTATGAAGGAGGTCTTCTCCTGGTCATTAGGGTCCATTCTTATTTGATTATACCCAAGGAAAAAGTCCGTGAAGCTGAGGAGCTCATGCCCAGCGGTGGCATCCACAATCAAGTCTATCCGAGGTAAGGGAAAACTATCCTTGGGGCAAGCCCGATTGACGTCAGTAAAGTCAATGCAGAGGCGCCACTTGCCATTGGTCTTCTTAACGAGGACGACATTAGCTAGCCACACTGGGTAATCCACCTCCCTGATGGCCCTGGCATGGAGAAGTTTGTTGACCTCTTCGTTAATGGCTTTTTGACGCTCTAGAGCGAAACTCCTCCTCTTTTGTTTGATGGGTTTGCAGCTAGGATTCACGCTGAGCTTATGCGTGATAACTGAGGATTAATACCCTCCATATCTTCTTGTTTCCAGGCAAACACCCCCATGTTTTGCCTCAAAAATTGGATGAGAAGTTCCTTAATCTCTCTGCTCAGCTTGGATCCTACATAAACAAGGTGTTCAGGCTTCTCATCTAGCTGTACAGGTTCTAGCTCTTCTGATGGGATTGGTTTGGTTTCCAGCTCGTCCCTCATGTAAAGTTCATCCAACTGAATGTTCTCAACCTCCTTCATCTTCACAGACGCCATGTAACACTCCCTTGCTACACGCTGGTCTCCCCGGACCACTCCGATTCCGTTCTTTATTGGAAATTTGACGACCAGGTGGTAGGCAGATGGAATAGCCCTCATAGAATTGAGGGAAGGTCTTCCAAGCAGAATGTTGTACGCAGAAGGCGCATCAACCACTAAGAATTTTACGGTTGTGGTGGCTTGGCAAGGCGGGTCACCTAGGGTGAGCGCAAGCTGGATTGATCCTAAGGGGAGCACCCTTTCTCCTGAGAAACCTAGCAAATGGGCACTTACTGGTTCGAGTTTTTCCCTTCCTATGTCCATCTTATCGAATGCAGTCGCAAAAATGATGTCTACCGAACTGCCATTGTCAATCAAGACTCGATGAACAGTTCTGTTGGCTACCACAACTCTTACCACCAAGGGATCATCATGGGGGTATTGGCACCCTTCCAAGTCCAAGTCTGAAAAGTGATAGCTATGTCCAAGCGTGGCGCTTTGGACACAGTATTCACCTCGAGAGCTTCTCCGGCCCCTGATCCTTCGGAGGCGAGCTTTCCTGGCTAAGCTGGATTCTCCGCCTCCTGCAACCCCTCCAGATATTACTCTAATCTCTCCCAGAGGTTGCTGATGTGGTGCAAGTGCTTGCTGTTGAGGTGACGGTGGTGGAAGAGCTCGATTCTGATTATCATGGGCTACAAAGTGACGTAACTGCCCTCGTTGGATTAAAAACTCGATCTCCTTTTTTAGCTGTATGCAATCATCGGTATGGTGACCATGATCTCTGTGGTAGTCACAATACTTTGTGGGGTCTCTCTTGGCTGGATTTGCCTTCATCCGAGGTGGCCACCTCAGGAACTTCTTGTTCTGGACCTCATACAAGACCTGGGACACAGTGACGGTGAGCAGGGTGAATTGCCGAGGTGGGTACCTAGGCTGTAGTTCAGGCTGCAGAGGGCCTAAGCGGTCTCTAACATTTTCTCTTCTCTTTGGGGAGTGATCTCTATCCCTCCTTGGAGACCTTTCTCGTTCTTTTTTTTTCCTGGGCCTTCGGTCCCTCTTCTTTTCTTCTTTCCCCTTCTCCTTGCGTGATGATGCACTCCCCACCTTGGAAAGGAGTGCTTCTTCACCATTTATGTACTTTTCTGCATTGGCTAACACCTCAGCCATGCTTGCTTGAGGGTTCTTTGATATAGAGAACATCAAGTCCTTTGACTGCACTCCTAACCCTGCAATGAAAGCAGTAATGGCAAATTTTTCGTCCGAAACATCTATCTTTAGAGATTTTGAATTGAATCTCTGTACATAAGATCGCAGGTTCTCATCAAGTCTCTGCTTTATATTTAATAAATGATAGCTCGACTTCCTATAGATCCGAGCTCCGATGAAGTGAGACACAAAGGAAATGGAGAGTTCTTTGAAAGAATAGATCGAAGCTGGGGGGAGCCTATTGAACCATGCTAAGGCGGACCCCTTCAGGGTGATGGCAAAGGCCCTACACCGCACTGGATCCTGGTACCCATGCAGCTCCATTTGATTTTTGTAGGTGTTGAGGTGATCCACGGGGTCTTTTGTCCCATCGAAAACCTCTATCTGAGGCATTCTGAATTTCGGAGGAAGAGGGAAATGCAGCACCCCAAGAGTGAATGGGGATTCAGTTTGTTGCACCAAGGCATCCATCGTTACTGGAGTCTTGACCTTCACTGCCTCCCTCATGTGGCTGAGCTCTTGCTAGATGTCCTTGAAACGTTGTTCCCAATATTGCTCCATCATTTCCTGTTGGAAAGGTCTAAAACCGTTGTTTTCGATCCCTTCGTTTTGGCTCTGCGCCTCATCATGGTTGTTATTCCTAGGTGGCGAATGGGGAGCCTGGCTGTTCTCCCCTCCTTCATACACTTCTCTGAGGGGATCGAGGTGATGTTGTTCTCTACGGGGGAGATTATTCTGGCCTTGCTGGGCAGGTTGTGCCTGCTGAGGACTTCGTAAGAGCTTCAAGAGCTCTTCATTTTGCTGAAGTAGGCGCTGGTTGACCAGACAAAGAGCGTCTAATTCGTTGTTGGTTGGAGGATCCACCGTAGGAGGATTATCTCCGACGGTGGGCATAAAGTCACGTAGGTTTTCTGGTTGTCTCCCACTAGTGACCTTTTGTTGGTTTTGCACCCTTGGGGGATTCATCTGATTTTTGCTCATATTCCTTGTGGAGACCATCAATTACTGAAGAATCAGTATATTTGTAACAAGAACAGTCGTTCCCACAGACGACGCCAAACTGATGGTGTAATTCCACGTGAATGAGCAATGAGATAGGGTTCAATTGTATGGGATGGATCTGAGCTACAAGGCTCGTGAATTGGTGGATGAGTGCTCTGATTAACCGAGGTGTAGTGTGCTCAACATAATAGAAATATAGTGGTTCACCGGCTGATGAGCTCGGCTAGTCCACTCTCTAATGGAGGCACTTGCTCCCTTCTCTTTATTGATTCTCAAAGAAGTTTACATAATTCTTCTCTACATTCCTCCCTTTGTTGGGGGTAATTGTTCAGTACTTATAATATTATTCCTAACCCTAAGGGATCTCTACCGAGATCTACGCCCCCTATTCATGGGATCCCCCTTAATTCTGGGAGGGGATCTTGGTTAATTAAGGGTTTCCTGCCTAGGATGTTGCTTGATTTTTATTTGGGAGGTGCTAGCTATCATTCAACTACTTCCCCTACTGATTTGGCTACTATTTCGGATGTGAGAGCCAGAGCTCTCTGATCTTCTGAGCCCTGGAGCTCCGAACTGACATTTCGATCTGACCTCATGGACTGAACTTACACTTAGAACTGATTTTGGGTACTATCAGAATGATTAGATATACAAGTCTTATTATGGATGCAAAGAAACTATGACATCTAAACCTCAATTGAGCAATCATAGGAAGCAATATTATACGGGTAATTAAAAGTGGGACTTACTGACCGTTACACGATAAAACTTTCACCTATGGGAGGGGAGATACATATATTTTTTTTGGGGAGGGGGGTGTGGAGGGAGAGATATTTATTAAACAATGAAAAATTATTGATCATACACAAATTGGTATTCGTGCAAGATCAATAGTCAAGTATATAAATGGGTGCAATTAATAAACAATAATGACAGACCAATGACAAAACTGTAAATATGAAGTCAACACAAAGATATATAGTAGTTCGGTCTAGGTGATCTACTCCACTTTCGGGAAACGGTAGCGGTGGCCGGAGGTCTTTATTGATGAATAAAGTAACCGGGAGAATTATAGTAATAAGGAGAGAGAAACTTGGTGTAGAGAGGCAAAGCTCTAGGTGTAGTATGTGTAGGAGTCTCAAGGTGTAGAGACCTCAAAAAGGTGATGCCCCTCTATGTGGAGAGGGCTTACATTATATAGGTTTGGTAAGGCGGTGACGTGAGGAAGATGACACTACTCTTTTGGTAAGTACAATTAAGGTAGAATTGAATTTCTTTGATTGTGTATCCCAATAGTTTCTCTCACGTGCTCCTATCTCTCCGGGCTCCTTGAATCCTGACCTCGGTCGGATTGGGTCGGACTGGCAAAGTGGGCCTGGGCCGCCCTTCAGCTGACTTGGGCCCTCTTGATTTATTGGGTCTGGCCCAGTTGATTTTGGGCTCATCAATTATCATTAACACCTATTAATCCACCTTATTCAATGTTAGAATACAACAAAAGGAGACTATGAACTTCCTTCAGTGGATCGTTTCAAGCAAGGACAAATTCAAAGTTTATTAAACATAAAATTAAAAACTGCTCTACATCGCATGTACAGAAGAAATAAAAAAGAAATTAATTATAATTTGGTACAAAAAATGAGACTAATTATTATCATTTACAATTAAATCTGATAATTTTTTTATCTTTTAAAAGTGTTACAAATCAATGTCATCAACAAATATTTTTTTCAGAAGCTCTCGTGGTTATGCTGCAATCTGTAGTGGGCTTGTCTGGTTGGAAGAACAGCTGATACTTTGGGCTTTGTTGTAGTAACATGATATGTCCTCTTTGCTTCATCTTATTTCTTTTTGTTTCTCACCATGTATACTTTTGTTCTTGGGATAGCATCTCTTCTTCTGTTCTGTTAAAGAAGAGCTGCCATTCCTTTTGTACCTTTTCTTTTCTTGACATACTTTGTATACGAATTCTTTTCGGTTTAATGAAATCCTTATTTACCAAAAAAAAAATTATTTTTTTTCCTATATATAAAATCATGGTAACAATCTTCCATTTATGACTTTAGATTCTTACATAACGACACTCATTTTTATATAATAATAAAATAATTCTATAATTTAAAAAAATTACAAAATACCCCTAATATGTTCAAAACTTATTCAGACATGTCTGAAACGTATCCATTGTATGGATAGTGAACTTTATTAAATATTAGAACTCGTTATTAGACTTAATGTTATAATATATTAACGCTGTGTTTGGTATGTAGTATTAGACTTTGGGAATGGAATGATCATTACTTGGTAATGCTCATTCCATTGTTTGGTTTATGGTAATGAAAATTCATTCCCATTCCTAACCATTCTGTTGGAATGACTAATCCCACTAAATATAAGATTAATGATTACCAAATTAATCATGGTATTACCCATTCCCAAATCAGTCGGTAATGAACCCAATTCATCTAAACGAAAAACCCGATCGTCCCGACTCTCTGCCTCTTCTTTGTTCTCCTCTCACCTCTGCGTACTGTTCATCTTCTCTCTCTCTCTCTGTGCTCGTTTCACCTCTATGACTACTCCTCCCTCACCGGAACTATGGCAGTACCTCCATTCTCTGCCTCTTTCTCATCTCTTTGTGATGCAAGGGACCATATCGATGACCAGGACTAGATCGACCTGACCTTTCCACCAATCTCAGGTAATTCCTCAATGCAATTGATCTATAATTATTCACTATTGATTGGCAAATTGTGACTAACAAGAGACCTAGTGAAATGCTTTACAATGCAGACAAGGTATTTGTGAAAATACCAGAGAAAAAAAAGAGAAATTTCCTTACTTTGTTATACTATTTGATTCTTGGTTTCATACTCTTCCAATCAACTGCTATTTGATTCTTGGCAACAAATTGGTGGTGTGATTCTTGGTGTGTGTTCTTTTACCTGCTTTTAGTTACTGGGGTTTCAGAAATGTAATGGTTACTTCTGCAACCAATCTGAGGTGAGCATGATGATTGCAAATTTGTTGCCTCCAGTTTTGCTCCAGGTTGCCACTATAGCCAATGGACATCTTCACCAATCCAGGTGAATTGTCCGCCAATGCCTTCTCTTCCAATGGACATATTAGACTTAATGTTATAATATATTAAGTACTGAAATTAGGTTCTAATAGTATTAGTAGGATCCAATAGTATTGGTCAAAGGTTAGTAATCATTTAGGTAAGGATTTTTTATTCTAATCCATATCACAAGAACACAATAATTGGGTGGACACAATTAAATATATTTAAATTTTATTTAAAAAAATATATAGCTAATATCAAGCAAAAAAAATTAAGGGTGGGCATGTGCCGCCCCTAGCCCAATGGTAGCTCCGCCCATAATATATGAAGTAAAAGTATTTAGCTTTAGGTTAAACTTATACATTGAGCATTTGGTTATTGAACTCCTCTTATCTCACAATAAGTAGTATCAGAGTCCTTCTAAACAAACTACTTCCTTAAAATTTGCATTTTATTCACAAGTATGAACAGATTAAGTGAAGCCCATAAAGGCCCAACCTATAGGTCACTAAAGCCATTGTCTAGGGCCCTCAAATTAGAAGAAAAATTTGGGGATCCAAAATAAAATTTTATACAATGGTATGCAATCTAGATATTGGGATATAATTTAAATACTCAATACATTTTAACAATTGAATTAACATGAAGTGCTAACTTTAAATAAAATACATTATTTATCCAATGTATTTAGTCTACAAATCAAGTACAAGTAATATTATCATAACATTTTTAGAACCTCTTTCAAAAAAAAAAAATAAGGACCATAGAGTTCAACATAATTTTCTTATCTCACCTAATGTTTATATTATATGTATTATCATTTTGCAGTCTTATTATTAAAATTAATTGTCTATCGTATAATAGGTATGAATAATGATTTTATATTTCTATAACTTAAATTTAAGGCTATTTTTTGATCAATTTGTTTATAATGAATATAATAACTATAAAATAGAATGAATAAAACTAATACACTATTTGAAACTAATCAACCATAGTTTTTTTACTAATTAAACTAATTTTCAATTATGTTTTTCTTTATCTTCAACAAATAACATGTATCATTTGCATTTGATCTCCAAATTTGACTACAGTTAACACAATTTTTATTTGTAAAATTTAAATTTAAATTAGTATGTTGTATCTCAATAAAAAAGACAAAACAAATAATTATTAAATAAACATATTTTAATATTTTGATAACTATTTAATACTCATACTATTATTGAATAAATATTACTAAGGCCCCACATAACATTTTTCCCTAGGCCCCTAGTTGGGTTGGGCCGCCCCTGATAAAGGTTGAGGGAGATGGTGTGAGATCAGGACTAAATTCGGTGGGCTTTTGTTTTACCCTATGCTTTATTTAGTTTCAAGATACCAAGTTGTCTACCTATAAACCTAAAAGAAAGGGAATTACCTTAGAGTAATTTGTGAGACTTGAGTTCTACTTTTAGACCGAGTGAATTCTACGTACCTTTATTTTTGCCATGGGAATCTTGTCACCAACAAGACTCAATAACTCCTGATTTATTTGTTTGCCCTTCAACGCCCTTATCTCACTTTACCCTCTCAAGTCTCAACTACAATTGAACTTCAGCTAAATAGAAAGTTTAAAAGAAAGCCAACCACAAGTTCTGAGTTTGTTGGTCAATCAATACCCATTTCATTACAACCTGTGCTAACCAAGCACAAAGTATACAGAAAGGATAGCGTTAGAGTGTCCAGGTAAATTATACCAGTTCTATTCCTAAGAATACTTTTCCATTTTCAATGCTAAACAGATAATATAGGAAGGGCAAATTAGGCGGTTGCACCCTCAACACCATTATCTCACTTTACTCTCTCAACTACAATTCTGATCTCACTTTGGCCCTCAACGACGGAGTTTCTCATGTTGCCTTCTCAACTATCAATTTTCGCACATTGCACTTTTCACTTTTAATAGTAGTCATTGGTTTCATATTTACCCCAATTTTAGACACTAAAAACATGTATTATACTACACATAGGGATGTTTTCTATCCAAACATGGTGGAAGTTTAATTCCAGGGTAGTAATCATTTCGAATAATTGAGGGGATAATGTGTGAAAATTTATAGTTGTGGGGTAATGTGACATAGTTGACATGCTCAATGTATATTTTATCTGCAACAGAGTTTGTGTTGTGTTTGAACGAGAGAGAGAGAGAGAGAGAGAGAGAGAGAGAGAGAGAGAGAGAGAGAGAGATTGTCAATATTATAGTTGCCACTTATAAATCTACCTTATTTAATGTTAAGTACAACACATGGAGACCACATAAACTCCACTTCTGGGATTATTTCAAATACAAACAACATAATAATTATCAGTAGTTTGGCAACTTCCCTTCTAACCTAACCAATTCTGGGGACCCCATAAACAATGCCATTCTTGTTAACCCAAACCCAAACCCTATCACAACGAAAGTCTTGGATGACGAATGAACCTTCTGGCACAATGATAGCATTGACCAAAGGATTCTCCCTTTCAATTATTGTCATTGCAGTCTCTCCCTGCACCCCAACAAGCTCGGGCCATGAACTCTTACCTGAATTGACACAAAACTTTGTATTAGATTACCATGTCATATGTTTTCCGTTCTAAGAAAAAGTACGGACTATACTGAAAATTTGAGAAATTCATGGCTGCAACAAGTTACGACTCCATGGGTTTCAAAAAATTGGGATCGATAGTAAGTTTTTGGGATCGATCCTACTTGATGTCATTAAGTCATAAGTTCACTTGTTAGAGTCGTAATTTGAATCGTACCTTGCGACATAATACCGAAAATAATTTTTTGTACCGAGAGTTCTTTCTCTAATATTTGTACAAATTAGAATATTATGATGGATGCGAGGTAAATAAAAAAAATATAAATAGAAATGAAAATATTCGTAAAACTATAAAAGTAACACTGATATGAGATAAATTATGAAAGAATTGACATAGATGACTTAGATATGTTTATAACAAACCTAGTGTTGTACTAAAAAGTAATGGTATTGTGAGAAATAGAGGTAAGTCAAAATTAAATTTTAAACAAAATAGAAAAAAAGAACATGACATCTTATAGTTTAAAGAAAAGTATGACTCTAGATAGAGTATAATGAAAAAATAGAATTCATGTAGCCGACTTAAAATAGTTTAGATAATGATTTTGTTGAGGTGAGTATTTGTACTCTCTATCTCGCATTACAAGCTCTAAAAGTATTCTTAGCAATAAAACTTGAACTTTTTACCTTCACACTGTGATGACATCCTCGAGGCTATGCGTTTTTTGTTGCTAACTTGCTATGCTACCTTCTCTTCCTTAGTAATTGATATAACCAGGCTGTAACGAAATGGGTATTTATAGACCAACAACATGATAGCTTCTGGCTCATCTTTTTAGACTTTTACTAGGCCTACTGTGTAAAGAGATTGAAGTTGCACAAAATGCAAGAGAAAAGTATAGATTTAGCTCAAGTTTGACTGCATCGGGTGACAGCCCAAGTTCATGGAATTTCCACCCAAGAGGCTTGAGTTAGACAGTTATAACAATCAGCCTTGGTATTTTATGTTATTTGTGGTATTTCAAATATAATAAAATTCCTTATTAAAGTTTGAGATTTGAAACATGCAATTTAAAACAAAACAGTAACAGTCAAGAACGAAACAACTATATTAGTATGTACGAAACAGTTACAGATACGAACAAAACAGTAACACAATAAATATGTAATTTAAAAAAGGGATAAACTGACCCGTTTGTAGAACAAAAACTATTATTGAATTTGAAGTTAATAAAAGCTAGTGTTTAACAGTGTCCTTAAGACAGATTTTGCCCTCACACATGGTGTTTATGAAAATCAAAGTGTCTGCTTCCCAGGATACAATGATCTTCACGCGAATAGAAGTAGCACTCAAATCTACTTGTCCAGTGAATCAGAAATTATGTTGTGTACTCTCCAAATACAGATTGTCTTAATGCCGAAATGTAATGTACTAATACTTGCCTTAATTCCAAAAATTAATTGATGCAGAATGGTAATGAGCCTGAATTTATATAGGCAAACTGATGACTGTTTCGGACAGCCACCATGCGAAAAGACACAACCAGAAGACACCATTCAATAACTGTTCACTCCAAAAATTGATTGATGCGAATTTTAAATCCAACAGGTACTGAAATTAAATTTCGGATTAAGAAATTCACGCCCAATTTGTTAAACGAATTTTCTCCAAAAAGATAGGGCTTGATCTAAAACAATTCGCGCCTGGTCGGGTCGTGACGAGGAGGGTGGCGCATGTGTAGCTGAACCGAAGGCATGTAGGCGCTTGCTCCACTCACAAAATTATGGTACCCCTTGGGACCCAATCTCATAGAGCAAACTTGGTCTATATATGCTTATTTAGAACTTTTTCAATCAATGTGAGATTGGTATCAAATCCCACAGTGTACAACTTCTATTTTTACATTTCAAGATGGTCATTTTAGAGCCTATTTTTTCATTCGTTTCTTAACCAATTTGAGCAAGCAAATATACTATGTTATTCTCCTCACGGGATAGAATACGAATCCACGAAAGTTTACTCGAAATAACGAACGAGTTCCACTTTAATTAAGGCTCAAAATCGACCAAAAACTCAGTTTTTACATTTAAAAACTGTTTTGGTCCAACATTTTGATTCTAAACGACTTAGATTAGTTGGATATGGATTGAGTTTTTGGATTGAATATTCAAATATGAATTTGATTTATTACTGTCCGATTCAATAATAACTTGATCCAAAATTTATAAAATTGTGATTATTTCATAAAATTTATGTATAATTTGTGTAAATCAATTCTAATTAAGTTTATTTGGATTGGGTCAAATATTTAGATTAAATATCGCACTTTTAGTGAACTTTGTTATGGGCTGTAAAAATAAAATGAGTCGGATAAGCAGACAAGATTTCTTAAAACAAATTCAGATTGATACAAATTTGATACATTAATAGGCTTAATAACAGTCAAATGTCATACAAGTGGAGGAAAAAGAAAAGGGGCGAGGGGTTCTTGTGGGCGTCTGTATGGAATAGACATCAGAATCAAAGGCGGCACAACTCACCAATATTTGAACGTTAATTGTCAACTGTCAATGGGTGGTAGGCTTACGCAAGAGGATTTTGTTGGGTTTTTTTTTTTTCAACGTCCTCTTTTTGGGCAGCTATCATATTCCATGATGATCGAACTTTGCAGTTCTAAGGCAATCCTTATTTATCTATTGCCATCCTCCGCCCATGCTTCGCCATAGAGTTAGGTAGGCCTCCACAAGCTGCTAAAAGATTTCCGTTTCAAACACATGATGATCGAACTTTTATCCAATTATAAATTCGATGATTCAGATATAGATTGATTATTTTAACTAATGTTTGAATCTTACATAACATACGATCTTATACTATAGCGCGCATATTATACCTACTCTTTAGTACAACTGCTTGATGTGCTATAGTCAGTAGGTGGGGGGTTATGCACTAACCAAAGAGTTAAACAAAATAATAGTTGAGCACTGCCTGAATTCCTTATCATAATGGGAACAACACGTTTCATGTAATTCGAAGCGGATCACCCCCTATGCTAACTGAATCGAGTTTTGGGACTTATTCGTATGTATGCATGTATGTAAAGGTGATGCATAGATATTAGCACAAGCATGCTCTATTGTGGTTTAATTTCTAGCGTAATTATTTAAGCGTTAATTTTGACGGAACTCCTAATTATTACAAAAAGGGTAAATTATACGTTGACCACCTTAATTATGGAATCAATTCCAATTATCTTGAATTACCCCCTCAAAGAAATAAAAACATTACAATATGGCACAAAAATATTTTTATTGAAACGTTTTTAGAAGTAGATTACAACTTTTTTAGACCACATTATAACTTTGTGTTTCTTTGATGGGACAATATGAAAAAATTAATCATTCGAAGGACAAAACTAAAAAATTGTATATCTTTCGAGGAGCAAAATAAAATTTTCCCAAATATAATATACCCCGCAAAAAATTGTGGAAAAACTTCTAAAATACAAAGAGGTGAAGTGATTGGTCGATTTAGAATTTGAACGATCGAGTTCAACAAATTCAAGTTTTTATTGTTGACAAAAGGGGTAAAATTTACACGTAACGTACGTGCTCTTTGAAGCTTTTGTCTTGATGATTTATGTGGCTGCTAGATTTTGCATGCTTTGGGCTACACCTCAACGTCGATGAAACAGTGGCTAAATTTATGTTGAGGGATGGTGTATTCAACGAAGTAGCCTCAAAATATGACTGAAAAAAGTCAAAATGATTATTTTTTTGTTATATAAAATGGATATTCAGATAGACAACTCCACATATTCATCAGATAGTATAATCTTTCAGCATCACACTATTATCTGTAGGAGATCCCACCGCACCTATATCGGGGCCAAAGCTAAGATTTCACCGCATGCTTTGGGCTTGAAGAATAGACTTAGCCCCAACAAACTGTCGTAATTATGAAAATTTCAATCTAAGTACTAAATAAGAAAATCCGAATTCTTAACCATAGAACCAACTGCTTGTCTGTAAATTCCAAATGATTGATATTATAAATTAGAATTTCAACTAAATAATTTTGAACATCCGTACACTAAATGACCATCACCAATCCCATTAACAAAGTACATGATGGCGAGAGTTGCATATAAAATCAAGGACTAGAAAATCTTGGGAAAAAAAAAAATAGTATCGTATCTCTAAATTTTATTATTTTAATGGGTATTTTTATAATAAAAAAATTTATTATTTTTGTGGATAATTTATCACATTTATAGGTATTTTTATCACTGTTGTGGTAACTATTTTTATTACTTTTTTTCGATAAAAATAAATTATCATTTTTATGAGTAATTTATCACATTTGTGGTTATTTTTATCACTATTGTAAGTATTTTTATCATAACTTTGGTAACTAGTTTTACCAATTTTTTTGATATCACAATAGTGATAAACATCAATACAGTACCGAACTTTTTGTTTCTATACGATTGACAACTCCTAAAATCAAAAGTGGTACGACAACGAAAAGTAATTTTTTGTATTATAATTAATTTGAGTTCTTTGTAACCTTAACAGCCTGAATAGATTATCACTGTTGAATGTGTTCGTAATACCATCTCAGAATTGATATATAATATTACCAACTAATCAATAAACAAATAACTATGACTAATTGACCCTACTAATTGCACATGTTACGTTGCGTATTCTCTCCATTCCCTTCTAAATTAAGAATGAAGAAAGCCCATTTACATTTTGGACTATTTGGCTCCAAGTTTGTGCCTGATTTGACCCATTATTTGAACCATCTTTCCCTCCTATTTCTGGAAAAAGCTGTTGCTTTTCTTTCGGAAAGTAAAGCTGCTGCTTTTTTAGCCAACTGAAAAAACTGCTAAAGGAATAAGGGGTTTAAGTTAAGGTTCTCAATATGGCTGCTTTGGAGATGGTTATCACCATGGCTCAGATTGGTGTCTCATGAACTTTACCATTTTCAGTCACTTACAGGGATGCCTTTCAATGCATAGGTCAACACTTTTCTATATGATTGAAAGTATTGATTAATACCGATATAACTCTCAAATAATATACAATTTGACAAAATTTATCGATCCGTTGTAAGATCTATGCGCAATTTTTTGTAACCAAGAGTCTCATTTGTCAACCTTAATTTGTTCGAGTTATTTCTATCGAATTGGATTGTTTCTTCCTTTGTGATGTTCCAATGGAAGGTGAGAAATCTGTTGTATTTTGGTTCTTGATGTTGTGTTAAGGTTGAGAGTGCAAAAATAACTTTCTTTATTGTGACTAAGACGTCACGAGTTCAAGTTTTGAAATAATCTCTTCGCATAAGGAATAAAATAGTGTGCATACACCCTCCCTGGACCCCATAGTGATCGAAGTTTTGTGTACTAGATTGTCCTAAATATTGTTATGAAGTTGTTCAATTATGGCTGAATCAACCACGAGGTTTGTGATCAATATACTACATAAACTGTACACACGTGCACATACACACACGTAGAGAAGAAGAGAGAGAGAGAGAGAAAGAGAGATTATCAATATTATAGTTGCCACTTATAAATCCACCTTATTTAACATTAAGTACAACACATGGAGACCACATAAACTCTACTTCTGGGATTATTTCAAATAAAAACAACAGAATAATTATCAATAGTTTGGCAACTCCCTTCCAACCTAACCAATTTTGGGGACCAAATAAACGATGCCATTCTTGTCAACCCAAACCCAAACCCTATCACAACGAACGTCCAGGATGATGCTTGAACCTTCTGGCACAATGATAGCAGTGACCAAAGGATTCTCCCTTTCAATTATTGCCACGGCAGTCTCCCCCTTCACCCCAACGAGCTCGGGCCAAGAATCCTTTCCTGAATTGACACAAAACTTTGTATTATATTACCATGTTATATGTTTTCCATTATAAGAAAAACTACGGCCAGTACTGAAAAATTGAGAAATTCATGGCTGAAACAAGTTACGACTTGATAGGTTTCAAACAATTGGGATCGATAATAAGTTTTTGGGATCGATCCTACTAGATGTCATTAAGTCGTAAGCTCACCCATTAGAGTCATAATTTGGTCTGATTGAAGTGTAGCTTACGATACAATACCGAAAATAATTTTTTTATTTCCCTAATAGTTGTACAAATTATAATATTATGATGGATGCGAGTTAAATAAGAAAAATAGAAATAGAAATGAATATATTCGTAAAAGTATTGTAGAAAAAACTCTAATATGAGATAGATTATGAAAGAATCGACACAAGTGCCTTGAAGATGTGTATAGGAGACCTAGTATTGCACTAAAAATTAATGGTATTGCGAGAAATAGAAATAAGCCAAAATCAAATTTTTAACAAAATAGAAAAGAAGAACATGACATCTTATAGTTTAACGAAAATTATGACTCTTGATAGAGCACAATGAAAAAATAAAATTCATGTGGCCAACTCAAAATAATTGAGATAATGGTTTTTTTTTTAAAACGTAGATAATGATTTTGTTGAGTTGAATATCTCTCCCTTGCATTACAAGCTCTAAAAGTATTCTTAGCTATAAAACTTGAACTTTTTTACCTTTACACTGTGATGCCATCCTGGAGATTATGCGTTTTTTGTTGCTATGCTGCCTTCTCTTCCTTCGTAATTGATATAACCAAGCTGTAACGAAATGGGTATTTATAGAACAACAACATGATAGCTTCTGGCTGGTCTTTTTTGACTTTTACTAGCCCTAATGTCAAAAGATTGAAGTTTTACAAAATGCAAGAGAAAAGTATAGATTTAGCTCAAGTTTGACCTCATCGGGTGACAGCCAAGTTCATGAAATTTCCACCCAAGAGGCTTGAGTTAGACAGTTATAACAATCAGCCTTGTTTATACATGGTATTTTAATTCTAAACGAATGAGATTAGTTGGATATGGATTCAGTTTTTGGATCGAATATCCAAATATGAATTTGATTTATTACCATTCGATTCAATGATAACTCGATCCAAATTTTATGTAATTTTGATTATTTCATAAAATTTATGTATAATTTGTTTAAATCAATTCTAATTAAGTTTATTTAGATCGAGTCATATATTCAGATTAAATATCTCACTTTAGTGAACTCGATTATGGGCTGTAAAAATAAAATGAGTCGGATAGGCAGACTAGATTTCTAAAAACATATTCAAATTGATACAAATTCAATCGATTAGAATCAAAGGCGGCAAAACACTTCTTGCTTTCGGACTATCTCAATTGTCAATGGGCGGTAGGCTTACGCAAGCGGATTTTTTTGTTGTTGTTTTTTTTTTTAAGCCTCCCCTTTTTGGGCAGCTATCATATTCCAGGGTGCAGCTTGTCTGCGGTTGGAAGAAACCGCATGACATACGGTTTAATGAAACGGCTGCGTTTCATTTGGTTTTTCAAATTTTTTTTTTAATTTCCCCCTTATCAAAACGACGTCGTTTTGGACCTTTTAAAAACCAGATTCAGTCCCCTCCATTTTCTTTCTCCCGCTTGTTCTTCATCCGCCTGGTTCTCCCGCTTGTTCTTCATCCGGACTGGTTCTCTCGCTTCTTCACAGCTCAAACTTCTCCATCTTCTTCTTCGGCTGGTCTGGTTCTCCAGCCCAAGCTCTGAGCACTTGTCCGGTTCTCATTACCCTTTCTCTTGCATTTCTGGTATGGACGGAACCATTGTTTAACTTGTTTCAGAATATCTTGAATCATAATATTGCTATGACCCAAGATTCAGTTGATCAACTTGTCTATAGAGCTTGCGAATGCACAAACTACTTTTCTAATTTTTTGAAGTTTGGGAACTATTTTAGTATTTGTTTATTTCCTCCCACTTTTTTTTTTGTTGGTTGGTAAACAGACACATGGTAAGAGTTCCTTGGTGCTTTACATGTGCAAAATGAATTATTTATCTAAGTACCGTAGGCCACTTGCCATGAATCTATGCAAAATGAGTTGTGTTTCAAATCAATTATATAAGGCATAGATCTCAAGGAGAGAATATATGCATGTGCATCAAACAACCATGTCATGTGAAGCACACCACAACCCGATGCATTATTCATGGGTGTTAATGATACGATTTTCAAATTACAAATTTGATTTGTCAGATATAAAATGATATTTTTAGAAGAATACGAACTCAAATCTATAATGGATTATTTAATATCAAAGGATTAGGTGAAGAAAGGAACGACCTTACCAAGTCTTTGTGCCTTACATATGTGTAAGCCACTTGACAACTTTTTCATTTGCTAGTCGTTTTATATTGTTTTTTGGTGACCTAATCAATAATTATTGCTACCTTTTTTTTTATCAATGGGACCTACAAACCACTCACATTGGACAATTGTGACCAGGTGAGGGCTGTGGAATTGATTAAATACTCACACACACGTCTAAAGGCTGTCCGATGTGGGATAACCCCATAATTATTGCTATCTTGAATCATTGAATCTGCTGAAATGAATTGATTTTATAACAAACTAGTGTTTTTTTACAAAAATTATGTGTATTAATCTTATTGTAGGATACTATGATGGATGATTTGGGAGTTAATGCGACTGATAATATACCTCATATTGATATGCATTTTGATACGGAGGAAGATGCTTATGTGTTTTACAATAGTTATGGAGGGTCTGTGGGATTTAGCGTGAGGAAAGATTTTCAGAATAAAAGTTTGAAAGATGGCGTCGTCATTTACAGAAAATATGTTTGTTGTAAACAAGGTCAAAGGGGTCGTGATAAAAGAGAGTGCCAAATAAGGAAGCCTCGAGCAGAGACAAGAACAAATTGTCAAGCTCATATGTGCATATATCTTAATAGAGAAATTGGTAAATTTCTTGTGGCGAAGTGGAACGACAACCACAACCATCCTTTGCACCTTCATGAATGTATGCATATGATGCCATCCCAACGGAAGGTTACCGAAGCACAAGGCATTAATATTGATATGGCAACGGATTGTGGATTGTCACTTAAGGCTTCCTATGAACTTTTAAGTACTCAGTCTGGAGGAAAGGAAAGTCTTGGTTTCACTCGTCAAGACCAAAAGAATTACCTCCATGAAAGGAGGCAACGAGACTTGAGGTATGGTGAGGCGGGTAGTTTGTTGAAGTATTTTCAAACGGAAGCAGTGAAAAATCCTTCATTCTATTATGGAGTGCAATTGGATGCGAAAGAACATATTACTAATATTTTTTGGGCCGATCTAGTGATGATTATTGACTATGACAACTTTGGAGATGTTGTCTCATTTGACACTACTTTTAGAACGAACAAGGAGTATCGACCATTTGCATGTTTTACTGGGTTCAATCATTTCAGGGAGACAGTATTATTTGGAGCTGCATTATTGTATGATGAAACAACAACATCATTTCAGTTGTTGTTTGAGACATTCCTACAAGCTATGTCTGGGAAATATCATATTACCATCTTCACGGACCAAGATCAAGCGATGGCTAAGGCTATTTCTATTGTCATGCCAGAGACATACCATGGGTTATGTACTTGGCACCTTTGCCAAAATGCTTTGAAACATTTGGGGAACATTTATAAGGATGATTCACAATTTCCTGCTCGATTGAAAGAATGTGTGTATGGATATGAGGAAGAGCATGAACTATTTGAGGCTTGGGAATCGTTGCTTGTAGAGTATAAATTGGATGATAATATGTGGATGAAAGACACTTGGGCATTGCGAGAGAAATGGGGGCATGTGTATATGAAGAGGACTTTCACTGCAGGAATGCGAAGCACCCAATTGAGTGAAAGCTTGAATGCAGCCTTACGGAAGTACTTAAAGCCAGACCATGACATTGTTCAGTTCTTTGTACATTTTGAAAGAGTTGTCAATGATAAGCGGTATAAGGAGTCAGACTCAGAATACCAAGCTAGGCAAAAATTACCTAGATTGAAGTTAAAAAGAACTCCAATGTTAGTGCAAGCAGGGCAAGTGTACACTCCTACTATGTTTGAGCTGTTCAAAGAGGAGTATAATATCTTTCAGTGTGCTATTGCGACACCATGTGATGTGTTGGATGGGTGGCATCAATTTGTAGTTCGATTATATGATAAACATAGGGAGTATTTGGTCTTGGTTAAGGCTAATGAGGAGCTAGTCAATTGTAGTTGTCGGAAGTTTGAAATGGAGGGAATATTATGTGGTCATACACTTAAAGTCTTGGACATGATGAATATTAAGCAAATTTCCGAGCAATACATATGTAAAAGATGGAGACGAGATGCAAGAATGAGTTGTAGGACAACCCCCATTTTAATGTCAAATGAAGAGAATCCCAAGTTGATGGTGGCGTCACGTTACAGGCAGCTTTGTCCTAGAATGGTACAACTAGCTGCTTGATGCTCTGGTCTTCAACCTGCATATGAATTGGTGTCACGTGGTGTTGAGGAATTGTTCAAAGAAGTGGATAGTATGTATGCATCAATTGGTGATGGTGGCGATGATCCAATCCATGAAAATGTTGACCCAAGTGGAATAGAAAATGTTGACCCAAAACTTCTCCAAGTTAAAGGTTTAAAAAGAAAAGAAGGTGGTTACAAGGGTTGGGGTCGACTAAAATCTTGGCATGAGAAAGCAACAAAGAGAAAAAAAAAGAGCTTCCCAACCATCACATATGTCTACGGTATCGTATAAATATAATTCTAGATTTTTTTAATTCACTTCATATTTTTATTCACTTCCTATTTTTATAAACATAATTGTAAGTATTTTTGTATTCTAGGTACAAGGTTTCAGTCACCCGTGTACACCAGCATATGGTCATTCGATGTCTTCTCAAGCTTCAAATAGTGTACAAAGTGTTATGGTATGTGACCTTATTGTTAAATTTATTGATTCACATATTTATCAAGTTTCTTTGTCTGACCCCTTCTCATTAATGTAGGGTACTCCGACTGATTCAACATATGTGCATTCTGTAAATGCTGCTGAATCATTTTTCGTGAATGGGAGATACAACTTGTAATGATGCTTGGAGAATTAGCAGTTATAAGGATGCAGATGATCATTTTGTTGGATCATTTTGTAATTTTAATGAACCATGAATATTAGTTGGATCATTTTGTATTGTAAGGATGCTTGTTGTATTTATAATGAATGTGATATTTTCAATGAATGTGATCTGCCAACTCACAATAATAACCAAAACCCACAATTTCATTCAAATTAAACGCATAAATTCATTCACAACACAAGTTCTATCAATACACCATTGCTCTTACATTACAAAGTTCCATCACTACATTACAAAGTTCTAAAAAGAATGAATTACAAAAATCAAAGAACAAAATGTTCTAAAAATATGAAAAAATGGCTTTAATCCTTCAAGATGGACTAAACCATTTCTAATTACATTTTGGTAACCCTCTAAGTCTGAAAAACTTCTGCCTGCATCCCCAACTCCATGCTCCAGATCAGTGCAGTATTACAGGGACAAAGCAGAACAGTCCAATGCAGAGAGGAAAAAATAACCCAACATCCAAAACCATCAACAGAGTGCCCAGCTCCTGGCACCCATCCACACAGAATAGCACCAGTCCACAAAACCAAATCAACCCAACATCCAAAACCATCAAAACCACACAAATCAGTTCCTCATCAGCTACATGGCACAAACATATGTTGAATATCAGGTTGCAATAGAAATAGCAATAGCAATCAAAATGATATTCAACAATAGCATTTCCATTCCTCCATTTCCATTCTTCTTCTTGAGTTGTTCATCAGGTTGCAATAAATTCAATACCCCATCTTCAATCATGTCAGCCATAGATACATACCTGCAACCACATACGGAAGAGATGAGATAGAGAGTGAGGAAAACCTTTAAACTGTTTTTACTTGGAAATTTTTTATAATTGGATTTTGTACTTGGATCTCTCTTGGGAAAAAAATTAATGTAACTGGGCAAGAGACAATGACAGCAGGGAAAATGTAGATAATAGTGACACAAAATAATTTACAACCTCCAATTTGTCATTTGGACAAAACGTTGCAACCTTGCTCCATCCACATGCCACATATTGGAAGCATTGTCATGAGAAATTTCGAACTCATTTATAGGAGCAGTTTGCTGCTTCCGCATCATATCAGCAACATGGTTCAAATTTGATGGACCATTCCAACCTGAATCAAAAGAAGTGGTCAAGAATGTACAGGTATAGAAGAATTAGAAGAAATACAATGCCCGCGTGTGGAAATTGGAAAAACTACATCGGAAAAGGCAGAAAAAAATCATACGTTAAATTATTGAATGAAACATCCAATAAAATACAAGAGCTCTTCCTATGACAGTGTCATTTTACATTCCACTTTGTGAACCAAAGTGATCAAATCATACTTACAAGTTACAAATATTTGCATGGAGCACATACAGGCACCTAAAACTACAGTCTTTTTGTTGAGTAAGAACAAGAATCTCTCTTGGGAAACATTCAAAGGAAAATATTAGAAAAGTTACTTTGAACCCCTTTAATAGGTATCTTTACAAGAGATCCATGCAGGGCCTATATATATAAAGTTTCCACATTGCAGCAGTTGATGACAGTGATCAAACAAATTGTAGAAGAGAAAGCAAGGAAATATATATCGTCACGTGTATATGTGCATATAGATACAGAGAAAGAAAGACAGAACAAGCTTCCAATCAAAGAGAAAGAACTTACTGGGATGCCTGCAGCCTCCCCCATTTGGCACATGTAACGCCTGATTCCAAGCATGGCATCTCTTGCTCCTAACAATCCTTTGACAACTTTTGCTTTTCTCGGTTCATCAGCTTGCTCCCTCCATTGTTTCTTTAGGTGCCTATCATCAGCAATTAAGCTTACCAAATCCTTTCTGGCATTTTTCTCAAACAGTTGGAGGGCGGGGAGGTGTGTGTGAGAGATTTGGTTGAAGGAGAAAGAGGGAGACATAGAGAATGGGAGGGGAGAAGGAGAGAGAGAGATGAGATAACATACGTTGCCTGAAGTCGGAGCTGCCTGAGGTCGTCGGAGTTGCCTGACGTCGCCTAGATCTGCACCTCGCAAGGCTTTGCTGTTGAAGTAGCGATGAAGAGGGGTGCAGATCTGGATTTTCAGAGACAAAAAACGACGTCGTTTTTGGTATGAGCTGTTAAAAAAAAAAATTGTGAAAACCAGTGAAACGCCGGCGTTTCATTAAACCGCATGTCATGCGGTTTCTTCCCAACCGCAGACAAGCTGCACCCCATATTCCATGATGATCGGAAAGTCATATTTTCCCACCTCATGTTTTGAGTATGTTTTTCAATTGATGAAACTTTTATCCAAATCTAAATTCGATGATTCAGATATAGATTGATGATTTTAACTAATGTCTTAATCTTACATTATATTTTCATGACATGGATTTGGATGTACTATATCCGATTTGATTCTAACTCAATACGAATAGAGAGTTAATCACTTTTGTTGTATAACATAATATACGATTACTAGTTATTATCTTGCCTTTGTCTAAAGGCACAGAGTAATAAAAAAAATTGTCAATCATAAACATATTTGTATTCACACTCAAAATTAAATCACAAACATAGAGGAGAGATAAAAGAATTTAAACACCCATTGTGGTGGGGGTGAGCGATGGTAGTGGTGGTGGGCGGCAATGGTGGTGGTGGGAGACAGTGATGGTTGTGGTGGTCGACGACGACCGTAATGGTGGTGGTAACCGTGGGTGACAACGGTGATGATAGTGGTGGATTTTGAATGAAGATGGTGGTAGTGACAGCCATGAGTGATGGTTATGGTGGTGGTGGGTGTGGGTGGTGGTGGTGGTGGGCGACGGTGATGGTGGTAGACAATAGTGGTGATGGGGGGACGACGGTTGTGGTGGCGGTGATGGGCGGTGACGATGGTGGTGGTAGGTGTGAATGGTGGTGGGCGACAACGGGTGCGTGTGTGCGACGGTTGTGGCCGATGGTAGTGCATGACGGTGGTGGTGGTAGGGGTGGGTGGGGACGGCGGTGGACAATGATGGGTGGTGGTGGCAGATGTGGTGAGGGTGGGTGATAGTGGCTGATGACGATGGTGAGTAACGACTAGTGGTGATGGGTTGTGGTAGTGGGTGGTGACGGTAGGCGACAATGGTGATGAGATGACTGTGGTAATAGTAATAAATATAAGAATGAAATGATGATGGTGATGAGTGGTGGAGGTGGGCGGTGATAGTAGCAAGTGGTGGTAGGTGACGACGGTGGTGGTGGGGTGGTAGCGATGATGGTGGTTGCGACAGAGGTGACGGTTGACAGTGATGGTGGTAGTAGTGGTGATGGTGGTTAGGGTGGCGGTGGTGGCGATGGTGGTAGGGCGGTGGTTGTGGTGGTGGGACGGCGGTGGTGGTGGTAATGAAGTGTTTTGTGGAGAAGTCATTTTAAAGAAGTAGAAGTTATTTTTTTTTTTACTTTTACTTAGTTACTTTTTTAAGTAGTAAAATTATTTTTGATTTATTTTGAAGTAATTAAAATAAATTGTTCTAAACACTATTTTTTTTTTTAAAGTGTTTATGAGAAGTCATAAGTCTTAGAAGTACTTTTAAAAATTCACTCCAAACAAATCCTGAGAGTGCCTATTTTTCCTATTAAATTTGGGAAATTAATATTAACTTTCAAATTAACTATAAAGTAAAATTTAAAACGATCTCAATTGTAAAATACAAAAGTCATTTTTTTTGTTGTATTTTATTATATAGATACTATAGCATAATATACTTGCTCTTTAGCACAATTTGCTTGATGTGTAATAGTTAGTAGGTGTGGGGTTATTCACTAGATGAAGAATTAGACAAAATAATAATTGGGCGTTGCCTGAATTCCTCATCATAACGGGGAACACCACGTTTCATGTAATTCAAAGCAGATCACCCCCTATGCTAACTGAATCGAGTTTTGGGACTTATTTGTATGTATGCATGTATGTAAAGGTGGCGTATAGATATTAGCACAAGCATTCTCTATTGTGGTTTAATTTCTACCGTAATTATTTAAGTGTTAATTTTAACGGAACTCCTAATTATTACAAGGGTAAATTATATGTTGATCACATTGTCTTCTTAACTACTTAAATTAATTTCACATTATCCCAAAGGGTTAATTGCGGCTGTGGTCCCCAAAGTATTCATTTTGTCTCATTTTGGTCCCCAACCTTCTAATTGCATCAAATTGGTCCCCAAAGTATTACATATACACTTACCTAGTCCCTGCCGTTGACGCCGTCCAGAATTCTGTCTGTTCATAGTCATGTTCCATCTGCATGACCCAGGTGAGGGGCTTATATGACATTTAGCCTCCTCCCATTACTGGAGGGAAACCTTCCTACCATCAGTTATGACCCATTTAGCCTCCTCCCTATGACCCATTGTCTGTTACAGAGCATAGGAACTGAGAGGGAGAAAATGAGGGGAAGGGAAGGAAAGGGATCAGTAGCGGTTGGAATGGTAGCAACACCATGCTACTGTAGACAAATAGGCAAAATGAGGACCTCATGGACCGATACCAACCCAAGAAGAAGGTTCATTGGATGTGAAAGATATGAGGTAAAAAAGATGTTCTGGATTTTGTTACTGAGTTTTCGATTTTAAATGCATTTAACAAAATGTTGCATTTGTAGGAGGCTGGAGGGTGTGGATTTTTTGCTTGGTATGATCCGCCAATGTGCGATAGAGCGAAGCAAGTGATACCCGGATTGTTGCGATTAAAGCAAAGACAGGAGTACCAACAACGAAAGGCAAAAGCTAGGGAAAAATTATTATGGGTTGCTCTGTTCTGTTCTTGGACATTTTTTATTTTCACTTGGGTGTGACATTTCCTGTAAGTAGGAGTGCCCTGTTTGTTTGTGGAGGGTGCTCTGTTTTTGTGTAGGAGGGTGCCCTGTTTTTGTTGTGTAGGAGGAGCCCTGTTTTATGTAAATGTAATTATTATGTTTGATGTAATTGGAAGTGTAACAACTTGTTTGCATCAAAACTTGTAAGTGTTAGGTATTTTCCAATAGTCGTGAACTTATGAGTTTGAATGTGTCCAACTAATATAAAATGTTAGGTATTTTCCAATCCATTGCTCCCATGTCATTCTCGATTAATCGTGACTACTACCATTGTATTACCAATACAGAAAAACCACATCATCCATAAATCCCTGTAAATATTGTTGACTACACAAACAACCTGTTAGCATCAAACAAAGATGTACATAATGCTGATTTTCATTAAGGTAACAACTTGTTAGTTGTGACAAAAAGATGTCCATAATTACAAGTTGGTCTCTTAGTACAAACCCAAAATGAGAGCAAGAAAGAGTATATTTACATCACAAACCCAAAAGAGAGCAACACATTTACATTGCATATAAGCCAGATTTAGACTCTCATCATAGACCCAAATGAGAGCAACACATTTACATTGCATATAATCTTGGCTCCCAAAAAAAAAAAAAAAAAAAGAGAGAGAAGCTGCAGATCAGTTATGGGTGCTTGTTGATTTGCTCCTCCTGAATGGTATTTTATCCCTTCGAGTACGAACCAATGGTTGAACCTTGAAGTTATGGGTGCTTGTTGATGGTGAACCAATGGTTGAACCTTGAAGCTATATAGAGAAAAAGGTAAGATATGAGCCAAAAAGTTCACTGAAATTGTTTACTACTTCCATGGATTGCCCGAAATTACTTAGCAGTAATTACCTGTTTAAAGCAAGAGATTCCTTTCACAGCAGCTTGGCTCCCTCCACCTTGGCTCACAGCAGCTTGACTCACTCCAGCTTGGATAACAACAGCTTGGCTCCCTCCACCTTGGCTCACATCAGATTGGCTCACAGCAGCTTGACTCACATCAGATTGGCTCACAGCAGCTTGACTCACATCAGATTGGCTCCCCCCAGCTTGGCTCCCTTCAGCTTGGTTTCCTTCTGGCAGTGTAACAATACAAGTCCTCCTGTTATGCCCATTTTTACCACATCTCCTACAATTAACTGATACATTTCTACATTTCCTCAACTTATGTGGTTGTTTTTATTAATCAACTCATCTTGTTCCTTCCTCCGTAATTTTTTTGGCCTACCAAGTTGTCTCCTAATCAATGGAGGCAATGGTGGGGTCCATCCACTTTTAGGCCACATCTTATGTCCATTAATGGGGTTTATAATTGGTTCATAAGCCTGCATGAATGCCCCCTTCTTGTACTGCCCAATAACATAATCTTCTGGTTGTTGTCCCCTATTTTGAATGCAAGCAATGGCATGTGGGCATGGGATCCCTGTCAAGTCTCATTTCCTACATGAGCAAGACTGCTCCTTCAAATCAACTGTGTATTGGTCTCCATTCATACACCTTACCTCAAACTTTAACTCACCATGCCACTCAGCAATACAATCAAAGCTACCACTTTTCCATTTCTCTAATCTCTTTTGAATCTTAGGGCATATATCACCATTATAATTCCCAACCCATTCTTTCCTCTTTAACATTCTTTGAGTTAAGTAGCATCTAATCCATTCTAGCATTTCTATGATGGGTTTATCCCTTGCCTCTATAATTGTCCCATCAAAGCTCTCACATAGATTGTTTAACAAAATATCACACTTAGGTTCTTCTCTGAAGTGTGACCTACTCCAATACCTTGGTGGCTCATTAGCCAACCAATCAAATGCCTTCTCATCTTCTTCTTTCACCATTTGCATCTCATAGTCAAATTCTGAAATATAAGTTGCCCTAGCACATTTCCAGAATTTCTTCCTAATACTCAATCCCTTAAACTATCTAATGAAATTGTTTAGCATGTGCCTAGCACAATGCCTATGCTCAGATGCTGGTATTCTCTCAGTCAATGCTGGAAGCAAACCCTGCACCGAATATACAATAATTATACTTGCAGTAAACATGTTAATATAAACTGATAAAGAAATAAACATGCAAACATACCTTCTGCCTGTCAGTGATGAAGGTCCACTGCTCATGATTTTGATCAGTTATGCCTAAGTCAGTGCATAGTACTGTTAAGAACCATGCCCATGATTCCTTCATCTCAATCTCAACAATACAGTAGGCAATGAGAAACATAGAATTATTGGCATCAATCCCAACAGCAGTCAACAATTATCCACTATATGCCCCTTTCAGGTGGCAACCATCTAATTCAATCACTTTCCTGCACCCTTGAAGAAATCCCATCTTACATGCCGCAAGACATACATAAAACCTCTGAAATATAAGTTCACCATTTTCCTCATCACCAAGTGCATCCAAGATAATTGTGGAACCAGGGTTAGTCCTCCTTAGTTCCTCACAGTAATTCCACAATCTACCATATTGTTCAATTTAATCACCATGTATCAACAACATTGCCCTTTTCTTTGCTCTATACAATTGATTCCTTGATACATCAACATGAAAATCTCTCCTAATCCTTTTTTTAAAAGCCTTTATAGGCCAACAAGGGTTGGCCCTTAGTTCATCTATATACTTCAATGCTATCATCTTTGAGGTGACATTTCTGTTATTATAAGTTTTCCCACATGTATGCTTACCAATGTATGTCTTTATTTGGTATGTTTTCTCACCATGCACTCTACAAGCATAAACCAGCCAACTGCAGCCCCCTTCACATTGTGCCCTCACCCTCCTCTTATCATTTTTTACTAATTTCACATTTCTCTGATGTTTGATAGCATGTTGTCTAATGGCAGCCTTAATCTCCTCAGATGTACTAAATAACATACCCAACTTAAAATGTGGGTCTTCCTCATCATTTTCTGCCCTAAAAACTTCAAATTTTTTATGTTTTCTTGCATGATTATCTCCATCAAATGAATTGAAGCAACTTAAAATCTCCTCAGAATCACCATTTGTATCACTGAGTTCTAACTGTTGCATTTTGTCTACTGTTGTTTCTTTCTGCCTATTACTATTCAAACCAGTCCATTCAACTTCATTATCAACATAACTATCAGACAACATGTCATCATACTCACTTTCATAATCACTGTCAACTAACGTATCATACTCACTAGATTCACAATCAGGTTGGTATTCACTGTCTGATGCATCAGACTTTGATGCTACTCTTTTCCCTTTATCAATTGAGACATCACCATCAACCTGATGATTCTCCATTGCGATTCTGATATAATAAGATCATGTTCAAGGACCAAATCAACTATAAAATATTGCAACTAACACATTAACTATTACTGAACAGTTTCCAATGCATAAGCAAATGGTTTTCAAGGACCACATCAACTATAAAATATTGCAACTTACACAAACTATTAACAAAGAGTTTCCAATGCATAAACAAATGGTTTCGAACAAACACATAAACTATATAATATTGAATACCGACTTTTACAAATCAGTCTTACCCATGAACCTTAGACTCAAATCTATAAGAATGAGTACATACCATAATGGGGAATGTCTTCATCTGCATATTGATTCCCAGTCTTCCGTCGTTTGGAATGTACCATCTTTGTGCTTTGCCCTAATAGTGTTCTGTTTTGCCCTAATGGTGTTCTGGTTTGCCCAACTGAAGCTCTGTTTTGCCCTAACTAAAGAATCTTGTCTGGTTTGCAGAACAAGTGAATAATGAAGACATTGAAGAGTCTTAAGATCAATTTCCCTCCAGTAATGGGAGGAGGCTAAATGTCATATAAGCCCCTCACCTGGGTCATGCGGATGACACATGACTATGAACAGACAGAATTCTGGACGGCGTCTACGGCGGAGACTTGGTAAGTGCATATGTAATACTTTGGGGACCAACTTGATGCAATTAGAAGGTTGGGGACTAAAATGAGACAAAATGAATACTTTGGGGACCACAGCCGCAATTAACCCTATCCCAAACGTAAACTTATTTTCTTTTGGACAAAATTGTTAATGTATTGATAGTAAAGTGAAACAAAACGTATAGTTTGAGAGATAAAAAGAAACAACTTTATTAAATGTATAACGAGCTTTAATTATTGAAATCAATATGAAATTAATGACATAATTGAAAGTGCAAATAAATATGATTGTTGATGGGAGAAGATGATAAAAATGACATAGTTGAAAAGGTTAAAGTATAATGTACCCCGCAAAAAATTATGAAAAAACTTTTAAAATACGAAGAGGTGAAGGGATTGATTGATTTAAAATTTCAACGATTGAGTTCAACAAGTTCAAGTTTTATTGTTGGCAAAATGGATAAAATTTACACGTACGCGCTCTTTGAAGAATTTGTCTTGATGATTTATGTGGCTTCAAGATTTTGAATGCTTTGGGCTACACCTCAACATCGATGAAACAGTGGCTAAATTTCTGTTGAGGGATGGTTTATTGAATGAAGAAGCCTCAAAATATGACTTAAAAAAGTCCAAATGATTGACATTATTAATTAGAACTTCAACTAAATAATTTTGAGCTTCCGTACACTCTATGACAACCACCAATCCCATCAACAAATTACATGATTGCGAGAGTTGCATATAAACTCAAGGACTTGACTACGGAAAAAAAATTAGGTATCGTAGTCTAAATTTTATTATTTTAATGAAAGTATTTATCATTGTTTTAAATGTTTTTATCATAATTTTGGTAATTATTTTTACTATTTTTTTTGGTATTACAAAAGTGATTAAAACACTCATAAATGTGATAAAAGTCAATACGATATCAAATTTTTTGTTTCGATACCGTTGATAAATCCTAAAATCTATCCGTATGACAACGAAATTTTTTTTGGATTATAATTAGTTTGAGTTCTTTGTAACCTTAAGAACCAGGATGGATTATCATTGTTGAATGTGTTCGCAATATCATCTCATCATTGATATATAACATTACCAACCAATCAATAAACAAATAACTATGACTAGTTGACCCTAGTAATTGCACATGGTAATTATGGGATATGCATTTATCATTTTAAAGAGTGTTTTTACAATTTATGTGAGTCATTTTACAATCAAAAAATTTATCATTTTTGTGATTAATTTACCACTTGTGTGAGTATTTTATCACTGTTAATAGGTGTTTTTTTATCATATTTATAGATGTTTTTATCACTGTTGTGATAATTATATTTATTATTTTTTTTGGTTCCACAACAGTGGTAAAAACACTAAAAAATGTAGTAAAAATAACCTTAAATATGATAAATAGAGGTATGGTACTGAAATATTTTTTTTTGGGTGCCGTAGTAAACTTCTTGTATCAATGATAATATGATATATATATTTTCTTCATTCTCTTCTCAATTAAGAATGAAGAAAGCGCATTTACATTTTGGACTATTTGGCTCCAAGTTTGTGTCTGATTTGACCCATTATTTGAACCATTTTGCCCAGCTTTTTCTGGAAAAAGCTGTTGCTTTTTTTTAGCCAACTGAGAAACTGCTAAAGGGATAAGGGGTTTAAGGCCCATTCCCTTGTTACCTGGAAGGTTCTCAATATGGCTCCTTTGGAGGGTTATCACCATGGCTCTGATTGGTGTCTCATGAACTATACCCTTTTCAGTTACTTAAAGGGTTGCCTTTCATTGCATAGGTCAACACTCTACTATATGATTCAAAGTATTGATTGATATCAATATAACTCTCAAATAATATACAATTTGACAAAATTTATCTATCAGAACTTCAAAGTATTGATTGATATCAATATAACTCTCAAATAATATACAATTTGACAAAATTTATCTATCCGTTCTGAGATCTATGCACATTTTTTGTGTAACCCTGAGTCTCATTCGACTCTATCGAGTAGTCTCAGGCGTTATCAAGTGAGCCTTGATTTGTTCGAGTTATTTCTATCGAATAGGATTGTTTCTTACATTTTGATGTTCCAATGGAAGGTGAGCAATCTGTTATACTCTGGTTCTTGATGTTGTGTTAAGGTTGAGAGTGCAACAATAATGTTCTTTATTGTGATTAAGACGTCACGAATTCGAGTTTTAAAAATAACCTCTTCGCATAAGGAATAAAGTAGTGTGCAACACCCTTCCTGGACCTCATAGTGATAGAAGTTTTGTGCACTTGATTGTCCTTTATATTGTTTTGAAGTTGTTCAATTATGGCTGAATCAACCATGGGGTTTGTGATCAACATACTATATAAACTGTACACACGTGTGCATACACACACATAGAGAAGAAGAGAGAGGGGGAGAGTGAGATTATTAATATTATAGTTGCCACTTATAAATCCACCTTATTTAACACTAAGTACAACACATGGAGAACATAAACTCCACTTTTGGGATTATTTCAAATACAAACAACATAATAATTATCAGTAGTTTTGCAACTCCCTTCCGACCTAACCAATTGTGGGAACCAAATATACGATTCCATTCTTGTCAACCCAAACCCAAACCCTATCACAACGAAAGTCTTGGGTGACTTCTGAACCTTTTGGCACAATGATAGCAGTGACCAAAGGATTCTCCCTTTCAATTATTGCCACGGCAGTCTCTCCCTTCACCCCAACGAGCTCGGGCCATGAACTTTTACCTGAATTGGCACAAAACTTTGTATTAGATTACCATGGTATATGTTTTCCATTATATGAAAAACAACGGCCTATACTGAAAATTTGAGAAATTCATGGCCGAAACAAGTTACGACTCAATGGGTTTCAAAAAATTGGGATCGATAATAAGTTTTTGGGATCGATCCTACTAGATGTCATTAAGTTGTAAGTTCACTTGTTAGAGTTATAATTTGATCTGATTGAATCGTAGCTTACGATACAATACCGAAAATAATTTTTTGTGTTGTGCTCTATCCCTAATAGTTGTACAAATTATAATACTATGATGGATGAGAGTTAAATAAAACAATTTAGAAATAGAAATGAATATATTTGTGAAAGTATTATAGAAAAAACACAAATATGAGATAAATTATGAAAGAATCGACATAGGTGACTGAGAAATATGTATAACAGACCTAGTATTGCACTAAAAAGTAATGGTATTGTGAGAAATAGAGGTAAGCCAAAATTAAATTTTAAACAAAATAGAAAAGAAGAACATGACATCTTATGGTTTAACGAAAAATATGACTCTTGATAGATCAACAATAAAAATAGAATTCATGTGACCGACTCAAAATAGTTGAGAAAATAATTTTATTGAGTTGATTATTTGTAGTCTCTCCCTAGCATTATAACTCTAAAGTATTCTTAGCAATAAAACTTGAACTTTTTACCTTCACACTGTGATGACATCCTCGAGGTTATGCGTTTTTCTTGTTATGCTACCTTCTCTTCCTTCGTAATTGATATAACCAAGCTGTAAAGAAATGGGTATTTATAGACCAACAACATGATAGCTCCTGGCTCATCTTTTTAGACTTTTACTAGCACTAATGTCAAAAGATTGAAGTTTTACAAAATACAAGAGAAAACTATGGATTTAGCTCAAGTTTGACTGCATCGGGTGACACCCAAGTTCATGAAATTTCCACTCAAGAGGCTTGAGTTAGACAGTCATAACAATCAGCCTTGTTTATACATGGTATTTGTATTCGAATCGAATTAGATTAGTTGGATATGAATTGAGTTTTTCGATCAATTATTCAAATCTGAATTCGTTCTATGATACTATATGAATTTGATTTATTACCGTCCGATTCAATAATCACTCGATCCAAATTTTATGTAACTGTGATTATTTCATAAAATTTATATAAAATTTGTATAAATCAATTCTAATTAAGCTTATTTGGATTAGATTAGGTATTTAGATTAAATATCGTACTTTTAGTGAACTCGGTTATGGGCTAGAAAAATAAAATGAGTTGGATACGTAGATTAGATGTCTTAAAACATATTTAGATTGATACAAATTTGATCTATTAACAGGCTTAATAACAGTCAAATGTCATACAATGGAGTGTACGGAATAGATCGATAATTTTAACAAATGTTTGAATCTTACATTGAGCTTGTTTGGAGTTAGTTTAAATAAGTAGTTTTTAAGGGTTTTGGAGTAAAATAAGTCATGTTCGTTTGAACTTTGATTTTTTTATCAGCTTATACAACAATTTTTTGGACCCAAAAATGCATTTAGACTAATTCAAGGAGTTGATTTTATGAGTTTTTTTTCGATTTTTTAGAGTTTTGTCGCGAGTCTCACATAACTTTTTAAATTATTATATTCATAAAATATTATTAGTGACTTAAAAAAAATAAAAATTCATATTTTGGGAACTATTATGCATAATTTATACTTATATACATATAATTATTTTTTTTATTTTGACACAAAAAAAGCCAAAAAAATTAGAAAGTTATTTGAAACGAACTTTTTTAATTTTTTTAACTTTTTAAAGAACACCCTAAAAGATTTTGGGGAATTGTTTAATTATGACTTTTTTCAAAATTTTTCAAACTGCAACTTTTCACCTTAAAAAATAAAATCATCTTCAAACAAATCCATGGTATATTATCAGGACATGGATTTGGATATACTATCATCTTCAACAAATTCAAAGTTTTTATTGTTGACAAAAGGGATAAAAATTACACGCACATACGTGCTCCGTGAAGCATTTGTCTTGATGATTTATGTGGCTGCTAGATTTTGCATGCTTGGCCACACCTCAACATCGATTAAAGTCCAAATGATTGACATTATTAATTACAACTTCAACTGAATAAATTTGAACTACCGTACACTCAATGAACACCAACAATCCCATTAACAAAGTACATGATAATGCGTTCATATAAAGACTTGACTACGATATCGAATAAAAAAAAAGTAATATCATATTTTTAAAATTTATTATTTTTGTGGGTATATTTATAATTTTTGTGAGTATTTTTTTTTAAAAAAATTATAACTCTTGGGGGTATTTTTACCTTAGTAACTATTTTTATCACTTTTCTTTGATTAAAAAGAATTACATTTTTGTAGATATTTTTACCACTTTTTTCAGTACTACAACACTGGTAAAAATACCTCCAATCAATAAACAAGTTAATGGTTGTTATAAAATTACCTACCAATCAATAAACAAATGACTATGACTAGTTGACCCTCGTAATTCGATATGGTAATTATGGGATATACAAGTTAATGGTTGTTATAAAATTTAGTGTGATTCACTAGTGCTAGTTGTTTGTTTATGATAGACTGGTGAGCCAATGTATCTATGATAATATGATATCATTGTTACATTGTGGCTCCTTTGGAGATGGTTATCACTATGGCTCTGATTGGGGTGTCATATGAGCTTTACCCTTTGCAGTTACTTGATGGGATGTCTTTCAATGCATAGGTCAACACTCTTCTATATGATTTAGAGTATTGATCGATACCGATATAACTCTCACGAATAATATACAATTCGACAAAATTTATCTATTGTTCTAAGATCTATGTGCATTTTGTGTAATCATGAGTCTCATTCGACTCTATTGAACATTCTCATACGTTATCAAGTCAACCTTGATGTGTTGGAGTTATTGCTGCCGAATAGGATTGTTTCTTCCATTGTGATGTTCCAATGGAAGGCGAGCAATCTATTGTACTTTGGTTCTTGATGTTGTGTTAAGGTTGAGAGTGCAACACTAATGTTCTTTATTGTGACCAAGACGTCACGGGTTTGAGTTTTGAAAATAACTACTCCGCATAAGGAATAAAGTAGTGTGCATACACCACTACAACAAAAATCGTTTTTTGCGACGATTTTTTTCGTCGCTAAATTCAAAAAAATCGTCGCAAATTATTTTTCGCGACGTTTTTTTTTCGTCGCGTCTTCGTCGCAATAGCCTCGTCGCAGAAAGTATTTTACGACGCAAAATTATTTTCATCGCAAAAAAAAATTTTTGCGACGAAAAAAAAAACGTCGCCAAAAGTTAAAAAAACGTAGCTAAAATTTATTCCACCAGTGTAACAAAATAAAAAATAATAATTAAATTAATTTTTTGCGACTTAAAAAAATCGTCGCGAATGATTTTTTACATAAATAAAAATATAAAAAAAAATAATTAAATTAATTTTTTGAGACGTAAAAAAATCGTCGCGAATAATTTTTTACATAAATAAAAATATAAAAAAAAATAATTTAATTTATTTTTTGCGACGTAAAAAAATCGTCGCGAATAATTTTTTAAATAAATAAAAATGTAAAAAAAAATAATTTAATTAATTTTTTGCGACGTAAAAAAATCGTTGCGAATAATTTTTTACATAAATAAAAAATGTAAAAAATAAATTGAATAAATACATTTGCGACGTATAAAAATCGTCGCGAAAAATTGTAGGAACAATTTTTTTCGTGACGATTTTAATTTCGTCGCAAAAAAGTTTATTTTTTTTTTAAAATAATTCATAAAAAATGATATTCCAATAAAAAATTTTACCTGTACACCAATAATACCTGTGTTCAATAAAAAACTAACACAATTAATACATTTCACATCTTTTTTAAAAAAACAAAATTTTATTTCCAAAAATAATGAATTACAAGAATCAAAGAACAAGAAATTTTAAAAATTGAAAAAATAGTTTTAATCCTTCAAGAGGATTTAAACCAATCTCTAATTACATTTAATGTCTCTTAAACTTGAACAGCTCCAGCAGTCCAGCTCCATGCCTTGAAATACCATCTCCAAGCTCAAAATATCAGTACATAGAAAACCAGATATGAGACCAAATCTCAACATGGTAGCTTTGTGAATTGATGCACATAGACGTGATACCACATGATGAATCTACACAAGATGAACAAAGCTTCTTAGCTTCCTGGCTCATGAGTATACTGGAAAAACAATGTTAGCCATGACACGTGTTTAGATCAATAGATAGAAGCAAGACCTGCTGTGCCAGGTAATACTCAATGTCAATTATCCATAAGCAATACGCTGTTTTGATAGAGTTTTTTTTTTATTCGAACCAACATGACGGTGCTCTGCCATCATAGAACAATTGTTAAAACCAGTAACAAGATCTTAACCAATAAGGGGGACAAATCCCAGTTAATACCTTCCCCAGCAGCAATAAAAGAAAGGGCATGTCCAGGAGACAGAACAACTTCTTCCTTTATACCCTCCACATATGTACCCTGTGAATACATTACTAGAATAAATAAGACCAACAGATATGAAACTCAGCAACAATAGTTTTTTATACAAGAAAAGAACAGACTGCCCACGGAAAAAAGCCGTAAAC
Source organism: Ilex aquifolium (assembly GCA_951799425.1). Classification (NCBI taxonomy): domain Eukaryota; kingdom Viridiplantae; phylum Streptophyta; class Magnoliopsida; order Aquifoliales; family Aquifoliaceae; genus Ilex; species Ilex aquifolium. The sequence continues at coordinate 27,399,246 of OX637401.1, forward strand.
TTTAACATTTGTAATCCAGAATTGCAGGAGAGACTAGAGCTGAATAAAGAAAAGATAATACTCGAGAACTACCAGTGAGAAACAATCTTATTGTGAATTGAACAAAGGAGCATTAGACATGTCTCCTTTAGAAGTAATTGGTTGAACAAGAAAATAGGACAAAAACAAAGTAAAAACAAAAGAATTTGCAGTAAATTGCTGGAGAAACCTGGGCATCTTCTCTAACACGCAAATTTTGACCAGTCGGATCAAGCAGGTCGTTTATGACCTGATATCAAAAGCACAAAAGGCACTAAGATCAGAGAACCTTCCCTCATGTGACCATAAATAATGCAGGCCATTTAATGATAAATGCTCAACTTCACACTATGTCAACTGGCACAAGCTCAGAGAAGGATATTGAATCCATATGAACAAATAAAAACTCCACCATCAAATACATGAGAAGTAACAGCTCATAATGGCATGTTTATCAGAATGCAAAAATAGAAATGTTGGTCCTTTCTGACAGAATAATCTCATGTAAGGTATTACTCACCTCATTATAGATTTCAAGATATGACACACGAAGCAAGAACTCCCTTCCTGGAGTCTGAAGCACCAACACAAATAGTCAACCATATTTCAACCATGAATGAGCCATAACAAATGAAAGAAGTGCAATAGAAGAAGAAATAGCATCAAAGACATAATGACATCAGGTGAAAAACTTCAATGCATTGGTGCCATCATGATATTTATAACTAATAAAATGGAACGGACAAGGAAAACTGTTTAATTAACAGTATTACAATTCAAAGCCTTATAAGTTTTCTAAAGAAACTTACATCTTGAATAATGCTGAAAACATCCTTTATTGCCAATGGTATTATACCTGGAGAATTCTGATCTCCCTGGAGGAATATTCATTTGAAAAAGTCAAGAATAAGTTAATTCACAAAATTTACATGTCAACATATGAACAGATTGTGCGCATGAAATATCATAAACACAAAATTTGGGATAGGAAAAACAAGAAATAAGAAAGTGAAGGAATCATGTGCAGTAATATAAGAATATTATCCACAATCAAAAACAAAAATGTAATGTGTGTTAAAGAAACAAAAACTTAACAACAGAAATCAACTTCAGTGACATTTTTCAACTATGGGAAGTGTCAGATTTTACAACTCTTCCTCATCATAAATATTTGGTTAACTCTATTGTTGAATGGCCTCGGTGTTTTTCAATTCTGCCTGCCTTTCATTAGGGCAGCCTGCCCCACAGAAAGATCTGAACATAAGACCACTAGAAGTTCTATAGCTTGCATCCATTCGTACAGACTAGAGTGAGTGAAACAATAATGCTAAAAGGAATCCCCTGGAACGTTGGTGAATTTAGTGTATGCATATCTGGAATGTGGTATACTCAGTTACTCATACTTACCATCTCTACATTATCTGTCTAAGTATCAGACTATCAGCAATAAAAGCAAATACATCAAAGTGTAGTAATATACTTACATGCATAGTGTGTGTTTTCCCACTACTTGTAACACCATAAGTAAAAACAGTTCCTGCATTATCAGCAGACATGTGTTAGCTTAAAAAAATACAGAGTGCAATTGAATAGATCCATTTTGTCACTGAGCTGAACTATTAAACTGCAATACTAAACTAAGTTCAATAGTTCATGCGCTTAACTAGCCATAAACAAAGTGCTGTAGCATCTAATCGACAATCACATAAAGTAACCACCAACACTTTCCATTTGGTTTAGCAACAAAACCGTGATTACTAAGGTACCATACCATTAACACCTTCCATTGCAGCCTTTACTACAGGTCGAGCAGCTACTTCATAAACTTCCTGAGTATTTGTATTTTGTCCAAAAACTCTATCTGTCATTGTAGAAGCAAAAAAAAGAAAAAAAAAATTGACCAAATTAAGCCATTGTAAATTGCAAACTCATCACTAAAACATTATTTAAAGCCACACTACTGCAATTTAAAACTCGATACTTAATTTTGGCAAAGTTCATATTGAGCAAAATCATAACAATAAGATTTTAAATGCTAACTTAAAAGGCATAGAATTGTACCAAATGTGGTGACCATAAGCAATACGCCGTTTTGATAGAGTTTTTTTTTTTAAAAAAAAAAATCTCATTTCATAACTCGTACTTTTTTGTTCTTCTTATCCGGATTTACTCTTTTGGTGCAACCTTAATTGCATATATAGTAGTATACATATAGTATATCAATGACCATGGTATGAAGATATATTTGACGATTCAAATTGTGTTGAGCCTAATGCTCACTTTCATATGAAGAATTATGCTTCTTTAACATGTCAAAAGCAACTATGTATATACGATTCAATGCTAGAACATACATTCAACTCAAGACAAACTTTAAAACCATTCGATAATGATGACATTGTAATTAAAGCCAATGCTGAACTGGACAAGATGAATTGCTTTTAACCCTCAATATATTTATCTTAGCTCAATGAGGATTTTTGGAAACCATTAATAGGAATCGATCTTTTATTTTTTATTTTTAGCCAAGTAAATTTTGACAGGAATCAATCTCTTAATGAACCCCCAACAGATCCATCATTGGAAGAACGTTATAATTATACAGAGAATCCACCTCAATTAGTTAGCTGCACTTGCATCGTGTGATCAAGAATTGATTAGCATGATTAGCTGGGGCTTAATGTTTTATGCATCATTAGGTAATAATTGCAGCCATGAAATTCATCCCCAGTTGTACCCCAAGGGAATGAGAAAGGCCAACCGTTATAAGACAAAGGCAAATCCAACACAAAATATCAACTTCATAAGGAGAAAACATGATCCTAACGACCATTTCTTCACCATTCACATCAAAACCATTCCTAACTATGATACAACATCCACAAAGTACACAAAAAGAAATTCAAATATAATACATACCCAACACATAATCCATACCCAAAAAGAAGCGTTGGATCTGCAGAGGTTGAACACAAAAAGAAATTCAAATATAATCCATACCCAACATATGGTCCTTACATATACATATATCTATGTTGGTTAATGTGCATGCATAGAACCCTCTTGTTAGAAATGTAGCTACAGATGTTTATCACATGATTTAAGGATGTTATATGGCCAAATCTACATAGTTGGCCTACATGGTACACAATGATACTCCCTCGGCAATTCATGACATAAATCAAGAATTTTTAGTTATGTTGGGATATTTTTGAGTTCCTTCATAACACCAGCAATTCCAGATTAATTGCATTTATTAAAAAGAAAAAGAAAGATCAGACTTTGGAATTATCTGTTAGTAGTTCTAATAGACTTGGTCCAGGACACATGCAACTGGTGAAATCAGATGCAATTTTACAAATCATTCTGTCAGATGCACATGTATTGCAAACACCAAATCCCGAATTCTCAGAGAAGGAAATTCTTACAAGTAAATTCTGAGGCTTGATGTCACGGTGACAAATACCTATACAATTATGAATATAAGAAAGTGCCCTGCATATCTGCACCCAGTGTAGAAAAAGGATTTATGAATGTGAGATAACAATAACAAGCTAACCATATACTTTTTAGCTAAAAAACTCAGAATTCTCCCGAAAATTTCATATTGGCATTCTAAATTCGTAGAATACCAGCACAGAAATCAAAAATATTTCTAAATTCTATAAAAAAGCATGCCGAAACCCTCAAAGATAGAAAGAATTCCACCCAAAGCAGCCATGAGAATCAACAAAAAGTTCAGATTAGTGTGTGTGTCTGTATGTTTATATATATATGTATGTGACTCTGTGTGTGACTGTATGTTTATATGTACGTATGTGACTCTGTGTGTGTATATTTCTATTACTAATAAAAAATGGGGTTGAAAAACGAAAGAGCTAATCTTTACCCATTACCTACCATTCATCCAATTCTTCTCAGGTTGAAAATGGTAAGATGTTTTTTGCCAATACAGCATAGCATTGGTCCAAGGGTAGACAGATTCACCGGAGACCTCCCGGAAAGTCTTCTCCGATACGCCCTGAGACACCCCTCTTGACGGTGGTTTCAATGTTCCCGGTGAAACCAGCGTAGAAGTCAAAGGCTTTTGTTGATGGTCATTGACTTCATCTTGAGGTTCTGGTCTTTGGTTGACGATCAGAACTATCAAAGAGAAGAGAAAGAGTACGGAGAGGAAGATACCGACGATACCCTTCCATGGTCGCCGTTTATCGGCAGGAGAATCGGTGGATTCAGTTTGTTCTGGTAGGGGGGTGTAAGAAGCTGCACGTTCAAGATCATTTGGGTGTGCGTACATTGGGTAGGTGTACATTGTGGCCGGTGGGTGAATTCACTGTTGGTCGATTGTGGGAGACAGAGAGAGAGAGAGAAAGGGGGGGGGGGGGGGGGGGACTTCGAAGATGAGGGAAAAAGGGGAGAAGAGGCTGGAGCTGTGTGAAAGTGAAGGGTGACAGAGGCTAAGAGCAACTCCAATGGGAGATGCCATAAATGGGGTGTCAAATGCCATTTTACAACCCCTGAACAGTGTTTTGGCACCCCTGAACAGTGTTTCTACTCCAATGGTAGATGTCAAAATGGGGTGCCATTTTAATAATTCAATGTTTTTTATTAAAAAATATAATTAAACTTAATGGTTATATTTTAACGGGTATATTTTTCATAACGATTGCAATTTAACGGATATATTTTTATAGTTCAAATTTTAAATTTCAAATTTCAAATTTCAAATTTTGTCCGCCGAAATTCAAATTTCAAATTTCAACCGTTGAAATTCAAATTTGAAAATTTAACCGCCAAAATAAAAAATAAAAAAAATATAATTCATCTATAAATATGATCATTTTCAATTCCAATTGCAACATAATAAATAATGAATACAAATTACAAAATAATAGCAACATAATAAATAATGAATACAAATTACAAAATAATAGCAACATAATAAATAACGACTAAAAATTAAAACCCCGCTTTTTCATAACCTCTATCTTCAGGTTATTCCAATATGTTGCAGAAATTGGGTCTATGTCAGTAGTATCAGTTTCCATGATTTTCATTTCATTTTGCATTTGAATTTCTTGCACCTGTCTTTCTTCAATTTCTAACTGTCTACGATGTTGCTCCAACGCTATCTCTTGTTGAGCATAAATTTTGTCGTGTCGCTCAACTTTTTGTCGTTCCACTTCCATTCTTTCATTCCAGTGGTGATGATCTAGTGATATTTCAACACCAGTTTGTTTCTCTTTGTTTTTAAGTTGTTTCTTCGAAGCCTTTCTGCCCAATGGCCTATCGAGGTTGGGAGTGGACAAGGGTTCAGTGTCATCCCCTAAATATGGAGTTGAATAGCAGGATTCAACATGAGTTGATTCAGCAGGACTACCAGTTGAATGAGTTTTTGCTCTCTTATTGCTGGTCATATTATCAGTCCATTTCCGCTCCATTTTCAATATATTCCAACAATGCTCGTATTGAAATGGTTTTCCAATAATTTTAGCAAACATTTCTTTTGCGTCATCAACCTGAAAAACATAAGAAATTATTCAGTTAATAGTTCAAATATCAAATCATAATAGTGTCTAAATTAAAAGTTTAATTATTACATTATCTTGTTCGGTGTGTCCACTTTGTCGTAGTCTTTCAATTTGACTATAAAAACCAACAAATTTGCTGCATTTTGCATTTATATCAGTCCAACGACTTTTAATAGAAGATTGAGAACGCTCTTCATGATTGCCTCCATGAAGTTCTAAGTATTGCAATATTCTTTGCCAGAATGCACCACCTTGTTGTTCATTCCCAGTAATTGCATCTTTGCTCGTATTAAGCCACGCAGACACAATTAATTTATCTTCTTCTACAGAGAAGTTCTTTGTCCTTTGCGATTTTCTCACTCTTGGAACGACTTCATTTTGTACTGGCGCCAATACTGTGGGATTGCTCTGAATAGTATCATCATATAAATCGGTGTCGTTCATAAGCAAATCAGTGAAAGAACCGTCATATTGCGAATCCATCTACAAAAAAAAATTATAATCAATTTAAAGAATGAGCAATTTATAAAGTATACAAATATATCTATCAATTATAAAATTTATAATCAATTTAAAGAATTACCAATTTATCAATTAAAAAATTATCAATTTGAATTTAAAAAATCAATTTGTCAATTTAAAGAATGAGCAATTTATCAATTACAAAATAAATGAAATTACCTTTAATTAAAACAAATAAATCTGCCATAAAGTATAAACAATTTATAAATTATATTACAAATTCTAAATTATAAAAAGAACAGGGGGGCAGATGTAATTAAAAATTACACTGCCTACCCCTTGCCCTAAAATAAAGCATCGTCTTCTTTCTTACCAGACCGACGGCTGTTCTTCGTCTTCTCCCTTTCTCCGGCGGCTCTCTGCAATCACAACGGCAACGGAGCTATGCCAGTACACCAAGATTAACGGCAAGGCCTAGGGTTCAGGGAAGCTAGGGTTTTCAATATCAAAGGCAAGGATTCAACGAAGCAGTACACAAATCGATTTTTAGGTAAGTTCCTTTCCCCTTTGCTTCTCTGTATTTTTATAGAAATTTGGATGGAATATAGCCGTTGAGAGGAACAGTAGCACCAACGGCTATTTTGCAACCTCCCCCATCTCTCTCCAAAGTTGCCAAATATGGCACCCCAAAACCCTGGATGGCATTTTGCCACCTCTGATGCCACCTGCGTTGGAGCTTGATTTTTTGCGGTTGAGGTGCCATTTTAGCGGTTATGCGGATGGCACCCCTGATAGCAACTCCCGTTGGAGTTGCTCTAAAGGTGGCCCGCGGTGGTGTAGTTGTCATTGTTTCAGATCAAGAGAGAGAGAGAGAGAGAGAGATGCAGAGTGAGAGGTAGAGGGATCGATGAAAAGGGTGGGGATTTTGCCTTTTCCCGACGTTTTCGGAAAACGTCGTAAAAAAATAATTATATTGTTATTTTTTAAAATTTTATTTAAGGAAAAAAATACTATTAGCGACGTTTTTAGAAAACGTCGCGAAAAAATAAATAGATTCTTATTTTTTAAATTTTTATTTACGAAAAAAGTTATTATTGGCGACGTTTTTCAAAAACGTCGCGAAAAATAAATTACATTGGTATTTTTTAAATTTCTATTTACGAAAAAGGTTAGTATTGGCGACGTTTTTAGAAAACGTCGCGAAAAAATAATTGCCTCAAAATTTACAGTTCCCGCCATTTGTCCCGCCACAAAAAATTTTGGAGGGAATCACTTTTTTGCGACGATTTATAAAAACGTCGCTAATAACTAGTTAAGATTCAATTCACTTTCAATTTATTAAATTGACATTAAATTTCATCAAATTAACATGTAATTTCATCAAATCGACTTTCAATTTCATTAAATTAACATTTAATTTATCAAATTGACATTTAATTTATCAAATTAACATTCAATTAAACATTTAAAGTAATCAAATAAACTTTCAATTTCATTAAATTAACACCCAATTCATCAAATTGACATTCACTTTCATTAAATTAACATTCAATTTATCAAATTGACATTCAATTTCATCAAATTAACATTCGATTTATCAAATTGACATTCAATTTCATCAAATTAACATGTAATTTCATCAAATCGACTTTCAATTTCATTAAATTAACATTCAATTTATCAAATTGACATTCAATTTCATCAAATTTACATTCAATTTATCAAATTAACATTCAAATTATCAAATTAACATTCAATTTCATTAAATTAACACCCAATTCATCAAATTGACATTCACTTTCATTAAATTAACATTCAATTTATCAAATTGACATTCAATTTATCAAATTGACATTCAATTTATCAAATTGACATTCAATTTCATCAAATTAACATGTAATTTCATCAAATCGACTTTCAATTTCATTAAATTAACATTCAATTTATCAAATTGACATTCAATTTCATCAAATTTACATTCAATTTATCAAATTAACATTCAATTAAACATTTAAAGTAATCAAATAAACTTTCAATTTCATTAAATTAACACCCAATTCATCAAATTAACATTCAAATTATCAAATTAACATTCAATTTCATTAAATTAACACCCAATTCATCAAATTAACATTCAATTTCATCAAATTAAACATTTAAAGTAATCAAATAAACTTTTAATGTCATTAAATTAACACCCAATTCATCAAATTAACATTCAAATTATCAAATTAACATTCAATTTCATCAAATTAAACATTTAAAGTAATCAAATAAACTTTTAATTTCATTAAATTAACACCCAATTCATCAAATTAACATGTAATTTCATCAAATTGACTTTCAATTTCATTAAATTAACATTCGATTTATCAAATTGTAATTCAATTTCATCAAATTAACATTCAATTTATCAAATTAACATTCAATTAAACATTTAAAGTAATCAAATAAACTTTCAATTTCATTAAATTAACACCCACTTCATCAAATTAACATTCAAATTATCAAATTAACATTCAATTTCATCAAATTAACATGTAATTTCATCAAATCGACTTTCAATTTCATTAAATTAACATTCAATTTATCAAATTCACATTCAATTTCATCAAATTAACATTCAATTTATCAAATTAATATTAAATTTCATCAAATTAACATTTAATTTCATCAAACCGACTTTCAATTTCATTAAATTAACATTCAATTTATCAAATTGACATTCAATTTCATCAAATTAACATTCAATTTATTAAATTGACATTCAATTTTATAAAATTAACATGTAATTTCATCAAATTGACTTTCAATTTCATTAAATTAACATTCGATTTAACAAATTGACATTCAATTTCATCAAATTAACATTCAATTTATCAAATTAACATTCAATTAAACATTTAAAGTAATCAAATAAACTTTCAATTTCATTAAATTAACACCCACTTCATCAAATTAACATTCAAATTATGAAATTAACATTCAATTTCATCAAATTAACATGTAATTTCATCAAATTGACATTCAATTTCATCAAATTAACATTCAATTTATTAAATGGACATTCAATTTCATCAAATGGACATTCAATTTATCAAATTAACATTCAATTAAACACTTAAAGTAATCAAATAAACTTTCAATTTCATTAAATTAACACCCAATTCATCAAATTAACATTCAAATTATCAAATTAATATTCAATTTCATTAAATTAACATTCGATTTATCAAATTGACATTCAATTTATTAAATGGACATTCAATTTCATCAAATGGATATTCAATTTATCAAATTAACATTCAATTAAACACTTAAAGTAATCAAATAAACTTTCAATTTCATTAAATTAACACCCAATTCATTAAATTAACATTCAAATTATCAAATTAACATTCAATTTCATCAAATTAACATGTAATTTCATCAAATCGACTTTCAATTTCATTAAATTGACATTTCATTTAATAAATTGACATTCAATTTCTTCAAATTAACATTCAATTTATCAAATTAACATTCAATTAAACATTTAAAGTAATCAAATAAACTTTCAATTTCATTAAATTAACAGCCAATTCATCAAATTAACATTCAAATTATCAAATTAACATTCAATTTCATCAAATTAACATGTAATTTTATCAAATCGACTTTCAATTTTATTAAATTAACAGTCAATTTTTCAAATTCACATTCAATTTCATCAAATTAACATGTAATTTCACCAAATCGACTTTCAATTTCATTAACATGTTTATTTGCGACGTTTTTGAAAAACGTCACGAAAAGTGAATCAAAGTGTTATTTTTTTAAAAGTTTTTTTTAAGTAAAATGTGTATTGGCGACGTTTTTGAAAAACGTCGCGAAAAGTCAATTCAATATTTATTTTTTTTAAAGTTTTTTTTAGTAAAATGTGTATTTGCGACGTTTTTTAAAAACGTCGCGAAAAGTCAATTCAATTCATTTTTTTTAAAATTTTTTATTTAAATAAAATGTTTATTTGCGACGTTTTTTAAAAACGTCGCGAAAAGTGAATCAAATTGTTATTTTTTTAAAAGTTTTTTTTAAGTAAAATGTGTATTGGCGACGTTTTTCAAAAACGTCGCGAAAAGTCAATTCAATTGTTATTTTTTTTTAAAGTTTTTTTTTCGTAAAATGTGTATTTGCGACGTTTTTTAAAAACGTCGCGAAAAGTGAATTCAATTGATATTTTTTTTAAGTAAAATGTTTATTCAATTGATATTGAACTTTTTTTGGGGTGGTCATGTGTATTGGAATTCATGACAAAGTGGAGCATTCTTTTCTTGTTTTTGTTTTCGTTTCGTTTTAAAATTTTACAATCTTTATAGTTTCTAGTATATTTTCATCGATTTGCTTTGCATATGTATGCTTTCAAGCCATAGTAGTTCCAACTCCTCATTAAGGATGACTTGTCCTTTACTTCTAAGTAGATGTGACAATCTTCACCCATTACCCATTAACTCGTTAATAGATTAATGGTTTGGATAATAGCATTTAATTTAATTAAACGAGTTAAAACAGATTACAGATGGGTACCCATTGAGTTGATAATTATCTTTCTACTAAATGACAAAAGTAATAAATCCAAATATACACAAACTAAAAAATTAAAAGCACACACAATTATATACCAAAAACTACACAAAAATACACCAAAATAAAAAAAATGTGTACATATTAATACACCAAAATACATACACAATCTTTTTCTTTTGCTTTTTTGGTCGGGAAAGAAAATTCTATTAACATCATAAACTACTACTGTTATTACAAAGCCATTAACCTACTGCCTCCTCTCTCAGTAAGTGCATACAGTAGTGTAGGTTGTTCACATAACCATTGGGGAGGGAGAGTTCCTCCTCGTGCCTTAGTTGCTACGGCATGTGCTACTCTATTTGCCGATCTTCTAATTGCCTTGAACTAGATCGAAGTAATCTGGCTTGGATATCGCCAAATGTTCTGGATCGGTTCAATAATGTACTGGATCGGTTCAACCTCTCTTAGTATTGCTCCAGCATCCTTTTCCAAGGAATCAATTAGAATTTGAGTCTGATTCTATTATGATTGTCTGATACCATTCCCGTATCAAACAATCATACACACTAAAAAATATACACAAACTAATACACTAAAATATTCACATACACATGCATACTAATTGATACACACTAATACACCAAAATATACAGATATAATTACACATTAATATATTGAAGCATACACACTAATACACCAAAATACATACACGTACACACTAATATAAAAAAATAAATACACACAAAAACACTAATATACCAAAATACCTCGAGTCAAGTCTGGGTCCGGGGTCCGAGTCCAAAGTCAAGTCGGGTCAGTTGCGTGGTCAGATCTGGGTCAGGTCCATGTCCAAGGCTAGGTCTTGGGTCTGGGTCCCACTTCGAGGTCAGGTCTATGTTCAGGGTCAAGTCCAAGTTGGGGTTAGGTCTGAGTCCAAGGCCAGGTCTTGGGTCGAGGTCCCAGTCGGGGCTTAGGTCCGGGGTCGGGTCTATGTCCAAAGTCGAGTCTGGGTCCAGGGTTAGGTCCAAATTCGAGGTCAGGTTCGGATTTGGGGTCTAGGTTTAGGGTCAGATTCGGGATCGAGTCCACATCCAGGGTTCGGGGTTTCGCGTCGGATCTTGGGTCAAGTCCGAGTTAGGGGTCAAGTTTGGGTCTAAGCTAGGGGTTTGGGTTTGGGTCCAGGGTCGTGTCAGGGTTTCGAGGTCGGGACCATGACCGAGGTCTGGTTTGGTTCCAGGTCAGGGGTCGAGTCATGTCCGAGTCCGGGGTTAGATCTAGGTTCGAGGTCAAGTCCGAGATCGGGTTCCAAGTCTGGGGTCAAGTATGGAGTCGGGCCATGGGTCGAGTCTGTGCCCGGGGTCATGTCCAAGTCCAGGCTCAGGTCTAAGTCTATGATTAGGTCCGAGTCAAATGTGGGTCTGGGGACTAGGTTCGGGGTTATGTCCGGATCCGAGGTCGAGTTTGAGTTCGGAGTCAAGTACGGGGTAAGGTTTAGATCCGGGTCCACTGTCAATATATCAAAACATGTCACCAGTACAAGAACATACAAGATTTGCCTAAAATGGGATAGTTATAGGAACAATGCTAATCTTCCACCTACGCCATGCTAGTAGCCATCAAGTTTTATATATCCTAACCTGCTCACTCATATAGTCGCCGTGTAAATTGATTGTATATATTCTAATAAAATATTGGCTGGGTTATTGTTCTAACACACCACTGTACGTAAAAATGCTGGGTGCACGAAGTTAATACAAAATTATTTGGATATGATCTAATTTTAGCAATGATATATAGACAAACTTCCGATGGTGCAAGCTGGATGGGCAGATATGTTTCCTTCTCGGCCTCTCTGTGTTTTGCTTACTCTTGAGTTTGCTGATTGGTCCTGGCTGTGTGCCATGCTTGTTGATTGTGAACTCAAGTTTTTTACCTTGATGCTTGCTTGGCTGCTGCCCCATGTTGCTGCAATGCTTTTGTTCTCATGTTTGTTTCTTTAAATTGAGGATAAAATATTAGACAACTTAAAGCTGAAGTGTATGGTGCCTCGATAACAAACATCTCTAAAACGACATGTCCGATCTCTGTCTCCGAATGCTTCTACTGCAAACAACTCTAACCTCATCAGAAACTGATAACCTAAAATCCTATGACTACTAAACTGAGAGAGAATCAGAACTATCATCAACACCGTAAATTGAGACTTTTTAGTCTCCTAATAATCGCCCATGAAGAAAATATTCATATTTCCACTTGTTCGAGATATATAATCAACATACCAAGACATAGGCAAGTTGTTGGGATATATTTGTCCAAGCGATGCGTCATGGTTTTATACCTAGAAATCAATCTTTCTAAAATAAAGATAAAATTATCTCTCATTTATCTCTGTGAGATAACTCTATAAGTGAGAGTCTTGTTCACTGGATCCTACATTCTTTATTGTTAAACTTCCAAAGCACAATCTTGGTATTGCAGAATATTGCCCTTTTGTGAATGATACACATGCACACAGAATATATATATATATATATATATATATATATATATATATATATATATATATATATATAGAGAGAGAGAGAGAGAGAGAGAGAGAGAGAGAGAGAGAGAGGCTGATGAAGGAACACATTCATTGCCAGTTATTAATCCATCTTATTTAATGATAAGTAGTTAAGTACAACAAATGGAGACTACAAACTCCAATTATGTGGATTATTGCAAATACAACAACATGCTAAATAATCATCCATGAGTTTCACAACTTTCCTTCAATCTACCCAATTATAGGGGTCCTAATAACGATGTCATTCTTGTCAACCCAAACATAAACATTATCACAGCGAAAAACTGTGAGGACGGATGTATCGGGCGGCACAATTGTAGCAGTAACAAAAGGATTCTCCTTTTCAATTGTTGCTACGGCAATCTCTCCCTTCACTCCAAAGAGCTCGGGCCATGAACTCTTACCTAAATAAGCACAAAATGTTGTATTAGATCATCATACTATATGCTTAGAATCATCTACCATATCAAATTTGGTATCTTACCAAAAAAATTATAAAAATTGCGATTCAATCAAGTCAAACAATGACTCAATTGGGTCAAAGTTATGATTCAATAAGGTTCAAAAAAGTTAGTCAATCTAAACATTTTGGGTCATATCCTTCCCAATCCTATTGAGTCATTTCCTGATCAGATTGAAACATAATATTCAATATGTTACAAAAAAATAACTTTTTCAAAAAAAAAATTTTTAATGGTGATAAAAGGTAAGGGGAGGGGCAAGATATGGAGTCACTGTTAGGTCTTGACCATAACAACGTTTATCCGTTAGGGAAATCCTCCAAAAAGGCATAGATGGTTGACTTGTAGGAACTAACAAAAGATGTCCTGATCCATAGTCAAACCCCAGTCTCACCAAACCATCAAAAAACAACTCAACAAACTATTTTCCGTGTAACGAACTTGGGACATAAGCCTTTTAGATTTCAAGAAAAATCCTTAAGCAGAGCCTAGACCCTAGAGATACATAGTAATATTCTTAGCAAAAAAAAAAACTTGAACTACCTGATCCACACTCTGATGACATCCTCGGCGTTGCTTTCTTATTTTTATGCTGCTTCTCTTCCTTCGTGAATCGTGCTTGATGCTGTAACGAAATAAGTATTTATAGGCCAATAACCTGATAGCTTCTGGCTGCTCTTTTTAGACTTTCTAGCCGTAATGTCAAAAGATTGAAGTTTTAAAAATGAAAGAGAAAAGTTTTAGCTCAACTTTGACTGCTCACCAATGACAGGCAGGCCCAAGAGATTTGCAGGCAACAGGCTTTGGTGCTCTATTTTCTGAGTTGTGTTTCTATGACTTTAATACCATGACTCTATCACTTTTCTTAAGAGTCATCATTTGTACTATTTCTGTCAATCATGTTAGGTGAGACGAGTTCGTGTTAAAAAATACTTCACTCATACGCGATTCGTTTATTAATTCGTATCGAATGATTATATCATATCGGGTTTCTGTCGTGTACGAAACGTGTACAACTGGTATATAAACGAGTCATGACGTGTATTTTTTTCTAATTGGTTTAACTCATACCCGATTCATTTATTAATCGGGTCGTATCAAGTCCGCTCATTTATTAAACAGACAATTTAAGGAAGACCCAAATCTTACAATTTTATGTTGTGTTCGTTGTTAAGAAATATAGGTCTATTTTGTTTATTAAGGAGAGAATTGTCTTTTATTCCTGTCTTTTCAGTTTCTTTTGTTTAGACTATATATAGTCTCTATGTATTTAGGTTAAACTACTTCTTGGTATTCAATAAATTTATGAAGTATCAATGAAACCCTAGCCTCCTCTTCCTCCTCTCTTTTCTTGTATTTCTCTTGATTGTTTAACATGGTATCAGAGCTAAGTTTCATGGGACGAGGCTTAATCTCAATTTTTTTTTCAGACGGCCGTTTGGAGTGACTGGTATTTCGACCTGTTTTTTTTTAAGAAGGTACTTCGTTTCGTTTTTGCAATCTGGTATTTTGTGACTGTACACTGGTATTTCGATATGATTTTGCGATCTGTTTTTATTTGTTGTTTGATTATGGGTACTGAAAGAGATAATTCACTTCAGTCTGTGAGTGTGAGGTTGGATGGAAAGAACTATTCGTATTGGAGTTATGTGATGAGAAATTTTCTTAAGGGTAAAAAGATATGGGGATATGTTAGTGGAACCTCTGTGAAACCTAAGAATACTGATGATGGTTATGCTGATTTGATAGATAGCTGGGAAGCAAACAATGCGAAAATTATTACTTGGATTAACAATTTTGTTGAGCATTCTATTGGTACACAGTTGGCGAAGTATGAGATAGCAAATGAGGTTTGGGATCATCTGCAAAGGTTATTCACTCAATCAAATTTTGCAAAGCAGTATCAATTGGAGAATGACATACGAGCTCTTCAGCAGCAGAATATGAGTATTCAGGAGTTTTATTCTGCTATGACAGATCTTTGGGATCAATTGGCTCTTACAGAATCGCCAGAATTAAAGGCATGTGGTGCCTATATTGATCGTAGAGAGCAACAACGATTGGTACAGTTTTTAACAGCACTTCGCAGTGATTTTGAAGGACTCAGAGGTTCAATTTTGCATCGTTCTCCACTTCCTTCTGTTGACTCAGTTGTCAGTGAGTTATTGGTTGAAGAAATACGTCTTAAGTCTTATTCTGAAAAGGGAATTCTTTCTACTTCTAATCCTTCTGTGTTAGCAGTACCTTCTAAGCCATTCTCTAATAATCAGAATAAGCCTTACACAAGGGTTGCCTTCGACGAGTGCAGTTTCTGTAAGCAAAAAGGTCATTGGAAGGCTCAATGTCCTAAGAAGTTGAGACACCAGAATCAATTGCAGCAGCAATCTCAAGCTTGGAAGCCTGGCAACCAGTCACAATCTAATGCTCATAGACCACCTTAGGGTTACAAACCACCACAGTCTAATACTGCAGCAGTAGTTTCATCAGATCCTTTCATCGATCCTAGTACTTTGGCTGAGCAATTTCAGAAGTTTCTCTCCTTACAACCACAAGCTATGTCTGCTTCCTCTTCCGCAGGTCAGTTGTCTCATAGTTCTTCAGGTATGTCACATTCTGTATGGGTCTTGGATTCTGGTGCTTCACATCATATGTCTCCAGATTCTTCATCTTTTGCTTCTGTTATGCCTTTTTCTTCTATTCCTGTTATGACTGCTGATGGAACTCCTATGCCTTTAGCAGGTGTTGGTTCTGTTGTCACACCTCACTTGTCTCTCCCTAATGTTTATCATATTCCGAAACTCACATTAAATCTTGCTTCTGTTGGTCAGTTATGTGATTCTGGTAATTTAGTCACATTTTCCTCTTCTTCTTGTTATGTGCAGGATTTGCAGTCTCAGAAGCTGATTGGGACAGGCCGTAGGAAGGGGGGACTGTATATTTTGGCTGAGTTAAAAGTGTCAGTTGCTGCTGCTGCTGCTGCTGCTCCTAGTGTTGATTTATCTTCTTTTCGTTTGAGTTCTTCTTCTTCTAGTTTTTATTTATGGCATTCTTGTCTAGGTCATGTTTCGTCTTCTCGTTTGAGATTTTTTGGCATCCACAGGGGCCTTAGGAAATTTGCAAAATTGTGATATTTCTGATTGTAGTGGATGTAAACTGGCAAAATTTTCTGCTTTACCTTTTAATCGAAGTATTTCCGTTTCTTCTTCTCCATTTGATTTGATTCATTCTGATGTACGGGGACCTTCTCCTGTTGCCACAAAAGGAGGGTCTCGATATTATGTTTCTTTTATTGATGATCATACTCGTTATTGTTGGATTTATTTAATGAAACATCGTTCTGAATTCTTTGGGATATATAGAGTCTTTCGAGCCCTTGTCAAAACTCAACATTCTGCTGTTATCAAATGTTTTAGGTGTGATTTGGGTGGGGAATACACTTCTAATGAATTTTGTGAGTTACTTGTCTTAGATGGAACTATTTACCAAACTTCGTGTACAAATACTCCTGAGCAAAATGGTGTTGCTGAAAGAAAACATAGGCACATTGTTGAAACTGCTCGTTCTCTCTTGTTGTCTGCTTCTGTTCCTAGTGTGTTTTGGGGTGAAGCTGTTCTTATTGCTGTAGCTTTGATTAATACAATTTCATCTTCTCATATTTCAGGTGTTTCTCCTTTCGAAAAGTTGTATGGGTATGCCCCTGATTATTCTTCTTTTAGAGTTTTTGGTTGTACTTGTTTCGTTCTTCGTCCTCATGTAGAATGCAACAAGCTGTCCTCTCGATCTGCTATTTGTGTTTTTCTTGGTTATGGTGAAGGTAAAAAGGGGTATCGTTGTTTTGATCCAATAACTCAGAAACTTTATGCGTCTCGCCATGTTGTTTTTCTCGAGCATATACCGTTCTTTTCTATTCCATCCACTACTCATAGCTTCACTAGATCTGATTGTATTCGTATAGATCCTTTTTCTGATCATTCTGCAGGTACTGACACTCTACTCTCTAGCACACCTGAAGCTCCCTCTTCTTCTATGGTCCCTCAAGCTCCGTCTGAGATTGTGGATCCACCTCTACGTCAATCTACACTCATTCGTAAGTCCACAAAGTTACCAGATTTTACTTATTCTTGTTATTCTTCATCTTTTACTTCCTTTTTAGCTTCTATTCATTGTCTCTCTGAGCCCTCTTCCTATAAAGAGGCAATTCTTGATCCTCTTTGGCAGCAAGCTATGGATGAGGAACTTTCTACTTTGCATAAGACAGGTACATGGGATTTGGTTCCTCTACCTCCTGGTAAGAGTGTTGTTGGTTGTCGTTGGGTGTATAAGATCAAGACTAATTCTGATGGATCTGTTGAGCGATACAAAACTAGATTGGTTGCAAAAGGGTACTCTCAACAGTATGGTATGGATTATGAGGAGACATTTGCTCCTGTTGCAAAAATGACTACTATTCGTACTCTTATTGCTGTTGCTTCGGTTCGTCAGTGGCATATCTCTCAACTTGATGTTAAAAATGTCTTCTTGAATGGATATCTTCAAGAAGAAGTTTATATGACTCCCCCTCCTGGTGTTTCACATGATTATGGGTATGTTTGCAAGCTCAAGAAAGCATTATATGGTCTCAAACAAGCATCTCGTGCTTGGTTTGAGAAATTTTCTGTTGTGATATCTTCTCTTGGATTTGCTTCTAGTAGTCATGATTCTGCTCTTTTTGTTAAGTGCACTGATGTAGGTCGTATCATTCTGTCTTTATATGTTGATGACATGATTATTACTGGTGATGATATTGATGGTATTTCAGTTTTGAAGACAGAGTTAGCTAGACAGTTTGAAATGAGGATTTGGGTTCTCTACGATATTTCTTGGGTATTGAGGTAACCCACTCACCCAGAGGTTATCTTCTTTCTCAGTCGAAATATGTTGCAGATATTCTTGAGCGGGCTAGACTTACTGATAATAAGACTGTAGATACTCCTATTGAGGTTAACGCAAAGTATTCTTCTTCTGATTGTTTACTTTTGTCAGATCCTACTTTATACCGTACTATTGTTGGGAGTTTGGTATATATCACTATTACTCGTCCATATATTGCATATGATGTTCATGTTGTTAGTCAGTTTGTTGCTTGTCCTACTACAGTTCATTGGGCAGCTGTTCTTCGTATTTTGCGGTATCTTCGGGGTACAGTCTTTCAGAGTCTTTTACTTCCATCCACCTCTTCCTTGGAGCTGCGTGCATACTCTGATGCTGATCATGGCAGTGATCCCACAGATCGCAAGTCTGTTACTGGTTTCTGTATCTTTTTGGGTGATTCTCTTATTTCTTGGAAGAGCAAGAAACAATCTATTGTTTCTCAATCTTCAAACGAAACAGAATATCGTGCTATGGCATCTACTACCAAAGAGATTGTTTGGTTACGTTGGTTACTTGCAGATATGGGAGTTTCCATTTCTCATCCCACTCCAATGTATTGTGACAACCAGAGTTCTATTCAGATTGCTCACAACTCGGTTTTTCAAGAACGAACTAAGCACATTGAGATCGATCGTCACCTTACTCGTCATCATCTCAAGCATGGCACCATTACTTTGCCATTTGTTTCTTCTTCTTTGCCGATTGCAGATTTCTTTACCAAGTCGCATTCTATTTCCCGTTTTCGTTTTCTAGTTGGCAAACTCTCGATGCTTGTAGCTGCCGCATCGTGAGTTTGAGGGGAGATGTTAAGAAATATAGGGCTATTTTGTTTATTAAGGGTATAATTGTCTTTTATTCCTGTCTTTTCAGTTTCTTTTGTTTAGACTATATATAGTCTCTATGTATTTAGGTTAAACTACTTCTTGGTATTCAATAGAATTATGCAGTATCAATGAAACCCTAGCCTCCTCTTCCTCCTCTCTTTTCTTGTGTTCTTGTATTTCTCTTGATTGTTTAACATTCGTATCGTGTTAACGCACTATGTCATATTTTGACATCCCTAATTGATACCGACTGCCATCGACTCTGATACCATTTGTTCGGAAACTAGGAAGCCCAATGATCTAAGGACTAATATATATGTCTAGAATTCATACTCACCTAAAAGTTTGAATTTCTATGTAATGTAAGATTCTCACACATGTAATACTCAACACATAGAATATACATATAGCGCTTAGTTTTGTTGATCATCCTTGAAGAGGGCTAAGAATGATGTATTCTACCCTTCTCTCGAGGCTCTATTCAAACCTCTCTCTGATTGCTCTTTAGATGTTTTCTTTTCTACTGGTACTACAAAATTAGTTGAAATAGGATCACTGTTTGAATGTTTGCTCAACTCCTCGTACTGTTGATTAATTAGATTGTAATAATATCGATTGAATTATAATCACCATTATATATGAAAGAAATAGGGTGCACGTATATAGATATCTATGCACACAAGTATCAATGGCCGCACACCTCACCAATACTGGTAAACCAAAAAGAAAAAAGATTTATGTGGACATAGTTGTTGCAAACCTTATGACAATTTCAATGCCCAGATAGTACAGTGGTAGGCTTGCATATAGTTGTTTCCTTCATCGTTACCATTGAAATTGGCTTTGTCTACTCGCTATCAGCGATATCTATTGTCAGTTATTGTATTTGATAAAAGAATTTCATGTGGTCAAAATTCACAATCACCCCACCATGAGCTTCACAAGATCTTCAAATTCGTGAAATAAGATGATTGAATTTTGCTGTTAATTCAAATTCAAACAACCCAAATTCAACTTGTGAATTCATGCAACAACTATATAATTACATATAAAAAAAAAAAACTCGAATTAGTACACTCATATCTCAAAACCGCCAAGAAAAACAAATGTTGGTTCCTCTTAATCAATGAAATTGATTATCGAAGAAGGAAATGTATTATTGCCACTTATTAATCCACCTTATTTGATGTTAAGATACAATAAATACATGGAGACTATGAACTCCATTAGGTGGAGCATTTTGAACAATCATATATCTACATTATTACCACAAGGTATGTCACCAGTCCTTCAAATCTAACCAATTACAGGGACTCTGATAATGTAGTCATTTTCACAAACCCAAACGCCAACCCTAGCACAACGAAAATCATCAGTTACAGATAAACCCTCCAACACGATCGATCGTAGCAGTGACCAAAGGATTCTCCTCAATTGTTGTTGCAGCAGTCTCTCCCTTTGCCCCATGGAGCTCGTGCCATGAACTCTTTCCTAAGTTGGAACAAACAGTCAGTTCGATCAATAAATATAATTTCTGCTTTTGGCATTCAAGCTTTAGAGATGGGTCTCTCATTAAATCAGATTTGAATTGAATTTTGCCTAATCCAAATCCCAATCCTTAGAAAAGACTTTGATCGAATATGATTCAAATATCCAAATTCTTCTTAAAAAAACAAACAAAAAAAAGACCAATTCAATTTGAACAAATTAATTAACCTGAATTTTGAGTAATAATATCTGAATTTTAACTTATTTCATCATATTTTTATAGGCATATATACTTTCGATCAGATGGAATCGGATATTAGTTCATGCAAGCTCGAATCGCTTAAAAACTACACAGTGGATTTGGTTTCAATTTCTGACTGTCAATAGAAACTATCAATTTGAATCTGAGTTATTAAATTCGAAGTGGATTAGATTCGGATCGAAATTCCGATAGGCTCATCTATGAAGTATTCTTATCAATAAAACTTGTACCCTTATACCTATGCATAAAGCCATCCTCGATCTATGCTATTCTCTCTTGTATGCTACCTTGGTCTTCCTTTGTGGTTGATTTTAACATATTGTAAAGAAATGAGTATTCATAGACCAAGAACATGATGGCTTCCGGTTGGTTTTTTTGGACTTCCTAGCCGTTACATTGTTGATGGTTTCCAATGCAAGGGAAAGTGGGATATAGCTAAAGTTTGGCTACATGCTGAAAGGCAGGTCCATGAATTTTTATTGCAATAGGCTTGAGTTAAACATGTGCAACCATGTATAATAACAATTGTAGTTATCATTTTTGAAAAGCAAGAGGTGGGTGGCTTCTTGATTCAAAGCATTGATTGATACCAATATAACTCAATTGAGTTATTTTTGACTTAGCACCTTCCGTTTTGAGATCGAAACACATTAATTACGAGTAAATGATGAGTCTCACTTGATTTGGTTGAATAAATCGCCACTGATTAAATCAATCAATAGGCTATACATAGCATAACGCTACGATGTAGATTGAATCTTTCTTAATATATAACTTCTTCTCTTATATATGCACGATTCCGCGACACCATGATTCATGCACCTCTATACTTCTCAAGTCAAATATCAATACTGCAACCTTTACCAATGGATTGGAATTCTCTCATTTTTTTAATTTTCTTTTAAGTTCAATCATCCACCATCAAATCATTGTTCACCCATTACTAGGAGTAGGACCCATCATTAGCAGTGGGTGATCCAGATTAAAGAAGATAAAAAAGGGAATTGACCGTTGATTTTGAAAACCATAACTATTGAACTAGAGCTTGAGCCTCCATTAAAATCGAACGTTGGCTTCCGTGCAACTTCAAGTACTTTGAAATTAAAATTACAGAATACTCATATAACCAACTTTGTCGAATAGTCAAATCGAGTCATTTAAGCCAGTTATGAAATTATATTTGAACACTCTCATTCATTCTAAATTTCTATTTCTTTCAATTCCGTTAAATCAGTTATAAGTTTTTTCTTAACCTGGTCACCTAGCCTTTGTCTAAATCCAAGAGTGTGTAAGCCTCTTTGTCTTCCCGTTTGTAAGTACAGGTGTGGCAGTCTAGGGAATTTTAGGCGAGAAACTGAGGATTTTGAATGTTAGGGGGTATGCATCATGTGGTTAAAACTTATTTTTGATTTATAAAATTGAAGAAATTCTGATTTAACAATGAATAGATTGTTTAGATCTAATTCCACAATTAGCTCTTCTAGATCTTCATCTACTACTATACCTAATATAGTAAATGAAGAAGATTTTGAATGTGAAATTAAACAATCTAATTGGTTAGGATGGAACATACCTAAAGTTCCAAAAAAGGAAATTTACAAAACAAGTTGGATGCCAGCCGCATTCAATGAAGAGTTGCAAGTTAATATTGTTGAACAAGTTCATCCATTAAAAAATGATGAAGAAATTGTTAGGCTTCTTAGTAAAGAAGTACTAAAAAGACACAGGTCTAGAGGATTCAAATTCATCCATCTAGGTCTTGTCCAAATTGCAATTAAACATTTATTAGTCAGAGGAAAAAATGCAGCTGTTTTGCTAACTCTAAGAGATGGTAGGTTCACTAAATACCAACCCAGTCTTTTGGGAATTATGGAAACAGGCCTTCACCAAGGACCTGTATATTTCAATTGTTTCCCAGATTTCACTTTAAGTTTAACTTGTGAAAATACTTTCAAAGCACTCACTTTAGGAATCAAACTATTTGGTGATATTATAGATCTTGAAGCCAATACTGATTCTATAGTTCTCATTTACAGAATTTATTACAAATGCATGACCACAAATTTAAATGTTAATGCATTATGTAAAAGTCCTGCAGATAGTACTTTATTGCTTCAAGCCAGTACTTCTAATTCAAATATGCAAATTCCTAAACAAATACTTTGGAAAGATGTTGATCTTCCGGAACACTGGATTGTTGAAAATGAAAATTTTGAAAAAAATTGTGATGTGTCTACCTCTAATATAGAACACATTCATCAACTTACTGATGGCTCAGTAAGAATTTCATTTGAAGACACTAGATCACGTAGATCTAGTACATCTTCTATCCCTCCTTTAATTAGGAAGCCTGTCCAGATCAATGAGAGCAGGAGATCTGAATCCTACTCCAGAGTCTCCAAACGAGACAAAGAAATTTCTGAAGAATTAGAAAGAAAACTTAAAATGAAAGGAATTGATAATTCTTCACCCCAAATTAGCAAACCTTATTATACTCCTTATTCTTCTTATTCTAGATATAAAGAACAAGAGAGAAAAGAGAAAAAAGAAGATGATTTTACCCCATCTCCTACTCTTAGTCCCTCTAGGAGTGAACTAGAAAGTCATGTTGAAGAACCAGTCAATCATCAACTTCTAGTTATCAAAAGAGAATCAAATTTTTGTTTTATGCCCAACATGTTTAAGTTATTAAAAGAAATTGAATCTGAAGAGAATAAATCTAAGAGACAAGAATTGTTCAAAAGATTTAGTTCTCAACAAATCCAAGAGTTTAAAATTCAATGGGTAAAGACAATGCACAAATTAGAATCTGAAATTCAATTTTTTGATTACATTAATTCTTGTTGTAAAGATGTAAAAGTCATTACAAAACACAAGTGGAAAACTGCTGACTCAGGAACTGTGTCCTCCAGTCACCCTCCCACTGAGACTTTCACTTTTACACATGCTGATGCCAAACTTACTGCGTCTCCCTTTAAGATTCCCTGTAATGAATCAGAAAAGAAGACAACTGAGCAGAATAGTTTAGCAAAATTTGAAAAGAAAATTATTGAACAAACCAATTTTACTAACCAAAGCCTAATTACCATAGGAAGGCAGTTAGATAAAATTGAAACAAAAATTGAGAAAATTGAATTGACATCTACAGGTAAAAAATTAGAAAAACCTTTAGTCACCTTACCTGAAGATAGATCTAAATTAGGAATTGCTGATACACTCAGAATTCAAAAAATTAACCAATTACTTAGGAAGTTAGATGCCCAACCAGAGATATCAGGAACCTCCCAAGTAACTGTCATTAATCAAACTTCAGATGCAGAAACCGGCACTGATGAAAGTTTTTCTGATCCTGAGATAAAAGAGTTAGAAAAAGCTTTTGAATCTCAACAAATTAATAAATTAGTTTTTTCAAATGTTAATCCAACTAGTACCACAAAAAATTGGTACCCCAGACCTACACCTCCTGATTTACAATTTGAAGAAAAAAATATTTCAAACTAATTCTCTGTTCAGTCAAACAAACTCTATGAATGGAACATAGATGGTTTAAGTGAACAAGAAATTTTAAATAAAATTCATTACACGTCTATGGTTATTAACAGCTATGTTCCTAATATGGATACTCCTGAACCCGATCTAGTTGACTTAGTCACCTCAGGGTTTACTGGTGTTCTTAGAAGCTGGTGGGATAATTATCTTACCCAAGATTCTAGGGATGAAATTAGACATGCTGTTGTTTTGAATGAAGAAGGTACTCCAATTTTTGATGAAAGAATTGGAAGAGCAAAACCTGATGGTTTGAACACCTTGATCTTTACTATAATTAAACACTTTGTTGGAACCCCTAGTAACATTGAAGCTAGGATCCATGACCAGCTTAGTAATCTTAAGTGTCCCACACTTAGTGATTTCAGATGGTATAAGGATGTTTTTGTCTCACGGGTAATGAATCGTTTAGACTGTAATAAATCTTTTTGGAAAGAAAAATTTGTTAATGGTTTACCCAATTTGTTTGCCCATAAGATTAGAGAAGCCCTTGCTAAGGACACAGGAATCATAGAATATGACTCCCTGACTTATGGCCAATTGATTAGTACCATCCAAAAGGAAGGCCTTCGGATGTGTATTGATATGAAGCTTAGTAAACAATTGCAAAATGATAAGAATAAAGCTAAGTATGAAATGGGAAATTTCTGTGAACAATATGGTCTCCCTCCAGTAGCACCATCAACTAACCACAGAAAACATAAATCTCATAGAAAACATAAAGCTTATTCTAAGTCTAAATCTCACTACGAACGTAGTAAGAAAAGATTTTCTAAACCTGAATTTTACAAGAAATATGAAAGAAAACCTCATAGATCTCACAAAAATTCAAAAAAGAAAATCTCTAAAAAAGGTAAAGCCCAAGAGGATATTAAATGTTTTAACTGCGGAAAACCAGGCCACATTAGTCCTGAATGTCCAATTAAAAAACAAGTTAAATTATTAAACTTAGCGGAAGATGAAACCGAAGAAATCCTTAGAATTTTCAGGATGAGTAATCCTCCCGAAAAAGAAGAAAATTCAGACTCCACAAGTAGTCCAGAAGATTCTTCAGATAATCACCCAAGTACAGATGATTCCTCTGAACCTGACATCAAACTAGGATGTAAGGATAATTGTTGTAAAAAAATTAGAGTTATTACAAAGCAAGCTGAAGAAGAACAAATCCTGATAGATTTGATCAGCAAAATTGAAGATCCTGAACTTAAGATAAAATACATAAAAAATCTCAAAGATTTGTTTGTTAAAAAAGATAACAAACACTTATCTAGTGAAAAACAATTAATTAGTATTAACAAAACAATGGAAAGATTTAGTAAAGAGAAAAAGAAAGAAATCACTTTACAAGATCTCCAATGTGAAGTTAATAAATTAAAATTTGAGATAAAAGGCTTAAAAGCACAAGATAAGATCTTCGCTGAAACTTTGAGTTTTTTATCTATGTCCAATCCCAGTCCTCTGGAACCTAAAGTTTCAGATAATAAACAATCTGATTCTGAAACAGAATTATCAACTCGAACACTTTCCCAGCGGATACCAGCGACCTCTCATTCAGTGGACACTGCGGGTTTAACGAAGCTGTCATCGCCAGATGAATGTTCACAAATTGATAATCACATTAATTCAGTTAATAAAATTAACTTACAAAAATGGTATTCTCAAGTACGAATAATCATTAATAATGATTTTATACTTGATACAATTGCTCTTATTGATACAGGAGCAGATGTCAACTGTATTCAAGAAGGACTTATTCCTACTAAATTCTATGAAAAAACTCTTGAAAGATTAAGTTCTGCCAATGGAAGTAAGATGAATGTTGCTTATAAATTGCCTAAAGCTCATATTTGTCAAGATAATGTTTGTTTTAAAACATCATTTATCTAAGTAAAAGATATGACAGATCAGGTTATCTTAGGATTACCTTTTATATATTTGTTATACCCTTTTACTACAAATATTGAGGGTTTATCTACAAATCCTTTAGGTCAATCTGTAACATTTAGGTTTATTCTTAAACATGAGGTTAAAGAATTAAAACAACTTAAAAATGATTCTATATATCTCAGAATAATTAATCAGAAAAAGAATCAAATAAGATTTCTTCAAGAAGAAATAAATCACAAAAGAATTTCTGATCAATTAACTGATCCAATTTTAATTGAAAAAATTAAAAAATTTCAACAAAAAATTGAAGAAGAAGTTTGCTCTAATCTTCCTACAGCTTTCTGGCATAGGAAAAAGCATAGTGTAAAACTTCCTTACATTAAAGGATTTAATGAGAAAAATATTCCCACTAAATCTAGACCAATTCAAATGAACCATGAATTAATGGAAACTTGTAAAAAGGAAATTTCTGAATTACTTAAAAATGAAATTATTAGCAAGTCAAAATCTCCTTGGTCTTATCCAGCTTTCTATGTTATGAAAAATGCAGAATTAGAAAGAGGCACACCAAGACTTGTTATTAATTATAAGCCTTTAAATGCTGTTTTGGAATGGATCAGGTATCTTATTCCTAATAAACAAGATCTGATTAAAAGATTAAAAAATTCTGTTATATTTTCAAAGTTTGATTTGAAAAGTGGATATTGGCAAATACTGATATCCCCTGAAGATAGGTATAAGACTGCATTCACAACACCTTTTGGTCATTATGAATGGAATGTTGTACCTTTTGGTTTAAAAAATGCACCAAGTGAATTTCAAAATATTATCAATGACATTTTTAATCATTTAAGTCATTGTTTTATAACCTATATTGATGACATTCTCATCTTTAGCAGGTCTATAGAAGAACATTGGAAACACCTAAATGCATTTTTAGAGACTGTTAGACATAGTGGTCTAGTCATCTCTGCCAAAAAAATTAAATTATTCCAAACTTCAGTTAGATTTCTTGGATATGATATCCAAAAATCCACCATTGTTCATATCAGTAGAGCTATTCAGTTTGCTGATAAATTTCCTGATGAAATTCTTGATAAAACTCAACTTCAAAGATTTTTAGGTTCTCTGAATAATGTTTCTGATTTCTATCAGAATCTCAGATCAGCAGTCAAACCTCTGTATGACAGACTTAAAGCAAATCCTTCTCCTTGGACTTCTGAGCATACATCAATTATCCAGCAAGTCAAAAAATACATTAAAACTTTGCCTTGTCTTGGTATTCCTTCAGTTGATTCTTTCAAAATCATCCAAACTGATGCCTCCGATATTGGCTACGGTGGTATCCTTCTTCAGAGAGCGTCTCCCAATTCTCCTGAACAAATTGTTCGTTTTCATTCCGGTATTTGGAATAAAGCACAAGCTAATTATAGCACTATTAAAAAGGAAATTTTATCTATTGTCCTGTGTATCTCTAAATTCCAGGATGATATTTTAAATCAAAAATTTATTGTGCGTGTTGATTGCAAGTCTGCTAAATACGTACTTGAACAAGATGTTCAAAATATTGCTAGTAAGCAAATTTTTGCAAGATGACAAGCTATTTTAAGTATTTTTGATTTTGATATAGAATATATTAAGGGCAGTAATAACTGCATACCTGATTTTCTAACTCGTGAATTTTTGCAGGAACCAAATGGCGGACAGCAAGTCCCATAAATCTGGCACTTCCTCTAAAAACCCGGGGAAGGGAGATCGTAAATTACCATTAACTTTGGGCCCTCCAAACCCAAAACCAATTTCTCAAATTCAAGGCTCATCAAGTGTCTTAGCCCAATTACCTGGCCCCTCAAGTGCCATCCAAATTGCCAACAGATATCAGCCTCTTGGTAGACCTGTCAGTCACCATCTAAGGCCTACAATTGTCCCAATTCCCACTTTTTCCCAAATGGCCCAAATGGCACCACCAGATTCTACCCATCTTACCAATCCTTATTACAAATCTGGACCTTCTTACCCAAAAGGCCCAAAATCAGATTTTATTAATAAGCCAAATTTCCACAATGTCTTTGCTATTGAGCCAGCCCATGCTCATATCATAGATATTGAAGTTTTAGTCAAAGCTTATCTTGGAGAAGGATGGACTTTTGTCCCTCGTGATCCAGAAAGAATTTTTGAATTTTACAAAGATATCCTATTCCTTACTGAGTCCATTCATATCAAAGATATTTCAGATAAGAATGACCCCAGTAAAGCTGCTTTCCATTCTCTTTATATTAAAAAGATTTTGTCAATTAAAGATTGAGGATCTCACCCTTCTTCTCTCCGAGATCTCACAGGTACTAATAAGAGGTTCAATTATTATGACTACATTGAGTCATGGACCACTCTTATGCTCTATCAGGGTGAGTCATCCACTCATTCCTGGTTCATTCAGTTTGACAAAGATTTCAAAAGCCAGATTCCTTCCTGGTTTGTAAGGTGGTGGCAAGTTCACGGCCCCATTCTTGAAATCTTTCCTATTGATCTCCAAGATCAATATTCCTACTTCTGTTCTGCCTTTACTCCTAGTAAACAGCAGTCCCTGTTTCCAATTCCCAGTTTACTAACCTTTGTTTGCAGGTACAGAATTGCTTGGATTTGCAGGTGGCAATGGCAGATTATTGACCATTATGTTGCCAGACAGTTCTCTGTTAAATGGTGGCCTAGATTCTCTTATGACACCATAATTGCCACAATTCAAAGCGAGTTTCCAGTCAAGGTTCCGACCCCACAAGTGGTCCCACCAGCCTTGCCCCCAACTACTCCAGCTAAGAAGGTCATTCCTACTCTAAGGGTTTCTACATCAGAAAAACCCAAAGAGTCTCCAGAGCCTTCAACAATTTCTAGGGTCAAGGCGAAGAAGGCCTCATCAAAGGGCTCCAGTAAACCTTCCCAGCCATCAGCAGCAGAACTTCTCAAGATGGCCCAAGATTTAATTCAGCAGGCTGCAGTAGCCAGCCAAAGTTCATCATCTCCAAATTCCTCAGCAGGATCCGTCACTCCATCCCCACTACAGGATGCCCAGGACCCGTATGAAGGATATGATGACCTTGATTCAGATGTTGACATCACCATCCCGTGATGAGATGATGCTTGTTTTTACTTGTGATGGCTTCACTCACTACTCTCTTCTCACACAAGGGAGAAAAGCTGTCTGTCACATGTAAGAATAAGATTATCACAGATTTACCCAAATTTACCCGGTGCTTTCCCCAAGTAAAGCCACCGACAATATTTCCAATCAGTCTGCTTTTCCCCTAAGTAAAAGCAGTCTACCCCTTCTTTCCACCGAAAGTTTGATTCCCTGACATCTTTGGACCCATCCATTCTTGTCAGCCATTTGTCAAAATTATCCTGTGTAAATACCTTTTACCCCACCGAAAGCATAAGGTAAAGATGTTTACCCAGAGTAAAAGATAAAGATGAATGATTACCCAGATTCCTCCAAGTCTATTTAAAGACCTTGGTCTTTCAGTTGTAGACAGGTCTTAACAGACTACTACTACATGCCCAAATAGAAATTTTCCATACCTCTCTGTAAGAGCCTCAAATGAAGAGCTTAGCTATTTTCATGTTGTACAAGTTAGCTTGCTCCCATTTTGCAACCTTACCTCCACTGGCCCTCTAAGTGCTAGTGTTGTAAGTATTGCTTATTTGTAATTTCAATTATATATTTGAAATTTATTTATATCTACAACTTGTGATTCTGTTTAAATTCATGGCTATTTCTATTCACAAAATTCTTTGTGAATTGGCTATTCCTTCAAATGACTATGCTGTTTTAGCTGTCACAGTAAGGACAGAAGATGCTCCCCCTAAATCCTATGTTCTGTGGGTTTATTCTTTCTTCGTCAATTTATTTGTTTGAATTTTAATAATTTCAGATCTTCTTCCTTCCGTTTTTTTTGGTAAAGAGTAATGTTTTGTATTCTAAATCTCTAACCCAAATTTTCATCACAAATCAAAGGAGACCATTGAATCAGTGGGTCCTGTTTAAAAAAGTTGATGGGACTCACTCATCCAATGATCTCCCTTCATTTGGGATAAAAATTTGGGTTAGAAATTTGGGATACATAATATTTCCCTGTAGCAAACGCTTATATAATGACATAATTCCAATCTATGCTTCTTTAGTATAATTATTTGACCAGATATAAAAAATTTCTATAAATAGCTTGTGTGAATAATCTGTCTTTGATCGAATCGGAGAGGACATTAGTCGAATTGTGCGTAAATTAGTTCGAACACCCCTGACCATTGAACAAAAAAAAAGAGATAAAATTTTGGGTTAATAAAACTTTTGATCCTTAAAGTATGTATTTTTTGTCAATTTGATCCCTAAAGTATCAATTTTTTCAATTTGGTCCTTAAAGTATTCAATTTTTGTCAAAATGGTCCCTACATAAACGGACCGTTAAGTTTTTGACAAAATGATCACGTATTGGGCACGAGATGCCGTCTGAAAAAATGACACGTGGTCACTTCCGTCAAAAAAGTTAACGAATTATTTGATTAGGGATTAAAGTGACACGAATTGAATATTTTAATGACCAAATTGACAAAATTAATACTTTAAACATCAAACTAACAAAAAATACATACCTTAAAAACTAAAAGTGCTATTAACTTTAAAATTCTCATCCATGCTTGCAAGGTTGAAGCATCCTTTATTGGGTGGTATGTATGGATAACGCTACCTAATCAATTTCGATACCCTACCTCCATCTATCTCAGCAATTAATTTTGAATGGGATAACTTATAGTTAAATGAAAAAATAATTAAATAATAACAAAATATAACAACTTTACACGTGATATATTTTTATTGAATGAAAAATAAAACTATGATACTAAAAAATGGTATTTTTACATGTAAAAGAGATAAGTTCAAATTTATTTTCTCAATTTTATTTAAAATAAATAATATTCCAGTATACCCTACAAAAAATGATTTTGATAACTTATATATTTATCTATATATATTAGCAATAATCTTGTGTCTGAAAATACGCTGCAATACCAAAAATTGAGTATTGATCATGCAACTTTTATATTTTAAATAATAAATTATGTTTTCTCTTTTATTTAATTAGGTAATTAAAATTAAAGTGAATAGAGACAAAATAAGAGAGGTAAGGGAGAGAGAAGAGAAAGATAAGCATAGACTAATGAGATTGTCTGGTATTAAAGAGTGTACAGAGAAAATAATATTTTTTTGTGGGAAAATTTTTTTTGAGATGAATTTGTATCATTAGGTTAAAGTAGATGAAAATTAAATCAATCTTGACCGTTACTCTACTCTTATAAATTGAGAATTCAATTTTCTAACTATTATATTAGATAGATATATATCCCTAATCTCTTGGTCACATTCTTGTATTCTTCTATTTTGAGAACTTATAATCTTCTTCGTTGGGTAGCACATCATGTGTGATGCATATGCTCCATTGGGTGAGACAATTTCTACAAAAATTTATATAAAATTTTACAATTGACCCCAAAAATTTATCAATTAACTTTGAGCAACAATAGTGGAATCTAATTTGCAATATAATTTAAGGATCTAATATACTGTAACTGAATTAACAATGAGTTATTGTAAGACCCCGTATTCAAATTAAATAAAGATACTATTATCTTAAGAGTTCTTCTAATATGAATAAAATGATGGTAGAAATTTAGAATCATTGTTGAAATATTAATCACGAAGTTTGAGTTTCGAACGAATTGACTTTCGGGTCAAACTTAGTTTCGAATGTGTGTAAGCTTAAAAAGGGTGATTATGTAAGTTTCTAAATGTTTTTAGGTCAAAATAATGCCTCCATTGAATCCGGAAGGTCGAAAAATATTGAGAGGTAATATGGGGTGTATTAGAAGTTATGAAATATCCCGGAGTTTAAACACATTTTAGAAAGAATTCGGATAGGAAGAAATTTGACACTAGCTTAGTATTTTAGCTATAAAATTTTACTCATAACTCCTATTGATCTGATTTTTGGACAGTAGAAACTAGACTTCAAGGGCTACAAAAGTGTATTTCACGAAAAATTTCTGAATCGGCTTCTAAATAGGTCAAAATGGATCTGGTTGAGGGTAACTGTCACCCGCGTCTGAACGGGAATAGACACACATCCAAACGCATTTGGCAGAAAGTTGGCGCGAAGAAACACGTGTCTGGACAATAAAAAACACGCGTCCGGACACACTGAACGGAGGGTTTCACGTCCCTGACTTGTTTTGGGTATTCTTTCCAAATTTTACGTTATAAATACCTAAGGACACCTCCCTTATCCCCATTTCATCAATTCTAACCACTAGAGAGCCTTGGAGAGTAAGAAAGAAGGGGAGAAACACAAGATTGAATGAGATTTTCGCATTGGATCGGATCAAAACCTCTAGTTTTTCACACAACACTAAGGAAGTAAGGTAGGGGTTTCTTCCTAATCTTGTCTATTGAGGCTATGGTTATATATATATATACCAAAATAGAAACAAGTGCAGAAGACATGAGTATGCAAGAGATAAGAATAGGGAGTGATGATGAAATTATAAAGCGAGCTCGGGCCATGAACTCTTACCTGAATTGACACAAAACTTTGTATTACATTACCATGGTATGTGTTTTCCGTTCTAAGAAAAACTACGACCTATACTGAAAATTTGAGAACTTCATGGCTAAAACAAGTTACGACTCAATGGGTTTCAAAAAATTGGGATCGATAGTAGGGCCTATGCGTTTTTTGTTGCTATGCTACCTTCTCTTCCTTAATAATTGATATAACCATGCTGTAACGAAATGGGTGTTTATAGACCAAAAACATGATAGCTTCTGGCTCATCTTTTTAGACTTTTACTAGCCCAAATGTCAAAAGATTGATCTATAGGAGATTCCACCACACCTTTATCGGGACCGAAACTAATATCTCAAAGCATGTTTTAGGCCTGAAGAATAGATTTAACCTCAACAAACTATCGTATCCAAATTCTAAATCATAGAACCAACTTCTTGTCTGTCCAAATGATTGACATTATAAATTACAAGTCCAACTAAATAATTTTGAATATCCGTACACCATCACCAATCCCATCAACAAAGTACATGACGGCGAGAGTTGCATATAAAAAACGGACTTGACTATTATACATCCAAAAAAATTTGGATATCATACCTCCAAAATTTACTCATATTTTTATAATTTATGTGGGTCATTTTACAACCAAAATTTTTACCACTTTTGTGGTTGATTTACTATTTTTATGTGTATTGTTATCACTGTTATGGATATTTTTATTATATTTGTAGTAACTATTTTTAACATGTTTCTTAAATACAAAAAAATTATCACTTTTGTGAGTGATTTATTATATTTGTGAGTGTTTTTATAATATTTATAGATATTTTTATTACTGTTGTGGTAAATATTTTTACCATTTTTTTGGGGTACCACAACAGTAGTAAAACTACCCACAAATGTGGTAAAAGTTACTACAAATGTGGTAAATTTTTGTATGGTACCAAATTTTTTTTTGGATGTACCGTAGTCAAGTCCATAAAATCAAGGACTAGACAATCTTGCAGAAAAAAAAAAAAATTAGTATCGTACTTTTAAATTTTATTATTTTAATAAAAAAATTTATTTTATTAGTGGATAATTTATCATATTTATGAGTATTTTTATCACTGTTATGGTAACTATTTTTATCACTTTTTGTAAGTGAATTATCACATTTGTTGATGTTTTTATCACTGTTGTAGCAATTTTTATCATAGTTGTGGTAACTATTTTTATTATTTTTTTTTATATTATAATTGTGATAAAAATACTCACAAATATGATAAAAATTAATATAATACCAAACTTTTTGTTTCGATACGATTGACAAAAAAAGAATTCTTTGTAACCATCTCAGAATTGTATTATAATCCTTAACAGCCTGAATAGATTATCACTGTTGAATGTGTTCTTACTACCATCTCAGAATTGATATATAATATTACCAACTAATCAATAAACAAATAACTATGACTAGTTGACCCTACTAATTGCACATGGTAATTATGGTATGCAAGCTATTGGTTATTATGGAATTTAATGTGATTCACTGGTCCGGGTTTTTTGTTTATGATTGATTGGTGAGCCAATGTATATATGATACAACTGTTACGTTGCGTATTCTCTCCATTCCCTTCGAAATTAAGAATGAAGAAAGCCCATTTACATTTTGGACTATTTGGCTCCAAGTTTGTGCCTGATTTGACCCATTATTTGAACCATCTTTCCCTCCTATTTCTGGAAAAAGCTGTTGCTTTTCTTTCGGAAAGTAAAGCTGCTGCTTTTTTAGCCAACTGAAAAAACTGCTAAAGGAATAAGGGGTTTAACTTAAGGTTCTCAATATGGCTGCTTTTGAGATGGTTATCACCATGGCTCAGATTGGTGTCTCATGAACTTTACCATTTTCAGTCACTTACAGGGATGCCTTTGAATGCATAGGTCAACACTTTTTTATATGATTGAAAGTATTGATTGATACCGATATAACTCTCAAATAATATACAATTTGACAAAATTTATCGATCCGTTCTAAGATCTATGCGCAATTTTTTGTAACCAAGAGTCTCATTTGTCAACCTTAATTTGTTCGAGTTATTTCTATCGAATTGGATTGTTTCTTCCTTTGTGATGTTCCAATGGAAGGTGAGAAATCTGTTGTATTTTGGTTCTTGATGTTGTGTTAAGGTTGAGAGTGCAACAATAACTTTCTTTATTGTGACCAAGATGTCACGGGTACAAGTTTTGAAAATAATCTCTTCGCATAAGGAATAAAATAGTGTGCATACACCCTCCCTAGACCCCATAGTGATCGAAGTTTTGTGCACTAGATTGTCCTAAATATTGTTTTGATACATAAACTGTACACACGTGCACATACACACACGTAGAGAAGAAGAGAGAGAGAGAGGGGGAGAGGGAGAGGGAGAGGGAAAGGGAGAGAGAGAGAGAGAAAGAGAGATTATCAATATTATAGTTGCCACTTATAAATCCACCTTATTTAACGTTAAGTACAACACATGGAGACCACATAAACTCCATTTCTGGGATTATTTCGAATAAAAACAACAGAAAAATTATCAGTAGTTTGGCAACTCGCTTCCAACCTAACCAATTTTGGGGACCAAATAAACGATGTCATTCTTGTCAACCCAAACCCAAACCCTATCACAACGAACGTCCAGGATGATGCTTGAACCTTCTGGCACAATGATAGCAGTGACCAAAGGATTCTCCCCTTCAATTATTGCCACGGCAGTCTCTCCCTTCACCCCAACGAGCTCGGGCCATGAACCCTTTCCTGAATTGACACAAAACTTTGTGTTAGATTACCATGTTATATGTTTTCAATTATAAGAAAACTACGGTCCGCACTGAAAATTTGAGAAATTCATGGCTGAAAACAAGTTACGACTTGATGGGTTTCAAACAATTGGGATCGATAATAAGTTTTTGGGATCGATCCTACTAGATGTCATTAAGTCGTAAGCTCACCCATTAGAGTCATAATTTGATTTGATTGAAGTGTAGCTTACGATACAATACTGAAAATAATTTTTGGTACCGTGTGTTATTTCCCTAATAGTTGTACAAATTATAATATTATGATGGATGCGAGTTAAATAAGAAAAATAGAAATAGAAATGAATATATTCGTAAAAGTACTGTTGAAAAAACACTAATATGAGATAGATTATGAAAGAATTGACACAGGTGCCTTGGAGATGTGTATAGGAGACCTAGTATTGCACTAAAAAATAATGGTATTGTGAGAAATAGAAGTAAGCCAAAATCAAATTTTTAACAAAATAGAAAAGAAGAACATGACATCTTATAGTTTAACGAAAAGTATGACTCTTGATAGAGTACAATGAAAAAATAAAATTCATGTGGCCAACTTAAAATAATTGGGATTATGATTTTGTTTTTTTTTTTTCTAAACGTAGATAATGATTTTGTTGAGTTGAGTATCTCTCCCTTGGATTACAAGGTCTAAAAGTATTCTTAGCTATAAAACTTGAACTTTTTACCTTTACACTGTGATGACATCCTAGAGATTTTGCGTTTTTTGTTGCTATGCTACCTTCTCTTCCTTCGTAATTGATATAACCAAGCTGTAACGAAATGGGTATTTATAGAACAACAACATGATAGCTTCATGGCTGGTCTTTTTTGACTTTTACTAGCCCTAATGTCAAAAGATTGAAGTTTTACAAAATGCAAGAGAAAAGTATAGATTTGGCTCAAGTTTGACTGCATCGGGTGACAGCCAAGTTCATGAAATTTCCACCCAAGAGGCTTGAGTTAGACAGTTATAACAATCAGCCTTGTTTATACATGGTATTTTAATTCTAAACGAATGAGATTAGTTGGATATGGATTCAGTTTTTGGATCAAATATCCAAATATGAATTTGATTTATTACCATCCGATTCAATGATAACTCAATCCAAATTTTATGTAATTGTGATTATTTCATAAAATTTATGTATAATTTGTTTAAATCAATTCTAATTACTTTTATTCTGATCGAGTTAGCCATTTAAATCCATCACTATTTTTGGAGTTTCAAACTCTTACCAATTAAATAGTGCATAAATCAAATTAAAGAGTTTCTAACTCTTTACTAATTTTCAAGAGGTTTAAAACTCAACGATATTTATGAAAAGAGTCTTGGACTCTTAATAGAGTTTTGAGTTTCGAACTCACATAAAATTAATAATCTTACATGAAATTTAATTTCATCTTAAGTCACAACCTATGTGAATCCTAAAATTCACTTAAGTCAATGTTGTTTTAAATATGACTCAAATCCACCCCAAAGAATAATGGGTCATTCACCCATTTCAAACCAAATCAAATTGAACATCAAATTTTGGATCAATTAACCAATTCAAACCAAATTAAATGAGTCATTCACTCATTTAAAAACTCACTCAAATAAATTATCAATTCTTCATGAACTACGTTCGACTTGATTCCTTTTCGGATACGTAGGCAGTCTAGTTAAACTAGGCGCAGTCGCAAGTCCAAATCAACTTCAAATAAATTCTCAATTCTTCATGAACTACGTCAGACTTGATTCAATTTGTTGGATACATAGGCAGTCCAGCATCTACAACTGGGCGCAGTCACACTCTTAAATAAATTCTCAATTCTTTATGAACTACGTCCGACTTGATTCCCTTTCGGATACGTAGGCAGTCTAGTTAAACTAGGCGCAGTCACAAGTCCAAATTAACTTCAAATAAATTCCAATTTCTTATGTCGAACTACGTCTGACTTGATTTCCTTTCGGATACATAGGCAATCTAGTTAAACTAGGCGCAGTCACAACTCCTCCAAAATCAAGTGGTCCTTAAACCCATATCAATTCAAATGGTCATTTACCCATTTTAAAACATAATGGATATTTTGTCCATTCAAGATTAATGGGTCATTTTGTAACGCCCCGAATTTTCTTTTATATATGTATAGAGATATATATATATATATATATATATATATATATATATATATATATATAGTAAACAATATTTGTAAAGATGTAGATATATGTAGTGACATGAGAATAAACCGTAGGAATAAATGCTATGGAGACAATTTGATTGGGAAGTTACGTGTCGAAGATGTTTCAACTTGTAAAGGGTGATTAGACAAGTTTCTAAAATTTTGTAGGTCAAAATAATGATTCCATTGAATCCGGAAGGTCGAAAAACATTGGGAGTGGTAATATGGATGTATTGGAAGTTAGGAAGTGTCCTGGAGTTAAAATACACTTTAGCGAGAATTTGGGGAAAAATGGGTATTGAATACTTCTTAGTACTTTGGACATATATTTTTAGTCTTAATTCCAAATGACCTGAAATTTGGACAGTAGATAGTAGACATCTAGAACTACAAAAGTGTATCTAATGAAAATTTTCCAATTCGACCTCTAAATGGGTCAAAAATGCATTGGAAGTGGAAGTAGAAAAAAATCTGGGTAGTGACTACCAAATTCAGCTACCGGTAGCCGATGGTCCAGTAAAAATCAGCTACCGGTAGCCAACCGGTAGTCGAGGGTCCCGTGTGTCCGAGCTACCGGTAGCCAAAATCAGCTACCGGTAGCCACTGTAAAAATCCGAATTTTTCTGTTCGCGAACCCTCGATTTTTCCTCCACTATAAATACATTTTGTCACCTCCTTAGCCTTCCTTACACCACTCCAAACCCTAGAAAACATAAGAGAGGAAGATAGAAAGAGAGAAACACAAGATCAAGAGAAAACAAGGGATTGAAGGGTTGATTCAAGATCAAAGCCCTAATTTTTCCAAGAACATTAAGGTAGGGGTTTTCTCTCACTCACTTACATTGAGGCTAGGGTATTTATATATGTATGTTTTGGTTATCAATGGTATGTATATGCTATGGAATCATCCTCTCTTAGGCTTTTGACAAAGATTACATGTTTTGAACAAAGTTAGGGTTTAATACCCATGGAATCTCTTTTCTAGTTTTAAAACCCTAGTTTTTTTTTGGGAGAGTGATGTATTTCTTCTTAAATGCTTTCTTTATTATGAACTTCAAAAACCTTAGTGCTTTGTGTTGAGTAGAAAATAATGTTATTGTGATCTCATGTATTTTCTTGGTTGGTTATTGACAATGTCACATGCTTAAATTTGGGGATTTTGGATAAATGAGTGGAAATGGAGATAAATATTGGGATTGTATTCTTGGTTGGGTTGCTTGTGATACACATTTGTGAGAGGTTCCTTGTAAGGATGCTCACCCCTTCCCAAGAGGTTCCTTGTAAGGATGCTTGGGAAGCCATGAAGTGATTTGTGAGAGGTTCCTTATAAGGATGCTCACCCCCTTCCCTAGAGGTTCCTTGTAAGGATGCTTGGGAAGCCATGTAATGATTGTGAGAGGTTCCTTGTAAGGATGCTCACTCATTCTCAAGAGGTTCCTTGTAAGGATGCTTAAGAATCAAAGATGACCTAAACGGGGGAGGTGGAGGTTACCCTAAAGTATGCCACCTACCGAAAGAATTGTTGGAAATTGTGAATGGAGGACTGGATTATATTTGGAAATGTTTTGCTAAATGTATAGTGGTTTCATTTACTCATTCAATTATTGTTGTTCCGTAAACTTGAGATCTATTAAATGTCACTGCTTTACTTCAAAAGTTATGTATGATATTTGTGAAATGAGACCGACCGTTTTGAATGCTTTTCTAAACCTTGTATGGGTGTGAGAGAATTGTCCTACAGAGCTTTGTGCTCACCCCCTACCGCTAACATTTTTCAGATTTCCTACAAGAGGAGGACGTAGGGGTCGAGGAGCCCGCTACTTGGGAGACTCCACTGGACGGGAGTGTGGATCCCGAGGTGGACGCCTAGAGCGACACTTTCTTTTGTTCTAGACTAGGATATTCATTTTGAACATTGTAAAGCCTAGTTTTCTTTTGTTATTTCCGCTGTGCTACATTAGTTGATTTTGGAATGTAAAGGCCAAAATGGGCCTATTCTTTTGGGTTAATGCTGTAAATTTTATGGATGACTTTATGAAGTCTTATTTATTGATGGATTATTTTAGTGCTCTCATGATGTGAATGTTTTAGAATGTAATGCCGTCCAGAGTGTGTTTTGGGGCGTTACACATTTACCCGTTGATCTTACTCCAAAAATAATTTAATTTCTCCGAACTACGAATCGGCTTGATCCCGATAACGGGTACGTAGAGCAGCCTAGGCAATTAACCTAGGTCCAGCCACCATCGCAAATAAAATGCCTTTGTAGTGTAAATAGTAGCGTGTGATAATTTCTAGTTAAAATCAAAGAGTGTTCTCTTGAAGCAAGAGATTATAATTAACAGATATATACTATATGGAATGGGTCTAACCTACATTTAATAAAACTCGTATAATTCTCCGTTGTATGAGTGAAATCATGTTCAGCAAAATATTCAAATTTTTGCCCAACAATAACATTACCAGCCAATCAATAAACAAATAACTATGACTAGTTGACCCTAGTAATTGCACATGGTAATTATGGGATATGCATTTATCATTTTAAAGAGTGTTTTTACAATTTATGTGAGTCATTTTACAATCAAAAAATTTATCATTTTTGTGATTAATTTACCACTTGTGTGAGTATTTTATCACTGTTAATAGGTGTTTTTTTATCATATTTGTAGATGTTTTTATCACTGTTGTGATAATTATATTTATTATTTTTTTTGGTTCCACAACAGTGGTAAAAACACTAAAAAATGTAATAAAATAACCTTAAATATGATAAATAGAGGTATGATACTGAAATTTTTTTTTTTGGGTGCCGTAGTAAAACTTCTTGTATCAATGATAATATGATATATATATTTTTTCTTCATTCTCTTCTCAATTAAGAATGAAGAAAGCCCATTTACATTTTGGACTATTTGGCTCCAAGTTTGTGTCTGAT
Organism: Ilex aquifolium; assembly: GCA_951799425.1. Taxonomy (NCBI): domain Eukaryota; kingdom Viridiplantae; phylum Streptophyta; class Magnoliopsida; order Aquifoliales; family Aquifoliaceae; genus Ilex; species Ilex aquifolium. Next base: position 27,440,306 of record OX637401.1, read on the forward strand.
TTGACCCATTATTTGAACCATTTTGCCCACCTTTTTCTGGAAAAAGCTGTTGCTTTTTTTTAGCCAACTGAGAAACTGCTAAAGGGATAAGGGGTCTAAGGCCCATTCCCTTGTTACCTGGAAGGTTCTCAATATGGCTCCTTTGGAGGGTTATCACCATGGCTCTGATTGGTGTCTCATGAACTATACCCTTTTCAGTTACTTAAAGGGTTGCCTTTCATTGCATAGGTCAACACTCTACTATATGATTCAAAGTATTGATTGATATCAATATAACTCTCAAATAATATACAATTTGACAAAATTTATCTATCCGTTCTGAGATTTATGCACATTTTTTGTGCAACCCTGAGTCTCATTCGACTCTATCGAGTAGTCTCAGGCGTTATCAAGTGAGCCTTGATTTGTTCGAGTTATTTCTATCGAATAGGATTGTTTCTTACATTTTGATGTTCCAATGGAAGGTGAGCAATCTGTTATACTCTGGTTCTTGATGTTGTGTTAAGGTTGAGAGTGCAACAATAATGTTCTTTATTGTGATTAAGACGTCACGGATTCGAGTTTTAAAAATAACCTCTTCGCATAAGGAATAAAGTAGTGTGCAACACCCTTCCAGGACCTCATAGTGATAGAAGTTTTGTGCACTTGATTGTCCTTTATATTGTTTTGAAGTTGTTCAATTATGGCTGAATCAACCATGGGGTTTGTGATCAACATACTATATAAACTGTGCACACGTGTGCATACACACACATAGAGAAGAAGAGAGAGGGGAAGAGAGAGATTATTAATATTATAGTTGCCACTTATAAATCCACCTTATTTAACGCTAAGTACAACACATGGAGAACATAAACTCCACTTTTGGGATTATTTCAAATACAAACAACATAATAATTATTAGTAGTTTTGCAACTCCCTTCCGACCTAACCAATTGTGGGAACCAAATATACGATTCCATTCTTGTCAACCCAAACCCAAACCCTATCACAACAAAAGTCTTGGATGACTTCTGAACCTTTTGGCATAATGATAGCAGTGACCAAAGGATTCTCCCTTTCAATTATTGCCACGGCAGTCTCTCCCTTCACCCCAACGAGCTCGGGCCATGAACTTTTACCTGAATTGGCACAAAACTTTGTATTAGATTACCATGGTATATGTTTTCCATTATATGAAAAACAACGGCCTATACTGAAAATTTGAGAAATTCATGGCCGAAACAAGTTACGACTCAATGGGTTTCAAAAAATTGGGATCGATAATAAGTTTTTGGGATCGATCCTACTAGATGTCATTAAGTTGTAAGTTCACTTGTTAGAGTTATAATTTGATCTAATTGAATCGTAGCTTACGATACAATACCGAAAATAATTTTTTGTGTTGTGTTCTTTCCCTAATAGTTGTACAAATTATAATACTATGATGGATGCGAGTTAAATAAAAAAATTTAGAAATAGAAATGAATATATTTGTGAAAGTATTATAGAAAAAACACAAATATGAGATAAATTATGAAAGAATCGACATAGGTGACTGAGAAATATGCATAACAGACCTAGTATTGCACTAAAAAGTAATGGTATTGTGAGAAATAGAGGTAAGCCAAAATTAAATTTTAAACAAAATAGAAAAGAAGAACATGACATCTTATGGTTTAACGAAAAATATGACTCTTGATAGATCAACAATAAAAATAGAATTCATGTGACCGACTCAAAATAGTTGAGAAAATAATTTTATTGAGTTGATTATTTGTAGTCTCTCCCTACATTATAACTCTAAAGTATTCTTAGCAATAAAACTTGAACTTTTTACCTTCACACTGTGATGACATCCTCGAGGTTATGCGTTTTTCTTGTTATGCTACCTTCTCTTCCTTCGTAATTGATATAACCAAGCTGTAACGAAATGGGTATTTATAGACCAACAACATGATAGCTCCTGGCTCATCTTTCTAGACTTTTACTAGCACTAATGTCAAAAGATTGAAGTTTTACAAAATACAAGAGAAAACTATGGATTTAGCTCAAGTTTGACTGCATCGGGTGACACCCAAGTTCATGAAATTTCCACTCAAGAGGCTTGAGTTAGACAGTCATAACAATCAGCCTTGTTTACATGGTATTTGTATTCGAATCGAATTAGATTAGTTGGATACGAATTAAGTTTTTGGATCGATTATTCAAATCTGAATTCATTCTATGATACTATATGAATTTGATTTATTACCGTCCGATTCAATAATCACTCGATCCAAATTTTATGTAACTGTGATTATTTTCATAAAATTTGTATAAATCAATTCTAATTAAGCTTATTTGGATTAGATTAGGTATTTAGATTAAATATCGTACTTTTAGTGAACTCGGTTATGGGCTAGAAAAATAAAATGAGTCGGATACGTAGACTAGATGTCTTAAAACATATTTAGATTGATACAAATTTGATCTATTAACAGGCTTAATAACAGTCAAATGTCATACAATGGAGTGTACGAAATAGATCGATAATTTTAACAAATGTTTGAATCTTACATTGAGCTTGTTTGGAGTTAGTTTAAATAAGTAGTTTTTAAGGGTTTTGGAGTAAAATAAGTCATGTTCGTTTGAACTTTGGTTTTTTTATCAGTTTATACAACAGTTTTTTGGACCCAAAAATGCATTTAGACTAATTCAAGGAGTTGATTTTATGAGTTTTTTTCAATTTTTTAGAGTTTTGTCGCGAGTCCCACATAACTTTTTAAATTATTATATTCATAAAATATTATTAGTGACTTAAAAAAAATAAAAATTCATATTTTGGGAACTATTATGCATAATTTATATTTATATACGTATAACTATTTTTTTATTTTGACACAAAAAAAACCAAAAAAATTATAAAGTTATTCGAAACGAACTTTTTTAATTTTTTTTAACTTTTTAAAGAACACCCTAAACGATTTTGGGAAATTTTTTAATTATGATTTTTTTTCGAAACTTTTCAAACTGTATATAAAGAACACCCTCAACATCGATGAAACAGAGACTAAATTCAATGAAGTAGCCTCAAAATATGACTGAAAAAAATCCAAACGATTGACATTATTAATTAGAACTTCAACTAAATAAGTTTGAACTTCCGTACACTCAATGAACACCAACAATCCCATCAACAAAGTACATGATGATGCGTTCATATAGGGACTTGACTACAATACCGAATAAAAAAAAAAGTAATGTCATATTTTTAAAATTTATTATTTTTATGGGTATATTTATAATTTTTGTGGGTATATTTATAATTTTGTGAGTATTTTTATAATAAAAAAATTTGTAACTTTTGTGGATATTTTTACCTTAGTAACTATTTATATCACTTTTCTTTGATTAAAAAAAATTACATTTTTATAGATATTTTTACCACTTTTTTCGGTACTACAACACTGATAAAAATACCTCCAATCAATAAACAAGTTAATGGTTGTTATAAAACTACCTACCAATCAATAAACAAATGACTATGACTAGTTGACCCTCGTAATTCGATATGGTAATTATGGGATATAAAAGTTAATGGTTGTTATAAAATTTAGTGTGATTCACTAGTGCTAGTTGTTTGTTTATGATAGACTGGTGAGCCAATGTATCTATGGGAGTTGGCTTCGATACCGAAAAGGCAAAAATGGGTACGATACCGAAAAATGAAATCAACTGACCACTCGCCACCTGTCCACACCAAAACTCATAAAAACTTATAACCGGTTTCACCGGTTTCGGTATATACTTCATGAAATAAAAATATAAACAAAAATTTACAAGTTATTGAATGAACATGAACCCCTATACACTTTAAAGAATTAAAACATAAACCCCTATACACTTTAAAATTAAGTGATAATAAAAATTAAAATGATAATTATTTATTATATTTAAACATGAAATAAAAATATAACAAAAAATTAAAATAGTTGGGGTTATTGAGTAAAATTAAATTAACATTATAGATTAAGTTAAAAATAATAAAAATTAAGTTGACCACTAAATAAATTAGAACAAAGTTATCATATTTGGGTATACTTTTTGTGTTAAATTAAAATAGGTAAAAAAGTTTGGGATAATATGAAACTAATTACATAGTTGAGGGTGTAATATAAAAAATATGAGGAAATTTTTGAAAAAGAGTGATAATTTAGGGTTATAAGTGTAATTTAATGTTAACAAAAGCAACTTGATCGCCGGAAACCCTCTTGATCGCTATTGTGTGAAGCTCTTGATCGCTGATTGCAAACACTTGATCCCACTACTTTGATACCACTTGATCTACCTTAAAATTAAGTGATAAGTGATAATAGAAATTAAAATGATAATTATTTATTATATTTAAACATGAAATAAAAATATAACAAAAAATTAAAATAGTTGGGGTGAAATTAAATTTTCTGTATAAGTATAAAAATAATAGAAATTAAGTTTACCACTAAATAAATTAGAACAAAGTTACTTTTTGCTTTAAATTAAAAACAAGCGATTCAAGTTTGATTCCGATCGCTACATAACCCGATAGCCATCAAATTAAATAGATTTAGATGTTAATTTGATTAATGATGGTTAATTGGACGAATTTGATTAATTGACGATTATTTAAGATGTTAATTTATTGAATTAAGTGTTAATTAAGTGTTAAATAGTTTATTGAAATAGTTTTAGATGTTAATTTGATGAGTTGAACGGTAGATGGAAGTTAATTTGATAAATTAAATATAAATTAATGAAATTGAATGTTAGTTTACAAAGTGAATTTTTATTGGATGTTAATTGAATGATTATTGATATAAATTAGATGAATTTAATATTAATTAAGTTGAATTTTAATATTAATTTGATGAATTGAATGTTTTAATGTAATATTAATTTGTTATGTTAATTAAATATATTAATTTTGATTGCTGCGATAATCGCTTGATCCCAATCTTGATTTCAAACTTCACTCTTGATCGCTACGGTCTGAAGCTTTTGATCGCAATCTTGAATGCAAACTTCACTCTTGATCGCTACGGTCTGAAACTCTTGATCGCAATCTTGATCGCAAACTTGCACTTGATCCCTTGCTTGCTACTTGGTCCCTTGATCGCTACCAAAAAGTGGTAATATTAACTAAAAGAGTAGTAATCTTAAGCAAAAAAGTGGTAATGTTAACCAAAATAGTGGTAATATTAACGAGAGTGGTAATCTTAACCAAAATAGTGGTAATCATAACAAAAAAAGTAGTAATCTTAACCAAAAAAGTGGTGCTCTTAACCAAAACAATGGTACTCTTAACCAAAACAGTGGTACTCTTAACCAAAATAGTGATAATATTAACTAAAAGAGTGGTAATCTTAACCAAAACAGTGATAATCTTAACCAAAAAAGTGGTAATCTAAACCAAAAAAGTGGTAATCTAAACCAAAACAGTGGTAATTTTAACTAAAAAAGTATTACTCTTAACCAAAACAGTGATAATGTTAACCAAAATAGTGGTATTCTTAACCAAAAAATTGATAATCTTAACCAAAAAAGTGGTACTCTTAACTAAACTAGTGGTAATGTTAACCAAAAGAGTGGTAATCTTAACAAGAACAGTGATAATGTTATCCAAAACAGTGGTACTCTTAACCAAAACAGTGGTAATATTAATCAAACTAGTGGTAATGTTAACCAAAAAAGTGATACTCTTAACCAAAACAATGGTATTCTGAACCAAAAAAGTAGTACTCTTAACCAAAATAGTGGTAATATTAATCAAAAGAGTGGTAATCTTAACCAAAACAGTGGTAATCTTAACCAAAACAGTGGTAATATTAACCAAAAAAGTGGTACTCTTAACTAAAACAGTGGTAATGTTAACAAAAAAAGTTGTGCTCTTAATCAGAATAGTGGTAATGTTAACCAAAAAAGTTGTACACTTAACCAAAAAAGTTATAATTTTAACCAAAAAAATGGTACTCTTAAACGAATTAGTGGTAATTTTAACCAAAAAAGTGGTACCCTTAACAAAAAAAGTGGTAATCTTAACAAAAAAAAGTGGTACTATTAACCAAAAAAGGTGTAGTCTTAACCAAAAAAGTTGTAATATTAACCAAAAAAATGGTAATCTTAACTTAAACAATGGTACTCTTAACAAAAAAAGTGGTAATGTTAACCAAAAAAATGGTACTCTTAACTAAAACAGTGGTAATGTTAACCAAAAAAGTGGTGCTCTTAACCAGAACAGTGGTAATGTTAACCAAAAAAATGGTGCTCTTAATCGAAACAATTGTAATTTTAACCAAAAAAGTGGTATCGTTAACCAAAAAAGTTGTAATCTTAACAAAAAAAGTGGTCCCCTTAACTAAAAAAGTTGTAATCTTAACCAAAAAAATTGTAATCTTAACAAAAAAAGTTGTAATCTTAACCAAAAAAGTGGTAATCTTAACAAAACAATGATACTCTTCACCAAAAAAGTGGTAATATTAACCAAAAAAGCGGCACTCTAAATCGAAACAGTAGTAATTTTAACCAAAAAAGTGGTACCATTAACCAAAAAAGTTGTAATCTTAACAAAAAAAGTTATACCTTTTACCAAAAAAGTTGTAATCTTAACCAAAAAAGTTATAATCTTAATCGAAACAGTGGTAATTTTAACCAAAAAAAAGTGGTACCTTAACCAAAAAAGTTGTAATGTTAACCAAAAAAGTGGGACTCTTAACCAAAAAAGTGGTAATGTTAACTAAAAAAGTGGTACTCTTAACCAAAAAAGTGGCAATGTTAACCAATAAAGTGGTACTCTTAACAAAAAAATGGTAATCTTAACCAAAAAACTGATAATGTTAACAAAAAAAATGTATTTATGTTTTGTAAATATAAACTTACTATAATCTCAACATTTTAATAAATGATGATGATTTAAAATCTCATGAAGAGTTCATAAGATAAAAATAATTTTGCAACTCCATCTTCTTCTTTATCCTTCTTCTTTGTCATGTGAGTTTTTTTTTATGAATTTACTATAATCTCAATTTTAGTTTTAATAAATGATGATGATGATTTTATAATCTCTTAGGAATAAAAACAATTCTGCAACTCCATGCTTTGATCTTTCTCATTCATCTTCCCTGTCTGAGTTTTTTTTTTATGAAAAGACTTCCGCTCTATCTTAGTTTTAATAAATGATTATTATTTATATTATTTAAAACTAAATAAAAATATAATAAAAAATTTACAATATTTAAGTTCACCACTATTTTAAGTGATAATAGAAATTAAAATTAGTTTTAAAAAATTATAATTATTTATCATATTTCAACTTGAAATAAAAATATAAGGTAAATTTTACAATATTTAGGGTAAGTGACATTAAATTTACGATTAAGTTAAAAATATTAGAGGTTAGGATTAGGTTATTAAGTTCAAGCTAAATTACAACTAAAGTTTAGCACATTTTTTTTTTGCTATTACTATTGCCACAATTTTTTTGGTAAAATTGTCAGGGTTATATTTTGGATTAAGTTAAAATTATTACATTTGTTTTTCACGCTAAATAAATTATAACAAAGTTAGGTAGGTGTTAAATTAAAATAGGTAAAAAAAATTGGGGTAATATGAAACTAATTACATAGTTGAGGGTGTAATGAGAAAAATATGAGGGAAAAATTGAAAAAATGTGATAATTTAGAGGTATAAGTGAATTTTATTGGACAAGCTAAAATCTTGATCGCTGGTTTGAGCGATCAAGATTTTTCAGGGATGAGATTCGTTTGTAAACTTGATCGAATGCCCTGATTTTTTTTTTTTTTTTAAATTTGTAAAGCTCAGTGAGTAACCGGTAAAAAGTTATAGGCTTGATCAACGGTGTAAGTTTTTCGTGAGTTGTGAACCGTTCATTTTTTTTTTCGGTACCATACCGAAAAGTAGGTTTCGGTACTGTAGTCGGACTCCTATCTATGATAATATGATATCATTGTTACATTGTGGCTCCTTTGGAGATGGTTATCACTATGGCTCTGATTGGGGTGTCATATGAGCTTTACCCTTTGCAGTTACTTGATGGGATGTCTTTCAATGATAGGTCAACACTCTTCTATATGATTCAGAGTATTGATCGATACCGATATAACTCTCACAAATAATATACAATTCGACAAAATTTATCTATTGTTCTAAGATCTATGTGCATTTTGTGTAATCATGAGTCTCATTCAACTTTATTGAACATTCTCATACGTTATCAAGTCAACCTTGATGTGTTGGAGTTATTGCTGCCGAATAGGATTGTTTCTTCCGTTGTGATGTTCCAATGGAAGGCGAGCAATCTGTTGTACTTTGGTTCTTGATGTTGTGTTAAGGTTGAGAGTGCAACACTAATGTTCTTTATTGTGACCAAGACGTCACGGGTTTGAGTTTTGAAAATAAAATCTCCACATAAGGAATAAAGTAGTGTGCATACACCCTCCCTGGACTGGGAGTGATAGAAGTTTGGTGCAATAGATTGTCCTTTATATTGTTTTGAAGTTGTTCAATTATGGTTGAATCAACCATGGGGTTTGTGATCAATATACAATATAAACTATACACATGTGCACATACACACACACACACAGAGAAGGAGAGAAAGGGAGAGAGAAAGAGAAGTTGCATATCAAAGGAGGCAAATTGTCATTGCCACTTATTAATCCACCTTATTTAATTTTAAGGTACAAGATATGGAGACTACAAACTCCATTTGGCGGATAATTTCAAACAATTATTACATATTCCATAAGTATCCACAGTTATGGTACCAATCCTTCAAGCTTAACCAATTACAGGGACCCTAGTAACATAGCCATTCTCACAGACCCAAACACGAACCCTATCACAATGAAAATCATCCGTCACGGATGAACCCTCCAACACGATTATAGCAATAACTAAAGGATTCCCCTCCTCAATTGTTGTTGCAGCAGTCTCTCCCTTCTCCCCAAGGAGCTCGGGCCATGAACTCTTTCCTAAATAACCAAAAAAACTCAAGTTAAATCACTATGTATATTACTTGCTTATAGCATTCAAGTTCTAGAAGCGAGTCGGTCAACAAATCAGAATTTGACTAGATTTGGTTTTATCTATATCTGAATGCCATGAGACAAATACCAAAAACCATTGAAAATAGAAAATCCAACCCAAAAATACAGTTCAATACTAAACTAATCGGAATTTTAACATATTACATCTAAGTTTCAACTAAATTTTATCAATAATCACTTAATTTCATCATATATTTATCTACATATGTAGATAATAGTTTATTTAAATCCGAACCTGTGAGAAATCATATAATGAATTCACATTCAACTCCGAATTATGGATAGAAACAATGAATCCAAGTCTGACTAACTGGATTCGAAATTGGAATAGATTTCTATGAAAATCTGATCCATTGTCAAGCTCAACTAATGCTATTCTTAGCAGTAAAACTTGTACTCTTTACCTTTACACAATGCCATCTTTGTATGCTACCTTGGTCTTCCTTTGTGGTTGATGTGAACAAGCTATAATGAAATGAGTATTTATAGACCAACAAACATGATGGCTTCTGGTTGGTTTTCTTGACCTCCTAGCCGTTATCGCAAAAGATTGAAGCTTTCCAATGCAAGAGAAAGATGAATTTAGCAAAAGTTTGGCTACATTGGTGACAGTTGCATATATTTTTTTGTGCAATAGGCTTGAGTTAAACATGCACAGCAACATATAATAACAATTGTAGTTATCGTTCTTGAAAAGCAAGAGGTGGCCGGTTGAAGTCCATGGATTTGGATCCTCTCAATTCCACAATTTTTTGAACTTTCTAATTTAATCATCCACCATTAAATTATCTTAAGGTCTAGGGTGAGTAACGGTGGGTGACCCAAATTGGAAAAAAAAAAAAAAAAAAAAAAGGGGGGAGGGGGGGGGGGGGGGGGGGGGGTGTATTAACCCTAGACCTTGACCTTTGAAAGCCAGCACTATTGACCCCAGACCTTGAGCCTTCATTTGAATTGACTGTTAGGTTCCGTACAGCTAGAGGCTGCTAATTTGAAATGAAATTATATAATAAAGACTTATATGATCACCATTAGTTCTAGTGAATGGGTTCATTGTCTAGTACTATATGTTATTTGACCACTAAGAGATAAAATCTCCACCTACGCATGCAAGATACAAGCATCCTAATCAAACCAGTATATTGAACTTTTTTTGGGGTGGTCATGTGTATTGGAATTCATGACAAAGTGGAGCATTCTTTTCTTGTTTTTGTTTTCGTTTCGTTTCAAAAATTTACAATCTTTATCGTTTCTAGTATATTTTCATCGATGTGCTTTGCATATGTATGCTTTCAAGCCATAGTAGTCCCAACTTTTATTTTTTTTTTTACTTTTTTGTTTCTGTTTTTTAACACACACCTCCTCATTAAGGATGACTTGTCCTTTACTTCTAAGTAGAGGTGACAATCTTCACCCATTACCCATTAACCCGTTAATAGATTAATGGTTTGGATAATAGCATTTAATTTAATTAAACGAGTTAAAACAGATTACAAATGGGTACCCATTGAGTTGATAATTATCTTTCTACTAAATAACAAAAGTAATAAATCCAAATATACCCAAACTAAAAAATTAAAAACACACAATTATATACCAAAATCTACACAAAAATACACCAAAATAAAAAAATGTGTACGTATTAATACACCAAAATACATACACAATCTTTTTCTTTTGCTTTTTTGGTCAGGAATGAAAATTCTATTAACATCATAAACTACTACTGCTATTACAAAGCCATTAACCTATTGCCTCCTCTCTCAGTAAGTGCATACAGTAGTGTAGGTTGTTCACATAACCATTGGGGAGGGAGTTCCTCCTCATGCCTTAGTTGCTACGGCATGTGCTACTCTATTTGCCGATCTTCTAATTGCCTTGAACTAGATCAAGTAATCTGGCTTGCATATCGCCAAATGTACTGGATCGGTTCAACCTCTCTTAGTATTGCTCCAGCATCCTTTTCCAAGGAATCAATTAGAATTTGAGTCTGATTCTACTATAATTGTCTGATACCATTTCCGTATCAAACAATCATACACACTAAAAAATATACACAAACTAATACACTAAAATATTCACATACACATGCATACTAATTTATACACACATTAATACACCAAAATATACAGATATAATTACACATTAATATACTAAAGCATACACACTAATACACCAAAATACATACACATACACACTAATATAAAAAAATAAATACACACAAAAACACTAATATACCAAAATACCTCGAGTCAAGTCTGGGTCCGGGGTCTGAGTCCAAAGTCAAGTTGGGTCAGTTGCGTGGTCAGATCTGGGTCGAGTCCATGCCCAGGGCTAGGTCTTGGGTCTGGGTCCCACTTAGAGGTCAGGTTTATGTTCAGGGTCAAGTCCAAGTTGGGGTTAGGTCCGAGTCCAAGGCCAGGTCTTGGGTCGAGGTCCCATTCGAGGCTCAGGTCTAGGTTCAGGTTCGGGGTCGGGTCTATGTCCAAAGTCGAGTCTGGGTCCAGGGTTAGGTCCAAATTCGAGGTCAGGTTCGGATTTGGGGTCTAGGTTTAGGGTCAGATCCGGGATCGAGTCCACATCCAGGGTTCGGGGTTTCGCGTCGGATCTTGGCTCAAGTCCGAGTTAGGGGTCAAGTTTGGGTCTAAGGTAGGGGTTTGGGTCGGGGTCCAGGGTCGTGTTAGGGTTTCGAGGTCGGGACCATGACCGAGGTCTGGTTTGGGTCCAAGTCAGGGGTCGAGTCATGTCCGAGTCCAGGGTTAGATCTAGGTTCGAGGTCAAGTCCGAGATTGGGTTCCAAGTCTGGGGTCGAGTATGGAGTCGGGCCATGGGTCGAGTCTGTGCCCAGGGTCATGTCCAAGTCTAGGCTCAGGTCTAAGTCTATGATTAAGTCCGAGTCCAAGGTCAGATGTGGGTCTGGGGACTAGGTTCAGGGTTATGTCCGGATCCGAGGTTGAGTTCGAGTTCGAAGTCAAGTACAGGGTAAGGTTTAGATCCGGGTCCACTGTCAATATATCAAAACATGTCACCAGTACAAGAACATACAAGATTTGCCTAAATGGGATAGTTGTAGGAACAATGCTAATCTTCCACCTACGCCATGCTAGTAGCCATCAAGTTTTATATATCCTAACTTGCTCACTCATATGGTCGCTGTGTGTTAGAATATTTTAACTAAAAGAGTGTTTTTTATGTGGGAACTCAATCCCACATCGACTAAATATCCAAAAGTACTTGGGTATATATATATACTAGTGTTATCTAGTATTTGAATTAAGAGAGATCTTGGGGCTCTCACGTGCGCAGGGGTGGGACTAGCGGAGGAGATACGGGTTTCTACAATCTATATGCATATTTTCAGTATAGAAATATACAATCTGATATTAGCTATCTTTTCTTATATAAATTTTTGGGCAATATTTGAAGGTGTGTGTGAAGGTTCTGCTTCATTCGATTGCGCAGATCTGAGTGAAGCAACAGTCAATAGGTTGGACTGTTGTATCCTAGAGACGACGCATTACTGCCTTCTGCGCTGTGATTCTTTCATAAAGGGGCGCGAATTGTCTTAAGAGAGCGACCTAGTCCGCGCCTCACCCTGCCGTTTACTTTACTTGCATCCAATTTTTCCAACACTGTGTAAATTGATTGTATATATTCTAATAAAATATTGGCTGGGTTATTGTTCTAACACACCACTGTACGTAAAAATGCTGGGTGCACGAAGTGAATACAAAATTATTTGGATATGATCTAATTTTAGCAATGATATATAGACAAACTTCCGATGGTGCAAGCTGGATGGGCAGATATGTTTCCTTCTCAGCGTCTCTGTGTTTTGCTTACTCTTGAGTTTGCTGATTGGTCCTGGCTGTGTGCCATGCTTGTTGATTGTGAACTCAAGTTTTTTACCTTGATGCTTGCTTGGCTGAGTGGTGTTGAGATTCATATTTCTCAACTTGGGGAGGGTATTGCAATGGAGTTAAGTTTTGAGACTCTTAAAGAAAAATTGAATACTCCACCTTTTGTATTGCATAAACTTGCCTATATCTTGGCTTGGTTGAGATTTTTGACTTCTTTTCCTTTGTATTGTTGGATAGATTGGTTAGCAAGGGCATTTATACAACAAAAAAATTTTAAAATCAAAAAAATCCATGGGCGTAGGGTCATATCCGAATTGAAGCCGGATTGACATGAGCCCTTGTTGTTTTGTTTCCATGTACATAGTAGTTATATCTCTTTTAGTGTTATATTTTTATTTTTCATGTCATTGTAGTATAATGGTGAATATCATTGTAGTTTAGTTTTTAACATAAAGCTTGTTTAAGAATCAGGAAGCAGACAAAGCAGAACAGTACCGGTACTCGGTACCGGTACCAAATGGTACTGGTACCCAGTACCGGTACTAAAAGTCTACTGGAATCGCAGTACCGGTACTGTTTGCCTGACAGACCCAATCTCTGCAATGCTGCTCCACCTGCTTTGAGGGCATCACCAGCATTTCTCCCCCATGTTCTAGTATAAGTTGGGGGGTGTAAATGAGCTTTGTGTGTTTCATTTTCTCTTTTATGTTTATATATATATATAAAAAAAAAAGGGGGTATCTCATTTCCCATTTTACCTTCATTGTTTTCATTGCATGATTCCTTGTGCATTGAGGACAATGCATAGTTTAAGTTGGGGGGTGAGGTGCACCATTCACATGTTCCACCACTTTGTGTATAGAATAAGTTGGAAATGTGAAAATTTTGAAAAATTTTGGACAATTTTTGTGAAAAATAGTCAATATTGAACTATATTCCTCTATCCTAATTGTTATGGGATTTGTGAATTGCTTGATCTTCATTTTGAACTTTGAATACATGAGCACATTATAGAAGTTTATCCTATGCTTGAGTATCACATATGTGTTTTCTTTCAAACGCAACCATTGTGCACCATGAACTTGTAATTTTGGCAATTTACGAATTGAGTTCACATTTGAGTGCTTGACATGAATAGTGGAGATGAGTAAGAACCCATGTGAGCTTTAATGCCAATCATTGTTTGGAGGGAACTTACATTTACTCAAGGAACAATTTTTCAAATTCTAAATTTGTTCAATAATCTCATTATGTTTGTTTTGGTTAGGTGCTTTTGGGTAGTTGATTGACTTTGTCTTGAAACGCAAAATGCTCCTCCTATGCTTATCTATAGATGATCTTAGGCCATCTTTGAAATGCTTTGAGCCTTTGCCTTTTTCTTGTGAAAATATTATCCCTAGTGTCGTGATTGAGCCTTAATTGAACTCGTTTCTATGCCACACATTTGACCAAGCCAATGAAAATAATAAATATCTACCTTACCTTGGTTGTTCCTAGAGCGGGATATGATTTGATCGTAAAAGAAAAGGAAGTATGGTGTGGAAATTCAAACAAAAGGGATGAAGGATGTTGAAACTCAAAAGAGTTCAATGGAAAAAGAATGAAAATCCAAGAAAAAGAGAGAAAGGGAGTGAAAAAGGAGAAAAAGAATGAGAAAAAGAAAAGGGAAAAATGTAAAGGAAAAGAAAGAAAAGAAACAAAGGGTGTGGTGATGGTGTGAAAATCAAAATCCCATAAAAGGGAAATGTTTTTCTAAGATTAATGTCTCTCACTCGGAACAACCCTCTTTGTTATCCTATATCCTTCGTTTCCCTTACCACAACATCACCCCAAGGCCCCATTATAACCCATGAAAGTCCTAAAAGATCTAGAGAAGCATGGGGGATGCATACTTTTAAAGAAAAAGAGAAGTTAATTTTACTATCTAATGCCCTAGCATTCCTTTCATGAGATTATGTCAAGGTTGTTTCATTTGTATACATGTGCTTCATTTTTGGATTATATGTGAGCATTTTGGTTTGTGAATAAGATTCTATCTCACATATACACATGGAGTGCATGCTAGGATAATCATTGAGTTATTCATTTTTGAGAGAAACCCTTGGTGAGTTTTTGCATCAAAGCTTAATTTGGATAGCCACGTGAATGTGAATTCCGTTGTGTAAATGCTTAAATTACATGTTCAGTTCACACACACACGAGTTTTGAAAGGAAATGTAAAGGTGAATACTCTAGAATAGCATTTAAAGCTATAATGTGTTGCATGTGTTTTTAGTTAGGATGTTTTGAACATAGCTTTTTATTGAAATCTCATTGCTAGTTAAGATAGGGGAATATACTTTAAATATTGGATATTAGCAAGAAGTTTGTAGGTACCTTCACTGGAAACCTTCACTAGACAAAACTCGTCCACTAGGGATCACCTAGGGGTTTAAAGGCTTGTTGCATGTGCTAAATGCAATTGCGGAATTAGTATAGGTTTATTTTTGTTTGCTTGCTTTTACATTTTGTTTGCTAGGGACTAGCAAAGCTTAAGTTGGGGGGTGTGATGAGTGCGTAATTTTGCATATTTCATGGCCTCATTGCAAGCATTTCAACTCAACTTTTGCATATAAGTGCTTAGAAGTTAGCCGTTTTGAACTATAATATTGATATTTTGATGTTGCAACCTTTTATAGCTTAAATGATTGATTTTAGGACATTGCAACCTTGATGGATGTGTGGTGAAGGCATGGACACAATACATGAAGAATTGGAGGCTTAAAAGTGAAGAAATCAAGAAGGCATTGGTGCTTGGGAACAAGGGCACCAGCTGCAGCAACAATTGGAAGCACTGCCTCTGAATTCCTCCATTTTGACCATGATCTACTCAGAATTTGGAAAAGTTCAAAACATGAAAGTTGTAGATATGGGTTTCTTCTGTTTGGTGTCAAAATTTCAGCCCAATCCAACGGTTAGATCAAGAGTTATGACAATTCTACCGAAGGTGGTCCAGTGCAGAAAAACAGTACCGGTACTCGGTACCGGTACCAAATAGTACCGGTACCTAGTACCGGTACTCCGGACCTTCTGGTCGCGAAAACAGCCTGTAACTCAACTTTGAGGCTTGGGGGTCCCACCTACACTTCTCCCACGCCTATCCCAACATTTCCTTACACATTTGCAGGTCTCTTACACATTTTGGGAAGACTTTTGAGGCTTGGCATTCAAGGAGGAAGAGAGAGAAATGGGCTGCCATGTGGGTTGCAGGCTAGCCTGTCCAAGGTTTCAACTCAGCCCCTCTTTGGTGTAAGACCTGCACACACCTAGGGGGACCCTCCATGGACGAAATTCAAGGCTCTCACTCTCCATTATATTCAGCATTACATACACATTGTAGAGAGTTGGCTACCTAAGTTTAGGAGTAGATATAGAGAGAGAGTTCCAAGGAGGAAGAAGATGAATAGTAATTTTCGTTTTTGCATTTCCTTTCCATTGCAAGTGTTGTAAGCTTTAAACTTCTTGTATTCCTTAATCCTTGCACTTTAATCTCATCTATTTCAAGTTCATTGCAAGTTTAATCCTTTGTTCTAGCTTTCACCATTTATGTTTTCAAGTTCTTTAATTTTCAAGTTTTACATTTGGGTATTTGTTTCAATATGTGTATTATGTTCATGAATGTCATTTCTCTTTCACCTTAGCTCTTTTCTTGCAATTTCTACAAGTTCAAATCTCCATTTCTCTTCCATGTCCATTTACATTATGCTTGTCTTTCATTTTTGTGCATGATTAGCTAGGATTTAAGTTGGTTAATCCAAGGGAAAATTCCTTTTGGGGATTCCATTTCAACTCTTCTTCATTCCTCCCTTTAGAGTCAAATGGTTCGGTTTGACGGGGTTGAGAGTGGATGAGTTGGTGAGCCTTTGATATTCCGTAGGCCTAGTCACGGTTTATGCTTAGATTACTCACCAATCTCGTCCCTAGCTTCCCCCGAATCAATCGTTCATTCATGCTTAATCGGAGGAAGGCTTTGAGTTGGCTTGACATTCCCATTGGAGTGAACCTTTGTGGTTAATCAACACTTGCTTTATTTGCATTTTCATTCACAAACCAAATACAAAACTCAAATACAAGATTTTACACTTTCTTTTCACTTTTGCAAAATCACTTTCACAAAACTCCCTTTCCTTCCCTGAGGAGACGACCTTGGAATACTCTTCCAAGTAAAACACCGACAACGAAAGACTCCTTGCGATTGGGGAGCACTTTTGTGCACACCGCATCTCATTCCATCTATTTTGTTCATCACATTTCCATTCCCACCATTTGTTTGTTGTTTCCTATCTTCTTGCGTCATCCGGAGGGAGAGTGACACTCCCCCATCACTATAAGCCATACACACACATTGAGGGTGAGGGTGATGTTACGAGGTTAGGATATAACAACGCATTTCCAATCAATCAGAACCTGAGGTCTTATGTCCAAAGATTTAACTCGGAGACATTGAAGGTAGACGTCCCAGACGAAAAATGCGCCATAACTGCTTTCATTGCAGGGTTGGGAGTGCAATCAAAGGATTTGATGTTCTCTATATCAAAAAACCCTCAGGCAAGTATGGCTGAGGTGTTAGCCAAGGCAGAAAAATATATAAATGGCGAAGAGGCACTCCTTTCTAAAATGGGAGGTACGTCTTCACGAAAGGAAAAGGGGAAAGAAGAGAAGAGAAGGGACAGAAGTCCCAGGAAGGAAAAAGGACGAGAGAGATCCCCAAGGAGGGACAGAGACCGCTCGCCAAAGAGAAGAGGAAATGTCAGAGATCGGCTGGGCCCCATGCAGCCTGAACTACAACCCAGGTACGGACCTCAGCAATTTACCCCACTCACTGCTGCTGTGTCACAAGTACTGTATGAGGTCCAGAACGAGAAATTCTTAAGATGGCCACCTCGGATGAAGGCAGACCCGGCCAAGAGAGACCCCACGAAGTACTGCGATTACCACAGAGATCATGGTCACCACACTGACGACTGCATTCAACTAAAGAAGGAAATCGAGTTCTTGATTCAGCGAGGTCAGCTACGTCGCTTTGTAGCCAATGACAACCAGAACCGAGCCCTTCCACCTCCACCACCTCGACAGCAGGCACCCGCACCACACCAGCAGCCTCTAGGGGAGATCAGAGTAATATCAGGAGGATTCGCAGGAGGTGGGGAGTCCAGCTCAGCCAGGAAAGCACACCTTCGACGAATCAGAGCCGAAGAAGCTCTTGAAGTGCACGCTGTGTCCAAGGTACCACGTTTGGATACAGCTATCACTTTTTCAGACGCTGATCTGGAGGGATGCCAGTATCCACATGATGATCCATTGGTGGTACGAGCTGTGGTGGCTAATAGAACCGTTCATCGGGTCCTAATCGATAACGGGAGCTCAGCGGATATCATTTTCGCACCTGCGTTTGACAAGATGGACATAGGAAGGGAGAGACTCGAGCCAGTAAACACTCACTTGCTGGGATTCTCCGGGGAAAGGGTGCTCCCCCTAGGTTCGATCCAGCTCGTGCTCACCCTAGGGGACCCGCCTTGCCAAGCCACTACCACGGTGAAATTCCTAGTAGTCGATGCACCATCTGCATACAACATCTTGCTTGGAAGGCCATCCCTTAATTCTGTGAAGGCAATCCCATCTGCCTATCACTTAGTCGTGAAATTCCCTACAGATAATGGAATCGGGGTAGGCCGAGGAGACCAGCGTATAGCGAGGGCGTGCTATATGGCTTCTATAAAAAGAAAGGAGGTTGAGAACATCCAACTGGACGAACTCGACATGAGAGATGAAATGGAGACAAGGCCAATGCCATCGGAAGAGCTGGAACCAGTGCAGCTTGATGAAAAGCCAGAACACCTCGTTTATGTGGGTTCCAGACTGAACGCTGAGCTCAAAGGACTCCTCATCCAGTTCCTAAAAGAGAATATAGGAGTGTTTGCTTGGAAGCAAAAAGACATGGAGGGAATTGATCCTTCGGTTATTTCCCATAAGCTAAGTATGAGCCCAACTTGCAAACCCATCAAACAGAAGAGGATGAGCTTTGCCCCCGAAAGGCAAAGGGCAATCAATGAGGAGGTCAGCAAACTCCTCCATGCCAAGGCTATCAGGGAGGTTGATTACCCCACCTGGTTAGCAAATGTGGTTCTTGTAAAGAAAACCAATGGAAAGTGGCGACTGTGCATTGACTTCACTGATCTCAACCGAGCATGCCCCAAGGATAGCTTTCCCTTGCCTCGGATTGACCTAATAGTGGATGCCACAGCCGGGCATGAGCTCCTCAGCTTCATGGATGCCTTCTCAGGCTACAACCAAATCAGGATGGACCCCAGCGATCAAGAGAAGACCTCCTTCGTAACTGAACAAGGAACATACTGTTATCAAGTCATGCCCTTCGGGTTGAAGAATGCTAGAGCTACTTACCAGCGCTTGGTGAATAGGATGTTCCAAAAGCAAATAGGAGCATCCATGGAAGTTTACATTGACGACATGTTAGTAAAGTCACTCAAAGCAGAGCTCCACATCGAGCACTTAGCTGAGTCATTCCGAATCCTAAAGGAGTACAAAATGAAGCTCAACCCTGCGAAATGCGCATTCGGTGTCTCAGCAGGGAAGTTTCTGGGTTTCATAGTTAGCAGCCGAGGAATTGAAGCTAACCCAGAAAATGTTAGAGCAATGGTGGAAATGCAATCACCATCCAACACAAAAGAGGTGCAACGCTTGACAGGCAGGATAGCTGTCCTGAGCCGTTTCGTGTCTAGGTCAAGCGATAAATGCCAGCCATTTTTTCAGGTCTTGAAGAAGGCATTCCAGTGGGATGCCAAGTGTGAAGAAGCATTCGGAGCCCTAAAAAGCTATATGAGCTCTCCCCCCGTTTTGGTAAGCCCTTTAGAAGGGGAAGTCCTCACCCTCTACCTAGCAGTTTCAGATTTTTCGACAAGCGCAGCGCTGGTTAGGGAGCGAGACAGAGCTCAGCAACCAGTCTATTACTGTAGCAGAGCTCTGAGGGGGGCAGATGAGAGATATCCAAAAATGGAAAAACTTGTTCTAGCCCTGGTTACAACAGCTAGAAGACTTAGACCTTATTTCCAGACTCATACTATCGAGGTCCCAACAGATCAGCCGTTGAAACAAGTATTGCATAAGCCAGAGTCTTCAGGGAGGTTGGTTAAATGGGTCATAGAGCTCAGTGAGTTTGATATCAGATATAAGCCAAGAACTGCCATCAAAGGGTAAATTTTGGCGGATTTTATCGCAGAGTTCACAGCAGCAGCGCCTATGGAAACCACAGATTTAATACCAGACCTCCCCATATGGAAGCTTTCAGTAGATTGAGCTGCCAATGCTCAGGGAAGCGGTGCAGGAATGATCCTGACCTCCCTAGAAGGAATAGACGTCGAATATGCCCTCAGATTTGGGTTCAAAGCTTCAAATAATGAGGCAGAATATGAAGCTGTCATCGCTGGGCTTAATCTTGCTTGTTCTATGGAAGCAGAGCAGTTGGAGATCTGCAGCGACTCTCAACTAGTGGTAAAACAGATAGAAGAGGCCTACGAAGCAAGAGGCGAAAAGATGGTCCTTTACCTCAAAAAGGTACGAGAAATAATGAAAAAATTTGTGCAGGTTAAGGTCAGACATGTGCCCAGAGTAGAAAATTCACGAGCAGATGTGTTGGCAAGGTTAGCAACTGCCTCGCAAGAAGACTTGGATAGACTAATACCAGTGGAGCACCTCCCAGAGCCTTCAGTGAGTATCGAAGAAGAGGACATGCTATCAGTCGAAGCTCAGCCGAGCTGGATGGACCCCATCATAGGGTACCTGCAGAATGGGACTTTGCCAAGTGATGCTAAGGAGGCATCCAAGCTAAGGGCCAGGTCAGCCCGATTTTCCTTGCTACAAGGAGGTTTGTACAAGCGTGGATTCTCAACGCCTCTCCTTAAGTGTGTGGGGGATGAGGATGTCAATTATATACTCAGAGAGGTACACGAAGGTATATGCGGCAATCACATAGGGGCTCGGGCCTTGGTAGGAAAAGTACTAAGGCAAGGGTATTTTTGGCCCACCATGCTCAAAAATGCCACCGACTTAGTAAGAAAATGCAAGACTTGCCAGGAGCATGCCAATGTGTCCCACTATCCTCCCGAGCTCCTAACCTCGGTGGTAAGCCCATGGCCTTTTCAGCAGTGGGGTTTGGACATTCTGAGACCCCTTCCCACCGGTGTGGGACAGTGCAAGTTTGCCATCATAGGAGTGGATTACTTCACCAAATGGGCAGAGTTCGAACCTTTGGCAACAATCACTGAGCAAAAAGTTCAAAACTTCGTTTGGAAATCGATAGTTTGCAGGTTTGGGGTTCCTAGAGCGGTCGTGTCTGACAACGGAAAGCAGTTCGACAATTCGAAATTCAAAAGCTTTTGTGCCGAGCTTGGGATCAAGAACTATTTCTCAGCTCCTGCACATCCCCAATCCAATGGGCAGGCAGAGGTCACAATCAGAACCATAAAGTCAGCCTTGAAGACCAAACTAGAAAACCTGAAAGGCAAGTGGGTGGAATACATCCCTGAGGTATTGTGGGCCTACCGGACCACCGTCAGATCTGCAACTCAGGAAACCCCCTTTGCTCTGGCCTTTGGAACCGAGGCAGTAGCCCCTGTGGAAATAGGGCTCCAATCACCAAGGGTGGAATTTGCAGATGCCGAGCACAATGATGAATCTCTCCTGTTAAACCTCGATCTCTTGGATGAAAAAAGGGACAGAGCTCTGCATCGTGTCCGCATTTACCAAAGGAAAACTGCAAGGTATTACGACAGGAAGGTAAGGCACCGAAGCTTCAAGGCTGGAGACTTGGTACTTAGGAGGCTTCTGCTTGTAAGAAAGGATCCCACGCATGAAAAATTGGAGCCCAACTGGGAAGGGTCCTATATCGTGTCAAGGGTAATCCGACCGGGGAATTACGAATTGCAAACAGAGGAGGGAAAGGTCCTACCTCACTCGTGGAATGCCGAGCACCTTAAGAGGTTTTTTCAGTAAGTGTTACTTGTAATAGAGCTATTTTTAAATCAGAATGAGCAAGTCTTTTATTCACCCTTCAATGGCTTCCAAAGTAAAGGCATGAGCTCTTCAGCTCATAAATATACGATAAGCTTCAAAGCTTATAAGTGAAAGATGAGCTCTTCAGCTCATAAATATACGATAAGCTTCAAAGCTTATAAATACAAGATGAGCTCTTCAGCTCATAAATATACTATAAGCTTCAAAGCTTATAAGTGAAAGATGAGCTCTTCAGCTCATAGATATACGATAAGCTTCAAAGCTTATAAATGAAAGATGAGTTCTTCAGCTCATACAAGCTTCAAGGCTCATAAAATTCAAGACTGGTCTCTTCTTGGAGACACCAACAGTCAAATTCAAGACTGGTCTCTTCTTGGAGACACCAACAGTCAAATCCAAAGCTGGTCTCTTCCTGGAGACACCAACAATCTTTCCCATGACTAGTGGTCCTGGGGCACTGCCTACACACTCGCGGACCCCAATGTGTTCAGAACAGCGGATATCACCCGCGTTGTCAGTTGAAGATTAAGGTCTGTACACACATAATCTTCTGTTTTCCCTCAATGTTCGGGGTCCGACCTGTGGAACCAGTCAGGGGCTAAGGTCTGTACGCACATGATCTTCTGTTTTCCATCAATGTTCGCGGTCAGATCTCTGGAACTAGACAGGAACTAAGGTCAGTGCAAACATGATCTTCTGTTCTCCATCTACGTCCGTGTTCTGAACACCAAGAGCTCATATATGGGCATGCATACTCAAGAATGAGAAACCTAGAATTCAGAGTATCCAAGAATATAAACGTTCGGAAAAGTGCGAGAAGAGTCATAGTCTGGTATCATTCAAGAAAAGAAAGAAAGATACAAGGAAACAAAGATCCTAGTCCTTTTTAAGTTGAGACTTCAGCTCAGCAACCTCTTCCTTCAGGCTAGCATTCTCCTTCTTCAGCTCGTCCCTCTCCTGTTCAGCCTTGTGAAGTGAATCAAGAAGCTTCTGACCCATGGAGGTAAGGAAGATGGTGGACAGAGAGTCAGGCGAAGGGGAGCCATCCCTCTTACGCTTCCTTGAACTCGTGCCGGTGCTCCTATCCTCGTCAGAATCCCCGTCCTCATCAGAATCAGAGAAAGAGGTCCAGGAAGAGTAAGGAACAGAGGAAAACTCAAACTCAGTAGCCTCAGCCCCAAGCAAATAGAGGTTTGCACTCGTCATCAGCTCGGAATAAGTCCTAGACTCCACAAGCAGCAACTCGTTGATATTCACCATCCCTGGTACATCTAGATCAGGTGGACCTGCACAGCAGGGACATAGTAAGAGTATATCTTCAAAAGGAAGTGTTCAAAAGAGCTCGGCTTGAGCTTACCAATGCGAGAGAAGCTCTTCCAGGACCGAGGAATCCTAGCTTTACGGCAACGATCCTCAGGAGACCTCCAGGACTCTCCAGAGGCGAAGAAGAAACGCTTAGACCACCCTTCAGGATTGGAGGGAAGATCTAGAACCAAATGGCGTAAACTGAAATTCCTCCAACGGAAGAAACTGAAGCAGGGGGCATCATCTTCTTCAATCTCGAAGAAGTATAGAAACTCAGAGACGAAGGGGAACCTGCCAAGGGCATGCAGGCGGCAGAACAAGAAAAAGCTTACCATAGCAGCCCATCCTCGTGGAGAAAGGCGAGAAGGACACAGGCCATAGTAGGCAAGAACTCGCCCAACGGCCGGATGAATGGGAAGGCGAAGTCCCATGTCCAGAGCACCTTCAAAGAAGCAGACTTCCCCTCGAGGGAGGTAGTTGCAGGGCTCGTCGGAGGTAGGGACTCGCAAAGGCAAGTCAAGATCAGGAAAAAACCGTTTCTTGATATCCACCAAATCAGAAGATTCAAGTATTGAAGGAGACAGGTAGCGACAGTGCCACTTCCATTCGATTCCAAAGGAGGTGCGTTCCTGGAACAGAGAAGAAGCAGAAGCATCCATCGGAAGTGCTGGTAAGGAAAAAGATGCAAGAAATCAAGAAGAAAGTCAAGAATGTTTTATGCAAGAAAGGGAAAGAGGAATTCAACAGATGGTAAGAAGCTTAGGAAAAGTTGGGAGCTTTTCAGGAAACCAAGAGTCAAGAAAGGGGGAATCAGTTGCCTGTTTAGTTTCTTAATTAATGAAGGTAGTTGCGGTTATGGAAAGTGGATATGGAAAGTGGTTGCAGTTATGGAAAACGATTGGAGAAAAAGGCGGGAAAAGAAACTACCCCTCCTATTTGCACTCAAAACAACCTACAAGAATTCTGACCCCACCAAGCAACATATCCTCCATATTTGAAACAAGAGCACTTGTATAGCAAGTCTTGAAGGCCTGCAATTCTAAGAGCCCTGCTCACGTTAGAAAGGAAGAGTTCCTGGTGGGTTCCTCGGTTCATCAAAGAAACTTAACAGCATGTAAAAGTTCATAGCCTCGCTTAAAGAAGGCCTAAAGCACTCCTCAAAGCAAGGTGGGGGGAAGAGAAATGTGAAACGTAGAAGAAAGTCTCCTATATGTGAAACGTAGAAGAAAGTCTTCTATTCTCAGAAATATGGAGCATTGAAATTTGTTATCTATTTCAGACAAGAGAGCCATGAAGCTCAGAAAGAACCTTTAAGTTCAGACAAAAGAGCCAAAAAGCTCAGTAAGAGCTTTTAGGTTCAAAAAGACGAACTGTATAGCTCAGCAAGAGCTCATAGGCTCGCAAACTCGAGCTATGTAGCTCAGAAGGAGCACACCAGTTCAGAATATCAAGCTGAGCGGCTCAGAATAAAGAAGAATAGGGACTGGATCCCTAAGAGACCAACTACCGAGCTCAAAAGCTCAGGAGAAGCAGTTGAGCATAACACCAAGTCTCCTGTACTCTTCAAATCTAGTAATTTTGCTTCAAGAAGTGCACAGCACCCCTCAAAGCAAAGGGGGAAGGAGGATATGTGTAAGCATAAAGCAAAACAGAGCAAAAAAAAAAAAAAAAACAAAGCAAAACAAGTAAGTGTGCAAGCGAAATTCAAAGGTATACATGAATATGATAAACCAGCAATGGAGAAACAAGATGAAGACCACAAAGTAGCACAAGGTCCTAGCCCAAGTCAAAGTTACATCTCAAAAAATTCCTTACAAATAATTACAATTAAAAAGACCTAAGTTTCTGGGGGGGGGGGGGGGGTAATTGAAGGATCCGCAGCTCAGCAGATGAGCCCTCAGCAACAGAAGCAAGGGGAGAGCTTCCAGAAATGTCTTGGGTCCCCACTCCCGTTGATTCCGGATCTTGGGCAAGGGCTTCAGTCACCAAGTCAACTGAAAATGGTGCAGAAACAGGAACAGAAGGATCTGCAGCTAGGAGCTCAGGAATCGTCGTTGGAGGCTCAGAAAGTACGATAAGAGCTCTAGAGGTCCCAGGGGCAGGTATGTCTTGACTCAAGGCTGCAGCTGAAGAAACCGAGGCATCCTCCTCATTATCAGAGCTAGACTCTTCCATTTCTTCTTCGGTAGGGATAGAAAAATTGAAGTCGAGGTCAGGGAAAGCTTTGATAGCCTTGCGCCTAAAGGCAAGCCATCCAGTAGCCCACAATGTGGTGGCCTCATCTCTCAGCTCAGCAATTTCTTTGTCCCTCTGTTGGACCAAGCCTTCCTGCTCCTTGAGCTCCTCGCAGAGCTTGCCATTAGCCTCGTTGAGGGCAAGGTAATCTTGATTGACCTAGCTGAGCTCTTTCTTGGCGTCAAAAGCCTCTTGGCTAGCCTTGGTCCACGCCTCAACCTTAAGCTGCAGGTCCTCCTTCACTAGCCTTAGCTCATCATGAGCTTTCTTATCCCCTTCCTCCGCTCTGACCTTGACGGTCAATGTGTGTTTGAGGTCAGAAGTCTGCTTCACCAATTGCTCATTGAGGTTCCCCACCTGAGCCTTGAGGTCTTCATTCTGAGCCCTGAGGTCTTCGTTCTCGAGGGATAATGTAGAAATCTTGACCTTGTACGACTTCAGAACTTTGAAAGAGTTCTCTTGAGACCGAACCCGGTGCAGCAGACCCTTCGCATGGAGAGCAGCCTGAGAATATAAAGAAAATGCAGCAAATTGCGTCAGACCACGAAACGAAAGTAAGTAAAGAGGAAAAAATGCTGGCACTTACAGCAGCTGCTCCCTGAAGAGCTGAAGAGACGGATTCCTCAAGGGGCATAGAAGCAGCCTTCAGGACATCAGACTCAGAAAAAATAGAGGAAAGAGCTCCAGCAGCAAGATCCATGTTGTCAAAAAAAGAATCCTCATCTTCTTCCTCAGATTTTCTCTCTTTCTCAACCATCTTCCCAGAGGCACTAAATGTGAATCCGCTGGGTTGGAGGTCGGGGATCAATCCCAAAGCTCTTTCGACCTCAGAGGAAGAAGGGGAAGCCTGTCCTTCCCCTTGAACAGGCTCCAACACAGGATGGGTCACTGGAGGGGAAGAGGTGGTTGCAGTGTGAGGGGCGCCAGATGTAGGAGGTGGTGCCTTGTTGGGAACCAGGTCTTCAGAAGCAGAAGGGGGTGAAGACACCTCCAATCTGGGGATTTTAGCCCGGGTGTTTGGACCACTCCCCGAACTGACCCGGGCCTTGCGTTTGCTGGGTCTACCACCTTTCATCAGCTCATCCACCTTGGCCTTGAGTTCTTCAGGAGTGGACTTCATGGTAGAAGGGCCTGGAAGGTCTGATTGGAATCAAGAGCTGTAAGAAGAAACAAAAGGGGGGAGGAAAGAGAGAGATATTGGTGTTACCTTTATCAGCTTCCACAATGGATAAGGGAATGGCTAGGGTCGCTGAAGGAGGGCTCAGACCTAGCCTCACCAGATTCTGAGAATTGATAAGGTCAGCGTACCTTTCTGGCTTGATCTTCCCCAACTTCACTAACACCTTCCCATCTTCAGAACTGATGTGAAACCCGGGAAAATTTGAATTTTTTCTGAAAAAGGGCAAAATGGTAATTTGCCATTACTGCACGTATTTGAAATACATATGTTCTAGACCTCGGATGAGGAAACGGAGTGCGTCGTTGGATTCGCAATGCGGAATCTAGTGACCACCAGAAAATTCGTTGAATTCCGAGATAGTCGGATTTTGCACGTAGTTCGAGACGACTGCGTGGCGATTGACCTTTTAAAGGTCCCCAAAAACGAGAAATATTAAATTTCCTTATAATTGGATTAATGTGCCAATAAAATTTATTTGGACTTAATCCGGGACTTAATGAGTCGTTTCGGGACGAAAAACGGACCCGAAAGTAATAAACGAGCGGTGCGATGTAGACCACACATTTAAAATTATAAATAGGAGCTAAAATATCTGAAAAAAATCAGAATTTCCAAGCCACTTGAGTCTTTGTTCAGCCGTTCAAAGAGAGAGAGAAAGAGAGGAGAGAGAAAAGGGTTTTCTTAAGCCTTTCTCCGGCGATTTCTCCGACAACCGTCGCTCGGATTCCGTCGAGCTAGAAGAGAGAAGTGATCTACTCGTCGAGGGCTACGTCTACGTACCAAAAATAAGGCGTTACACCGAAGATCCAAAGGTGGAGTTTGGGGAAAGTCTTGGATTTTGGGTGATTTTGGTGTATAGAGATTGCCTACATCTCTATTGAGGTAGGGGTTAATCCTATCTTGGATCATTCTACTCTAGGTGTAGCTAGAATAAGGGTATACATAAATATATGCATGAGTAATAATGTATATATGTGATTTATGGTTTGTGCCTACAAGGTGTTTGTTTAAATGCCTTAGTTGATAAATGGATGCTATTTCAATTATATTGTGATAACATATTTGTGTATAGAGATAATTGAAATTTATGCTCTATGTTGTCAAGATATGACTTTGATATGTTGATATGAATATGTGGTTTGGTAGTTATATGCACTTGATATAATTGCCATGAAGTTATGACATGTTGAACATGTGGATACATTGCTCATGTGGTAGATGTTGCATTTTGAGCATTTTCATGGCATCACATTCATGGGACTATTGCATGAGTGTTGGTGTGTGGGAGATGCATGGATATAATCAACACCTTGTTTGGTGGTTGATATGTGGGCTTGGAAATGTGGACCGATGGTCACATGGAGTCACATGATTGCATTGCATAAGGAAAAACTTGTGTTGGGTATAGCAAGAAGGGGCATGACGACTTCCTTGGGTGCAAAACCCTAAACCACTTGGTTGAGTCACTTGGCCGGCGGTGAGATTCCAGAAAAGTGACACGGTGTACGGAACCGGCGGTGTGATTCCGAAAATCCGTTGCCCAAAGAAAACACAAGGGTTTTGGTTATAAAAACACCCATTCAATGGGTAGATTCAAATGATGATCGGATTTCATAACGATCATTGGAAGGGTTTTTCCGTCAATAGACGGGGTGCATTACACTTTGGCGTTGCATTGTGTTGCGTGAGTCGGTGGGGACTCGGGTTGAAATGCATGGGTGAGTGTCACTTCATTCCATGGCATAGCATTGTTGCATTCCATCATAGAATGCATAAGTATGTGAAATGTTAAGTGATATGTTTATGTTATGATTACATGAGCATGTGCATCTAAGGGGAGAGTAACCTCTATAGGTTTATCTCTACTGGGCGTTGTGCTCACCCTATACGGGAAACCATTTTCAGGTGTCGGGTTTACATCGGCGATTGGCTCCCATGGAGAGCATCAAGGGTGAAGGGGGCCTATGTGTGGCCTTAGTTTAAGTTTTGTAAAACCTTTAACAAAATTCCATTTTGATGTATATATATTATGGAAGGAATTGTAATAGAGATTGTATGAGTTGGGTATTATATGGAAAATCTCATTAAACATGTATTGAATGAGTTTGGAGTGTATGGGGTAGCTTTAAGGATGGTTTGGAGGGGGAAGAAATCCATTTTTATGCTCACAGTCTGAAAACCTACCGGAAGGTGTGTGTCGGCCTTCCGGAAGGTTTTGGCTACTGGAATGGACCTTCCGGAAGGTTTTTGCTACTGATGTCGACCTTCCGGAAGTTCTTGAAATTGATCTTTTTCATGTAACAGTTCCTTCAGTGGCCTTCCGGTAGGTGTATGTCGACCTTCCGGAAGGTTTTTCCAAAAAAACTTGAAATTTTCAAAATGCTTAGCCATGCTTTTGGGCTTTGTTTTCTTTGGCTTCTATGACATAAATGGAGGTATAATTGACCTTGTGGATGGTAAATCTGATTAAAAGCATGTGAGTGACGTGGTGTCGGGTTATACGACTATCACGAGTATTTCCGCGGGTTGACGGATGGTCAACGGTTAATAAAGGACCCCCGGAAATTTGGGGCGTCACAGCTTGGTATCAGAGCATAGGTTTACGATAAACCTAGGGCTTGATGGGCATGGGTTTAGACCATTACATTCCATGTGCATACATGTTAATTGTTGTTTGCTATATGTTATGTGCTACATGACATGTGAATTATATACATGGTAGAATGTATATGTAAAGGAACACATTAGGTTAGAAAACATAACCTTGGGTTCGGAATAAGGGATGAACGGAGTGGTTCATGGTATAAATGTCTACTAGTGGGTGGCATAAGCATTACTAGTGAGACAATGAGAGGAATTCTCAAAGTTTCAATCTTGATCCCTATTTTCGGGATACCTTGTGAGACTTGTTTGCTATCTGACAAATATAGATGGCTAGTCGAGGAAGGGGACGCCGAGGCGGTGGGAGAACTAATCAACAACCACCGGCCTTCGATCAACAGGCCTTTAATGAGACTATGGGCATGATGGCAGCTACGGTTGCACACCGGGGAGGTATGAGTAACCTCCAACAGTTCAAGGCACATAAACCTCCAGTTTTTACGGGAGGGGCGGATCCTATGGTGGCTGACCATTGGTTCCGGCAAGTAACAAAGATCTTGAAGGCAATGGGAATCACTTCCGACGCCAGTAAGATAACACTAGCTGCATTCCAGCTAGAAGGAGAATCCCAAGTGTGGTGGGATTGGGTCTCGGGCACAAAGAATCTTGAGACTATGACATGGGAAGAGTTCAAGGAGCTCTTCATGGGCAAGTATTTCCCACCGGCCATGCGACATGCAAAGGCCCGGGAGTTTCTGGAATTGAAACAAGGAAACATGACGGTGATGGAATACGTGGCGAAGTTCACAGAACTAGCACGTTTCGCCGATGATTACGTAGCCACAGCTGTGGCTAAGGTAAGAAGGTTTGAGGAAGGCTTGAAGCTTTCCATTCGGGGGAAAATTGTAGGTCTTCTCCTACAAGATCTGGATTTAATGATCACGACGGCCATGGCTATTGAACGAGAGGTGGATGACGCGAGGAATATTCGCGAGGGTGGTACTAAGGACAAGAAGAAGGAGGGACCATCCTCTTCTTCTAGTGCGGGAAAGAGGCAGAGAACTTTTACTCCGCAGGGACAGCAAGGGCAGAGCCGCGGCTATCAAAGCCAAGGCCAGGGTCAATCCTCCCAAGGTGGGAGAAATCAGAGGCCTTCCTACCAGGCAGGCCAACGGACTTGCTATCATTGCCACCAACCGGGGCACATGAAGCGGGATTGTCCTCAGAGGCAGGGATCCCAGAGTTATGGGGCATCCCAGTCCCAGTCTTCAGTGGGGCGCACACAGACACCTTATGTTCCTCCCTACCCCACTACAGGCCAGGGAAGCCAGTACCAGTTCCAGGGTGCTGCACAGACCCCTACTACATCACGTGCGAGTGCCACGCAATCAGGCCAGATGGGCCAGAGTTTGGGTCGAGGCCGAGGACAGGGCTCACAAGCCGGTACTTCAGGGACCCAGGGGCGTGTCTACGCCATGACGCCACAGACTGAACCGGCAGAATTGTCGGTGATACAGGGTACATTCTTACTCTCTCGTTTATGGGCTAGGGTATTATTTGATTCTGGTGCATCACATTCATTTATTGCTGCATCTTGTGTGAAAGACTTGGGCTTAGAGGTTGAAACCTTGGAGGAGCCATTGCATGTGAGTTCTCCCCTAGGTGCTAGGGTGAGGGTTGGTCAGATATGTCGGGGTTGTGAGTTAGAGATCTCTGGGATTCTACTCACCGTTGACCTTAGGGTCATGGACATGTCGGAGTTTGATGTCATCCTAGGGATGGATTGGTTGACGGCACACCGTGTTGTGATAGACTGTGATCGGAAGAGGGTCACTGCTTATACGCCTGAGGGTGTTTGTTTCAGGTTCCAGGGGGACAAGCATGGTGCTTTACCCCAAGGGGTGTATGACTCCC
Organism: Ilex aquifolium; assembly: GCA_951799425.1. Classification (NCBI taxonomy): domain Eukaryota; kingdom Viridiplantae; phylum Streptophyta; class Magnoliopsida; order Aquifoliales; family Aquifoliaceae; genus Ilex; species Ilex aquifolium. Next base: position 27,471,532 of record OX637401.1, read on the forward strand.
GATGGCACGGGCAGTTGATGGGTTGGCTAGCAAGCCTTACCCTAGAGAACGAGGAGAGGCAGGAGTTGGGTCTACCTCGAGTGGTTTGTGAATACGAGGATGTTTTTCCGGATGAACTACCGGGATTACCTCCACATAGGGATGTAGACTTTACCATTGAGTTACATCCTGGCACTTCGCCCATTTCTATGACTCCACATAGGATGGCGCCTGCTGAGTTGCAAGAACTCAAGGTCCAATTGCAGGAATTGTTGGACAGGGGATTCATTAGACCGAGTACCTCACCATGGGGCGCTCCGGTGTTATTTGCAAAGAAGAAGGACAACACCCTTCGACTCTGCATAGATTACCGGCAGTTAAATAGGGTTACTATCAAGAACAGGTACCCTTTGCCGAGGATTGATGACTTGTTTGATCAACTGAGAGGGGCGCGGGTCTACTCCAAAATAGATCTACGTACCGGTTACCATCAGTTGAGGGTTAGGGAGGCAGATATCCCTAAGACGGCGTTCAGAACGCGGTATGGGCATTACGAGTTTACTGTCATGCCTTTCGGATTGACGAATGCCCCGGCGGCATTCATGGATCTCATGCATAGGGTGTTCCAACCCTACCTTGATCAATTTGTCGTAGTCTTTGTTGACGACATCTTGATCTATTCCAAGTCTGAGGAGGAGCATGAGGGTCACTTGAGGATCGTTCATCAGATCTTGAGAGACCATCAGTTGTATGCCAAGTTCAGCAAGTGTGAGTTTTGGCTGACTGAGGTGAAGTTTTTGGGACATGTAGTGTCAGCTTCGGGTGTATCCGTAGACCCGGAGAAGGTCGAGGCGGTGATGAATTGGGAGAGGCCGAAGTCAGTTTTCGAGATGCGCAGTTTCTTGGGATTGGCTGGGTATTATCGGCGGTTTATCGAGGACTTCTCTAGGTTAGCTGCACCTATGACGAAGTTGACTCGGAAGGAGGTTAAGTTTGAGTGGAATGATTCTTGCGAGAAGGCATTCCAGGAGTTGAAGAGGAGGCTTACTTCAGCTCCTATATTGATAGTCCCAGAAAGGGGACAGAGGTACACAGTCTATTGTGATGCCTCTAAGGACGGGCTCGGATGTGTGTTGATGCAGTCCGGGAGGGTCGTGGCTTATGGTTCTCGACAGTTAAAGAACCACGAGCAGAATTACCCTACTCATGATATGGAGTTGGCGGCTATTGTCTTTGCCTTGAAGGCTTGGCGCCACTACCTGTATGGTGAGCAGTTTGAGGTGTTTTCAGACCACAAGAGTCTGAAGTACATCTTTACACAGCGGGACCTCAACATGAGGCAACGCAGATGGATGGAGTTTCTGGAAGATTACGACTTCACGTTGCATTACCATCCTGGTAAGGCAAATGTGGTGGCTGACGCACTTAGCCGAAAGTCGAGGGGAGTCTTGGCTAGTATGGCTTCCCGGGAGTGGGAAATGCTCGAAACTGTGGGACAGTTTGGGCTATATTACATGGGGCAGGCTCAGGGTACCCTGGGAAGTTTGGTGGCTACGCCTTCCCTACTGAGCAGAGTGATTGAGTCTCAGGGGCAAGACCCAGAGATAGTGTCCATTAAGGACCGGGTGCAGTCGGGTACAGGTGACGAGGGCTGGGCCATTCATTTGGATGGTAGTCTTCGGTATAGGGGAAGAATTGTGGTTCCCCAATCTCCAGATCTAAGGGAGGAGATTCTTAGGGAATTTCATTGTTCCCGTTTTGCAGTTCATCCAGGGGGCACGAAGATGTATCATGATCTTCGTCGCCAGTATTATTGGAGTGGGATGAAGAGACAAGTTGGTGAATTTGTTGGTAGATGTCTCACATGTCAGCAAGTGAAGGCTGAACACCAGAGACCAGCGGGATTACTCCAGCCTTTGGAGGTAGCTGAGTGGAAGTGGGAGCATGTCACGATGGATTTTGTGACTCACTTGCCACGGACATCGCGGGGACATGATGCGGTGTGGGTGATAGTGGACCGGCTTACGAAGTCGGCACACTTCTTGGCTGTGCGGATGACCTTCACATTGGAGGAATTCTGTAGGTTATATATACGGGAGATTGTCCGATTGCATGGGGTGCCCGTATCTATAGTATCGGATCGGGATCCCAGATTCACATCTCATTTTTGGGAGAGTTTCCAGCGAACCATGGGGACTCAGTTGATGATGAGCACTGCTTTTCATCCCCAGACGGACGGTCAGTCTGAGAGGACCATCCAGACACTAGAGGACATGCTGCGGGCATGCGTCCTAGACCTCAAGGGAAGCTGGGAAGATCATTTACCCTTGGTAGAGTTTGCCTATAACAATAGTTATCAGGCGAGCATACAGATGGCACCCTATGAGGCATTATATGGGAGGCCTTGTAGATCTCCGGTTTGTTGGACGAAGGTTGGAGAGAGACCCTCTACGGGTCCTGAGTTGATTAGAGACACCTCAGAGAAGGTGAACTTGATACGGAAGCGTCTTCTCACGGCTCAGAGCCGGCAGAAGAGCTACGCCGACAGACGGCGGAGACCTCTAGAGTTTGAGGTGGGTGATCATGTATTCTTGAAGGTTATGCCTACGAGAGGAGTGGTCAGGTTCGGCAAGCGGGGAAAACTGTCGCCGAGATATATCGGGCCCTTCGAGGTACTCGAGAGGGTTGGTGCAGTTGCTTACCGATTGGCGTTACCGCCTGATTTAGCAAGTGTTCACGCAGTATTCCATGTCTCTATGCTCCGGAAATACACACCAGATCCGACTCATGTGGTGGATTGGGGCGAGCTTGTTGTTGATACAGATGAGACCTTCGAGGAGGGACCGGTACGTATCATGGATAGCCGGGAACAGGTTTTGCGAGGCAAGACCGTGAGGTTAGTGAAGGTGCTTTGGCAGCACCGGGGAGTAGAGGAGGCAACATGGGAGCGTGAGGACACCATACGTGCCAATTACCCTTTCCTGTTTGAGGATAGAGGTACATTTTCATACTTACGGCTTGGTATTGAGAGTACATTACTTGTTGCATATGCATGCTATTAAATGTATATGTGTATGTGAATTTCAGGGACGAAATTCTTTTAAGGGGGGGAGAATGTGAAACCCGGGAAAATTTGAAATTTTTCTGAAAAAGGGCAAAATGGTAATTTGTCATTACTGCACGTATTTGAAATACATATGTTCTAGACCTCGGATGAGGAAACGGAGTGCGTCGTTGGATTCGCAATGCGGAATCTAGTGACCACCAGAAAATTCGTTGAATTCCGAGATAGTCGGATTTTGCACGTAGTTCGAGACGACTGCGTGGCGATTGACCTTTTAAAGGTCCCCAAAAACGAGAAATATTAAATTTCCTTATAATTGGATTAATGTGCCAATAAAATTTATTTGGACTTAATCCGGGACTTAATGAGTCGTTTCGGGACGAAAAACGGACCCGAAAGTAATAAACGAGCGGTGCGATGTAGACCACACATTTAAAATTATAAATAGGAGCTAAAATATCTGAAAAAAATCAGAATTTCCAAGCCACTTGAGTCTTTGTTCAGCCGTTCAAAGAGAGAGAGAAAGAGAGGAGAGAGAAAAGGGTTTTCTTAAGCCTTTCTCCGGCGATTTCTCCGACAACCGTCGCTCGGATTCCGTCGAGCTAGAAGAGAGAAGTGATCTACTCGTCGAGGGCTACGTCTACGTACCAAAAATAAGGCGTTACACCGAAGATCCAAAGGTGGAGTTTGGGGAAAGTCTTGGATTTTGGGTGATTTTGGTGTATAGAGATTGCCTACATCTCTATTGAGGTAGGGGTTAATCCTATCTTGGATCATTCTACTCTAGGTGTAGCTAGAATAAGGGTATACATAAATATATGCATGAGTAATAATGTATATATGTGATTTATGGTTTGTGCCTACAAGGTGTTTGTTTAAATGCCTTAGTTGATAAATGGATGCTATTTCAATTATATTGTGATAACATATTTGTGTATAGAGATAATTGAAATTTATGCTCTATGTTGTCAAGATATGACTTTGATATGTTGATATGAATATGTGGTTTGGTAGTTATATGCACTTGATATAATTGCCATGAAGTTATGACATGTTGAACATGTGGATACATTGCTCATGTGGTAGATGTTGCATTTTGAGCATTTTCATGGCATCACATTCATGGGACTATTGCATGAGTGTTGGTGTGTGGGAGATGCATGGATATAATCAACACCTTGTTTGGTGGTTGATATGTGGGCTTGGAAATGTGGACCGATGGTCACATGGAGTCACATGATTGCATTGCATAAGGAAAAACTTGTGTTGGGTATAGCAAGAAGGGGCATGACGACTTCCTTGGGTGCAAAACCCTAAACCACTTGGTTGAGTCACTTGGCCGGCGGTGAGATTCCAGAAAAGTGACACGGTGTACGGAACCGGCGGTGTGATTCCGAAAATCCGTTGCCCAAAGAAAACACAAGGGTTTTGGTTATAAAAACACCCATTCAATGGGTAGATTCAAATGATGATCGGATTTCATAACGATCATTGGAAGGGTTTTTCCGTCAATAGACGGGGTGCATTACACTTTGGCGTTGCATTGTGTTGCGTGAGTCGGTGGGGACTCGGGTTGAAATGCATGGGTGAGTGTCACTTCATTCCATGGCATAGCATTGTTGCATTCCATCATAGAATGCATAAGTATGTGAAATGTTAAGTGATATGTTTATGTTATGATTACATGAGCATGTGCATCTAAGGGGAGAGTAACCTCTATAGGTTTATCTCTACTGGGCGTTGTGCTCACCCTATACGGGAAACCATTTTCAGGTGTCGGGTTTACATCGGCGATTGGCTCCCATGGAGAGCATCAAGGGTGAAGGGGGCCTATGTGTGGCCTTAGTTTAAGTTTTGTAAAACCTTTAACAAAATTCCATTTTGATGTATATATATTATGGAAGGAATTGTAATAGAGATTGTATGAGTTGGGTATTATATGGAAAATCTCATTAAACATGTATTGAATGAGTTTGGAGTGTATGGGGTAGCTTTAAGGATGGTTTGGAGGGGGAAGAAATCCATTTTTATGCTCACAGTCTGAAAACCTACCGGAAGGTGTGTGTCGGCCTTCCGGAAGGTTTTGGCTACTGGAATGGACCTTCCGGAAGGTTTTTGCTACTGATGTCGACCTTCCGGAAGTTCTTGAAATTGATCTTTTTCATGTAACAGTTCCTTCAGTGGCCTTCCGGTAGGTGTATGTCGACCTTCCGGAAGGTTTTTCCAAAAAAACTTGAAATTTTCAAAATGCTTAGCCATGCTTTTGGGCTTTGTTTTCTTTGGCTTCTATGACATAAATGGAGGTATAATTGACCTTGTGGATGGTAAATCTGATTAAAAGCATGTGAGTGACGTGGTGTCGGGTTATACGACTATCACGAGTATTTCCGCGGGTTGACGGATGGTCAACGGTTAATAAAGGACCCCCGGAAATTTGGGGCGTCACAACTGAGCTCAGGGCGATCTCCAGAAAGGAAAAATATGCAGGTAAGAGAAAGGCAAGAGGCTCATAAATCCTAAGGCAGAGCTCAGTCAGCTCGAGTGGAGACTCACGCAAGTTATCTGGGATTGTCCAAGCTCTAGGGATGCCAAGAGTATCTGTCTCATCCGCAGAGTTGTACTCCCAATTGGTACCCCCAATGTAAAAGAAATGCTTTTTCCACGCCTTGTGAGATGTGGGGAGGTCAGTAATAATCTTCCTAGCTTTAGTTCGTTTGGAGATATACAGAAAACCTTCGCCGGAGGTCAGTTTGACGTTGAAGAGCTCCATAAGCAAAGGAATGCTAGGAACCCCGAGTTTGTGTTTCTTAAAGATGACTAGAAGACAAACCATGACGCCATAGAAGTTGGGGGAAATCTGAGAAGGGCATACATGAAAGTATTGAAGAACTGCCTTGATAAAGGGAGACAAAGGAAAGCGAAGACCATTCTCAAAGGCTGCCAAGAAGAAACAGACCCTCTGATGCACTTTCTCTACATAAAGAACGGAGTTGTCAGGGCACCAGGGCTCAACCCCCGGAGGAAAGCCATATCGAGCTTTATAAGCTCTCATTAACCCAGGGGCCTCTTTACTAGGACCCACAGACTCGGCATGCCTAAAGGCGGCCCCCAGGTATGACTCATCTTCTTTAACCCCAACTCTACTCACCTTGCCCTTACCTTTGTCAGGCTTGGGGGCATGGGAGATGAGGTGGAGGGAGGCTCCTCGGCGCAGGCCTCAGCCTCTACAGCCTCCACACCCGGAAAGTTATCAATCTCAACACCAACATCCCCTAAGTCGGTGTCCTCAGAACGGTCCCCTAGTAGGGAAACAGAGGAACGAGTTGCACCAGAAGAAGCGGACATAATTGAAAAAGAAAAAGGGAGATTGAAAGAACGATAAAGAGAGGGAACGCTGACCAAACTTTCCCTAATAACCCTAGGATCAGCACAGTAACTCCCAACAGCGAGTATATGCACGATGGAACTCCAGTCCACAAAATGGGGAAGGGGGGACAAGCAACGGTCACGGGACCAGAAGAAAAAGAATCTATAGGCCCAAAAGTGCAACAACCACCTAGAACTCGAAGGGTCCAGAGTGGGAAGAGTCGAAGAAAGTCAGGGAAAGCGTACCTATTTGAGGAGGAGCAACGAATAGCAATCCGAAGCCAAATCAAAGGGGGGAAGCACTGCGAATCCTCAAATCGAACACAAAAAGACCGAGTGTAGGCAGGAATCAGAAAAGCTTAGGGACAGGAATTCAAAAATTCGCAAAGGCAAGGGATTCGGTGAAACAGAGAAGAAGATGAACAGTGTAAGGAAACGGTTCATGTAGCCGTTTTTGGGTATTTAAAGCCCGAGGGACGTGGGCTGAGACATGCGCGGGAATCGAGGAAAGACATGATTGCTGCAAACCGTCAAAAATCCTCAAGCCACGTGCTGGCCACGTGCAGGTCTAACTCAGTCTGTGTAAGTCAGCCCTTGCCTAAGCTAACCTAAGGTAAAGGCTGGGGGGCAACTGATGATACCTAAAATAAACCCAGGCACGAGCTTAGAAAGTAAGCTCAGCTCGGGAGCTCAGGTAGAATAAGCAGAGCTCATCCAGCAATGGTCTGAGCTCTTCCAACTAGCACTAGAGCTCCCAGCTGAGGACACAACTTGAGAAATGACGAAGAGGCAGCAAGATGACAGCGGATATCCTCATAATGGGAATTTAGCTAATCCAAGGCGTGAAACCCGTTACCAGCCAGGATACTCTCCTTAAACCAAGGAGAGGATCCCATGATACAAGGCAAAGACCTCGCCATTGGGAGCCAGTCATAGGAAGTTTAGGTAACTCCGAGATTATAGATGAAGATAGGGATCAATCCCTTCGATAAAGGAGGTAATTTCGGATTAGAGGTAAGCAGGAGGCTATAAAAGGGAGGGCGACTGGAAACCCTAAGGGCCAAAATATTCTACTGTAACACGTTCAATTTGATCAATAAGAGAGAGAGGAGCCATCTGACTCCATGGCGGACTGGACTAGCCGAGCTCAGGCCGGTGAACCACTATAATCTTGTTTTGGTGCCGCCCCTTCCTCACATCCCCTAAATATCATACTGCATTATCAAGCACAGGCCTTGTAGCTCAGAGATCGTACTTAGCTCTACACAAATCATTCACATCAGATGACCCTGTTCCCTAGCTCATACGCGTAGATTTACGCCATCAGATATCTATGGACACAAGTATCAATGGCCGCACACCTCACCAATACCAGTAAACCAAAAAGAAAAAGATTTATGTGGACATAGTTGTTGCAAAACTTACGACAATTTCAATGCCCAGCTAGTACCGTGGTAGGCTTGCATATGGTTGTTTCCTTCATCGTTACCATTGAAATTTGCTATGTCCACTCGCTATCATGTGGTCAAGATTCACAATCACCCCACCGTGAGCTTCACAAGATCTTCAAATTCGTGAAATGAGATGATTGAATTTTGCTGTTAATTCAAATTCAAACAACCCAAATTCAACTTATTATACTTTAGAGAGAGAGAGAGAGAAACAAATTAGGTGGAGCATTTTGAACAATCATATATCTACATTATTACCACGAGGTATGTCACCAGTCCTTCAAATCTAACCAATTACAGGGACTCTGATAATGTAGTCATTTTCACAAACCCAAACGCCAGCCCTAGCACAACGAAAATCGTCAGTTACAAATAAACACTCCAACACGATCGATCGTAGCAGTGACCAAATGATTCTCCTCAATTGTTGTTGCAGCAGTCTCTCCCTTTGCCCCATGGAGCTCGTGCCATGAACTCTTTCCTAAGTTGGCACAAACAGTCAGTTCGATCAATAAATATAATTTCTGCTTTTGGCATTCAAGCTTTAGAGATGGGTCTCTCATTAAATCAGATTTGAATTGAATTTTGCCTAATCCAAATCCCAATCCTTAGAAAAGACTTTGATCGAATATGATTCAAATATCCAAATTCTTCTTAAAAAAAAACAAACAAAAAAAAGACCAATTCAATTTGAAGAAATTAATTAACCTGAATTTTGAGTAATAATATCTGAATTTTAACTTATTTCATCATATTTTTATAGGCATATATACTTTCGATCAGATGGAATCGGATATTAGTTCATGCAAGCTCGAATCGCTTAAAAACTACACAGTGGATTTGGTTTCAATTTCTGACTGTCAATAGAAACTATCAATTTGAATCTGAGTTATTAAATTCGAAGTGGATTAGATTCAGATCGAAATTCCGATAGGCTCATCTATGAAGTATTCTTATCAATAAAACTTGTACCCTTATACCTATGCATAAAGCCATCCTCGATCTATGCTATTCTCTCTTGTATGCTACCTTGGTCTTCCTTTGTGGTTGATTTTAACATATTGTAAAGAAATGAGTATTCATAGACCAAGAACATGATGGCTTCCGGTTGGTTTTTTTGGACTTCCTAGCCGTTACATTGTTGATGGTTTCCAATGCAAGGGAAAGTGGGATATAGCTAAAGTTTGGCTACATGCTTAAAGGCAGGTCCATGAATTTTTATTGCAATAGGCTTGAGTTAAACATGTGCAACCATGTATAATAACAATTGTAGTGATCATTTTTGAAAAGCAAGAGGTGGGTGGCTTCTTGATTCAAAGCATTGATTGATACCAATATAACTCAATCGAGTTATTTTTGACTTAGCACCTTCCGTTTTGAGATCGAAACACATTAATTACGAGTAAATGATGAATCTCACTTGATTTGGTTGAATAAATCGCCACTGATTAAATCAATCAATAGGCTATACATAGCATAACGCTACGATATAGATTGAATCTTTCTTAATATATAACTTCTTCTCTTATATATGCACGATTCCGCGACACCATGATTCATGCACCTCTATACTTCTCAAGTCAAATATCAATACTGCAACCTTTACCAATGGATTGGAATTCTCTCATTTTTTTAATTTTCTTTTAAGTTCAATCATCCACCATCAAATCATTGTTCACCCATTACTAGGAGTAGGACCCATCATTAGCAGTGGGTGATCCAGATTGAAGAAGATAAAAAAGGGAATTGACCGTTGATTTTGAAAACCATAACTATTGAACTAGAGCTTGAGCCTCCATTAAAATCGAACGTTGGCTTCCGTGCAACTTCAAGTACTTTGAATTTAATATTACAGAATACTCATATAACCAACTTTGTCGAATAGTCAAATCGAGTCATTTAACCAATATATATATATATATATATTTTTTTTTTTTTTGGTCAAGATTTAACCAATATAGTAAAGAGTAATGTTTTGTATTCCAAATTTCTAACCCAAATTTTCATTTCAAATCAAAGGAGACCATTGAATCAGTGGGTCCCGTTTAAAAAAGTTGATGGGACTCACTCATCCAATGATCTCCCTTCATTTGGGATAAAAATTTGGGTTAGAAATTTGGGATACATAGTATTTCCCTGTAGCAAACGCTTATATAATGACATAATTCCAATCTATGCTTCTTTAGTATAATTATTTGACAAGATATAAAAAATTTCTATAAATAGCTTGTGTGGATAATCTGTCTTTGATCGAATCGGAGAGGACATTAGTCGAATTGTGCATAAATTAGTTCGAACACCCCTGATCATTGAACAAAAAAAAAGAGATAAAATTTTGGGTTAATAAAATTTTTGATCCTTAAAGTATGTATTTTTTGTCAATTTGATCCCTAAAGTATCAATTTTTTCAATTTGGTCCTTAAAGTATTCAATTTTTGTCAAAATGGTCCCTACATAAACGGACCGTTAAGTTTTTGACAAAATGATCACGTATTGGGCACGAGATGCCGTCTGAAAAAATGATACGTGGTCACTTCCGTCAAAAAAGTTAACGAATTATTTGATTAGGGATTAAAGTGACACGAATTGAATACTTTAATGACCAAATTGACAAAATTAATACTTTAAACATCAAACTAACAAAAAATACATACATTAAAAACTAAAAGTGCTATTAACTTTAAAATTCTCATCCATGCTTGCAAGGTTGAAGCATCCTTTATTGGGTGGTATGTATGGATAACGCTACCTAATCAATTTCGATACCCTACCTCCATCTATCTCAGCAATTAATTTTGAATGGGATAACTTATAGTTAAATGAAAAAATAATTAAATAATAACAAAATATAACAACTTTACACGTGATATATTTTTATTGAATGAAAAATAAACCTATGATACTAAAAAATGGTATTTTTACATGTAAAATAGATAAGTTCAAATTTATTTTCTCAATTTTATTTAAAATAAATAATATTCCAGTATACCCTACAAAAAATGATTTTGATAACTTATATATTTATCTATATATATTAGCAATAATCTTGTGTCTGAAAATACGCTGCAATACCAAAAATTGAGTATTGATCATGCAAATTTTATATTTTAAATAATAAATTATGTTTTTCTCTTTTATTTAATTACGTAATTTAAAATTAAAGTGAATAGAGACAAAATAAGAGAGGTAAGGGAGAGAGAAGAGAAAGATAAGCATAGACTAATGAGATTGTCTGGTATTAAGGAGTGTACAGAGAAAATAATATTTTTTTGTGGGAAAATTTTTTTTGAGATGAATTTGTATCATTAGGTTAAAGTAGATGAAAATTAAATCAATCTTGACCGTTACTCTACTCTTATAAATTGAGAATTCAATTTTCTAACTATTATATTAGATAGATATCCCTAATCTCTTGGTCAAATTCTTGTATTCTTCTATTTTGAGAACTTATAATCTTCTTCGTTGGGTAGCACATCATGTGTGATGCATATGCTCCATTGGGTGAGACAATTTCTACAAAAATTTATTTAAAATTTTACAATTGACCCCAAAAATTTATCAATTAACTTTGAGCAACAATAGTGGAATCTAATTTGCAATATAATTTAAGGATCTAATATACTGTAACTGAATTAACAATGAGTTATTATAAGACCCCGTATTCAAATTAAATAAATATACTATTATCTTAAGAGTTCTTCTAATATGAATAAAATGATAGTAGAAATTTAGAATCATTGTTGAAATATTGATCATGAAGTTTGAGTTTCGAACGAATTGACTTTCGGGTCAAACTTAGTTTCGAATGTGTGTAAGCTTAAAAAGGGTGATTAGGTAAGTTTCTAAATGTTTTTAGGTCAAAATAATGCTTCCATTGAATCCGGAAGGTCGAAAAATATTGAGAGGTAATATGGGGTGTATTAGAAGTTATGAAGTATCCCGGAGTTTAAACACATTTTAGAAAGAATTCGGATAGGGAGGAATTTGACACTAGCTTAGTATTTTAGCTATAAATTTTTACTCCTAACTCCTATTGATTTGATTTTTGGACAGTAGAAACTAGACTTCAAGGGCTGCAAAAGTGTATTTCACGAAAAATTTCTAAATCGGCTTCTAAATAGGTCAAAATTGATCTGGTTGAGGGTAACTGTCACTGGCATCTGAACGGGAATAGACACACGTCCAGACGCATTTGGCAGAAAGTTGGGCGAAGAAACACGCGTCTGGACAATAAAAAACACGCGTCCGGACGCACCGAACGGAGGGTTTCACGTCCCTAACCTGTTTTGGGTGTTCTTTCCAAATTTTACGTTATAAATACCTAAGGACACCTCCCTTATCCCCATTTCATCAATTCTAACCACTAGAGAGCCTTGGAGAGTAAGAAAGAAGGGGAGAAACACAAGATTGAATGGGATTTTCGCATTGGATCGGATCAAAACCTCTAGTTTTTCACACAACACTAAGGAAGCAAGGTAGGGGTTTCTTCCTAATCTTGTCTATTGAGGCTATGGTTATATATATATATACCAAAATAGAAACAAGTGCAGAAGACATGAGTATGCAAGAGATAAGAATAGGGAGTGATGATGAAATTATAAAGCGAGCTCGGGCCATGATCTCTTACCTGAATTGACACAAAACTTTGTATTACATTACCATGGTATGTGTTTTCCGTTCTAAGAAAAACTACGACCTATACTGAAAATTTGAGAACTTCATGGCTAAAACAAGTTACGACTCAATGGGTTTCAAAAAATTGGGATCGATAGTACGGCCTGCGTTTTTTGTTGCTATGCTACCTTCTCTTCCTTAATAATTGATATAACCATGCTGTAACGAAATGGGTGTTTATAGACCAAAAACATGATAGCTTCTGGCTCATCTTTTTAGACTGTTACTAGCCCTAATGTCAAAAGATTGAAGTTTTATAAAAGAGCAATGCTATATATTTCAAATTTGTATCTCAAATATGCATCTCAAATTAATGAGAATGGTTGGATCAATGGGTCCCAATTAAAAAAGTTGATGAGACCCACTCATCCAATGATCCTTGTTCATTTAGGATGCACATTTATGATACAAATTTTAGTTACATAGTATTTCCTTTTACAAAATGCAAGAGAAAAGTATTGATTTAACTCAAGTTTTGACTGCAACGGGTGACAGCCCAAGTTCATGAAATTTCCACCCAAGAGACTTGAGTTCGACAGTTACAACAATCAGCCTTGTTTGTACATGGTATTTTTTTGCAATTTAAAACAAAACATTCATAGTTAAGGACTAAACAATTACACTAGTATGTAAAATACAGTTACAGCTACGAACAAAACAGTAACACAAAAAATCTGTAATTCAAACAATGAATAAACTGACCAGTTTTTTGCAGAATAGGAACTGTTATTAAACTTTAAGTAGATCAAAACTAGTGTTTAACACTATGTCTTTAAGACAGATTTCACCCCCACACACGATACTTATGGAAATTAAAGTGTCTGCCTTGTAGGATACAATGATCTTCACGCGAATAGAAGTAGCACTCCAATTTACTTGTCTAGCGAACCAGAAATTATGTTGTGTACTTTCCAAATGCAGATTGTCTTAATGTCGAAATATAATGTACTAATGTCTGCCTTAATTTCAAAATTGGATTGATGTAGAATGGTAATAAGCCTGAATTTATATAGACAAATTGGTGACTATTCTGGACAGCCACCATGCGAAAAGACACAACCTAGAAGACACATTCAGCCATAAGGCACCATTCAATAACTGTTTATTCCAAAAATTGATTGATGCGAATTTTAAATCCAACGAGTACTGAAATTAAATTTTGGGTTAAGAAATTCACGTCCAATTCGTTAAACACATTTTCTCCAAAAGAGATAGGGTTTGGTCTAAAACAACCCGTGCCCGGTCGGGTCTCGACGAGGCGAGTGGCGCATGTGTGCCTGAACTGAATGCATCTAGGCGCTCGCTCCGCTCACAAAATTGTAGTATCCCTTGGAGTCCAATCTCATAGAGCAAACTTGGTCTATATATGCTCATGTAGAACTTCTTCAACTAATATGAGATTGGTGTCAAATCCCACAATGCACAAAAATAACATAGTTGAAAATCTTATTTTGCCTCTTAAAATATACAAAAATTCTCAATTTGTCCCTCGAATGATTAATTTTCTTACATTACCCCCTCAAAGAAATATAATCATTACAATAGGGTCCAAAAATGTTTTTATTGTAACGTTTTTAGAAGAAGATTACAACTTTTTTGGACCACATTATAACTTTTTATTTCTTTGAGGGGACAATGTGAAAAAATTAATCATTCAGAAGACAAAACTAAAAATTTGAATATCTTTCAAGGAGCAAAATAAAATTTTTCATAATATAATGTACCCCGCAAAAAATTATGAAAAAACTTCTAAAATACAAAGAAGTGAAGTGATTGGTCGATTTAGAATTTGAGCGATCGAGTTCAACAAATTCAAGTTTTTATTTTTGACAAAAGGGATAAAATTTACACGTACATGCTCTTCGAAGCCTTTGTTATGTGGCTGCTAGATTTTGCATGCTTTGGGCTACACCTCAACGTCGATGAAACAGTGGCTAAATTTATGTTGAGGGATGGTGTATTCAACGAAGTAGCCTCAAAATATGACTGAAAAAAAGTCAAAATGAATTTTTTTTTTGGTATATAAAATGGATATTCAAACAGACTACTCTACATATTTACCATAGAATATTATCTTTTAAAATCACACAATTATCTATAGGACATCCCACCGCACAACAGTAGTAAAACTATCCACAAATGTGGTAAAAGTTACTACAAATGTGGTAAATCTTTGTATGGTACCAAAATTTTTTTTGGATGTACCGTAGTGAAGTCCATAAAATCAAGGACTAGACAATCTTGCAGAAAAAAAAAATTAGTATCGTACTTTTAAATTTTATTAGTGGATAATTTATCATATTTATTGGTTTTTTTATTACTGTTATGGTAACTATTTTTATCACTTTTTTTCGATAAAAAAATTATCACTTTTTATAAGTGAATTATCGCATTTGTTGATGTTTTTATCACTGTTGTAGCTATTTTTATCATAGTTGTGGTAACTATTTTTATCATTTTTTTTGATATTATAATTGTGATAAAAATACTCACAAATATGATAAAAATCAATACAATACCAAACTTTTTGTTTCGATACGGTTGACAAAAAAAGAATTCTTTGTAACCATCTCAGAATTGTATTATAATCCTTAACAGCCTGAATAGATTATCACCGTTGAATGTGTTCTTACTACCATCTCAGAATTGATATATAATATTACCAACTAATCAATAAACAAATAACTATGAATAACTATTGATGATGCACAAATTAGCTTTGCGCAACACCTGTCAAGTATGAGTAATAAATGTAGTAATTAAGGTAGAGAGAGAAGACTAGAATTATAGTGGTTCGGTCAATGTGACCTACGTCCACTTCTGAATGGCTAGGGTCGCCGGGGGGCTTTATTAATTCAAGAGTGTAGGGAGAACAGAGAATTACAAGTTTGGAGAGGGAGAAGAGGTATGTGCTCAGTAGAGTGTGATGCCCCCAAGTGTTGGTGGGGCTTACAATTTATAGTCACCCCCTAACAAATTGGGGCGACTCAATAGCAACTAAGTATCTATTCTAACGGAGCTCACGACTTCTTCTCAACGGGCGAGGTGGTTGAGGTGCTTTCCATGTGACCCGGTCAAGGATGGAGTGAGGTTGACTCCTTCCAAGGCGGCTAGGACGAGACTCTTGACTCTCCCCTAATGATGTAGTAAGCTGATTAGTTTAACTGGGCTTGGGCCTCCTTGAGCCTGCTGGGTTTTTATGAGTTTGAGTCTTTGATTATAATTGGGCTTCAACATGGATTTGGGCCTGGCCCATCAACTATGACTAGTTGACCCTACTAATTGTACATGGTAATTATGGTATATGCAAGTTATTGGTTATTATAGAATTTAGTGTGATTTACTAGTCCAGATTGTTTGTTTATGATTGATTGGTGAGCCAATGTATATATGATAATATGATATAACTGTTACGTTGCATATTCTCTTCATTCCCTTCACAATTAAGAATGAAGAAAGCCCATTTACATTTTGGACTATTTGGCTCCAAGTTTGTGCCTGATTTGACCCATTATTTGAACCATCTTTCCCTCCTATTTCTGGAAAAAGCTGTTGCTTTTCTTTCGGAAAGTAAAGCTGTTGCTTTTTTAGCCAACTGAAAAAACTGCTACAGGAATAAGGTGTTTAAGTTAAGGTTCTCAATATGGCTGCTTTGGAGATGGTTATCACCATGGCTCAGATTGGTATCTCATGAACTTTACCCTTTTCAGTCACTTACAGGGATGTCTTTCAATGCATAGGTCAACACTTCTCTATATGATTCAAAGTATTGATTGATACCGATATAACTCTCGAATAATATACAATTTGACAAAATTTATCAATTCGTCCTGAGATCTATGCGCAAATTTTGATACATAAACTGTACACATGTGCACATACACACACGTAGAGAAGAAGAGAGAGAGAGAGAAAGAGAGATTATCAATATTATAGTTGCCACTTATAAATCCACCTTATTTAACATTAAGTACAACACATGGACACCACATAAACTCCATTTCTGGGATTATTTCGAATAAAAACAACAGAAAAATTATCAATAGTTTGGCAACTCCCTTCCAACCTAACCAATTTTGGGGACCAAATAAACGATGTCATTCTTGTCAACCCAAACCCAAACCCTATCACAACGAACGTCCAGGATGATGCTTGAACCTTCTGGCACAATGATAGCAGTGACCAAAGGATTCTCCCCTTCAATTATTGCCACGGCAGTCTCTCCCTTCACCCCAACGAGCTCGGGCCATGAACCCTTTCCTGAATTGACACAAAACTTTGTATTAGATTACCATGTTATATGTTTTCAATTATAAGAAAAACTACGGTCCGCACTGAAAAATTGAGAAATTCATGGCTGAAAACAAGTTACAACTTGATGGGTTTCAAACAATTGGGATCGATAATAAGTTTTTGGGATCGATCCTACTAGATGTCATTAAGTCGTAAGCTCACCCATTAGAGTCATAATTTGATTGGTTTGAAGTGTAGCTTACGATACAATACTGAAAATAATTTTTGGTACCGTGTGTTATTTCCCTAATAGTTGTACAAATTATAATATTTTGATGGATGTGTTAAATAAGAAAAATAGAAATAGAAATGAATATATTCGTAAAAGTACTGTAGAAAAAACACTAATATGAGATAGATTATGAAAAAATCGACACAGGTGCCTTGGAGATGTGTACAGGAGACCTAGTATTGCACTAAAAAAGAATGGTATTGCGAAAAATAGAAGTAAGCCAAAATCAATTTTTTAACAAAATAGAAAAGAAGAACATGACATCTTATAGTTTAACGAAAAGTATGACTCTTGATAGAACACAATGAAAAAATAAAATTCATGTGGCCAACTCAAAATAATTGAGATAATGATTTTTTTTTTTTTTTTAAAACGTAGATAATGATTTTGTTGAGTTGAGTATCTCTCCTTTGCATTACAAGGTCTAAAAGTATTCTTAGCTATAAAACTTGAACTTTTTACCTTTACACTGTGATGACATCCTCGAGATTATGCGTTTTTTTGTTGCTATGCTACCTTCTCTTCCTTCGTAATTTTTATAAGCAAGCTGTAACAAAATGGGTATTTATAGAACAACAACATGAAAGCTTCTGGCTGGTCTTTTTTGACTTTTAATAGCCCTAATGTCAAAAGATTGAAGTTTTACAAAATGCAAGAGAAAAGTATAGATTTAGCTCAAGTTTGACTGCTTCGGGTGACAGCCAAGTTCATGAAATTTCCACCCAAGAGGCTTGAGTTAGACAGTTATAACAATCAGCCTTGTTTATACATGGTATTTTAATTCTAAACAAATGAGATTAGTTGGATATGGATTCAATTTTTGGATCGAATATCCAAATATGAATTTGATTTATTACCATCCGATTCAATGATAACTCGATCCAAATTTTATGTAATTGTGATTGTTTCATAAAATTTATGTATAATTTGTTTAAATCAATTCTAATTAAGTTTATTTGGATCGAGTCAGATATTCAGATTAAATATCGCACTTTTAGTGAACTCGATTGTGGGCTGTAAAAATAAAATGAGTCGGATAGGCAGACTGGATTTCTAAAACATTCAAATTGATACAAATTCAATCGACTAACAAGATTAATAACAGTCAAAATGTCATACAAGAGGAGGAATCTATCTGTATGGAACAGACATCAGAATCAAAGGCGGCAAAACACTTCTTGCTTTCGGACTATCTCAATTGTCAATAGGCGGTAGGCATAAGCAAGCGGATTTTGTTGGTTTTTTTTTTTTCAACCTCCCCTTTTTGGGCAGCTATCATATTCTATGATGATCGGACAGTCATCTTTTCCCACCGCATGTTTTGAGTATGTTTTTCAATTGATCAAACTTTATCCAAATCTAAATTCGATGATTCAAATATAGATTTATGATTTTAACTAATGTCTTAATCTTACATTATATTTTCATGACAAGGATTTGGATGTACTATATCCGATTTGATTCTAACTCAATACGAATAGAGAGTTAATGGCTTTTGTTGTATAACATAATATACGAATACTAGTTATTGTCTTGCCTTTGCCTGAAGGCATGGAGTAATAAAAAAAATTGTCAATCATAAACATATTTGTATTCACACCCAAAATCAAATCACAAACATAGAGGAGAGAGAAAAAAATTTAAGCACCAGTTATGGTGGAGGTGAGCAATGATAGTGGTGGTGGGAGACGGTGATGATTGTGGTGGTCGGCGATGACCGTGATGGTGGTGGTAGTTGTAGGTGACAACGGTGATGATACTGGTGGGTTTTAGGTCAAGATGGTGATAGTGGCAGCCATGAGTGATGGTTATGGTGGTGGTGGGTGTGGGTGATAGTGGTGGGTTGTGGTGGTGGGCGGTGACGATGGTGGTGGTAGGTGTGAATGGTGGTGGGCGACAACGGGTATGTGTGGGCAACGGTGGTGGCGGGTGGTAGTGAATGACGACGGTGGTTGTAGGTGTGGTAGAGGTGAGTGGCAACGACGGTGGGCAATGATGGGTGGTGGTGGTAGAGGTGGTGAGGGTGGGTGATAGTAGCTGACGATGATGGTGAGTGACAACGAGTGGTGATGGGTTGTGGTAGTGGGTGGCGGTGGGTGGTGGCGGTAGGCGAAAGTGGTGGTGGGATGATTGTGGTAATAGTAATAAATATAAGAATGAAATGATGATGGTGATGGGTGGTGGCGGTGGTAGCAATTGGTGGTAGGTGACGACGGTGGTAGTGGTGGTGGCGATGATGGTGGTTACGGCAGAGGTGGCGGTTGGCAGTGGTGGTGGTAGTAGTGGTGATAGTGGTTAGGGTGGTGGTGGGGCGATGACAGTGGTGGTGGCGGCGAGGGTGGTAGGGCGGTGGCGGTTGTGGTGGTGTGGTGACGGCAACGGTAGTGGTGGTGGTGGTGGTGTTGAAGTGTTTTGTAGAGAAGTCAGTTTAAAGAAGTAGAAGTTTTTTTTTACTTTTACTTAATTATTTTTTTAAGTAGTAAAATTATTTTTGACTTATTTTGAAGTAATTAAAATAAATTGTTCTAAACACTATTTTTTTTTAAAAAAGTGCTTATGAGAAGTCATAAGTCCTAAAATTACTTTTAAAAATTCACTCCAAACAAACCCTGAGAGTGTCTATTTTCCCTATTATATAGATACTATAGCATAATATACCTGCTCTATAGCACAATTTGCTTGATGTGTAATAGTTAGTAGGTGTGGGGTTATTCACTAGCCGAAGAATTGGACAAGAAAATAGTTGGGTGTTGCATGTAACGAAACTCCTAATTATTACAAGGGTAAATTATATGTTGATCACCTTAATTATGGAATCAATTCCAATTATCTTGAACAGTTAAATCTATCACATTGTCTTCTTAACTACTTAAATTAATTTCATATTATCCCAAACGTAAACAAAACGTATAGTTTGAGAGACAAAAAGAAACAATTTTGTTAAATGTATAATGAGCTTTAATTATAGAAATCAATATGAAATTAATGACATAATTGAAAGTGCAAATAAATATGATTGTTGATGGGAGAAGATGATAAAAATGACATAGATGAAAAGGTTAAAGTATAATGTACCCTGCAAAAAATTATGAAAAAACTTTTAAAATATGAAGAGGTGAAGGGATTGATCGATTTAGAATTTCAACAATTGAGTTCAACAAGTTCAAGTTTTATTGTTGGCAAAAGGGATAAAATTTACACGTATGCGCTCTTTGAAGAATTTGTCTTGATGATTTATGTGGCCTCAAGATTTTGAATGCTTTGGGCTACACCTCAACATCGATGAAACGGTAGCTAAATTTCTGTTGAGGGATGGTTTACTGAATGAAGAAGCCTCAAAATATGACTTAAAAAAGTCCAAATGATTGACATTATTAATTAGAACTTCAACTAAATAGTTTTGAGCTTCCGTACACTCCATGACAACCACCAATCCCATCAACAAAGTACATGATTGCGAGAGAGTTGCATATAAAATCAAGGACTTGACTATGAAAAAAAATTTGGTATCGTACCTCTAAAATTTATTATATTAAAGAATATTTTTACAATTTTTGTGAGTCATTTTATAATCAAAAAATTTATTACTTTTGTGATTAATTTACCACTTGTGTGAGTATTTTTATCACTGTTAGTGGGTGTTTTTACCTTATTTGTAGATATTTTTATCATTGTTGTGATAATTATCTTTTTTTTTTTTTTTTTAGTACCACAACAGCAGTAAAAATACCCACAAATATAATAAAAATAACCACATATGAATAGAGGTATGATATTGAAATATTTATTTTTTTGGTGCCGTAGTAAACTTCTTGTATCAATGATAATATGATATATATTTTATTCATTCTCTTCTCAACTAAGAATGAAGAAAGCCCATTTACATTTTGGACTATTTGGCTCCAAGTTTGTGTCTGATTTGACCCATTATTTGAACCATTTTGCCCACCTTTTTCTGGAAAAACTGTTGCTTTTTTAGCCAACTGAGAAACTGCTAAAGGGATAAGGGCCGGGTTTAAGGCCCATTCCCTTGTTACCTGGAAGGTTCTCAATATGGCTCCTTTGGAGGGTTATCACCATGGCTCTGATTGGTGTCTCATGAAATTTACCCTTTTCAGTTACTTAAAGGGTTGCCTTTCAGTGCATAGGCCAACACTCCACTATATAATTCAAAGTATTGATCGATATCAATATAACTCTCACGAATAATATACAATTTGACAAAATTTATCCATCGGTTTTGAGATCTATGCACATTTTTTGTGTAACCCTGAGTCTCATTCGACTCTATCGAGCAATCTTAGACGTTATCAAGTCAACCTTGATTTATTTGAGTTATTTCGGTCTAATATGATTGTTTCTTACATTGGGATGTTCCAATGGAAGGTGAGCAATCTGTTGTACTTTGGTTCTTGATGTTGTGTTAAGGTTGAGGGTGCAACAGTAATGTTCTTTATTATGATTAAGAGGTCACGGGTTCTAGTTTTGGAAATAACCTCTTCGCATAAGGAATAAAATAGTGTGTAACACCTTCCTAGACCTCATAGTGATAGAAATTTTGTGCACTTGATTGTCCTTTATATTGTTTTGAAGTTGTTCAATTATGGCTGAATCAACCATGGGGTTTGTGATCAACATACTATATAAACTGTACCACGTGTGCATACACGCAGATAGAGAAGAAGAGAGAGGGAGAGAGAGATTATTAATATTATAGTTGCCACTTATAAATCCACCTTATTTAACATTAAGGACAACACATGGAGAACACATAAACTCCACTTTTGGGATTATTTCAAATACAAACAACATAATAATTATCAGTAGTTTGACAACTCCCTTCCAACCTAACCAATTTTGGGAACCAAATATACGATGCCATTCTTGTCAACCCAAACCCAAACCCTATCACAACGAAAGTCTTGGATGACTGCTGAACCTTCTGGCACAATGATAGCAGTGACCAAAGGATTCTCCCTTTCAATTATTGTCACGGCAGTCTCTCCCTTCTCCCCAACGAGCTCGGGCCATGAACTTTTACCTAAATTGGCACAAAACTTTGTATTAGATTACCATGGTATATGTTTTCCATTATAAGAAAAACTACGACCTATACTAAAACTTTGAGAAATTCATGGCTGAAACAACTTACGACTCAATGGGTTTCAAAAAATTGGGATCGATAGTAAGTTTTTGGGATCGATCCTACTAAATGTCATTAAGTTGTAAGTTCTTCTGTTAGAGTTGTAATTTGATTTGATTGAATCGTAGCTTACAAATACAATACCGAAAATATTTTTTTGTACTGTGTGTTCTTTCCCTAATAGTTGTATAAATTATAATATTATGATGGACGCGAGTTAAATAAAAAAAATAGAAATAGAAATGAATATATTCGTGAAAGTATTGTAGAAAAAACACTGATATGAGATAAATTATGAAAGAATCGACACAAGTGACTTGGAAATATGTATAATAGACCTAGTATTGCACTAAAAAATAATGGTATTGCGAGAAATAGAGGTAAGCCAAAATTAAATTTTAAACAAAATAGAAAAGAAGAACATGACATCCTATGGTTTAACAAAAAGTATGACTCTTGATAGATCACAATAAAAAAAATAGAATTCATGTGACCAACTCAAAATAGTTGAGAAAATAATTTTATTGAGTTGATTATTTGTGGTCTCTCCCTCGCATTATAATTTCTAAAGTATTCTTAGCAAAAAAGCTTGAACTTTTTACCTTTACACTCTGATGACATCCTCGAGGTTATGCGTTTTTCTTGCTATGCTACCTCCTCTTCCTTCGTAATTGATATAACCAAGCTGTAACGAAATGGGTATTTATAGACCAACAACATGATAGCTTCTGGCTCATCTTTTTAGACTTTTACTAGGCCTAATGTGTAAAGAGATTGAAGTTTTACTAAATACAAGAGAAAACTATGGATTTAGCTTAAGTTTGACTGCATCGGGTGACATTCAAGTTCATGAAATTTCCACCCAAGAGGCTTGAGTTAGACAGTTATAACAATCAGCCTTGTTTATTCTTGGTATTTTTATTCGAAACGAATTAGATTAGTTGGATATAGATTGAGTTTTTGGTTCGATTATTTAAATTTGAATTCGTTCTGTGATACTATATGAATTCGATTTATCACCGTCCGATTCAATAATAACTCAGATCCAAATTTTATGTAATTGTGATTATTTCATAAAATTTATGTATAACTTTTTTAGAATAAATTCTAATTAAGTTTATTTGGATCGGATTAGATATTCAAATTAAATATCGCACTTTTTGTGAACTCAATTATGGACTAGAAAAATAAAATGAGTTGGATAAGTAGACTTGATGTCTTAAAACATATTAAGATTGATACAAATTTGATCCATTAACAGGTTTAATAATAGTCAAATGTCATACAAGACGAGGAAAAAGAAAAAGGGTGGGGTGTTCGAAATAAATATTGGGTGTCATGGTTACGCTATGCCATCACATTGACATAGTGTAACCATCCAATGAGAAAAAATCAAACGGATAAAGTGTAATTTAATTGTGTGGAATTTTCTTATCCACTTGTCACGTTAACATGATATAACCGTGAAAATTACTTGTTGAACAAGAAAATTACTTGTTGCAAAACACTTGCTTTCGGACTATCTCAATTGTCAATGGGTGGTAGGGTTACGCACGAGGATTTTGCTGGGTTTTTTTTTTTTTCAACCTCCCTTTTTTGGGCAGCTATCGTATTCCATGATGATCAGCAAGCCATCTTCCCACCTAATGTTTTGAATAGGTTTGTCAATTGATCAAACTTTTATCTAAATTTAAATTTGATGATTCGGATATAGATTGATGATTTTAACAAATATTTGAATTTTACATTGAGCTTGTCCGGAGTTAGTTTAAATAAGTAGTTTTTAAGGGCTTTGAAGTAGAATAAATCAAGTTCGTTTGGACTTTAGTTTTTTTACCAGCTTATGAAGCAGTTTTTTGGACCAAAAAATGTATTTAGGTTGATTCAAAGAGTTAATTTTATGAATTTTTCTTATTTTTTAGAGTTTTTTTGCAAGTCTCACATAAAATTTTAAATTATTATATTTATAAAATATTATTAACAACGTAAAAAAATTTGAAATTCATATTTTGGAATTTTACATGCGTGTAATTATTTTTTTATTTTGACACAAAAAAGTCAAAAATAAGAAAGTTACTTGAAATGGATTTTTTTTAATTTTTTCAACATTTTAAAGGACACCCTAAACGATTTTAAGAAATTTTTTAATTATGATTTTTTTACGAAATTTTTCAAACTGCAGTTTTTCACCTAAAAAAATCATCTCTAAACAAGTCCATTATATTATCATGACATGGATTTGGATATACTATTTTCACAGTGAACGGATTGGTCGACTTAGAATTTCAACGGTCGAATTCAACAAATTTAAAGTGTTTATTGTTGACAAAAGGGATAAAAATTACACGTATGTACGAGCTCTTTGAAGCATTTGTCTTGATGATTTATGTCATGTGGCTGCTAGGTTTTGCATGCTTTAGGCACACCTCAACATCGATGAAACAGTGACTAAATTCAATGAAGTAGCCCCAAAATATGGGGATATGACTGAAAAAAGTCCACATGATTGACATTATGAATTACAACTTCAACCAAATAAGTTTAAACTTCCGTACACTCAATGAACACCAACAATCCTATCTACAAAGTACATGATTGCGAGAGTTGCATACAAAATCAAAAGTGGTACGAAAGCGGAATTTTTTATTATTATAATTAATTTGAGTTATTTGTAGCCTTAATTAACAACTTGGTTAGATTATCAATGAATCAATAAACAAATAACTATGACTAGTTGACCCTACTAATTCCCCATGGTAATTATGGGATATGCAAGTTATTGGTTGTTTAGAATTTAGTGTCATTCACTAGTCCTAGTTATTTGTTTATATGATTGATTTGTGAGTCAATGTGTCTATGATAATATGATATCAATGTTTTATTTTTGGTAATGAGGGAAATTTAAGTTCTGTCCCGGTGAGTAGATGCACATTTATGTTACTTAAGCTCGTAAGTCGAAGTAAAACCAAGGGTAAATCCTGAGTGCATGAACCAGTCCTTCAATTTAAACATCAGTTAAATCAGGACTTGCACTTCGGTGGAAATTTGAACTCACACCAAAGATATGGATACAATTTGTTCAAGTGACTAAGGTCCAATATTATATTACTGTTAATTGCATTTTTTTTATTTCCTTCTCAATTAAGATTGAAGAAAGCCCATTTACATTTTGGATTATTTGGCTCCAAGTTTGTGTCTGATTTGACCCATTATTTGAACCATCATTCCCTCTTTTTTCTGGGAAAAGGTGTTGCTTTTTTAGCCAACTGAGAAACTGCTAAAGGGATAAGGGGTTTAAGGCCTATTCCCATCTTACCTGGAATGTTCTCAATATGGCAACTTTGGAGATGGTTATCACCATGGCTCTGATTGGGGTGTCTCATGAGATTTACCCTTTTCAGTTACTTATAGGGAGTGCTTTTCAATGCATAGGTTAACACTCTTCTATATGATTCAAAGTATTGATCGATATCAATATAACTCTCACGATAATATACAATTCGACAAAATTTATCTATCCGTTCTAAGTTCTATGTGCATTTTGTGTAATCATGAGTCTCATTCGACTCTATTGAGCAATCTCAGACGTTATCAAGTCAACCTTGATGTGTTGGAGTTATTGTTGTCGAATAGGATTGTTTCTTCCGTTGTGATGTTCCAATGCAAGGTGAGCAATCTGTTGCACTTTGGTTCTTGATGTTGTGTTAAGTTGAGAGTGCAACAGTAATGTTCTTTATTGTGACCAAGACGTCACGTGTTTAAATTTTAAAAATAACATCTCCGCATAAGGAATAAAATAGTGTGCATACACCCTCCCTGGACTGGACTGGGAGTAATAGAAGTTTTGTGCACTAGATTGTTCTTAATATTGTCGAAGTTGTTTAATTATGGTTGAATCAACCATGGGGTTTGTGATCAATATACTATATAAACTGTGCACATGTGCACATACACACACTGAGGAGATAAAGAGAAGTTGCATATCAAAGGAGGTAAATTGTCATTGCCACTTTTTAATCAACCTTATTTAATTTTAAGATATAAGATATGGAGACTACAAACTCCATTTGGTGGATAATTTCAAACAATTATTACATATTCCACAATTATCAACAGTTATGGTACCAGTCCTTCAAGCTTAACCAATTACAGGGACCCTAGTAACGTAGCCATTCTCGCAGACCCAAATGCAAACCCTATCACAACGAAAATCATCTGTCACAGATGAACCCTCAAACACAATTGTAGCAATGACCAAAGGGTTCTCCTCCTCAATTGTTGCTGATGATGCACAAATCGGTTTCCGTGCAAGTTAATCAGTCAAGAAGGTGAATAGGTATAATCAATGTGCATGAAACAAACAATCAATGACCAAAATAGCAAATAAATGATCAACACAGAGGTTTATAGTGGTTCGGCCGTGGCCTACGTCCACTTTGAATGGCAACGGTGGCCTTGGTGTTCTTTATTAATGAATAATCGTCACCGGAAGGTTTACACCGGAGAGCTACAATGCTTTGAGGGAGAGAGGAACAACAATGTTGTGCAAGGTAGGAGAGGAGGTTTTTTGGGAGGCGTGCCCTAGATGATGAGAGGGCTTACATTTATAGAGTTAGGGTTTGGAGGTGAGGCGGTGACGTGAGGGAGGGGTTTCCTATTTGTTTTGGTAATTAAAAATTTGGTAGGGTTTCTCCGTGCACCGCATTTCTCTCCCTCGTACTCCAATTCCTTCGGAGGAGGGCCCCAACTGGATTGGGCTTGAGCCTGGATTTGAGCCTGGCCCATCATTTTCCCCCCAATGCCCCGTGTCCTAGGAAACTTGGAGAAGGGGGCAAGACGTGCTCCCTGAGCTTGGGCATCAGGAGCTTGAGGTGCAGCTTGGGACGCCTGGGCATCAAGAGCTTGAGGTGCAGGGATGGCTGGGCATCAGGAGCTGGATGTGCAGCCTGGGATGGCTGGGCATCAGGAGCTGGATGTGCAGCCTAGGATGCCTGGGCATCAGGAGCTGGATGTGCAGCCTGGGATGCCTGGGCATCTTGAGCTTGAGGTGCAGCCTAGGATGCCTAGGCATCAGGAGCTGGATGTGCAGCCTGGGATGCCTGGGCATCAGGAGCTTGACCGGGTTGACCATATTGGGCTGGATTTGCTGGATCTCTTGGAGTTGGCCTCATGAGCTTGTAACATGAGTTGGGCCCTTGGGCTTGGCCCATCATTTGCCCCCCAATGCCCTATGTCCAATGGAACTTGGAGAGGAGGGCATTCGGTTAAACTTGAATTTTCAACTGCCCGGCATAACTGAAAAAACTTCGGGAGGCCAAAAAAGCTGTTTCTGAGTCTTTTTTGGATTTTTTATTGCATTAGTTACTGCCGCTGGCAGTGAGTTTTGTAGGACTCGTCGAGAACTTCGATTTGATATATTATAAGCCTCATTTGGAGCAACGGAACAAAAATTATGGTCAAAACTTCGAGTAGAGAGGTGGGCGAGTGATTTGGGCGAGCAGGGCACTGTTTGGGCGAGCAGAGCACTTTCCTGGGGGAGCAGCACTGTTCTGGGCGAGCAGAAATTTTTTTTTTTGAAAAAACTTCGGGAGGCCAAAACTGCTGTTTCTGAGCCTTTTTTGGACTTTTTACAGCACCAATCACAGCCAAAGGTTGTGTGTCTTGTAGAGCTCGTCGAGAGCTTCGATTTGATATATTATAAGTCCCATTTGGAGCACCTTGGACGAGCCGGGGCTGCCTTGGGCAAGCAAAGGGGGTCTGCACCTCTCCATTTGGCTCATTTGGGCGAGCCAGGGGCTACCTTCGGAGCTTTGGCAAGCATGAGACCTTTTGGGGAGCTTGGGTGAGTCTGGGACTTGGCGAGCTCCCTTGGGCGAGCTCCACTAAAGTAGGTGGCATTTTGGCGAGGAGGCCTGCGTAGAGGGGAGTGCAAAGGTTGATCTGGGCGACCAGTGCAACTGACTAAGGGGGCCAGGCAGTTGGGTACGCTGATCTAATGTAGTCCATTGGGTTGCAGACGACCTAAGTTTCAAGATCCTGCCTAGAGATGGCAAAAATAATGTTATTCCAAACATCAAAATATTTAACGTGATTACCTGGAGAGAGAGGCAGACTGCTTGCGTGAGAGCAAATGCAGAGTTTGAGGACTGCTCGTGAGAGAGCTTCGCCTTTTGAGACCGAGCTTTTGGCGACCCATGAGAGAGCCGCTAAGCTGAAGATAGGTTGCCTGCTTAAGAGCAGTGCAGAGGCCAAACTTTTGGCTACCCGCGAGAGAGCCGCTAAGCTGGAGATAGGCTGCTTGCTTAAGAGCAGTGCAGAGGTAGGTGGGATGCCTGCTTGAGAGCAGTGCAGAGGTAGGCTGCCTGCTTAAGAGTAGAGCAGAGATATGCCAGGCTTTTTTGGCGACTCGCGAGAGAGCCGCTAAGCTGGAGATAGGTTGCCTGTTTGAGAACAGTGCAGAGGTAGGTGGGCTGCCTGCTTAAGAGCAGTGCAGAGGTAGGCTGTCTGCTTAAGAGCAGAGCAGAGATATGCCAGACTTTTTTGGCGACTCGCGAGAGAGCCGTTAAGCTGGAGATAGGCTGCCTGTTTGAGAACAGTGCAAAGGCCAAGCTTTTTAGGCGACCCGCTAGAGAGCCGCTAAGCTGGAGATAGGCTGCCTGTTTGAGAACAGTGCAGAGGCAGGTCAATCTTTTGACGATCCGCGAGATGATTCACCTCGCCTAGACTTGTTGATTTCCTCAGCATTCATATATTTTTGAGCTTTTGCCAATAGTTCTGGCATGCTCTTTGGTTGTCACTTCATCACGGAGAAAAGGAAGCTCGATGATCGGAGGCCTCCTAGGAAGGCGGTCATGCTGACTTTTTCATCGGGTTCTTCGACCTGAAGGACCCCCTCGTTAAAACGAGTGAGGTAGCTTCTCAGACTCTCATCTTGGTCCTGCTTTATGTTGAGCGGATGGATGACAGGCTTCTGCTGGCGGCGTCCACCAATGAACTGTGTCACAAAGGATCTGCTCAATTCGGCGAAGGAGCCTATGGAGGCCGGGGTGAGTTTGGCGAACCATTGTCGCGCTGATCCCTTCAAGGTAGTCGGGAACGCTCTACACATGATTTCGTCGGGGACGTTGTGCAGCTGCATCAAGGTCTTGTAAGTTTTCAGATGGTCCAGTGGATCCTTCGTACCATCAAAGGTCTCCACGGATGGCATTTTAAATTTTTAAGGGAGAGGGTAGTTCGCTACGTCAGGTTTGAAAGGTGTGTTTGTTCGCCTTACGAGGTAGTGCACTATCTCTGGTCCCTGTGCCTTCATGGCGTTGAAGATGTCACCCAATTGATTTTGTACCTCCTTAATTTTCTCATCCCAATGGTTGGGATCTCCTCTGGAATGATCATGGAAATGACTCCCATGCTCCATGCTTTGGTTTTCGCCCTTGTCTTCTTAGAGATGAGGGTCCTCACCATGGGAAGCAGCAGGAGGAGGGGGTGGAGGTCCTTCATGATGAGCTTCCCTGTGTGGGGCGCCCAGGGGGACTCCAAAGGGAGCGCCCAGCCCTACAGGGGCACCTAGATGTGGAGCAGTAGGGCGTGGAGCTCCTTGACCTCCCGGACGTGGAGCTCCTCCAAGCTGTGCTCCGCCGAGTTGTGCTCCGCCAAGTTGTGCCCCTCCTCGTCCAGTGAGCATAAGTTGCAGTATCTGCTGGTTTTGGACCACCAGCTACTGCATGGTCTCCAACATTTGTTGAGGATTTGGAGCTGGAGCATTCGGCACATGGTTGGCAGGTGGATGAACATCCTCCTCCTCTCGTGGAGGATTGTCTTCATGCTGGTTCATGGATCTGGTAGTGATCGTCATTGTTTCAGTAAAAATGGAATGTTTGGAAGTGAGAATTCTGTCTTTCCCACAGACGGCGCCAAACTGATGATGCACAAATCGGTTTCCGTGCAAGTTAATCAGTCAAGAAGGTGAATAGGTATAATCAATGTGCAGTAAACAAACAATCAATGACCAAAATAGCAAATAAAGGATCAACACAGAGGTTTATAGTGGTTCGGCCGTGGCCTACGTCCACTTTGAATGGCAGCGGTGGCCTTGGTGTTCTTTATTAATGAATAATCGTCGGGTTTACACCGGAGAGCTACAATGCTTTGAGGGAGAGAGGAACAACAATGTTGTGCAAGGTAGGAGATGAGGTTTTTTGGGAGGCGTGCCCTAGATGATGAGAGGGCTTACATTTATAGAGTTAGGGTTTGGAGGTGAGGCGGTGACGTGAGGGAGGGGTTTCCTACTTGTTTTGGTAATTACAAATTTGGTAGGGTTTCTGTGTGCGCCGCATTTCTCTCCCTCGTACTCCAATTCCTTTGGAGGAGGGCCCCAACTGGATTGGGCTTGAGCCTGGATTTGAGCCTTTTGGGCCTGGCCCATCATTTGCCCCCCAATACCCCGTGTCCTAGGAAACTTGGAGAAGGGGGCAAGACGTGCTCCCTGAGCCTGGGCATCAGGAGCTTGAGGGGCAGCTTGGGACGCCTGGGCATCAAGAGCTTGAGGTGCAGGGATGCCTGGGCATCATGAGCTTGAGGTGCAGCCTGGGATGCCTGGGCATCAGGAGCTGGATGTGCAGCCTGAGATGCCTGGGCATCAGGAGCTTGATGAGCTTGACCGGGTTGACCATATTGGGCTGGATTTGCTGGATCTCTTGGAGTTGGCCCCTTGGGCTTGTAACATGAGTTGGGCCATTGGGCTTGGCCCATCAATTGCTGCAGCAATCTCTCCCTTCTCCCCGAGGAGCTCGAGCCATGAACTCTTTCCTAAATAATTAAAAAAAAAAATTCCAGTTAGTTCACTATGTATTTTACTTGCTTATAGCATCCCAGCTATAGAAGCGAGTCTGTTAACAAATCAGAATTTGACTGGATTTGATTTTATAAACCATTGAAAATAGAAAATCCAACCCAAAAATATGGTCCAATACTCGACTAATCGGAATTTTAACAAATTACATCTAAATTTCAACTAAATTTTATGAATAATCACTTAATTTTATCTATATTTGTAGATAATAGTTTATCTAAATCCGAACCTATGAGAAATCATATAATGAATTCACAATATGGATAGAAACAATGAATCAAAATCTGACTAACTGGATTCGAAATTGGAATAGATTTCTATGAAAATCTGATCCATTGTCAAGCTCAACTAATGCTATTCTTAGCAGTAAAACTTGTACTCTTTATCTGACCAACAAACATGATGGCTTCTGGTTGGGTTTTATTGACCTCCTAGTCGTTATCTCAAAAGATTGAAGATTTCCAATGCAAGAGAAAGATGAATTTAGCAGAAGTTTGGCTACATTGGTGACAGTTCCATATATTTTTTGTACAATAAGCTTGAGTTAAACATGCACAACAACATATAATAACAATTGTAGTTGAAAAGCAAGAGGTGGCCGGTTGAAGTCCATGGATTTGGATCCTCCCAATTTAACAATTTTTTGTACTTTTTAATTTAATCATCCACCATTAAATTATCTTAAGGTCTAGGGTGAGTAACGGTGGGTGATCCAAATTGGAAAAAAAAAAAAAGGGGGGGTGTTGTATTAACCCTAGACCTTAAGCCTTCATTTGAATTGACTGTTAGTTCCGTACAACTAGAGGCTGCTAAGTTGAAATGAAATTATATAGTAAAGACTTATATGATCACCATGAGTTCTAGTGAAGGGGTTCATTGTCTAGTACTATATATTATTTGACCACTAAGAGATAAAATCTCCACCTACGCAAGATACAAGCATCCTAATCAAACCAGAATATTGAACTGTTTTTTGGGGTGGTCATGTGTATGGGAATTCATGACAAAGTGGAACATTCTTTTCTTGTTTTTGTTTTGGTTTCGTTTTAAAAATTTACAATATTTATCGTTTTAAAAACATTAGTGTTTGACACTATATCCTTATGGAATATAAAACGTTTGTCTCTCAGGATACAATGATTTTCACACGAGTAGAAGTAGGCCTAGGTCTGTCCAAATTCGACACGACACGATTAATCGACACAAATTAAACGGGTTTGGGTGAGATCTTAACGGGTTTGGGTGGTAAACGGGTTGACCCGCCAGACACGTTTAATAAACGGGTCGTGTTCGGGTGATACCTGTCAAACTATTTATCACACGTTTATCCATTTAAATAAAATTAATATAATATTAATAATTATTTTAAAAAATTAACAAGAAAAAAAAAAGTAAAGAAATCAATACAAAAAAAAAAAGAAAAAAAAAAAGTAAAGTAAACCAACCCCTTTGTTTTTGTCCCACGTCGGCAAATGAGGGGAGATGGGGAGGGTTGTCTTGCCTATAAAAGGAAGTGGCCTCATGCCTTTTTTTTAACCTTCAAATCTGATTTTTATATAAAATTTGGCTAAAAATTCTTTTTTTTTTTTTGAGGTAAATACAATTGACAGTAAAAAATGTAGTGTATTAAAATTTGTTGATGTAATTTTTTTTAAAATTAAACGGATTAAACGAGTCGTGTCGTGCTACCCGTTTATTAAATGGGTTGTGTTTGTATTGAGATTTTTCACCCGTTTATTATACGTGTCGTGTATGGGTTTACATATTTTTCACCCATCACCCATTTAACCCGATACGTAACCGTTTAACCCGACCCGTTTGACACCCCTAAGTAGCACTCCAATCTACCCGTCCAGCGAACCAGAAATTGTGTTGTGTACTCTCCAAATACAGACTGCCTTAATGATGTATGATAATTTCGGTTCAAAAATTCTCACCCAATTAATTAAATGAATTTGAGCTTAGAGACAGGTACATGGTAAGGTCTAGGTCCAGATCCGGTGTCATTATATCAAGACATGTCACCAATACGAGAACATACAAGATTTGCCGAACATGGGATAGTTGTAGGAACAATGCTAATCTTCCACCTACGCCATGTTAGTAGCCATCAAGTTTTATATATCCTAACCTGTTCACTCATATAGTCGCTGAACATAATAAAATATGAGCAATGCTCTAGGAACCTTATTTTGGGACCTAATCTGAAGACCTAATGATGTGGCTTCAATACAACGATTGAATTAGTTGTGAATTCCAATGTTGGATATAGCCCACAACCAATCCAATGGTTGTATATCATTAAGTCCCTAAATTAAGTCCCCAAATTAGGTTTAAATAGCATTTTCCATAAAATATTGGCTGGGTTATTGTTATAACACACCACTGTACGTAAAAATGCAGGGTGCTGCTGCTGGAAGCTGGATGGGCAGATAGGTTTCCTTCTCAGCCTCTGTGTTTTGCTTTCTCTTGAGCTTGCCGATTGGTCCTGGCTGTGTGCTTGTTGATTGTGCACTCAAGTTTTTTACCTTGATGCTTGCTTGGCTGCTGTCCCATGTTGCTGCAATGCTTTTGTTCTCATGTTTATTTCTTTAAATTGATGACAAAATATTAGACAACTTAAAGCTGAAGTGTATGCTGGCCTCCAAAATGCCTCCATAACAAACATCTCTAAAACAACTTGTCCGATCTTTGTCTTCGATCGCTTCTACTACAAACAACTCTGACCGCATCAGAAACTCATATCATATGACTGCTAAATTGAGAGCGAATCAGAACTATCCTCAATATCGTAAATTGAGACTTTTTAGTCTCCTAATAATCACCCAGAAGGAAAATATTCATATTTCCACTTGTTCGAGATTTATATATATATATAATCAACATACCAAGACACAGGCAAGTTGTTGGGATATATTTGTACAAGCTATGCATCATGGTTTTATACTTAGAAATCAATCTTTCTAAAATAAAGATAAAATTGTCTCTCATTTGTCTGTCTGAGATAACTCTATAAGTGAGAGTCTTGTTCACTGGATACAACATTCTTTATTGTTAAACTTCCAAAGTACAATCTTGGTATTGCAGAACATTGCCTTTTTTGGAACACATGCACACAGAATATACATAGATATATATATATATATATATAGAGAGAGAGAGAGAGAGAGAGAGAGAGAGAGAGAGAGAGAGAGAGAGAGAGAGAGAGAGAGAGAGAAGCTGATGAACACTTTCATTGCCACTTATTAATCCATCTTATTTAATTATAAGTACAACACATGGAGACTATAAACTCCAATTATGTGGATTATTTCAAATACAACAACATGCTAAATAATCATCCATGAGTTTCACAACTTTCCTTCAATCTACCCAATTATAGGGGTCCTAATAACGATGCCATTCTTGTCAACCCAAACGTAAACATTATCACATCGAAAAACCGTGAGGACGGATGTACCAGGCGGCACAATTGTAGCAGTAACAAAAGGATTCTCCTTTTCAATTGTTGCTACGGCAATCTCTCCCTTCACTCCAAAGAGCTCGGGCCATGAACTCTTACCTAATAAGCACAAAATGTTGTATTAGATCATCATACTATATGCTTAATTAGAATTGTCTACCATATCAAATTGGGTATCTTAACAAAAAAATTTGTATTAGATCATCATACTATTTGCTTAGAATTGTCTACCACATCAAATTTAGTATCTTAACAAAAAAATTATAAAAATTGCTATTCAATCCAGTCAAACTATGACTCAATTGGATCAAAGTTATGATTCAATAAGGTTCAAAAAAGTTAGGACTTGACCATAACAACGTTTATCCATTAGGGAAGTCCTCCAAAAAGGCATAGATGGGTGACTTGTAGGAACTCACAAAGGATGACTAGATCCATAGTCAAACCCTAGTCTCACCAAACCATCAAAAAACAACTCAACAAACTATTTTCCGTGTAGGGGCTATCCCACATCGGATAGCCTTGGGGTTGTGTGTGTGTGTATAAGTCTTCACCAGGTTGCCTCTTTTAAGAGGTGATTTGGTGTTGACTCTCGTTTCACTATCAAAAAAAAGAAAAATTGAGCGGTGTGCGAGTGGTGTGCGTGTGTGGCCCCCGGGCCCCGGTCGTGGGTCCCGGTCCTCCAAAACCAATGGGTGCGTCAATGTTCACCGGGCGGGACTGGGGCTATCCCACATCGGATAGCCTTGGGGTTGTGTGTGTGTGTGTATAAGTCTTCACCAGGTTGCCTCTTTTAAGAGGTGATTTGGTGTTGACTCTCGTTTCACTATCAAAAAAAAAAAACTATTTTCCGTGTAACGAACTTGGGACATAAGCCTTTTAGATTTCAAGAAAAAACCTTAAGCAGAGCCTAGACCCTAGAGATACATAGTAATATTCTTAGCAAAAAAAACTTGAACTACCTGATCCACACTCTGATGACATCCTCGGTGTTGCTTTCTTATTGTTTTGCTGTTTCTCTTCCTTCGTGCTTGATGTTATTGTGCTCTAACGAAGTAGGTATTTATAGGCCAACAACCTGATAGCTTCTGGCTGCTCTTTTTAGACTTTCTAGCCGTAATGTCAAAAGATTGAAGTTTTAAAAGTGAAAGAGAAAAGTAGGGTTTAGCTCAACTTTGACTGCTCACCAATGACAGGCAGGCCCGAGAGATTTGCATGCAACAGGCTTTGTGCTCTATTTTCTGAGTTGTTTCAATGACTTCAATAACAGGAGTTTATCACTTTTCTTAACAGCCATCATTGGTACTATCTCTGTCAATCGTGTTAGGTAAGAAGAGTTCGTGTTAAAAAATATTTTACTCATACGCGATTCGTTTATTAATTCGTGTCTAATGAATCTTATCATATCGAATTTTTGTCGTATACGAAACGTGTACAACTGATATATAAACGAGTCATAACATGTATTTTTTCTGATTGGTTTAATTCATATCCGATTTATTTATTAATCAGGTCGTGTCAAGTCTACTAACTTATTAAACAGGCAATTTAAGAAAGATTCAAATCCTATAATTTTGTGTTGTGTTCGTATGGTGTTAACGGGCCGTGTCATATTTTGACACCCCTAATTGGTACTGGCTGTCATCGACTTTGATACAATTTATTGGGAAACTGGGAAGCCCAGTGATCTAAGGACTAATATATATATGTCTAGAACTCATACCCACATAAAAGTTTAAATTTCTATGCAATGTAAGATTCTCACACGTGTAATACTCAACACATAGAATATACGTATAGCGCTTAGTTTTGTTGATCATCCTTGAAGAGGGCTAAGAATGATGTATTCTACCCTTCTCTCGGTGCTCTGTTCAAACTTCTCTCTGATTGCTCTTTAGATGTTTTCTTTTCTATTGGTACCACAAAATTAGTTGTAATAGGATCACTGTTTGAATGTTTGCTCAACTACTCGTACTGTTGATTAATTAGATTGTAATAATATCGATTGAATTATAATCACCATTATATATGAAAGAAATAGGGTGCACGTGTGTAGATATCGAATCTATTACCAAAGTACCCGCCTTTTTAAACTTAATTATCAATCTACTGTCGTTTTCAACTTATTTACCAAACTACCGCTGTTTTAAAAGCGGATTTAGCAAATACGACTTCATGGGGAAAGCAGATTTGGCAAATCCGACTTCATGGTAAAAGCGGATTTGGAAAATCCGACTTCATTAGGAAAGCGGATTTGGTAAATCCGACTTCATAGGGAAAGCGGACATATCAAATCCGCCTTTATATGGAAAGCAGACTTGCCAAATCCAAGGTGCAAGCCAATTTGACTTATATATAATTGTGTTGATCGCCAAAAGAGTATTTGGCTATTTATTGAATACGTTTGGTCTCTTTGATTCTATTATTTGTGAATCAATTACTCACATTTATTAGTTATTATACTAAATAGTAATTTTTTATTTCTTTGTTTCTTTAATTAAATCATTTAAAATTATTTTTTACATATTATTTTTTTAAAAATAGCATCAAAATTTTTTCAAAATGCATAACTCAATAAAATTTTTTTAACACGTATACACTATTATATATGGACAATGTATGAAATAAAGATTATGTTAACTTATAAATTAATTAAATATTAAATAATTGAACATATAATACACTTGAGTGATGTAATATTTTTTGGAGGAAAATATATAAGAAATAAAAAATCAACTTCCTTCCTATATTACTGTAGAGATGAATAAATAAATAAAAAGATAAAAAAAAATATGGACTTCCCTTCTTTAAGAGTAAGGAAATTTTTTTTTCTGGGGAAATACCATTAGAATTGAGTTCTCTTATTGCTATGAAGTCGGATTTGCCAAATCCGCTTTCCAAATGAAGTCGGATTTGCCAAATCCGCTTTTCCCATGAAGTAGGATTTTCCAAATCCGCTTTCCCCATGAAGTCGGATTTACCAAATCCGCTTTTAAAACAGCGGTAGTTTGATAAATAAGTTGAAAACGGCAGTAGATTGGTAATTAAGTTTAAAAAAACGGGTACTTTGGTAATAGAATCTGTAGATATCTATGGACACGAGTATCAATGGCCCCACACCTCACCAATACCAGTAAACCAAAAAGAAAAAGATTTATGTGGACATAGTTGTTGCAAACCTTATGACAATTTCAATGCCCAGATAGTACCGTGGTAGGCTTGCATATGGTTGTTTCCTTCATCGTTACCATTGAAATTGGCTTTGTCCACTCGCTATCAGTTCAGTGATATCTATTGTCAGTTTATTGTATTTGATAAAAGAATTTCATGTGGTCAAGATTCACAATCACCCCACCGTGAGCTTCACAAGATCTTCAAATTCGTGAAATGAGATGATTGAATTTTGCTGTTAATTCAAATTCAAACAACCCAAATTCAACTTATTATACTTTAGAGAGAGAAGCTGATTATCGGAGAAGGAAATTTATCGTTGCTACTTATTAACCCCCCTTATTTAATGTTAAGATACATTATGTGGAGACTATGAACTCCATTAGGTGAATCATTTCGAACAATCACATATCCACATAATAATTACGAGGTATGTCAACAATCCTTCAAATCTAACCAATTGGACCCTGTAACGTAGCCATTTTCGTAGACCCAAACGCGAACCCTAGCAACAATGAAAATCATTAATCACATATGAGCCCTCCAACACAATACGAAAATCATCAATCACAGATGAGCCCTCCAACACGATCGTAGCAGTGACCAAAGGATTCTCCTCCTCAATTACTTTACAGCAATCTCTCCCTTTGTCCCACGGAGCTCGGGCCATGAACTCTTACTTAAATTGGCACAAACAGTCAGTTTCAAGCTTTAGAGATCGGTCTGTCATTAAATCAAATTTGAATTGAATTTTGCCTAATCCAAATTGCAATCCTTGGAAAAAACTTTGGTCGAACATGATACAAGTATCCAAATTCGTCTTGAAAAAAAAAACAATTAAATATGAAGAAATTAATTAACCTAAATTTTGAGAAATAACAACTGAATTTTAACTTGTTTTATCATATATTTATAGACATATAATTTGGATCGGATGAAATCGGCTATTAGTTTATCCAAGCTCGAATCGCTTAAAAACTATACAATGAATTTGGTTTTTGTTTCTGACTGTCAACAAAAACTATCAATTTGAATTTGAGTTATTAAATTCGGAGTGGATTAGATTCGGATCGAAAATCCGATAGGCGCATCTGTATTCTTATCAATAAAACTTGAATACCTCTGCATAATGACATCCTCAATCTATGCTATTCTCTCTTGTATGCTACCTTGGTCTTCCTTTGTGGTTGATTTTAACATATTGTCAAGAAATGAGTATTCATAGACGAAGAACATGATGGCTTCCGGTTGGTTTTTTTGGACTTCCTTGCCGTTTTGTCTCAAAACATTGAAGCTTTCCAATGCAAGAGAAAGTGGGATATAGCTGAAGTTTGGCTGCATGCTGAAAGGCAGGTGCATGAATTTTTATGCAATAGGCTTGAGTTAAACAAGTGCAACCATGTATAATAACAATTGTAGTTATCATTTTTGAAAAGCAAGAGGTGGGTGGCCTGATGATTCAAAACATTGATTGATACCGATATAATTCAATCAAGTTATTTTCAATTCAACACCTTTCGTTTTGAGATCGATACATATTATGTGTAAATTATGAGTCTCACTTGATTTGATTGAACAAACTAAGACTCATCGAGTAAATCATTGGTTTTTCATATCATTGTCATCAATTAGGCTACACATAGTGTGACGTTGCGATATAGATTGAATCTTTCGTCATATATAACTTCTTCTCTTATATATGCACGATTCCGCAACACCATGATTCATGCGTCTTAATATTTTCTGAGGCAAATATCAATATTGCTCATACATCTATAGGTTTATTGAACTTCACCCGATCCTACTCTGCAACCTGAGCCAGTTAGTTTCAAGCACTATCAAGTTATAATATTACCTTAAATTTATTTTTAATCCAATAACAATAATATATTAAATTCTTAAATTATATAAAAAGAGCATTATTAATTACAGCTTTGCCAATGGTGCCGATAAAGCCGTTGGGGTACATGACGTTGTTAATGGCCATTGCAAGGCAAGGCATGCCCTCATGTGGTCACTAATAATAATTGGTATCAGAAAAGAAAGTGGTGCCCAGGTTGGAACTCTATGCGTTGAAGACCACGCTTACAAGGGCACTGAATCATTTGCATATCTAAAAACTCAGTAATGCTTTCTGAATTAAAAAATAATAATTTAATTTATTAACATAATAATTTGTAAATGATGAGATTCCAATAAATAAATTCAATTTGGTCCAAAAAATTAAATAAATTCAAGAATTATCGTCACAATAACACTATTTGGACCACGTGACAGTCACATTGGTCAACAAATTATATTTGTTTTTTAGTTTCCAATAAAATTATTCCTAAAAATTTAGCAGACCAAATAAATTTATCATTGGTTATCTCATCATGTTCGAATTAATTCGTATAACCCGTTAGAATTTAGGATCAAATCCATGGCCGGCCCAACAATTTAAAAAATAAATCTTGGGCTTTAGGCCCAAAATT
The DNA here is from genome assembly GCA_951799425.1 of Ilex aquifolium. Classification (NCBI taxonomy): domain Eukaryota; kingdom Viridiplantae; phylum Streptophyta; class Magnoliopsida; order Aquifoliales; family Aquifoliaceae; genus Ilex; species Ilex aquifolium. The sequence goes on from OX637401.1 coordinate 27,511,690, forward strand.
TTAAATAAATTATTAGCAAAAATTTAAATCCAATAAATTTTAAACCATAAAAAAAGCTCCAAAAAATTAAGTCCAATCGAAATTTTTATTGTAATCATTTGGATCCATGATCTAATTTATAACATTAAAATCTTAAAAATCAGAATTTAAAAAAATAAAAAAAATACTCAAAAGTCGACTTATATTTACCCCATTTCTTCTCTCTCTCTGGTAAAAAAAATTAAAAAACAAAAACAAAAGTTGAAATCAAAACTCTCTCTATGATAAAAGACAAAAACAAAAGTTAAAACCTCTACTAGCACATCCTTCTTCTGTCTCTTCGACATAACAAATTTAAAATAAATTAATTTTTTTAAAAATTAATACTAAAAATAAAAAATCTCATTTAGTGTTTCCACTTTAAGTCTCAAATTACCTTGAGCCGCCCTTGATCAAATCTTCTTCTCTCCCAAATAAATCCACTTCCTAAGATCCCCATAAATTAAAAATGCACAAAATTGTATGTTAGAAAAATCAAGTACTAACTAAACATATATAACCGAGTTCATTTTATGTTAAGTTCATATCCTATATGAAATCGTGTTTAATGAATTTTTGTCATATTTAATAAAACTTATATTGACTTGTTTATTTAACACCTAAAGTATGATTTACCATTGCATAATTCAAATTAAACCCAAATCCAAGTGAAATTGACATTCCTAATGTGAGCCACCAAAACATGTACCCTCACCAAGTTATCCACAATTGCTCACACTGTTTTGTAGTAGTCTTCCACGCCCAAGTTTACAGTTACAGTAATCTCTCTCTCTCTCTCTCTCTCTCTCTACTGAACCCACATGAATTCTACTGAACCCTCATGAATGAGAGGTAGATAAACCTCACAATCACCATATTCCTCGTAAGTTCCTCCCCTTTTCCAACAAAACTTGGACCTCAGTTTTTGCCTTTTTCAATCAGATTCTCTCTTTCTCCAAAAAATGTCCCAACGTCAGTCTCTCTTCGTACTTGCACTACTACTGCTTCTCCTCCATAGCTCTTCAACAAAACCACTTCAACCACCGATCAGCACCGCCGACATGGCGGCGTTGCGTGAAATCAAGGACTCCCTCGCAGACATTTCTTCCGGCACCACCGCCGCTTCTTTCTTCTCCACTTGGGACTTCGCCTCGCCTGATCCTTGCTCCTCCTTCTCCGGCGTCACCTGCTCCCTCCGACGAGTCACCACTCTCACTCTCGGCACTGGCTTATCGGACTCCCCCGGCCTCTCCGGCAAACTCTCCCCCTCCCTCTCCAAACTCACCGAGTTAACCCAACTAGTCCTCTTCTCCGGCATTGTCACCGGTCTCATACCTACACAACTGGGAAACCTCAAGAATCTCAGAGTCATCTCTCTCACCAACAACCGCTTAATTGGTCCAATACCCACCACCATCTCCACCCTACCCAACCTCCACACTCTCGATCTCAGCCACAACCAACTCACTGGTTCTGTCCCCGCCGGAATCTCAGAGTTAGCTCAATTAAGGGTCCTGGTTTTGGCCGGAAACAGGTTATCCGGCGAGGTTCCCCACTTGCCGGCTCAGTTACTCCACTTGGATCTGAAGAGCAACAAATTATCGGGAATGCTGCCGAGTCCAATGCCGTCGTCACTCCGTTACTTGTCAGCATCGATGAACCAAATGTGGGGTCCACTCAACGGCCTTGAATCACTCTCAGATTTAGTATACCTCGACTTAAGCATGAACCACTTCAATGGGGCCCTCCCTTTCTCTCTCTTCCGTCCCTCTCTCTCATCAATGCTTCTCCAACGGAACAATTTGTCTGGTGGGGTCCCTCCTCTACTTCCACCACAACCATCACCACTCACCTACCCGCCGGGATCAATTGTGGACCTCAGTCACAACTTCCTAACCGGAGAATTGTCTCCAGTTCTGGCCGACGTGGAGAGTGTCTTCTTGAATAACAATCGTCTCATCGGAACTGTACCAAAATTGTACGTTGAGAGCGTGTACAAGGGAACCACCAAAACATTGTACTTGCAACACAATTATATAACCCATTTTCCTGTGGAACCCGGATCGGCGTTGCCGGACTCGGTGTCATTGTGCTTGAATTACAACTGCATGGTACCGCCGGTGGGCCTCACGGCGTGCCCGGCAAGCTCTGGAGGGCTGCTTTCGAGGCCTTTGTGTCAGTGCTCCGTGTTCAATAATGGAAGCTCCATTGGTTAACTTCTACAGGACCACTTCAATGCGTTGCCTTATACCTTTCTTCTTTCTTTGGGTGGTCGTCATTAGAATTCAAGTTTCTTGACGAAGATGTTTTGATGATGATGTATAAAAATAGCTTGAGAATTAGATGTATTTCCTTCACATATGCACATAGTTGCAGGAAGATAAGTTTACATTATAGTGTTGATTTCTGTTGTATTTTGTTTGAAAATTTCATGAAGATTTTTACAGGAATACTGTGATAATGGTATTTGGGAAAATTAATATATGCTTATTTTTCTGTTTGTTTTCATTCTGCCCAAATCTTCTTCTTTTCTTTTCTTATGACTACTCTGCTCTTTAGTTCACTCAAAGACAAGAAATCTACTCTGAGATTAATATATTCATGAGAGATTAATCTCTTCTCGGTTCGTTCAAAAACAGATCATCCACGTCGAAACTAAGATATTCACGAGTGATTAAACTCTCATGATCTGATCTCAAAAAATTGTCAAAATTAAAATTTAAGATGTTTGAATTTCCAGTTATTACAACTAGAACTATCCGTTGGGTTGTAACGAGGAACTTTTTCAATGTATTATATTTGACTTACGTTTGATTAAATTCTAAATGTCCCCAAACCATTAATCTAATGTTATTTGGACTTTATATGCTAACTTAATTTACTCACTTAATTCATTGTAATCGTTAGATTAGTACTAAATTTCAATATTTGATGGGATTTACTGTCAATCTGATGACTGTAATGAATTAAGTTAACAAATTAAGTCAATAAATTTTATTTAAATACCATTTTTCAAGAATTAAATTAAAAATGTTTAAATTTACATTTTATCTCAAAGTTAATCCTTTGTAGCTGAACTATTGGATCAAGTTTTTTCAAATCATAATTGTCCCATCTGAGAAAGGTGACTATTAAATTGAGTGAAAATTTTGCTTTGGAGTGTGACCCATGTCTTGGATCTTGATGCTGCAATTTTCTATTTTATTGCTTGCTGTTTTACTTGAAACTGTTGCTAATGAATATTTTAGAACAAATTACACCTGCACCCTAGTATTTCTGCTAATTTTAAGAGATTTCCCATTATCTTCACTATTATATTCCACTTTTACATGGGTTTTGGATGTGTATTTTAGAAGATACCCCTCCATTCGTCAATCTACTTAAAACTGTAGCACATTAACTATTACTCCAAAAGTTTAAACTATCGGGGGTAATATAACTTAGGGTTAATATCATTTTTAGTCTCTAAAGTATGCTCTTTTTATCAGTTTAGTCTTCATTGTATTAATTTTGTCAATTTAGTCATTAAATTTTCAATTTGTGTCACTTTAGTCACCAATCAGATAATTCGTTAAATTTTTTGATGGACGTGGTCACATGTTATTCTTTTAGATGGTATCACGTGACCAACACGTGATCATTCTATCAAAAACTTAACGATCTGCGTATGAAGGAACCATTTAAACAAGACTTGAATACTTTAGGAACTAAATTGACAAAATTAATATTTTAGAGATAAAACTGACAAAATGTATATACTTTAAGGACCAAAAATGCTATTAACCTTGTAACTCAAGTATTTAAATTTTTTCACACACCTTGATGGGCAAAATAAATTTTAGATCAAGTGGGAGCAAGTCTCTAAATTCTCCAAATACTTTAATGCACCCACCTAATTTAATGATGGGTGGGAAGTCTTGAGTGTATAGGGGCTCCCATACTCGTGAACTCATTCATAAAAACATGAGGCACTTTAATGTTGTCCCTCCTTTGATTTGTCCCACGTTATTTTCCTTAAAACATGATTTTATAACAAAATTAAATCATACAGGGAGAAAAATAAATATCTTTATAGCTTTTTTTTTAATTTTTATGTATAATAAACTACTACAATATCAATATTTATATTTACCTTTTTCGTTTTCTTTTATCACCTTCTTTGTTATATCTCTCTTTCCTTCAGAAAAAATCGAAAACTACAGCGTCTATCTTTCAACTGGTCGAATTATTTTTATTTGTTAGAAAAAGAGAAAATTTCCTATTTTTTCCTTCAATTCAATACTTAATACAATATTAAATAAAATAAGTACACAACTGGAACTCAGTCAAATAGATGCTAACGTCTCAAATTTTTGTGCAAATGACTTGGTAACATAGTCTAAAGGCTTTGCAACCTTTAACGTTGTTGACAATAGGGCGGCCCAAGACTATTTGAGGCCTAAAGCGACAACTATAAATGAAGTTTTTTATTTTTAATATTAATAATTTTTTATTTAAAAATTATTTTTTTAGATTAAAAGTAGTCTAATCTTTATTGCGATAATCGATCTTAGGAAAGATTTTATCTATTTTAATTTTAAACAATCATAATCTACTGATTTTAATTTTTATAGTTTAATAAAAAAAATTGTAACACAAAAAAAAAAAAAAAAAATTGTATTTACTAGATAGTGAGTGAAAGGGATGGTCTTAGTTTACTAGAGAGAGAGAGAGAATGATTTGATTACAAATGAATTGTGTGTTTTGGATAATTTGTTAAAATTGTTTTTTTAACCCCTAGCTTTTTATTTTATTTTTTTCTAAAAAAAATATTTTAGTATATTTTTAATATTATGGGTTGGGTTCATGAGCCCAAACTTCTCAAATTTATTTTTGATTGAGTTTAAATTTTCATAGGGCTTTTTTTAAGGCCTAAAATTTTATGGATTTAAAAATTTTGATTTGAACTAACTATGCACCTAAAAAATTTGAGGTCTTCATGATATATGGGGCCTAAAGCCCAAACTTTATCAGCCTTGTGATAGGGCCGGCCCTGGTTGACAACGATCTAATCAATCCCTCTCACTCTTTTATAGACATCTTTCGGTTCTCGGTCTCATCTGACGAACAATTTTAGGTCCTTATTCTCTGTCTTATCCTTATTCTCATAGGACAAACAACTTTAGGTTTTATCCTTCCTTGCAGATTCCCGCTTTCTATAGATACTTAATTAAGAAAGTAAAGTGACACAAATTATAAAAATGAAGGATAAACTGACAAAAAAAACGTTATCTTGAGATATCAAAGTGATTCCTCGAATAAGGTCACATGAGAAACACGTGAATAAATTCGTTAGTCAAATTAAAACGTCTTTTTTATTGAATCAAAGTCATACAAATTAAAAACAGACATAATTAAAAGAATGAGAATCAAAGCGACACAAATCATATACTTTAATGTCCAAGACTATATCTCAAGAAACATTACAATTAAGACTTAATAATAAGCCACTCTTATTTCATCATAAGTTAATACATGGAGAATATGAACTCCATTGTTGGGGCTTCCTTCCAAACACAATATCACATCATACTAATTTATTATCAAGAGTTGAGCCACTGTAAACTTTCAAGCCTAACCAATTACAGGGACCCTTGTGACAATACCATTTGTATCAACCCAAACACGAACCCTATCGCAACGAATATCAGGGGTGACTATTGATCCTTCTACCACAATCACAGCATTGACCGAAGGATTTTCCCTCTCGATCGTTGCTGCAGCAGTTTCTCCGGGTGTCCTGAGGAGCTCGGGCCATGAACTCTTACCTACATAATAACAAGTTCATGTAATAGCTTAATATATATATGTAGTAATTGTTAAGTGTTCTTTAAGCTCTAAAAGAACTGAGAGAATTTATGCTTTACCTCCTCCTGGACATTCTGATGCCATCTTTACTGTTATTGTTTTCTCTTGCTATGCTGCCTTCTATTGCTTTGCACTTGATTTGTACATGAATGGTGTTATTGAGAGGTTATTTATAGACTGCTTGTGGTTGGCCTTTTTGGACTTTCTAACCAAGATGTCGAAAAGGTTGAAATCTTGCAACATAGAATGGTCTTTTGTTTAAAAATTTAGGGCAAATTATACTCTCACCCCCTAAACTATAGACTTGATGTCTCTTTCCCTCTTGAACTATTGAATTTTTTATATTACCCCCTCAACTACTTGAATTATTTCAGATAGCCTCAATCGCAAACGTCTGCTATTTTGTAGAACAGAAATTTCCACATGTTGGGGCAAAGCGATAAAATTACATAGTTTGGAAGACAAAATAAAATAATTTTTCGTTAAATATGTAACGGTCGTTAATAATTGAGGCATAAAAAAGGGTTCATAGTTGACAGAGTGAAAGTATATTTGTCCAAATTGTGGTCTCAAAGATTAAAAGTCGCATTTTTTGGCACCGACTTGGTAAAGAAAGTTCAGATTTAAAATGAATAAAATTAAGACCAAAAGAACCATCATGTTAGCGCCACATCATATGACTTTAGTTTTTTGTTCTTTTTTTTTGTCAGTCTAGAATTACCTAAGTACAGCATTTGAAAAATTCAACATGCAATTTCTGACTTTTGATCTTTCAATGGGCAAAATGGAAAATGTAAATCTTTAAGGGGGGAAAATTCCACTAGCCCCAATTTTGTCAGTGTGAAGAGAGGTAGGATTTAGCTGAAGTTTGCATCAAGTTTTCAAAAGGATTGGGCTGCGGCATGGAGACGTGCAACAGAAGAAATGTCCAACTAGACTCAATATTGTAGATGTAGTTATCATTTTGAAGACCACAAGGTTGCCCCGGGGGGGGGGGGGGGGGGGGGGGGGTGTTGCTGTTTGCTCCTCTCAAGCCACCTCAATGGCTGCTAGGCTGACCTTCCATAATTTTAAAAAGGAAAAAAAAAATTAACTGATGGGACATTTCTAAGACAAAGGCAGATCATGACACGTGGCCTCGACACCAAGGATGTCCTCCTCTCTGACAACGCCACGTATCCTCGGCACCGAGGGTAGTGGCCTCCATGATAAAAACACGTCTCCTCGGCCCCAGAAGTTCTCCAGTCTCTCAACTACGTACTTTCGGTACCGAGGGTACACCCATCCCAAGATCCCCACGTGTCCTCGGCGCCGAGGGATACTAGCTGGGGCTGTGGCTCTGCCACATGACTCCTACTCCTAGAAAAGTTACCGACTGAGAGCTGATCAGCCTTGACTAGACTAAGAATCATGAGGGTGCTCTACACAAGGGGGTCAGAATGACAGGCCCAACACGACACCCCACCAAGGGGAGCAGGACACGTGACATAAGTGCATAATGAGGGGCGGGCGGACGAGAATACCCCTACTAACATACGGCTATTACAGACATGCATTTAATGAATTCTCAACTGATGAGACATTTACTATAACGCGAGAAGCCAGAAAGGGATGGGGTATTAAATGCTCCAGTATCAGGACATTTAATGACTCATCCTTGAAGAAAGAGTATTGAATGCTCCGGGATCCGAGCATTTAATGTCCTTGCATAGAAGGAAGAGCTTTGATTGCTCGGGGATCCGAGCAATTAATAATGGGGTCTTCTTCATACGAAATAGGGGGCACACTGCCCCATCTCTTAACGCTACCTACTTTCCAGACTATCAACAATGATGAGTCTGTGTGGGTATAAATAGTTTCAAAAAACACATTACAAAGGTATGCAAAATCACCTCTCAGAGAACACAAATAGTGTTTTTCTTCTTCCCCTCTCTCAAAGAACTGACTTGATCGTCGGAGGGGATACGCCGGAAAACACTCTGGCGCCCTTCCTAACCTGTTTTATGTGTGCCAGGGAATCATCGTCGACCCGTCTGAAAGGATCGAACGACCCCTAAAAATAATTCATCACCACTCCTTAGGCCCCTTTTGGCCCTCTCAACCCTTTCCTTGCTAATAGATTTTCGACGTTCGAGGTCGACACGAGTTCACCAAGGGAGAGATCTGTCTTTCACATCTATTGTGCGAAAATCACCGCGCACATTAACATATCAATATGGGTGCATATAAATCAATCTGAGGGGCTCGGCTCGTTCATTAATGAAGGGTTTTTTTGAACTGTGGCAAGTTGCAGACATCTTGTTCAAGCTTAACTTGTTAATTTTTTATGCAAACTCGGACTTGGTGCGATTCGGTAGTTTTCTTTCTAAACTCGGGCTCAGCTCGACTCGTTAGTTTTCTATCCAAACTTGGACTCAGCGTGTCTCTTCGCATTCTTCATCTCCCTCCACTGTAATAGTGTCTATCCAAAAAAAAGAGTTTGATATTAGATGGGGTGTGATGGCACCCGTTAGCCACTGAATGGACTGAGGTGAAATTTGGCATTATCAATCAAAAATTGAAACCCATAAAAGATATATATTCAGAAGACCAATTTACCAACGTTACAACACTCATCTAACACCCTTAATCATGGTTTTCACGAGAAGAGAGTCAATAAAGAACTTAACGGTACATAATCCCTACCAGGAAAAAGCCATTCTCCTTGCGGTGACTGAGCCACGCCCTCACACTTCGGATGATCCAGAATGTAGGTAGTTGCAGGCGTGACTCATTCATCACTCACGAGGAAAATGGTTTTATTGTCACTATACATACACAAGACGACAGTGAAGGAAGAACTTAACAGAATAGAGCTGTGAGTATTAAAATTGAAAATTTTCATGATTGGACGAAAATTTCCAATCACATCTTCATCAGGGTACTCCTCAGTCACAGTGAAGTATCTTCTTCCAACAGTCTGCTTGTCCATAGCTTGTAAAAGAGTTTGTCATGAGAGAGAGAGAGAGAGAGAGAGAGAGAGAGAGAGAAAGAATTGGAGTGAACTCTGAAGTATCAGCAATTTATTTGCTGGGACAGGGTTAATGGCCGCTTCTACAAGTGGCTGATTGTTTAGATTGTTCAGGAAAGTAGGTGTTGCAGTATGCCAACGGCTATATTTTGAATAAAGAAGAGTTATTTGAACATTTAAAACTGCTTGGGGTAGGGAAATAAAACTTGACTGGCCTTAATTTTCCTGCAGGTTCCAGCCAGGAGATGTCCTTTTAAGCATTTTCCTTCTTCAAAACTTTTACATTTCTACCAATTTTTTTTTTTACCAATTTTTCGTACCAACTGATGTGGTGCAACCACAAAGATCGACTGAGTACGTTACACAATAAGACTCATTGATCCAACAATCCTCATGACGATACAAAAATGTAAGTACAAAACAATTGATCAATGTAGCATTATTGTGTTGCTAATTCTATAAAGAGTAGTGTTAGATTGACTGAAAAATAAGACCAAAAATAAGGACAAAGGGTGTGGCATTATTGTAATGGAATAAATTTGAATTTCAAATGTATAAAAATGAAACAAACAACACTAGTATGTTTTTTTTTTTTCCACCTTTTTTAGTCGGTCAAGCATTAATACTCTTTTAAAAAAGACAAACAACTACTTTTACATCAATTTTCCATTTTTTGTCAAAGGTGAGGATATCATTAGTTTTTTTTTTATTTTTTGTGTATTGTGGTCAGGGTTGTCTAGGTCAGTTTATGCGCACCTCAACTAATCTATTCTCCGGTTCAATCAAAACAAGTCATCTAAGTCGAGACTAAGAAATTTAAGATGTCTGAATTTATAGTTCATATTTGTCTCCCTTGACCTACTCCTTAGAGTTAGGGTATCATTCATTGAACCATACACCACATAAGTTAAAAAAATCCTAAAATTGTATTTAATAATAATTAGGATAGAAACTGACATATCTTTATAATAATATCCTAAAATTATTAAAGAAAAACAATAAAAAAATCTGAATTCTTCAGTCTCTCTGGAACTTATAGCTCTAAAAAATTGAACTCAAAAGGTCCAAGCACGATTACATCAAGATACATTATTCTCTATCATTTTAACTAAGTTAAATCAGAAATTCAAAAACAATTAATTTAATTACATCAGAAAGTTCAGATAAAAACAGAATTAATCAAAGTTCAAACAGTTAACCAAGCTGTTTCGTCCAGACAAACGATTCCCAAGCCTGAGCAAATCTGGAAACAGCCTGATTTAGCGTCTCCATTGATTTGTGTTGCTGACGACAATACATGTCTTCGATGGGCAAATAATCAGTATCATCATTTTCAGCAATTGGCCAAACATCTTCAGAATTTTGTTCGAAACTTGCAAATTCACAACACATAAATATAATCTGGGTAGCATTTCATTACCAAATTGGAACATGTTCATCATGTATTATGTAATACAGGTCGTCATACGAAATTCTAATGTGTCTTGACTACATAACGTTTGAAAATAAGCATTAAACCTTCAAATGGTGATACCAGCCAGAGATTGTCAAACCGCACAAGTTTAGCAAATTACTATCATAGTTTCAATAATCAACCAGAAAATATTAGACTCTCAGCACAATTGATATCACACTAAAGTATCAGCAGCAAAGACCAAAGAACACCACATTATGTTCCTATTAGTGTTTGATGGTGCTCGAAATCTCCCAATTACAGAACAATCAGGGGTGTAACCTAGAGGGAATGAGATTGTACCTATATAACTGAAAGCGTGCTAGGTGTTGAAGGTGAGACAAAGACAATAATATAAGTGGTTCACCCTAACCTAAAGACTAAGGTTGCATCCACTGTAATGGAGACTCTTGCTTCTTGGGAATTATATTACTTGAAGAAAAAGATTTTCTATTACAACAGGTTTGACTAGAATCCTTTTACAGAGTGTTTTCCTAGGTTTTTACTGTTGAGAGATCTCTTTTTCACACACACTTACACAGTGGCATCGTTTGCTATTTATACATCCCATCGTTAGGGTTTCACGGTAGTTCCTTTCCTCCCCTCCTTGTTTGTCTTGTTGCTGGGCTGCCATTCCTAACATTTTCCCGCACTCACTATACCTTGAACGGAATACGTGAGCCATCTTCACTACCAACGGATATTTGTTCGTTAGGGTTGTCAGGTACTATTCCCTTGTCTCCTATCCACGTATCTTGGTACGACCATTGGCAAATTGTCTGGTGCTAAGCTCCCCACTCCGAAGCTGGTATTTGTACCGAGCTTGTTGAGACCAAGCTGACATCTATTCTAAGCTGGGTTACTGTGGGCTTCTATGGGACTGAACTGTGATCCTGCTCGGGCCCAGTGAACGTCATCTAGATGAGATGCTTGGGTCGTTCTGCATGAGCCCAGACCTAAATCTATTGTCATCAGTGTCCAATATTTGCCTGATAGCCAATCACATTTCTGTTCAGCCATTCAATTCCACCAAATTGTCAATAGAGCATAGAGAAGGATTTTGTAGTTCAATTTAGATGAATACAATAACGTCTTTGCCCCTTAGATAAACAATGCTATAACGCAAGACTTTTAACCCCTAATCAAGCAAAAGCCTAAAAAGTAGTCCATATTAAGGCCTTAATGAAGTCCTGAAACACTAACCCATCAAGCATTAGCTAATCTAATCCAAGTTTTTTCCCATCAGACGACATATGCCCCCAAATCCTAATGAACAAAAATCCGTAAAGCCTCTCAATGCCACTAATCACCAACTCAATAAACCCTCCCAGTTTCTCAATTCCCCGTAGAGGTCCCTTCCCTCGCCCATTCCCACACTCGCAAGTCTCATTCCCCCTCTCATCTCCGCTCAATCCTAAACCCTAAATCATAAACCCTATTACATGGATTTTTCGCAAATCAACTTGGTAATCAAACGCCCATACCACACAAACAATTTTCAATTCCCCTAACCATAGAGCAGTTATGATTCTGCTCAACACATAGTGTTGGAGTTATTTCCTAGTTTGGAGTTATTTCCTAGTTTGTTAGGGTTTTCCTTATTTTACCCTTATTGTACCTTTATTTTTGACTATATATACGGGGGCTCTACAATTGGTTTGTATCCCTTTCTTTCTTCTAAATATTTCAAGTTGGTATCAGAGCCTAACTCTAATCCTAACTCCTCCTCCACGTTGCAGCCACCAGCCACCACACTGCTTCTAGACTTTTTTGGTGGATTGTTATTTTTCAGCGGTTCCAAGGGACTGTGAACAGTGCCGAAAACACTGTTCACTTGGTGAACAGTAACATCGGTACTGTTCACAGAGCGTGAACGGCGCCGAAATTACTGTTCACGCTCTATGAACAGTATCGATGAACAGTGTTTAATTCCTTGTGATTTCTGCCGGTTGATTTTGCACTGTACTCTTTTTCACGTTGCTCCTCTTTGTTAACTTGTTCGTTGACTGTTTGTTGCTGCACCTTGAAGAAGAATTCAACCGTTCTTTTGGGCTGGATTGTGATTGTTTAACGGGGTTGTTCTTTTGAAAGTTATGGAATTTGGGTTGTCTAGTTGCTGGAATCTGATTTAGCAACTGTTTTCGTTAAAACCCCAATTTGTTGGTTATTTGCCTTCGTGCGTCTTCGTGTTTCGCGCTCTTTGTCGTAGTGTCGGAGCTTCTAAACTTTTAAGAGGGGTTGAATCCTCTTCTCCGTTGATCTGCTCTTGATGCAGTAGATCCATTATTTATATTTACGGGAGCTTTCTGGACCTTCTTTATTTGTCGCTATTGGTCGACTAGAGGTATATTGTTCTCCCTTATTTTATCTCTCTATTTATTTTAGAGATTTCTTCGTTGATCTGCTCTTGATGCAGTAGATCATTTATTTATATTTCTTGGATTTCTGGGCACCGTGACCTAATTATTTGGGAGCTTTCTGGACCTTCTTTATTTGTCGCTATTGGTCGACTGGAAGTATATTGTTCTCCCTTATTTTATCTCTCTATTTATTTTAGAGTTGTTTTTCTGGGCACCGTGACCTGATTATTTTGGAGCTTTCTGGACCTTCTTTATTTGTCGCTATTGGTCGACTGGAGGTATATTGTTCTCCCTTATTTTATCTCTCTCTATTTATTTTAGAGTTGTTTTTCTGTCACGGATGCCCTAGTATTATTGTTGCTATGAGCACTACTGAGGGATTTGAGACCCCTACTGTTGACACCTCTACCGTTGAGACTTCTATTGGTACTTCCACATTTATGTTTGACCAGCGCCGTTAGGGCGCCTCAGACCAGTGCAGACAGGGGGATTCTCGTCAGTGTGATTATTGTGGCCGACCAGGACATCTCAGGGCTACTTGTTGGAAGCTCCATCCGGAGCTTAAGCCGTCTCCTTGCAGCCGTACTGCTGCTATTTCTGAGATACCACTACCTACTACCGTTGTTCCTGTTGCTGCTCCTACTGTTCCTCCTTGGCAGAGTGATATGGATGCTATCACATCCCGATTGGATATACTTATATCCACTCTGACTTCTCAGGGTCCGACTTCTGCTACTGCCACCACTACAGGACCTGAGTACCAGGAGGATTATTAATAGGGGACATGAGAGAGATGAATTTGTCTTTATCTGTTCCTAGCTTGTATGCTAGTATTTTACCTAGTTTCTTCGAGAGAAGATTAGCAGTGGTATTGTCACTCCATCGTTTGTGGGGATCAGTGATCAGGTTACAGATGTTTTTATTAAACCTGTCACTCTATCCATTCTTCGGGACTCCGTTGTCAAGCTTGGCTTAATTGACATTTTTGCGCCTAGCTTGAGGGGGAGTGTTGGAGTTATTTCCTAGTTTGGGGTTATTTCCTAGTTTGTTAAAAATGTCAATTAAGTCAAGCTTGAGGGGGAGTGTTGGAGTTATTTCCTAGTTTGTTAGGGTTTTCCTTATTTTACCCTTATTGTACCTTTATTTTTGACTATATATACGGGGGCTCTACAATTGGTTTGTATCCCTTTCTTTCTTCTAAATATTTCAAGTCATAGTAATCAAAACAAACAGTTGCATCACACAACAAAATTGCTACATTCAATAACGTCGTAGGTAAATTTCAACCGCAAATACATGTATATATATATGTGTGTGTGTGTGTGTAGTGAGATAGCAGCACTTTGGCGACGAAAGACATGAGGATCACAGAAAAAAGGGTTAGAAGGGAGGCTAGAGATGTCTCCGACGATTCCCCTCCAATGCTTAAGTCAATTTCTGAGGAGAAAGTGAGATAATGTTCGGTTGAGGATATGATGTGCATACTTCTCTCTTTCGACTAAGTGTTATTTATACCTTCCTGGTGGATGGGCATCTCTATCGAGGAAACCTCATATGATTTTCCTTGGCAGGAAACTTCCTAATTAGTAAATCCTTGGGACAACAACGATGTCTTGCTGACCTTGTCAGGTGGCTGGACATCAAGCCGAATTCACCTTTAATCTCGATCCTTGATCCTTTTATGTGCATTTACAAGACTTGCATTAGCGACATTAATCTTTCGGCGTCTAAGTCTCTACGATCGTTAATTGCAAGATATGACATTGGAGAAATTTTCCAGCAATAATAAATGTCTGATGTTATTCGGCGTGCCGAGAGGTAAATGTTTCGGACCCATTCTCCTCAGGCATTAATTATCTGCCATATGCTCATGAGAAGCATTTTTTACTTGCTGTCATAGTTTTAAGGGAATTTTCCATGATTTGTTGTAGTGTGTCATCATGTCTAATCTGACAGCATGAGGTAATGGACTCACGCTTGTTGACAATTGGATACGGACACTCGTAAATCGCTTTCCTCGTTTATTCTTAAGTAGGCATACCCAATGTATTCTCAACGAACACAACTCCCCGAGTGATGTCATATACGATCGAGTGACATCACTCCCAGGAGACTCTCATCCATTATTATAGCTTCTCTCTTGAACAATGTCACATTACTCCGAGTCACATCACTCTCGGGGATTGTGTCGTCCTTCAATCATTATTACTTCTCTTCCGAATAACATCACTTTCAAATGAAAGACGTCACTTGTGTGCTGATGCAAGTGCCACTTATTCACTTTTGATTGATTTAGCATGTCACATCCCATATAACACAACATAGCAAGAAATATGGAAAAATCGAAAAAAAAGGGAAAAAATTCTTACAAGAAACAATGTTTTAACTCGATCGCCGTTCCTGATTATGTTGTAACGTCGGTGATGTCTTCAAATTGATTTTCAATTCTCTCCGAAGGCAATCTTTTTGTAACCCATCGGTATAGTGAAAAAGATGAGAGAGATTACTGGTTATATATAGTTAACGGAAGGATAAAAATGTAAATTCGTAGAGTTACATGCCGGGTGGGTTTTCCTTTGATTTTTTATTTCCTAACCTGGATTGAATTAATGGGAAATTACAATGACATCCTTTTAATTTCTTACATTTTACTTTACCACCCTTTATCATTTTGAAAATTATGAATTCTCCCCCACATTTGTTGTTTGGGAATATTTAAAGGGTGTTAATAGGGGTGGGAATCATGTGGTGTATCGTATTTGTGTAGTGTATCATATTTGTGTCTTGTCATTTACAGGTTCGTGTCAAATATTAGTCAACCAAACCCAACCCACTTAATTAATTGTGTTGTGTCAATCCGACATGTTTGTTTTTATGTTGTGTTAGTGTTGACCTATATAATTCATAAATTAAAAATTTAGCACTAAAATTTAAGCCTAAGATCTCATTATCTCTTAATCGAACTCAACTAATAAAATTTTGGCATTTTATTCCTATAATACTAGTTAAAGGTATTAATCGTGTCAATTTCGTATTATTCATACTTGACACTAACCCGAACCATTTATTATTCGAACTAATAGATCGTGTTATTTTTGAGTTCATGTTGAGAAATAGTCAATCTAAACTTACTAATTTCGTGTCGATTTTGTATCGTATCAAAAATTGTCATCCTTAAATGTTAATAATTCCTAAATTGAGTTATGGTCCAAAGTTTTATTTTGAGGCCATAGTTTTCTAAAATACATTATGTTTTGTTGCAATGAATAAAATCTCTTAGTATCGTACTAGAATTCTTTTTTTTCTTCTTAGACTCAAAAACACAACTTTAATATATATATATATAATCAATTAATTCACAATTGATAAAATAAATTTCTGAATTCAGTTTATAAAAAAAAAAAAAAAAAACTTAATCAAAATGGTAACTTGATATTGATTTTAAATGGTGGAAAATTCTTATTCTAATAAAATAAATGAATTTGTTGCGAATATCTTTATCCTAAGATTTATAGAGACAAAACTACCATGCTAAAAAATAATTTTTAATTATATATCTTGATTTAATTCACTTGCGACTACTAGTCGTTAAAATAATAAAAAATACCATGTTCTTATTAAAGAAAAAAATAATGTGAATCGAAAACAATTTTTTATGCAAATTACCAAACAAATTTTTCCACATACTTTATAACATTATCCTAAAATTCATACAAGGCTATGATTCAAAAATAATTTTTTTAGTAACGTATCAGGAAAAAAAAAAATTCATAGTAGAACAATGTCGGATACTTTCTCAAGGTCTGAGTCAACCACTATAACTTAAGCTAAATTTCATAGTAGAACAATGCCGGGTACTTCCTCAAGGTTTGATTTAATTCATTTGCGACTTCTCATCGTGACAATAATAAAATAAATCCAAATAAGAAAAAGTATACCTATTACCTGATTTTTACCTAACAAACACGAACCCCACAGCCACCCCCCACCCCCCGGCGCCCAAAACCAACCAAAAAAACCCCCAACCCATGCATGCCTTTATGCAGCTGTTCAAACTTTAAAATTCATCAATTGCTCCACCACCCTCCATCTCTGCAACTCCTAAATGTCTTTACATACACAGATCAATCCATTCATATAAATATGTTATACAAACTTGATGTTGCAAAAGAATGCCAACTACTATTTCTAGAAATGCAATACAAAAGACTAATAAATTCCCACATGCTCTCTCTTCTTTCTTTACAAACCCATCTCAGATTCCCTCCTCATATTCCGAACCCAGAAAAGCTGGTTCAAGAAAGAATGTTAATGGTCTTCCGAACCGGTTCGAATGTTACGTGAGGGATCAATGTAAATCAGGTAACATTAAGGTCAAAGATGCAGTAAAGTACTTCGACGAAATGGTTCAAATGCAACCCATACCATCAATCGATACATTTAATCATATTTTAGGTTCTACCTCCAAACTTAAATGCTATTTTGATGTATTTTTATTGTATAGGAAAATGGGTTTGGTAGGAATTGAGCCTGACTTGTATACTCTGAATATTTTAATTAATTGTTGTTGTCATTTGGGTGAAATAAATGCTGGGTTTTGTGTATTTGGCATAATGCTGAGGAGGGGTTTGAAAGCAGATTCAGTTACATTATGTACTTTGGTTCAAGGTATGTGTAAGGAGGGGAAGGTTTTGAGTGCAGTTCAGTTGCTTGATAAAATGACTGAAGAGAAAGTTGAAGTAAAGGTGCTCACATATGGGATTCTTATAAATGGCCTCTGTAAAATTCGAGAGACTGGTCTTGCTATTGAATTGCATAGGAAGATGGTGCAAAGAACTTGTGAAGCTAATGTCCTCACTTATAGCATGATCATTGATTCTCTTTGCAAAGATGGGTTGATGAATGAGGCACTAGATTTTTTCTCCGACATGATTCATGAAGGTGTTACCCCAGATGTCATTGTTTACAGTTGTTTAATTCAGGGTTTGTGTAGTTCAGGCCGGTTGAAAGAAGCTGTGAGACTTTTTGATGAAATGGTTGGCCAAGGGATTTCTGCTGATGCAGTAACATATAATTCTTTGATTCATGGTTTTTGTCAGCTGGATTTGTGGAAGGAAGCTACAAGAATTTTTGATAAAATGGTTGGACAAGGGATTTCACCAGATGTTGTAACATTTACGATATTAATAGATTGTCTCTGTAAAAGGGGGATGGTGGGAGAAGCTAGGATGGTGTTTGACATGATGATTCGGCTAGGCAAGAAGCCTAATGAATTTACGTATAATTCGCTGATTTATGGATTATGTTTGACAGGTAGCTTGGATGACGCAGCAGAGCTGTTTAAGTCAATGGAACACAGAGGTCTTGAACAGGATGTTACTGGCTACAATACATTGATTAATGGGTATTGTAAAGGTCGGGCAATTGATGGAGCTATGCGCCTCTTCCAGGAAATGCATGAGAAGGGGCTGAAGCCCACCACTGTAACTTACAACACACTAATAGGAGAACTCTGCCAGGCAGGAAGAGTTAAAACCGCAAAGGGACTATTCAATGAGATGCAAACTTGTGGGTTATCTCCAGATTTGTGTTCATATTCTATACTGTTAAATGGGCTCTGCAAAAATGGACTGCTCGAAGAGGCAATGGATGTATTTAGGTCTGTTAAGAGTGCTGGGCTTGAAGCTAATATTGAAGTTTTCAGCACACTCATTGATGGGATGTGCAGAGTTGGTAAAATAGCAGCAGCAAAGGAACAGTTTGATGAAATCTTGAAGAAAGGTATGGTGCCTGATGTTGTAACATATAACATAATGATCAATGGCCTCTGCAGGAATGGGATGTTGTCGGAGGCCAGTAAATTGTTCTTGCGGATGGAAGAGGAGGGTTGCTTCCCAGATGCCATTTCATTTAACATCATCATTCGTGGTTTTCTCCAAGAAAATGAGATCACCAAAGCAATGCAGTTCTTTAAAGAGATGCGTCATAAAAATTTCTTGCCTAACGAAGCAGTCAGTTCGACATTGCTACAACATGTGTTGGTGAATGAACAATGTCAAACAGCCCTCGAGTCACTTCCTAATTCTCTTCAGAAAGATTTGTGATTGTTTCCCCTGAAACTTATACAATGTGGGGTACAAGCAATGCTGTTAGTTTTTCATCTTTGGATGGTTGATGCTTTCGACATCTGCTATATTGTCTACCTAAATCTCATGGAACAAACAGTGATTTCAATTGGATGCACCAGCCAGTGGAGTGTTTGAAGAGTTAGGGGACACTGTTATCTATGGTTTTGTTGAGAAGGCTCTTACTGGATTGTTGCAAAGAAAAACTGGGTATGCTGCAATGGGTCTGCGTTCATGCCTTGTTTATCTATACTAACTTTTCTAAAGTAACTGGCTGTGAGTATTCTTAGATTGAGTAGTACTTTTATCAGATTGATATGGTGCACTGTCTTGGTGATTGGTTTCTTTGGGCTTTTTGATTGGATTGCTCCATCTGATAGGCTGTAGCCTCTTAAGTTACATTTTGGCTGGGTTTATTACCCTTTATTTGTATATTCATGCAAATAATAATGATGTATATCCCAAAACTGTTTTCAACTTGTGTATCCTAAATCGATGTTGATGATTGAATTTGAATCAGTTAAATTCATACACTCTCTAGTACAACCCACTGTTTTGAAATTTTGAGAAGTACAACCGTGTTGGCATGCAAATACCATTTAACACAAACTTAAATGCCACAAACCTAAAACAATAATGCTATTCTGATATAATTTATTAACCTAATCCATCACAATCAATGGATTAGTTGTGAATTCCAACAAAATATTAAGTGGGACCTATTGTCAATCCAATAGTTATGAATGTTTAGGTCAGTAAATTAGATTTAAATAGCATTGTTCCACTTAAAATACGGGAGAATGAGGGATGTAGGTGGGGAGGGACAAATACTAACTGAAAACAAGAACTCAGATTAAAGAGTGTACAATAGTCAATACTGCAATGCAACACTATTTACAAACAGATATAATAATGACTAATCGATTAAATGCAATTTGAACAGCTTTGCTTTTTACATGGGCCTTGTTATAACATGGGATGAGTGGCATGTGACCAAAAATAGAAAACTGACAAGAAGACATTTGTTAACTTATTTTTTGCACAAAATTCTTACAAAGCAACATTGAACTGGCAAGAAAATCTTCACATAGAAATTTTCCGAAGGCGAGGACAGGGAACTGGTAATGGCCTAACATGAAGATATATGGATATCAGCTAGTGACATTTACTTCCTCTTGCGGCCACGAGGCCTACTGGCTGGAACATTCTTTGAAGTGCCAATAAGATTCTTTGCAGGCTCTTCCTCACTTTTTTCATCATCACTTCCATAAATCTCAGTTCCTCTTCTTCCGGCAATTTTCTAGAACTTTCCTGTTTTGAAAGCCTGTTTCGAAGCTCTCAAAGTTTTGCTTTTTTTGAATTCAAAACTCCAAGAAACTGGAAGCAGAAAGATGACATGTCATCCCCAGAATCTCAAAACATATGTAACAAAGAATAAGGACAAGATTATAAGATATAACAGAAACTCATCTAGAAGACACGTGCCTTTGCATAGATTGCAGACTCAAATTCTGTCTTCTCGTTGCTGAATCTTTCACTTTGTGCCAAACACTTTTCAGCCCCCACTTTTAGCTTCTCACATGATTGGGCATTACTTACAACATCCTCCTATTTACATAAAGTGAAAATTGACAGCTCATACCCAATTCCAGCATCATATTAACTCATATAGCTCAATAAACAGGAAGAAACTTCAAACTGAGTATGGCAACAACAATTTCCGTAAATCAGCATCATATCATCACAGGCACAGAGCAATGCACTCCCAAGTTAGGTGCTAAATTATCAAAGCCAGTATGAGACCATGAACAAATACATGGAGTTCAACCATGGGTACACTGGGTATCACACTGAGAACTACTAAAGTCAATGAGAAGCTACATGCTGGATGCAAGCACTTAATGCCCCATGATATCTTGGGAGTTTCTTTGTTCATTAGCAAATGTGCTTACTCGAAGCTTGTAATTTCTTTCCCCAACTATAGTTACATTAATGGGGGCAAGTTGGAGAGCATTGCATCTAAGTTACATTGCTTACGACAACAAAACGATAATTAATAATCTTACAAAACGATAATTCCGGCTGTAGTTTCCTTCCTGTTAGGCGACAGTTGACATTTCCATCGCCACTCAAGTTTAGTCCCTTCTTTCTGAAATGTCCATGATAACTGCAAAACATTGCACCACAAAATAAAAGAACAAATCAAAACCCAAAAAAAAAGGAAAAGAAAATTTACATTTGATTGCAAGAAAATTTACATTTGCTGCTTTGCAATCATCATAATGAACTAAGCTTTGTGACAAATACGTGGAATTTCTACCCTATACAAAACCTATAGGCATACCAATACAAGCATGAAGCATCAAGTAGTAATTGCATTCAACATTTCGATTAGGAATTTGGAATTTGGAATTACCAACATTAGGGTCATTGCTTGGTGCGATAGTGAAGCCTCGGGTTAACAAGCATCAAAGCATAAATCTAAGCACCTCAAGCAAATATGCCAAAAGTTAGGTTAGGTTTCTACGTATTTCCCTCTTCACTCACCCTAAAACCCTGACACCATAAATTGTTGGGACCTACACTGACAATGGCCTCCTAAATTTAGCATCACCAAAAATTACATATCAATTGCACCTAATTAAATTAGCACAAGTTCTAATCAACTTTGTCTCCTACATATACCTGTTTACACCAAAAAAACTAATACATACATAATTTTGTAACTTCAAAAGAACATCAAAACTATGGAACGAAATCCAGATTGCAAAGAGTAATGCTACTCTTCCCAACCTTTTCTAACGGACTCACGTATATCTTTGGTTAGTGAGCCACTAACATCGAACAATTGTGATCACAACGTTAATTGATAAGGAAAAGTCAACAACATTATTGTATTCCATAACAATATTATCATCCATGGTACAATTACAATAATTGAACTCAGAAGAAACACCCAATTTTACCCAAATCAATCCAAGTAACAACTTTTATTCCAAAATTCCCTTTGTGCACACATACAACATACATGAGTGATGAACCTATCTAAATACAAATGAACAAATACCAATAAATATCAGGATAAATAAAGGAATACTGACTCTTTTATCCCCATTTCCAGCATCGGAGAACCCATAAACCGAACCGGGCTGTTGAAACCCTAGATAACGCTCGGCCAACTCAATGTATTCCGACACGGGTTGGTCCCACTGAGACGATCTCTCTCTTACACCATCTTTCGATCCTAAAAATTTTCAAACACTTTATAAACAAATTTTATCAATATTTTATCTTCCGAAAACACAATTTATCGGTAATTTGAATCAAAAATGCTGGCACCGTTGCAAGTCCAAGCGTCGAGGCCGTTGGTGATGGAGAGGTGGAAGCGAGAGGCAAACCATGTGCCTTTAACGAAGATGGATTCAGTTTGTTCAGGTTCGGAGGTGTTGGGCACTTCTAGTTTTAAGCATGTGTGCCTTGGAGAGTTCATGAATGGTGAGAAAGTGAGAGAGAAGCCCTCTGGTTAGGTAGTAGTGTTCTCTTGAAGTTTTGAGAGAGAGAGAGAAGCCCGTAGGCTTCCCGCTTTGGGTTTTACAAGAAGTCAACGGTCAACCAAACTTCCCAATGAGAAATGTTTGTTGTATTAAAAACTAGAGATAATCCGTACCTGAAGACACTATGCAATTCAAAAAATTCGAACATTGATCGTAGACATGAAAAAATAAGCAATAACCCGGGCTTGAAAGCACTATATAATGAAAAAAATTGTCAATCAAAAAATAGAAAAAGAAAGAATTCATTGGCATTATTTGTACAGATACATGGAACTATAATTATGCACACCAATATTGAGAAATTAAACAAATATATAAAAGTAGGGGTGTTCAAACTTCCGATTGGCCGCAATTTCCTACCCTACCCTACTGAACGGCTGGCCGCAAAAATCAGGTAGGAATGCGAAAGAGTTTTTGGTCTTCTGATTAAATCGGATAGGAATGCGGAATACCTATCAATTTCCGCATTCCTACCCTACCCTACCCGCAAAAAATATATTTAATTTTTTTATATTTTTTTTTTAGTAATTATAAGAGTATTTGTGTAGTATAATTTATATTATAACATTGTTATTGTTGTGGATGTTTGAGTTGCTAAAACATGAACTTGTTTTTTGTGTAAGTTACATGATTTGTGGTAAACTGGTGATCTATTGGAGTAGTTATGATTTTAATGTGTTTCATATGGTTTAAACTTAAAACAATTGTTATTGTATTTGGGTAACAATTATGATGGATTGGTGTTTATGCTTTCTTGTGCTTTTTTGTAATTGTTGTTGTAATTGTTTTATATTTTAGTGTTATTGATTTATTGTGTTGTTAAATTGATGCATGTTATTTACTTGAATTGTTAAAATGACCCAAAAATTAATAGCTACAAAAATATTTACCCGACTTCCTACCCGATTAATCGGATAGGATGTCAGGTAGGAATACCACACCTGGTCGGGTAGGGTAGGGTAAGAAAAAATTCTTCCACAAAGTATCAGGTAGGAAGACGGAATATTATATTTCCTACCCGTAGGGTAGGGTGAACACCCCTACATAAAAGCAACTGTAACTCATTTACATAGAGGCAAAGATATCAATGATAAATGAAAAACACACTATAAACACTAATATTAGAATAGCAAACAATTGAAATTTCTTCAAATCACATTGGTTACAACAAATCCACACTATGGTACTGCATCAATTTCTCTGTCAATCCAATTATCTGTTCAAAAGAAAAGAACCCAACAAAATTTCTAGCTGATAATCCCATAAAGAACCCAACACAGTATTATGTGTGTGTGTTTTAAAAGTAGCCAAGGATGTGCTTTAAGCTTTACCTAACATCTGTTCTTGTCACTCTTGAATTTGAACAGTTACAATGGATTAAAATTCACATAATATATTTGAGGCATATCAACTCACAAACAACGAATTCAAAAAATTGATTTGATGACTTGGAACATCAATCCAAGTATCAAATTTGTAGAACCAGTTTTAGAGGTGCTCCTGATATATTCTCAAATTAGCAACTATAACGGATGGTCATTGCATGAAAGCTCAAGTCATACACGTAAGTTACTTTAGAGTAACATTTAAAGTAATATGGGCAGTTTCATATTATAGGAATCAAAAATCAAATTCACAAATTGTTGAAATAATCCACTGATGCACAATAGAACATTTCAACATAAAATTACCTTCTAATTTTTCCAAATTCTTCGTCGTGCTCCAAGTTAAGACGAACTTGACAAACTGATTTTTTCAAGTGTCAGCATGTAACAACTCCAATAGTTGTTTTCAATAAAATCAAATAATCGCAAACCTAGGTTAATTTCAAGGAAGTAAAAAAAAATCAAAACCAGACTCATAAATGAAAACTCATTATATAGGCTGGGCAAACCCATCTGTTGAATAATTGCCTTAAAATATCAAATTTGACAAATGTGTGTGTTGAAATATTTCTTTATTCCGGTCATGTTACCTTCGAAGATAAGGAGAGGATAGTCGCCCAAAACCTTCTTTTCCATGTGCCTATTCAAACTTATATTTTCAAAAAGAAAACAAAAAATATCCTATTCAAACTTAAAATTCACTTAAAATAAGTTAATCTAAGGAGCAACAATATCAGCATTTTGAGTACACACATCAAAATTTATATAGCATCACAAAATTCACCTCATATTTACGTAAGATGTCACTAATCACAAAAAAAAAATAGCAGCAAAAGTATACGCATGTATAACTTGTTGCAGAATATAATCAATCAAACCTAAATCCAAAAAAACTTCAATAATTTCAAGAATCAATTAAAAAAGTTCAACCATAAAAAATATCCAAATAGTCCACTTGAAAGGCTTTGGCATATACTGTGCAAGTTTAAGCTAAATGCAAGCAAGATAAAAGAAAGCAATTGAAATATACTTAGTCATGTGAACTTATATGTCATGGATCACACCTAGGAAACACGGATATGGATACGGATACGTGATACGAGTACGATACGATACAGATACGGCGATACGGCAAAACTTAAAAACACAGGATACGGGTACAGCCAGGATACGTCTATAATAAAATATATTTTATATTTTACTATTATTTAACGACTTAGAAATTACAATTTTTCAATAATTCTTTAACATTAGTAAGTAAAATTAGGAATTTTTCCCACGAAAATGATGTAATATCGTCTCATTATGATATGTTCATAAAATGAGCATGACAAATTGAAGGAATCATAACCACATTTAACTAGTTGGTTTTACAAGTATTTATTTTTAAAAGCATAGTGTAAGTGACTCATTTTTTATACTCTCTTAACATGTAATAATAGATAATACTTAATAAACACTCGTGTCTTCAAAATAAGATGAAATTTTGTTTATTTTTTATGTTGTATGTGAACTCCAAAGAAGGGGTATAGCTTAAAATTAAAAATTGTACATCTTGCTCCATGGTTAGAAGTATCCGCGAAGTATCCATATATTTTATTAATTATTGGATACGGATGATGCATATCCGATATTTATCATCGAGTATCCGACGAATATCGTATCCGATACGGTATCTAATACAGGTACATCGGTTTTGACAAAGTATCCGTGCTTCATAGGATCACACCCATCATCATCATATCGTCCTCAATGTAGACAACCTACCATTTCTATGTTGATCCACAAAGTTCGTCTTCAGGTTCTAACATGTCCCCTAATTTTCTTATCAGATTCATATACACATCCAATTGTGTCAAATCCATTGTCCTCCCAATAGCGTTTACTTGTATGTTAACTTGAATAAAATTAGAACAATATTTCATCAAAATGTTTTCATTTGGACCAAAATGCCAAATAACAAAAATATCAAACAAATGAGAGAAAAAGATAAACAAATGAAGACATATTTTCATTGAGGCAAAACAACAAAACACTCAATTGAGTGAGAGAGAGAGAGTAAGAAAAAGGGGAAAGAGAAGGAAGGGATCAGTGGGGATATATGGTATATGGTATGTGTTTGTTAGCAATAACCCATGCCTAAATACACGGGTTATTGAAAGATCAACACTTATTAGAAGAATGACTAAACTAAGTTTTCTAGACAACAAAACTCATATCAAACCTGTCTAAGTTACAATCATATCACCACAAATAATTTACTAAGGACTTCCTATACATATTACTAGACAGTTTACTTAGGACTTTTTTTAAGCCTCAATAAATAAAAAACATAAGAGCAAATTCAAAGCAATGAATAATGGTTATAATTATCTGATTCTTTGTAAATAGGAAAAATTATAACACCCACAAATAACAATTGGGTTGAACTGCTTCTTGTTTTATTTAGATTAAACAATCAATTTTCCACCCAAATCAATGTTTACATAATAATGCAATAGTCTCCTTCCAATTAGTACAACATCAAAGAAGCTAATACAAAACAACATGATGCAAGCATTAGAATTCTAAATATACCTCGTAGGCCGAAATCTATTTATACCTCTTAGTTAGACTAGCATAGCGCTTAACTATCGAGCCTCAATGTAGACTCTAAAATTCAAACCTCCAATCTCAAAGTAAGAAATTCGACCAATATCCTACTGGACCACCCACTCGATGGTATGTCCATTTCACATTGCTCCTTGTCTATTTACTCTAATTTGAATAAGTTCAAGTTTTTTGTTGATAGTACATTTTGTTAGTGAAATTAGAGTAAATATTGAGTGTAAGGCCATCGATTAGAAATTCAAACTCTTACTCAAATTTAGGTAAAAAAATGGTAAAAAATTTGATTTGATATAAACCTCTTCAATGGAGAAACTCAAATTTAAAAAAAGAGAAATTCAAATTTAAATGATGAAAAACTCAAATTTAAAAGAGGGTAAAATATGACCAATTGAATTTTAAATAATGATGTAATCTCACCATTAAAAATTTGGGTTTAAAAAAAGAATCTCACCTGATTTGGGTTTAAAAAAGGGTTTCCTTTCATTTGATATGAGTATGCGTCGAGTATTAGAGAAATATTTTTGACCACTTTTATCCAAATTTAAATTCGGATACAATACTGAAGATGCTCTAATAGTTACATCACGTCAATATTATTAAGTAGTGTTTTAAAAATAATTCACCAAATAGGAATAATGGATCCCACTCATTTAAATAACTACTGCTCAATGTAATTTAGTAACCACCCATGTAAAAAAGATGAAAAAAAATTATATTTGTACTTAAAAAGTTAACATGATTTATTGACTTGATAAATTACAACCATTGAATAGATAGTAGATTCCAATAAAATATTGAAACCCACAACTAAATCAAATGGCAAATTGGTAATGATTGATCAAGTCAGTTTTTCAAATCTGTAAATGGGGGCACTTTATCCACTTGTTTATTTAACATTGAACGATTACATCATGTGACAATATTGACGTGATATAACCATTACACTCAATTTTTGCTTGTGAAATAAGGCAAAGTGTGAACACTTGTTTTTAAATTTTGAGGATAATCCCCATATTTATTCTTATTTAAATTTTAACGAGAACTCTCAAAAATTACTCATAATGAACATAAACCTTTGAAAGAATTCAAGAATTTTTGGAATATGGATAACAAATCGGGATACACCCAAACTTATAGTGATGTTGGTTTCGTTTTGGTTTTTTTCATTTTAAATCTATATTGAGATATATAAAGTGAGAATTCGAATTTAGTATGTTGGTGTTTAAATAAACTATATAGAACATCGTGCATATTAAGTTATAATGTAAAAACTCTTATATTTTAGTGTTTAAAATATCATTTTTCAGCTAATTACATAAGAACCCTTGACATTGAAAGAGTCATATAAACCCTCTTAGCTTTTGTGTATTGTAACAAAAATTCCCATTCACAAGTTAAAATTTTTAAAAATTATCTTTTTAAGAGATATTACACATAGCTCTTGGGAATTATTTGTAATGAACATAAACCTTGGAAGGTTTTTTACAAGCTATCATAATAAAAAGAAGTAGATTATGATTCAAATCATTTGACAATTTGTTCTAGCTAAATTTATTAGATGCTTAAATATTCTCCAAATATTTATTCGAATAAAAATCAAGAGGCCACAAAAGGAACGGGGAAAGCTACAGACCCAAAACCTTCGACCCTTCTTTCTAAATGGGGGTGTCCGGGGCACCTCATCTTGTCATTTCGTCGTTGTTCATTTTCGTTAGGCCGAAGTGTTTGGCATTTCCTTCTCCGCACCCGCTCACGCTTCACTAACCTATCGCATAGTAAAGAGAAGAAAGTACGAAAGAATAGTAAACGAAGCACACTGCAGAAATATTCTAAATATGAGAAGTCCCCCTTGGATTCAAGAAGAAGGAAATGCAGAACGGGAACTAAACGAAATAAGGCGTTTTTAGCTCTAGTTTCGGATGAGCTTCTCCCAATTATGTCTAGTAATAGAATAAGGCAGCTTGCTCTGACCAAGACTCCATTTTTTTCTCCGTCCGTGGAGCGTATGAATAATAGAAAAATAATACAACTGAATGGTTTTTAGCCCAAAAAATGGCACTTATAGAAAATTCTCCAAACTTTTTTTGTGAAAAAAAATGGTGGTTATGTAAATAAGTTTTAACTATATTGGGCGCTTGGTAGGTTTTAATTGGGTTGGTGATAGAGATTTACATCATTGGTTTTCAAATCAACGTTTTTAAGAGATGGTTTACATACGAGTAACGCAAGTGAAGATGGTGATGGTAGAATTGATGGAAGAAGGTAAGTTGATGGAGTCAAATAGATGATGATATATTTTTTTTTTCTATAAGAAAAATAAAATAGGTTGAGAGATGAAACAAAGAGAGAGTTAAAAGAAATCAAGCGCGTGGAGGTCAGTGACTACAAGTGAGGCAGTCATGGCTTTAATATAAGTTTCATTCTTTAATTAGTCGGAAAGAAGAAAGAGAAATTTAGAGATAAAATCTCATTACGACTCTTTGAGTAGAATGTAATGTTGAATCTCGAACCATAACAAATGCATATATTCAAGTGATATATGAGTTCGAATTTGAAAATCAATATTTTCAAAATAGGTTAAAAAAACTATGTGGAAACTACTAAGATTTGGATCCTCTGGATTTCCAAATTTATCAATTTATATCAAACATAATAATGTATTACTACATTTATTAAGAATAGTGGGTTAGTGAGACTCATGAGAATCTATTATTATGGCCCGATGACAGGGGCGGAGGGAGGCATGGGCCAGGGTGGGCACGTGCCCCCCCTCAAAAAAAATTTTTTTTTTTTAGTTATGTATATATATTATATATTTGTATAGTATATTATTTGTGCCCACCCAAAATCCAATATAAAAATGTTAGGCCCACATTATTTATTCAAAAAAATTAAAAAATTAAGTCAATTTAAAACAAAAAAAATTTGAGTCCATCACTATCTACCCAAACTTATTAAAAAAATTAAAATTTTGACCTATCACAATCCACCCAAACCTATTAAAAAAATAAAATTTTTGGCCCAACATTAAAAACAAAACTTTTGGCCCACCATATTTAATTGTGTCCACCATAATATTGTGTTTAGGTGATATTGATTTAAATAGACTCATACCTAAATAATTATTAACTTTTTGAACAATGTTATTGAAACCTAATTTTAGGACCTAATACATTGCGATATTAAATATAATAGTCTTAATATTTAATAAATTCTACTGTTTATCC
This sequence comes from Ilex aquifolium, assembly GCA_951799425.1. Classification (NCBI taxonomy): domain Eukaryota; kingdom Viridiplantae; phylum Streptophyta; class Magnoliopsida; order Aquifoliales; family Aquifoliaceae; genus Ilex; species Ilex aquifolium. The sequence goes on from OX637401.1 coordinate 27,541,279, forward strand.
AATGGTCACAAACCATTGGGTCTCCATCAATTAAATCTCAAATTAGGTACAACTAATATAATTGTTAACTTTTAGACATGTCCGAATATGTTTTGAACATATTGATGTTATTTTATAATTTTTTTAAAATTGTAGGGTTATTTTGTTATTATATAAAAATGTGTGTCGTTATGTAGTAAACTATACGATCATAAATAGAAGATTGTTACCGTGGTTTTATATATAAAAGAAATATTATTGATAAAATTAATTTGTAACACTTTCAAATAATAAAAGCATATCATGGTCAATTGTAAGTAATAATAATTAGTCGCATTCTCGATAAGAAGTTTTAATTATTATTTTTTTGTTTATGAGTATATCGATTTTTAATCTTCTATGTTTTAAAAATATTAAATATAAATTTATGAACTTTTACAGTCTATTAAAAAAAAATCAAGACATACTAGTGTGCCCACCCTCAAAAAAATTTCTGGCTCCGCCCCTGCCCGATGAAATTAATGATAGATACCGCTTTGTGAAAACTTTGTTTTGTTTTGTTTTTTTGAAGACAAGGGTTCAAGTCTTTTGAGCGACAAAAGCGTGATTGGTTGGTAGGGTGGACCACAATTGCTTGAACGAACCGTATCAAGTCTTTGGTATGGGTTCGAATCCCCACCGAAACGCAAGTCATAATTTAACTGGTGTACAAGTTGAGGGACGGAGGGACCGGTTCATGCACTCAGGATTTGCTCTCGGTTCTACTCAAACTCTGTTTCTTCAATGTCAGTGGACACTCACAGTCTGCAAAAACAGGTAATTGAAGTGATTGTATGATTTTTTTTCTATGTATGTTAAACTGGGTACCGTTTTCCTTCAGTAATTCATGCTTGAATAATTAAATTCAATGAGGGAATTAAAAGACTAAATAATCCTTTAATGCGAATTTATCTGCCCTAATATTAAGATAAGATGAAGGTAGTGAAGTGTAGGAGTGATTACTTCTGATATTCTGTCATAGAATAGTCTATAACTTAATGAGAGGGTTTTCACATTCCTATTGTCAAATTAAATGGAGTTATGTATTCTAGCCCATTCCTATTGCTGGGCAGATGGGCAGTCCAAGCCAAATTCCTATCATTATCACTATTAAAAAATAATTTTTAAGCATATATCTTAATTTAATTTACTTGTGACTACTAATCATTAAAATAATAAATAATACCAAGTTCTTGTATTAAAGGAAAAAAAATGTGAATCGAACCCAATTTTTTATGGAAATTATCAAACAATTTTTTTTGCATACCTTTATGAAACGGTTCAAACTTTTAAAATCACCAAATAATATCATCCTAAAATTCATAGAGACAACACTATGATTTAGAAATAAATTTTTTTAGTAATGTATCAAAAAAACGTTTTCCTGGTAGAATTTAGTTTGATTATTTGTGACTACTCATCGTGAGACTTAGGGGTGTCAAAATATGACACAACTCATTAATACGACACGAACACAACACAAAATTAAAAAGTTTGAATCTTTCTTAAATCACTTGTTTAATAAACGAGTGGATTCAATACGGCACAATTAATAAATAAATCGGGTATGAGGGAAGCCAACCAAAACAAATACACAGTTCATATACGAGACGAATCTGAAATAACACGATTCGTTTGACTCGAATTAATAAACAAATCAAGTATAAGTGAATTGTTTTTATTTATACCAACCCAAAAAAAAAATTCGACACAAACTGATCTCATCCGACCCCATTCACATACTATGATACTAATAAAGCAAATCCAAAAAAGAAAAATTATACATATTACCTGATTTTTACCTAACAACCCACCCCCACGTGCACACCTTTGTGCAGATGTTCAAACTTTAAAAATTATCATCAATAGACATGTCCATTGCTCCACCACCCTCCATCTCTGCAACTCCTAAATGTCTTTACATGCACAGATCAATCCATTCATATAAATTTGTTATAAAAACTTGACGTTGCAAAAGAATGCCAACTACTATTTCAAGAACTGCAATACAAAAGACTAACAAATTCCCACACTCTCTCTCTTCTTTCTTTACAAACCCACCTCAGATTTCCTCCTCAAATTCCGAACCCAGAAAATCTGGTTCAAGAAAGAATGTTAATGGTCTTCCGAACCGGTTCGAATGTTACGTGAGGGATCAGTGTAAATCAGGTAACATTAAGCTCAAAGATGCAGTAACGTTCTTCGACGAAATGGTTCAAATGCAACCCATACCGTCAATCATTACATTTAATCATATTTTAGGCTCTACCTCCAAACTTAAATGCTATTTTGATGTATTTTTATTGTATAGGAAAATGGGTTTGGTAGGAATTGAGCCTGACTTGTATACACTGAATATTTTAATTAATTGTTGCTGTCATTTGGGTGAAATAAATGCTGGGTTTTGTGTATTTGGCATAATGTTGAGGAGGGGTTTGAAAGCAGATTCAGTAACATTGTGTACTTTGGTTAAAGGTATGTGTAAGGAGGGGAAGGTTTTGAGTGCAGTTCAGTTGCTTGATAAAATGGCTGAAGAGAAAGTTGAAGTAAAGGTGCCCACATATGGGATTCTTCTAAATGGCCTCTGTAAAATTCGAGAGACTGGTCTTGCTATTGAATTGCATAGGAAGATGGTGCAAAGAACTTGTGAAGCTAATGTCCTCACTTATAGCATGATCATTGATTCTCTTTGCAAAGATGGGTTGATGAATGAGGCACTTGATTTTTTCTCCGACATGATTCATGAAGGTGTTACCCCAAATGTCATTGTTTACAGTTGTTTAATTGACGGTTTCTGTAGTTCAGGCCGGTTGAAAGAAGCTGTGAGACTTTTTGATGAAATGGTTAGCCGAGGGATTTCTGCCGACGTAGTAACATATAATTCTTTGATTCATGGTTTTTGTCAGCTGGATTTGTGGAAGGAAGCTACAAGAATTTTTGATAAAATGGTTGGACAAGGGATTTCACCAGATGTTGTAACATTTACGATATTAATAGATTGTCTCTGTAAAAGGGGGATGGTGGGAGAAGCTAGGATGGTGTTTGACATGATGATTCGGCTAGGCAAGAAGCCTAATGAATTTACGTATAATTCGCTGATTTATGGATTATGTTTGACAGGTAGCTTGGATGATGCAGCAGAGCTGTTTAAGTCAATGGAACACAGAGGTCTTGAACAGGATGTTACTTGCTACAATACATTGATTAATGGGTATTGTAAAGGTCGGGCAATTGATGGAGCTATGTGCCTTTTTCAGGAAATGCATGAGAAGGGGCTGAAGCCCACCACTGTAACTTACAACACACTAATAGGAGAACTCTGCCAGGCAGGAAGAGTTAAATCCGCAAAGCGACTATTCAATGAGATGCAAACTTGTGGGTTATCTCCAGATTTGTGTTCATATTCTATACTGTTGAATGGGCTCTGCAAAAATAGACTGCTCGAAGAGGCAATGGATGTATTTAGGTCTATTAAGAGTGCTGGGCTTGAAGCTGATATTGAAGTTTTCAACACACTCATTGATGGGATGTGCAGAGTTGGTAAAATAGCAGCAGCGAAGGAACAGTTTGATGAAATCTTGAAGAAAGGTATGGTGCCTGATGTTGTAACATATAACATAATGATCAATGGCCTCTGCAGGAATGGGATGTTGTCGGAGGCCAGTAAATTGTTCTTGCGGATGGAAGAGGAGGGTTGCTTCCCAGATGCCATTTCATTTAACATCATCATTCGAGGTTTTCTCCAAGAAAATGAGATCACCAAAGCAATGCAGTTCTTTAAAGAGATGCGTAATAAAAATTTATTGCCTGATGAAGCAGTCAGTTCGACATTACTACACCATGTGTTGGTTAATGAACAATGTCGAACAGCCCTCGAGTCACTTCCTAATTCTCTTCAGAAAGATTTGTGATTGTTTCCTCTGCAACTTATACAATGTGGGGTACAACAAGCAATGCTGTAAGTTTTTCATCTTTGGATGGTCGATGCTTTAGACATCTGCTATTTTGTGTACCTAAATCTCATGGAAAAAACAGTGATTTCAATTTGATGCACCAGCCAGTGGAGTGTTTGAAGAGTTATGGGACACTGTTATCTATGGGTCTGCGTTCATGCCTTGTTAATCTATACTAACTTGTCTAAAGTAATTGGCAGTGGGTATTCTAAGATTGAGTGGTACATTTACCAGATTGCTATGCTGCACTGTCTTTGTAATTGTGACCGGTTTCTTTGCACTTTTTGATTCCTTTTTGGATTGCTCCATCTGATAGTTTATGTAGCCTCTTAAGTTGCATTTTGGCTGTGTTTTTTACCCTTTATTTGTATATTCATGCAAATAATAATGATGTGCATCCCAAAACTGCTTTCAAATTTTATATCCCAAATCGATGTAGATAGTTGAATCATCGGTTAAATTCATAAACTTTCTCTAGTACAACCCACTGTTTTTGAGTTTTGGGAAGCACAGCAGTGTTGGCATGCAAATACCATTGACACAGCCTTTTGTCACCAAAAGTGCCACAAAACTTAAAACAATAATGTTATTTGGATCTAATTTATTAATATAATCTATTACAATCATTGAATTAGTTGCGGGTTCCAAGAGATATTAAGTGAGATCTACTATCAATAAATTAGATTTAAGAAAGCATTATTCCACTTAAAGTACGGGAGGAAGGGGAGATGTAGGTGTGGAGGGACAAATACGAGCTTAAAACAAGAACTCAAATTAAAGAGTGTACAACAGGCAATACTGCAATGCAACACTATTTACAAACAGATATAATAATGATTAATCGATTAAACGCAATTTGAACAACTTTACTCTTTACATGGGCCTTGTTATAACTTGGGATAAGTGGCATGTAGGGGTGCAACTTGGGTTGGGCAACCCGATTTCAACCCGAGCCCAACCCGAAAAAATTAGGGCTTGGGTTAGGGTTTTTAATACTTGGGTTGGGCTTGGGTCAAAAAATTTCAACTCGAATTCAATTTGGGCCGGGCTCGGGTTGAGGCATCGGCAACCCGATTTCAACCCGAACCCGAATTCAATTAGTGTGATAGTGTGATGTTTTAAGTTTAATATTTTTATGAGTCTAATTTCTATATTTTCTGGAATTGTACTTTGAGATTACTAGTTTTTTGGTGTGAAAACAGATGATCAATAATCGTGCACTGTTATGAATGAAATATATGGATTGTTTTATGAATTTGTAATTATTCTCCCCCTCTCTTTGTCTCTCTTGCAGTGAACCCGAATTCAACCCGAGCCCGCCCGAATTAAACTCGGGCTGGGCTCGGGTTGAGTTTCTCAACCCGAGGTAGGGTTAGGGTTAGTGTTAGGGTTGAAGATTATATACCTAGGGTTGGGCTAGGGTTAACTGTCTAACCCGCCCGAGTTGCACCCCTAGTGGCATGTGACCAAAAATATAAAACTGACAAGAAGACATTTGTTGTTAACTTATTTTTTCCATAAAATTCTTACAAAGCAACTGTGAACTGACAAGAAAATCTTCACATCAAAGTTTTCCGAAGGCGAGGACAGGGAAATGGCAACGGCTTAACATGCAGATATGGACATCAACTAGTGACATTTACTTCCTCTTGCGACCGCGAGGCCTACTTGTTGGAACATTCTTCGAAGTGCCAATAAGATTCTTCACAGGCTCTTCCTCACTTTTTTCATCATCACTTCCATAAATCTCAGTTTTGTCGGTGGATTCTTCTTCCGGCAATTTTCTAGAACTTTCCTGTTTTGAAAGCCTGTCTCGAAGCTCTCTAAGTTTTGCTTTTTTTGAATTCAAAACTCCAAGAAACTGGAAGCAGAAAGATGACATGTCATCCCCAGAATCTCAAAACATATGTAACAAAGAATAAGGACAAGATTATAAGATATAACAGAAACTCATCTAGTCAAAATCCCCAATTACCATACACCTATAAGAGTTCGCCAAATTACTCTATTTCCTAGTGTGGGAGGAAAAAAGTCTTAAAAATAATGGTGGCCACTAGGCATTGACACTCATTCCAAATTAGCCCTAAACTTCATTTATTTCTCTGTTTTTGTCCTCAAACTTCACCGAGTAGAGCAATGTGTCACTTCCCTGTTACTGTATTAGGTTTTTAGACAAAAACGGTCACATGCATGTCCTTATGCATAACGGCAAATTTGGAAATCGATATAAATTGCATATGTGGTGGTCAAACTTGGCCAACAAAAAACAAAGAAAATATTTCTATTTAAAAACCAATATCTCAAGAGAAAAAAAAAAAGTTGTCTATAGAAAATCTCTTTGAAAACGACACTTAAATCATATCTCTATCTTCTCAAAACCTCTCTCTCTCTTAACCTCCCTCTTCTTTCAAAAAAAAAATTCTCATAAAGAAACCCGTTTTTTCTCACAAAATCCTCTCCATAATCCTATTGTCCTCTTTCGCTCTTGAAGAAAAGAAAATAACAACTCAGCAATTACTTATCTCATGGTGATGGTAGGCCATGGTTGTGGTGACAAAAGGCGTGGCAGAAATGTAGATGGGGTGAAACGGGAAGTAAAGAACATTATTTTTCAGACAACTTTACCAAAACAAGAATATTGAGGTGAAAGATGATTTACATGATGGTTATGCACCAAGCACCACTTGCAAAATCAACAATGAGAATATTAAAGGCATTGGGTTAGAAGACACGTGCCTTTGCATAGATTGTAGATTCAAATTTTGCCTTCTCGTTGTTGAATCTTTCACTTTGTGCCAAACACTTTTCAGCCTCCACTTTTAGCTTCTCACATGATTGGGATTTACTTACAACTTCCTCCTATTTACATAAAGTGAAAATTGTCAGCTTATTCCCAATTCCAGCATCATATTAACTCATATAGCTCAATAAACAGGAAGAAACTTCAAACTGGGTATAGCAACAACAATTTTCGTAAATCAGCATCATATCATCACAGGCACTGAGCAATGCACTCCCAAGTTAGGTGCTAAATTATCAAAGCCAGTATGAGACCGCGAACAAATACATGGAGTTCAACCATGGGTACATGGGTATCACACTAAGAACTACTAAAGTCAATGAGAAGCTACATGCTGGATGCAAGCACTTAACGCCCCATGATATCTTGGTAGTTTCTTTGTTCATTAGCGAATGTGCTTTACTCGAAGCTTAGAGTTAGAAGGTGTTTGGGACTTCCAGTTTCAAGCATGTGTGCCTTGGAGAGTCCATGAATGGTGAGAGAGTGAGAGAGAAGCCCTCTAGTTAGGTTGTAGTGTTCTCTTGAAGTTTTGAGAGAGAGAGAAGCCCGTAGGCTTCCCGCTTTGGGTTTTACAAGAAGTCAACGGTCAACCAGACTTCCCTATGAGAAATGTTTGTTGTATTAAAAACTAGCGATAACCCGTGCATGAAGGCACTGTGCAATTCAAAAAATTCAAGCATTGATCGTAGAGATGAAAAAATAAGCAATAACCCGTGCTTGAAAGCACTATATAATGAAAAAAATTGTCAATCAAAAAATAGAAAAAGAAAGAATTCATTGGCATTATTTGTACAGATACATGGAACTATAACTATGCACACCAATATTGAGAAATTAAACAAATATATAAAAGCAACTGTAACTCATTTACATAGAGGCAAAGATATCAATGGTAAAAGAAAAACACACTATAAACACTAATATTAGAATAGCAAATAATTGAAATTTCTTCAAATCACATTGGTTACAACAAATTCACACTATAGTACTGCATCAATTTCTCTACCAATCCAATTATCTGTTCAAAAGAAAAGAACCCAACAAAATTTCCAGCGGATAATCCCATAAAGAACCCAACATAGTATTATGTGTGTGTGTTTTAAAAGTAGCCAAGAATGTGCTTTAAGCTTTACCTAACATCTGCTCTTGTCACTCTTGAATTTGAACAGTTACGATGGATTAAAATTCACGTAATATATTTGAGGCATATCAACTTACAAACAACGAATTCAGAAAATTGATTTGATGACTTGGAACATCAATCCAAGTATCAAATTTGTAGAACCAATCTCAGAGGTGCTCCTGATATATTCTCAAATTAGAAACTATAACGGATGTTCGTAGCACGAAAGCTCAAGTCATACACCTAAGTTACTTTAGAGTAACATTTAAAGTAATATGGGCAGTTTCATATTATAGGAATCAAAAATCAAATTCACAAATTGTTGAAATAATCCACTGATGCACAATAGACCATTTCAACATAAAATTACCTTCTAATTTTTCCAAATTCTTTGTCGTGCTCCAAGTTAAGACGAACTTGACAAACTGATTTTTTCAACTATCAGCATGTAACAACTCCAATAGTTGTTTTCAATAAAATCAAATAATCGCAAACCTAGGTTAATTTCAAGGAAGTAAAAAAAAATCAAAAGCAGACTCATAAATGAGAACCCATTATATAGGCTGGGCAAACCCATCTGTTGAATAATTGTCTTAAAATATCAAATTTGACAAATGTGTGTGTTGAAATATTTCTTTATTCCGGTCATGTTACCTTCGGGGATAAGGAGAAGGTAGTCGCCCAAAACCTTCTTTTCCATGTGCCTACTCAAACTTATGTTTTCAAAAAGAAAACAAAAAAAAATCCAATTCAAACTTAAAATTCAATTAAAATAAGTTAATCTAAGGAGCAACAATATCAACATTTTGAGTACACACATCAAAATTTATATAGCATCACAAAATTAACCTCATATTTACGTAAGTTGTCACTCACCAAAAAAAAGAAGAAATAGCACCAAAAGTATACGCATATATAACTTGTTGCAGAATATAATCGATCAAACTTAAATCCAAAAGAACTACAACAATTTCAAGAATCAATTAAAAAAAGTTCAACCATAAAAAATATTCAAATAGTCCACTTGAAAGGCTTTGGCATATACTGTGCAAGTTTAAGCTAAATGCAAGCAAGATAAAAGAAAGCAATTGAAATAGACTTAGTCAACTTGAAAGGCTTTGGCATATACTGTGCAAGTTTAAGCTAAATGCAAGCAAAATAAAAGAAAGCAATTGAAATAGACTTAGTCATGTGAACTTATATGTCATGGCCCATCATCATCATATCGTCCTCAATGTAGACAACCTACAATTTCTATGTTGATCCACAAAGTTCGCCTCCAGGTTCCAACATGTCCTCTAATTTTCTTATCAGATTCATATACACATCCAATTGTATCAAATCCATTGTCCTCCCAATAGCTTTCACTTGTATGTTAACTTGAATAAAATTAGAACAATATTCCATCAAAATGTTTTCATTAGGCCGAAATTTATTTATCATCGAAATGTTATCCTCCGATCACAACCTACAATTGGCTCGCCAATTAGCTCATCAATCAATCAAGAATTAATCGGCAACAGTTTCACTTGAGACTACGTAACAGAGAGAAAGAGAGAGAGAGAAAGGAGAGAGGGCTAGAAGGGGATGCAGAGAGGCCGCAGTCTTTGATAGTGAGCAATGGTGAAAAAAAAGATTGGATGTGATGGAATTTGGGGGGAAAATATGTATGGGATAAAATTCAAGTTCATTCCTAGTTTTGAGAGGGATGTTAATCGTCGTTGGATAAGTCTATTTAAGACCGTCATATGGACTTATTGAAAAACATACAATCACAAAAGGGTAAGATTCACGCAAACAACCAAAGCAACCAAATTTAACAAAATTAACCAAATCAACACAAAATTAACCCAATTGAATGGTGAACTAACAAATGTGAATAAGCTAGAAGGATTCAAAAGTAGTGAATATAACAAAGACTTGTGAATTCATTCAATTGAATGGTGAACCAATCAAACTAAGCAATGGTGCAATAATATTACCATTCGCGATTACCACATATCAGATGAGTCGAACATAACCACAATCACACTTAACGAATGAAATTAATTAATACTTTTAGATATTCAAAGTAAAAAATAACCAAAAAAAAAAAATAGTACACACACATGTACAGGATTAGAGAAGAATAAAACAGTGAATGCACATTCCTGAGTATCTTGTTCTCAAGTTCTTCATGGCATCAAAAATAATAAATCAAAAGCCAGAAATCTAATAATGCTCTAATTCCTATTTATGTAAGCAATTATATGTTTTATCACTACACCTAAAAGGTTACGTCATGTCAATGTTATCCAAATTATATACTCATTAATAAAAATAAAGATTTATAATATCTAAATCATATATATTCAAATTCACACTGTACACATACTTATTGACTAAATTCACAAACCAATAACATGCCACATATCATCAATGCTTCAATTTTTTTAACACATTCATTAAAAATTCAACATAAGCATCAACTCGCCCAACCCTTATACCCAAAAACACCACAACACCAACCTATCACCACCACCCCTACACAAAACCATTAACATGTCACCACCATCATTCTAAGATCATAGAACTTAAGTATCTCAAAATAAAAACAAAAAAACCCTTTCAAAGTCAAACCAAATTTTAATATACAATTACATGTGGTGGTGGAGATAGGTATAGAAAGCTTAGAATGAAAAACGAACACACTTTCACATACCTTGAACTCCAATTTCATTCAACTAATAATGCAACTCCCAATAAATCCCTAAATAGACAATATCAATTTCATAAATCATCAATTTTCAAAATGGGTATGGAAGCAATCGACATACTGCTACGAATTAGATAGTAGAATTCATCTATTGAGTCTAATGTTATCTTTATCTCATAATTTATTTGGGATTGTACATAAAGTCATCGTTGTAGTAATTAAGGAGTGTTGTATGCATGAACATCATGTTTTGAAGTTGATGGGTGCACTTGACGATCTGCACGAGATTGGTTTTCGGCTTAATTGCCCTTGTTATAGCGTTCTATTGGCACACTTAGCTAAGTTGAATATGGGTTTATCATCATTTTCGGTTTATAGGAGAATGGTAGATGATGGGTTTGCTCTTGGTGTTATTGATTACCATACCAGAATGTAATAAATGCTTTATGCAAGAATGGGTTTGTACAAGCTGTTGAAATGTTCTTTTCAAGAGTTTTGAAACTTGGGTTTTTGTTGGATACTCATATATGTACTCTTTCGTGCTGGGTAATTGCAGGATAGGTGATCTCAATGAGGCCTTTCTAGTGTTTGAGAAAATGTCTAAAGAGGATGGTTGTGGTGTCAAAGGAAGAGATGAATGAAAAGGGTTGCCACCCAAGTACTCATACCTACACTGTCTTGATTAAAGCTATTTGTGATGTAGGATCCACTAATAAGGCTTTTGGTTTGCTTGATCAGATGGTCAAGAAGGGATGTAAACCAAATATTCACACATACAGTATTGATAGATAGACTATGTAGAGAAGGTAGGATTGGGGAGGCTAATGGAATGCTTAGAAAAATGTTAGATGATGGACTGGTTCTTGGCACAGCAACTTATAATGCACTGATTAATGGTTACTGCAAAGAAGGAAAAGTAGTTTCGGCTTTTGAGCTTCTTGGCATGATGGAAAGAAGGAATTGCAAGCCCAATATCCGTACATTCAATGAGCTTATAGAAGGGTTATGTAAACCCAATAAACCTCACAAAGCAATGGAACTTTTGAGAAGGATAGTTGACAATAGGCTATGGCCTGATGAAGTAACGTACAATATTCTGGTTGATAATATTCTGGTTGATGGGTTTATAGCTCTTATTGATGGATATTGCAAGATAGGTAAATCTGCAAATGCCTTGATGCTTTTTGAGAGAATGGTCAAGAACAGGTGTTTGACTACACCTCATGCATTCAACTCATGTCTTGATATTCTCAACAAATAAATTATGGTCAATGAACAAAATACAATGTTTGGAAAGATGCTAAAGTACGGCCTAATTCCTTCTGTGGTAACTTATACCATGTTGATTGATGGGTTTTGCCAAGCAGGTGATACTACCCACTCCTTGAACGTTTTAGATCTTATGAAGTAGGCGAATTGTCTCCCAAATGTATATACATACACTGTTGCAATCAATGGCCTCTGCCAGAATGGTAGAGTGGAGGAAGCAGAGAATCTTATGTATAAGATGTCCAATTCAGGAGACTCTCCAAATGACATCACTTATATTGTATTATTGCCAACTAAACAATCATGTCTACTGTGCACTACTTGCCGGATTTGAGTTCTATCAGGCTATGAAGATTGGATAGTTGCATACGAGCTTGCTTTGGTCAGAGTAATAAATTGAAACACTAAACATCAACTGAAGTTCTCACAACAAACATTTACAAAACATATATGAAACAAATACAAACAATGGCACATTAGATTTCATTTAAAAATAAAAATAAAAATAATAATACAATAATAAGTTTTTTTAAATATCAGATGAAGAGAGCACACCAACAGTTCTGAGTGACCTAGAAACATAAATCGTTGCAAATCCACATAAAACAGCTCCATAATTATACAAAAAATGAAAAATTCATACACATAAATTATATATAATATATATATATATATATATATACCCTAGTTCTCAAATCGAACGAATGGATAGATTGGAAAGATAGATCTGAATTGAGAAAGGTAGAGAAAATGAATAATATTTGAAATAGAGAACAAATTAGGGAAGAAAAATCAGAGTACCTAATTGGTGTTTGAGCCGCGGAGTGTAGCAACGAACGGAGAAGAGGGATCAGTACACAGATGAGCAGGCGCTGCAACTCTGGGTTTTGCGATCTGCTTTGGTCAATTAGATTGCGCCAGGTGCGTATGATACACAGCAGATTAACAGAGAGCGAGGGAGGGAGAGAGAGAGAGATACCTGGGAGGCAGGTGGGTGGCGGTGTCGTTGGGGGCTATGGTGGAGTCGGTGGAGATGGCTTAAGAGCAACTCCAAGGGTAGTTGCCAAAAATGGGGTGTCAAATGCCATTTTGTAACTTTGAACAGTGTTTTGGCACCCCTGAATAGTGTTTTTGCTCCAATGGTAGGTGCCAAAATGGGGTGCCATTTTAATATTTTTGTTCATCAATCTATATGAGTCGTTGGATCTATATTCATCTAACGGATCTACATTCACCAATCCATTTGCCACCCCTCATTTTCTCTCTCCTGAGTTGCCAAATATGGCACCCCAAAGGCCTTGGTGCCATTTTACAACCCCATATGCCACCCCCATTGGAGTGCACTTTTTTGAATTTGGGGTGGCATATGGGGTATGCCACCCCATATGCCTCCCCCATTGGAGATGCTCTAACAGAGAGAGCGAGAGAGAGAGAGAGAGAGAAGTCGCGAAGGGGAGGCTATGAGGCATAGGTCTCTGACATTGAGTGTGGGCGCGAGGGAAAATTGGATGCGATGGAATTGGGGTTAAAATATTAAGGGATAAAATGTTAATTTTTTAATGAATTTGAGACTATTGAGATTTACGGTTAAATTAATGATAATAATTGATCAAGTTAATAAATTTTGTTCATATAATATTTTTTTTTTGCCAAATAAAATAGAGATGGGGGCAAAGGAGAGAGCTTAGAGACCATATAGATAGGCACTAATTACTTCTCTTCGGAACGAACTCAGTTAAACTAGTATAGTGATCAACTATCGAGCCTCAATGTAGACTCTAAGATTCAAACCTCCAACCTCAAAGTAAGAAATTCGACCGATATCCCACAAGACCATCCTGCTCGATGGTAGGTCCATTTCACAGTGCTCCTTGTCTATTTACTCTAATTTGAATAAGTTCAAGTTTTTTGTTGAAATACAATTTTGATAGTGAAATTAGAGTAAATATTGAGTGTAAGACTATCGATTAGAAATTCAAACTCTTACTCAAATTTGATTAAAAAAATGGTAAAAAATTTGATTTGATATAAAACTTCTTCAATGGAGAAACTCAAATTTAAAAGAAGAGAAATTCAAATTTAAATGAAGAAAAACTCAAATTTAAAAGAGGGTAAAATATGACCATTAGAATTTTAAATAATGATGTAATCTCACCATTAAAAATTTGGGTTTAAAAAAAGGGTCTCGCCTGATTTGAATTTAAAAAGGGTTTCTTTTCATTTGGTATGAGTATGAGTTTAGTATTAAAAAAGTATTTTAGACCACTTTTATCCAAATTTAAATTTGGATACAATGTTGAAGATGCTCTAACAGTTACATCACGTCAACATTATTAAATAGTGTTTCAATAATAATTCACCAAATAGGAATAATGGATCCCACTCATTTAAATAACTACTACTTAATGTAATATAGTAACCATCCATGTAAAAAAATGAAAAAAATGATATTTGTATTTAAAAAGTTAACATGATTTGTTGATTTGATAAATCACAATTATTGAATATGTAGTGGATTTCAATAAATATTGAAACCCACAACTAAATCAAATGGCAAATTGGTAATGATTGATCAAGTCAGTTTTTCAAATCTGTATAACATTGCTCAAAACAAATGGAGGCACTTTATCCACTTGTTTATTTAACATTAAACGATTACATTGTGTGACAATATTGAAGTGATATAACCATTGCACTCAATTTTTACTTGTGAAATAAGGCAAATTGTGAACACTTGTTTTCAAATTTTGAGGATAATCCCCATATTTACTCTTATTTAAATTTTAATGAGAACTCTCAAAAATTACTCATAATGAACATAAACCTTTGAAAGAATTCAAGAATTATTGGAATATGGATAACAAATCGGGATACACCCAAACTTATAGTGATGTTGGTTTCGTTTTGGTTTTTGTCATTTTAAATCTATATTGAGATATATAAAGTGAGAATTCGAATTTAGTATGTTGGTGTTTAAATAAACAATATAGAATATCGTTCATATTAAGTTATAATGTAAAAACTCTTATATTTTAGTGTTTACAATATCATTTTTCAACTAATTACATAAGAACCCTTGACATTGTAAGTCATATAAACCCTCTTAGCTTTTGTGTATTGTAACAAAAATTCCCATTCACAAGTTAAAATTTTTAAAAATTGTAACACCCCCCCTCCCCTTGGTAGATATTGTCCGCTTTGGCCCCACCGGCCGCTGGCCCACCGGGCCTCACGGATTTGTTCCTCCCAGTTGACCCTGGGAAAACGCGTCTACCAAATTTAGGCGAGGGCTTACTTATAAAGCCCAGCAACTCCCTCTCCCTCACCGATGTGGGAACCAGGATCTCACAATCCACCCCCCTTAGGGCTGCACGTCCCCGTGCAGGGCCCCACCCTCGGCTAACCGGGGAGAGTCGGCTCTGATACCAACTTGTAACACCCCCCCTCCCCTTGGTAGATATTGTCCGCTTTGGCCCCACCGGCCGCTGGCCCACCGGGCCTCACGGATTTGTTCCTCCCAGTTGACCCTGGGAAAACGCGTCTACCAAATTTAGGCGAGGGCTTACTTATAAAGCCCAGCAACTCCCTCTCCCTCACCGATGTGGGAACCAGGATCTCACAAAAATTACCTTTTTAAGAGATGTTACACATAACTCTTGGGAATTATTTGTAATGAACATAAACCTTGGAAGGTTTTTTACAAGCTATCATAATAAAAAGAAGTAGATTATGATTCAAATCATTTGACAATTTGTTATACTAAATTTATTAGATGCCAGAATATTCTCCAAATATTTATTTGAATAAAAATCAAGAGGGCACAAAAGGAACGGGAAAAGCTACATGCCCAAAACCTTCGACCTTTCTTTTTAAATTGGGGTGCCCGGGGCACCACATCTTGTCATTTCGTCGTTGCTCATTTCTGTTAAGCTGAAGTGTTTGGCCTTTCTTTCTCCGCACCCGCTCACGCTTCGCTGACCTATCACGTGATAAAGAGAAGAAAGTACAAAAGAATAGTAAACGGAGCACACCGCAGAAAGATTCTAAATATGAGAAGTCCCCCTTGGATTCGAGAAAAAGGAAATGCAAAACAGGAACGAAACAAAATAAGGCGTTTCTAGCTCTAGTTTCGGATGAGCTTCTCCCAATTATGTCTGGTAATAGAATAAGACCGCTTGCTCTAACCAAGACTTCACTTTTTTCTCCATCCGTGGAGCGTACGAATGATAGAAAAATAATACAACTTAATGATTTTTGTTAGAAAAATTGGATGCAAATAAAGTGAAGGGCAGGGTAAGGCGCGGACTAGGTCGCTCTCTTAAGACGATTCGTGCCCCTTTATGAAAGAATCACAGCGCAGAAGACAGTAACGTGTCGTCCCTAGGATACAATAGCTCAGCCTATTGACTGTTGCTTCACTCAGATCTGCACAATCGAATGAAGCAGAAACTTAACACACACCTTTGAATATTGCCCAGAAAATTATATAGTAAGAAGATAGTTGATATCAGATTATATGTCTCTATACTGAAAATATGTGTATATATATACAAATAATATATGTGTTTAATAGGCTATAATTACTTCTATATTTAATTGGATAATAACTTAAAAAATATGACTGTTGGAATACTAGTCGTTGGAGGTTTTTGGTATTCAGCAACTGAAATTTTAATATAGAAGTAATGACAGAAAATAATTAAACAAAATATTAAAAAGTGGATATTTAGTCCCACCCTTGAGCACGTGAGAGTCCCAAGATCTCTCTTTAATTCAAAGGCTAGATAACACTAGTATATATATATATATACCCAAGTACTTTTGGATATTTAGTCGATGTGGGATTGAGTTCCCACACATAAAAAACACTATTTTAGTTAAAATATTCTAACAGTTTTTAGCTCAAAAAATTGCACTTATAGAAAATTCTCCGAATTTTTTTTTGTGAAAAAAATAGTGGTTATGTAAATAAGTTTTAACTATATTGGGCGCGGTAGGTTTTAATTGGGTTGGTGATAGAGATTTACATCATTGGTTTTCAAATCAACGTTTTTAAAGATCGTTTACATACGAGTAACGCAAGTGAAGATGGTGGTGGTAGAATTGATGGAAGAAGGTAAGTTGATGGAGTCAAATAGATGATGATATATTTTATTTTTCTATAAGAAAAATAAAATAGGTTGAGAGATGAAACAAAGAGAGAGTGAAAAGAAATCAAGGGCGTGGAGGTCAGTGACTATGTTAAAAAAAATTATGTAGAAATTACTAAGATTTGGATCCTCTGGATT
Organism: Ilex aquifolium; assembly: GCA_951799425.1. Lineage (NCBI taxonomy): Eukaryota > Viridiplantae > Streptophyta > Magnoliopsida > Aquifoliales > Aquifoliaceae > Ilex > Ilex aquifolium. The sequence goes on from OX637401.1 coordinate 27,558,425, forward strand.
TCCAAATTTATCAATTTATATCAAGCATAATAATGTATCACTACATTTATTAAGAATAGTGGGTTACTGAGACTCATGAGAATCTATTATTATGGCCAATGAAATAAATGATAAATACCGCTTTGTGAATCTATTATTATGGCCCAATGATAAATGAATGAGTTCAGAGTTGCGCATAACTTTGTGACCAGAAGACAACACGTAACAACAAACCAAACCCAAAATGATGGTTCTGAGAGTCTATCTTCTTCTTCTTCTTCTTGTTCATCTTCCTCTGTTCTTCGTCTATGGCTTCCCAGCAATCTTAGCTTTCAGTGATGAAGAAGACCCAACAACCAAAACCATGGAGGATTTTTCTGGGTACCCAATTCATGAACCCCACTTCCCAAACTCTGTTTCTTCAATGTCAGTGGACACTCACACTCTGCAAAGACAGGTAATTGAAGTGATTGTATGATTTTTTTTTCTGTGTATGTTAAAATGGGTATGGTGGTCAGTGGTCTGTAATTGGCTGTTAATATTGATTTCAGCTCTTGAAATCGTAATTCCCATTGAGATTATTCTATTTTACAGAGGCTTTAGTTCAGTGTTTCGAGTCTTTTTGTTTTTCTTTTTTGTTCACTCTCTCTTTAGAAAGAGGGCTTGGGAGAAGTTTGGTGAATTCGCTTTTGAAACGCACAGCAAAAAAATGTCTAGGTACAATGAAGAATCAATCTTTGTGACATTTGGACGGTTTTCCTTCAGTAATTCATGCTTGAATAATTAAATTCAATGAGGGAATTAAAAGACTAAATAATCATTAAATGCGAATTTATTGCCATAGATTTGGTCATCTAATCTATTGCTGCCTTGGTTTGATAATTGGCCCTAATATTAGTTAGTACCGTAGTGAGATCCCTTCCAATACATTTTTTTTTCTCCATTTTTCCCTTCAGAGATAACCTACAATGAATTCAACTAGACATGAGTAATGCATGGTGGGTGATGAGGAAAATGGAGGGAAAAAAAAAAGTATTGAAGAGGGTCTAGATACATTGGGAATTGGAATGTGTTGCCAACGAAGGGAAAATTAAGATAAGATGAAGGTATTGTCTTCGAATACAATATTGTCATCCTTATTAATTGTTGCACTTTCATCCCAAACTTTAAGGTAGTGACGTGTAGGTTTCTAAAATATGAAAAGTTAAGATTTCACTGGCTCGAACCACATGGGAATAAGAAATGATTTACCCTCTATTTTATTTGTAGTGATGTCTCAAATTGCATGCCCAGCTTCTGGTAAATTGATGTACCAATGGTTTTGAAACAGAACAACTATCTATAATTTGGAAACTATCTATAATTTGGCGGTGATACTTTTCAAATTAAGAGGTTTATTGATGTTGATTATTTTTACATTGATAGAAGTCAATAGAAGCTACATCATTCTGACTTAGACATTTTAAGCGCAAGATGCTGTGTTACGATCCCACTTCAGTTAACAATAAAACTAGATGTATGCAATGGACTGATAAGATTTGCGAAGGACAGCCAAACAGTCCCTGAGATATAACTCAAACAAATTTTACATGTGCCCGGAAGCTTGTAAACAAAGGACTATTTTTTTATCCAAGATTGATTTTCCGATTTGGTCTTTTTTCAGATTGATGAGCTGTCAACTTTCTCGGATACACCTGCCCCATCAGTAACGAGGATACTATACAGTGAGAAGGATGTTTTGGCTAGGCGGTATGCTACAGATTAAGTTCATCATTTGTGCTTAGGTAATTCCGCTGTCACTTTCATTCCTTTATGAAATCACGCAAAACATCCCTGTAGTTCCATCTCTGTTTGCAAACCTTCCACAGAAAGAAAACAAAAATTAATAACCACTATCTTATCAACAGAGTGAACGAGAGAGAGAGAGAGAGAAGAGAGATAGAGAGAGAGAGGGGGAGAGGGGGAGAGGGAGAGAGAGAGATACGCAGATATGGAGAAGATACTGCATAAAAATCTGTATGTAAATGGAATAAACATGCACATAGCAGAGATCGGTGAAGGCCCTGCTGTCTTGTTCCTCCATGGCTTCCCTGAACTTTGGTACTCATGGCGCCACCAGATGCTCTCTCTATCTTCCAAAGGCTATCGGACCATCGCCCCGGACCTCCGTGGCTATGGCGACACCGACGTCCCACCTTCCGCCACCAGCTACACCGCCTTCCACATAGTGGGGGATCTGGTGGCTATGGTTTCTTTCTTCTTCTTTTTTTATTCTACGTGGTGTTTAATTTCTCATAATATATGTTAGGTTTTACTTTTTAAAGATTTTTCCACTGGACTTATGCTTGCATGCATGCACCTTTTCAACAATTCCATCCTCGTCCAAAAAGCCCAGCATTATCTGCTACAAGTATCTTGCTCAATACCCTAACTTTTAGTCAAATTGGAACCTGTAGAGATATTTGACGTTATGGTCAGGCATGGTTTGAGGTTGTTGCAGCAGTTTATTTAGTTGCAGTGCATTGATATGTCTTATGTTTCTTTGTCATTCTTATATTTTTGTGCCATTTTAAATTGCAGGTATGTCAAAAACTTGATGAGACTTTCTGGTCTCTCTGTCAGAGAGGATTTTGTCGGGAATATATTTGGTCTGTGGTGAGTTCATGTTTTATTGTTATGTTTTGTCTGATGGCTTTGATACTGGGTAGAGAGTGCTATTTCCAATGTCCTTTGAAGGATTTTGTATTGTGGTGTACATGACATTTAACTTAAATTCATTGGGTTATGATTGACCACATTAAAAGTAGTTCAATGGGCTCTTTGAAGCATCTGAAACAAAGTTTACAGCATTTATAGGGTGATTTAAGGTTGCGAGAAATGGCATTTGTTGCGTTGATTGAAATTTGTGCTGGGTTTTTTTTGATTTTTAGTTTTTATGTCTTGGCCGCGGCTTATTTTCTTTTCCATTCCATTGTGAAGAATGCACATGTAGTCTAATCCACTGAAAAAAAAGGAACTAACTGTCGTTGTTTGTTAAAGGAAAATGCTATTTGAACCTAATTTGGGGACCTTATTTAGGGACCTAATGATGTACAACCATTAGATTGGTTGTGGGCTCCATGTAACATTGGAACTCACAACTAATCCAATGGTTACATTGAAGCCACATCATTAGGTCCCTAAATAAGGTCCCCAAATTAGGTCCCTCTAGCATTGCTCTTTGTTAAAATATCTACTCGTCAAATTGAATGTTATCATTACTGTGTAACAAATCAATTAGCTGATGGATGTTAAAGAAAAGTAATTACTGGCATTCGAAACAGATAGACCTGATTTTTTTTTCCCAGTAATACTGTAGATTGCATACAATCAAGCCTCACATACGCAGACCTCTCGGCCTCTGGACTTTAACTGCCAACTAACCCGAATGAGACAACTCCTACATGATATATTTCTTCAGTGTGGCATTAAACTTATTATACTTAGTGGAGGAAATAATTTTAGGTGAGCTGCTAGAGATGTGAACACGATTTGTAATTGTACTTTGATCACATGTTTCGATGCTTCATCTGCTTTGAATGTCCATTAGCGTGCATAGAGTAGGAAGGTCAATGTGTCAGATTCACACTCGTCATGCAGAACCATCGAGTACTTTAGGGAGAGGGGCAGAAGGAGGGAGTGGCTCTCATGCTACTATAGTTGGTGGTGAAAGAGGTAAGCATTTTTATTGGCGGATGGCTGCCTTATAGGCAAGGTAGGCGCTTGCTAAAGATAGCCAATAAGATGGAGATGAATGTCCTGTGCATCGTCTAAGAGATATCATTTTGCTATCTCTTTTCTGTACTTGCCTCATGGCATTTGTCTACTATTTAGATATCAATGGTGACTTTAAAGTTTTCTGTACTTGCCTAACCCTACTCCAACTCAAATTAAATTTGGGCGGACCTCGGATTGATACCTCGGGTTTCCAGGTTCAACCTGAATATTAAATCGGGTTCAACCCGAATATTAAATAAATATATAAATATATTTTAAGTTTTAACTGCTACCTACTCCACTCCACTAGGGTTATCAGTCTTCAACCCATATTGTGCCTCCCTCATTCACTCTCACTCTCATAAGACTGAAGACCCAGATCCCTTTCTCACTCTCTCACTCTCAGATCCCTCTCCCCTCCGCCTCCTCCGTCTCTCAACCTCCTTCGTCTTAGTCATCTTAGAGTCTCAGCCCCCTCTCTCACTCGTCACTCCTCCCTCTCTCAAACTCCTCTCTCATTTGTCATTCCTCCCTCTCTCACTCCTTGTCCCTGCATTTGCAACTCTCAATTCATCTCAGATCAGTCGAAAAAAATCAGATTTACACTTGAAAGGAAAATTTAGATCAAATATCATCTCAGATCAAAAAATCATATTTCATCTCATAGTCGATCTACCGTCTACGCCTCCCTTCATCGATCTCAGATCAAATCAGATCAGGTATGCAATTTTCATTTTTATTTTCACATTTTCAAAGTTATTTTATTTTCATTTTCAGATTTTTTCAAGTGCAATATTTTATTTTCAGATTTTTTCAATTGTAAATTTAAATTGACCTAAGAAGTAAATTTTAATTTTTTTTCTTTTTGAACAACTAAAATTGCTACACGAATTTCAGATTAGATCATTTTTCTTATACAAAAAATAAATTCGGTATAGAATAGAAGGTCAAACTTCAGTCTAAAATTATTTTTTTAGATTTTGTTCAAGTATAATATTTCACTTTTAGATGCAAAAATTGATAATTAACCTTGTTATGTTCTTTGATTTTATGGCACAGTAAATCAATACATTTCAGTAATGGGGGAGACAAATGCCGATTGTTCAAGCTCTTGCACTTTTCTATTTTGTAGTGTTCGTGGATGATAGTGCAAGTTCGGGGTGTTGGATAATCATCTGTTTTGCTTCTTGTTTAAAAAATGCTTTTAGCATGTATTATTCCTCTCTTCTACTCAATTACAAGTTGGTGGACTGGTGGCAATGGCAGTGGTTGTGTCATTTGGTTTAATTTTCTTGTTTTGTGCTCTGTTTATGTTTGTGTTAAATTACTATTACGTGTTTATGTTAAACATTGAGTTTTGGTTGTGGTTGGATTATTTCAAACATTGAGTTCTTAATATTATGGTTTTTATGTTAAAAACTTGATTGAAGTTGTTGGTTGTTAATTTTAGGTGAATATTATATAATATATGTTATGTATCAAGTTTTAAACAACAAATCTATTTTGGACTCAACCCGAATTGAACCCGTAAAGTAACCCAAAATCAGTAACCCGAATTCAACCTGAGCCCACCCGAATAATACTCGGGGCAGTGCTCGGGTTGAGTACCTCGGGTTGAGGTAGGGTTAAGGTTAGGATTAGGGTTTGGGTTGAAGATTATATATGTAGAGTTGGGTTAGGGTTGACTATATCCAACCCACCCGAGTTGCACCCCTAGAGATTACCCACCTGTTTATATATAGTTAACAACGGAAGGATAAAAAGGTAAATTCGTACAGTTACGTGCCGGATCGGATTTCCATCTGATTTTTTATTTCCTAACCTGGATTGAATTAATGGGTAAATTATATTGACGTCCTCTTAATCTTTTGCATTTTCCTGCACTCACCCTTTATTGGTTTGAAAATTTTTAATTCTCCCGACATTTACATTAACTCGTAAATCAAAATTTTATCACTAAAATTTAAGTCCAAAATCCCATTATCTCTTAATCAAAATCAACTAATAAAATTTTAGCATTTTATTCTTATAACACTAGTTAAACATGTTAATTGTGTTAATTTTGTGTTATCCATGCTTAATACTAACCCGATCCATTTTATTACTCGTGTTAACAGGTCGTGTCATTTATGGATTCATATCGAGAAATGGCCAATCCAAAATTCATTATATTCATGTTGTGTCAGAAATTGTCACCCCTAATTTTTAAGCTCATATGTTGATTTAATTTACTTGTGACTACTAAAATTCATATAGACAAGGCTTTGATTCAGAAATAAATTTTTTTAATAACGTATCAAAAAATATTTTTTCTTGGCAGAATTTAGTTTGATTATTTGTGACTATTCATCGTGACACTTAGGGGTGTCAAAATATAACACAACCCATTAATACGACACGAACATAATACAAAATTAGAGGAATTGAGTCTTCCTTAAATCAACTGTTTGACAAACGAGTGGACTCAACACGACACGATTAATAAATGAATCGGGTATGAGTGAAGTTAATCAGAAAAAATACACAATACGACTCGTTTATATATTAGTTATACACGGTTTATATACGATATGAACTTAATATGACACGATTCGTTAGACACAAATTAATAAACAAATCTGGATACAAACCCAATAAAAATTCAACACCAACTTATCTCACCCCCACACCATTCGCATGATACTAATAAAGTAAATCCAAATAAGAAAAATTATACGTCTTACCTGATTTTTACCTAACAACCCAAAAAAACCAACCACCCAAACCCACCCCACATGCACGCCTTTGTGCAGATGTTCAAACTCCAAAGGTTCAAACTTCAAAAATTATCATCAATAGACATGTCCATTGCTCCACCACCCTCCATCTCTGCAACTCCTAAATGTCTTTACATGCACAGATCAATCCATTCATATAAATTTGTTATACAAATTTGACGTTGCAAAAGAATGCCAACTACTATTTCAAGAACTGCAATACAAAAGACTAAGAAATTCCCACACTCTCTCTCTTCTTTCTTTACAAACCCACCTCAGATTTCCTCCTCAAATTCCGAACCCAGAAAATCTGGTTCAAGAAACAATGTTACTGGTCTTCCGAACCGGTTCGAATGTTACGTGAGGGATCAGTGTAAATCAGGTAACATTAAGCTCAAAGATGCAGTAAAGTTGTTCGACGAAATGGTTCAAATGCAACCCATACCGTCAATCTCTACATTTAATCATATTTTAGGCTCTACCACCAAACTTAAATGCTATTTTGATGTATTTTTATTGTATAGGGAAATGGGTTTGGTAGGAATTGAGCCTGACTTGTATACTCTGAATATTTTAATTAATTGTTGCTGTCATTTGGGTGAAATAAATGCTGGGTTTTGTGTATTTGGCATAATGTTGAGGAGGGGTTTGAAAGCAGATTCAGTTACATTGAGTACTTTGGTTAAAGGTATGTGTAAGGAGGGGAACGTTTTGAGTGCAGTTCAGTTGCTTGATAAAATGACTGAAGAGAAAGTTGAAGTAAAGGTGCCCACATATGGGATTCTTCTAAATGGCCTCTGTAAAATTCGAGAGACTGGTCTTGCTATTGAATTGCATAGGAAGATGGTGCAAAGAACTTGTGAAGCTAATGTCCTCACTTATAGCATGATCATTGATTCTCTTTGCAAAGATGGGTTGATGAATGAGGCACTTGATTTTTTCTCCGACATGATTCATGAAGGTATTACCCCAGATGTCATTGTTTACAATTGTTTAATTCACGGTTTGTGTAGTTCAGGCCGGTTGAAAGAAGCTGTGAGACTTTTTGATGAAATGGTTGGCCGAGGGATTTCTGCCAACGTAGTAACATATAATTTTTTGATTCATGGTTTTTGTCAGCTGGATTTGTGGAAGGAAGCTACAAGAATTTTTGATAAAATGGTTGGACAAGGGATTTCACCAGATGTTGTAACATTTACGATATTAATAGATTGTCTCTGTAAAAGGGGGATGGTGGGAAAAGCTAGGATGGTATTTGACATGATGATTCGGCTAGGTGAGAAGCCTGATGAATTTACATATAATTCGCTGATTTATGGATTATGTTTGACAGGCAGCTTGGATGATGCAGCAGAGCTGTTTAAGTCAATGGAACACAGAGGTCTTGAACAGAATGTTACTGGCTACAATACATTGATTAATGGGTATTGTAAAGGTCGGGCAATTGATGGAGCTATGCGCCTCTTTCAGGAAATGCATGAGAAGGGGCTGAAGCCCACCACTGTAACTTACAGCACACTAATAGGAGAACTCTGCCAGGCAGGAAGAGTTAAAACCGCAAAGGGACTATTCAATGAGATGCAAACTTGTGGGTTATCTCCAGATTTGATTTCATATTCTATACTGTTAAATGGGCTCTGCAAAAATGGACTGCTCGAAGAGGCAATGGATGTATTTAGGTCTATTAAGAGTGCTGGGCTTGAAGCTGATATTGAAGTTTTCAGCACACTAATTGATGGGATGTGCAGAGTTGGTAAAATAGCAGCAGCGAAGGAACAGTTTGATGAAATCTTGAAGAAAGGTATGGTGCCTAATGTTGTAACATATAACATAATGATCAATGGCCTCTGCAGGAATGGGATGTTGTCGGAGGCCAGTAAATTGTTCTTGCGGATGGAAGAGGAGGGTTGCTTCCCAGATGCCATTTCATTTAACATCATCATTCGAGGTTTTCTCCAAGAAAATGAGATCACCAAAGCAATGCAGTTCTTTAAAGAGATGCGTAATAAAAATTTCTTGCCTAATGAAGCAGTCAGTTCGACATTACTACACCATGTGTTGGTGAATGAACAATGTCAAACAGCCCTCGAGTCACTTCCTTATTCTCTTCAGAAAGATTTGTGATTGTTTCCTCTGAAACTTATACAATGTGGGGTACAACAAGCAATGCTGTAAGTTTTTCATCTTTGGATGGTCGATGCTTTCGACATCTGCTATTTTGTCTACCTAAATCTCATGGAACAAGCAGTGATTTCAATTTGATGCACCAGCCAGTGGAGTGTTTGAAGAGTTATGGGACACTGTTACCTATGGTTTTGTTGAGAAGGCTTACTGGATTTTTGCAAAGAAAAACTGGGTATGCTGCAATGGGTCTGCGTTCATGCCTTGTTCATCTATACTAACTTGTCTAAAGTAATTGGCTGTGGGTATTCTTAGATTGGGGGGTACTTTTACCAGATTGCTATGCTGCACTGTCTTTGTAATTGTGACTGGTTTCTTTGCGCTTTTTGATTCCTTTTTGGATTGCTCCATCTGATAGTTTCTGTAGCCTCTTAAGTTGCATTTTGGCTGTGTTTTTTACTCTTTATTTGTATATTCATGCAAATAATAATGATGTGCATCCCAAAACTACTTTCAAATTTTATATCCCAAATGGATATAGATAGTTGAATCATCAGATAAATTCATTAACTTTCTCTAGTACAACCCACTGTTTTTGAGTTTGGGGAAGTACAGCAGTGTTGGCATGCAAATACCATTAACACAGCCTTTTGTTCACCAAAAGTGCCACAAACTTAAAACAATAATGCTATTTGGATCTAATTTATTAACATAACCCATCACAATCATTGAATTAATTGTGGGTTCGAACGGATATTGAGTGGGACCTACTATTAGTAAATTAGATTTAAGTAGCATTGTTCCACTTAAAATACAGGAGAAGGGGGGATGTAGGTGGGGAGGGACAAATACTAGCTGAAAACAAGAACTCAGATTAAAGAGTGTACAACAGTCAATACTACAAAGTAACACTATTTACAAACAATTATAATAATGATTAATCGATTAAACACAACTTGAACAGCTTTGTTCTTTACTAGGGCCTTGTTATAACTTGGGATGAGTGGCATGTGACCAAAAATATAAAACTGACAAGAAGACATTTGTTGTTAACTTATTTTTTCCATAAAATTCTTACAAAGCAACTGTGAACTGACAAGAAAATCTTCACATCAAAGTTTTCCGAAGGTGAGGACAAGGAAATGGCAACGGCTTAACATGCAGATATGGACATCAGCTAGAGACATTTACTACCTCTTGCGACCGCGAGGCCTACTTGCTGGAAGATTCTTTGAAGAGCCAATAAGATTCTTCACACTCTTCCTCACTTTTTTCACATTCACTTCCATAAATCTCAGTTTTGTCAGTGGATTCTTCTTCCAGCAATTTTCCAGAACTTTCCTGTTTTGAAAGCCTGTCTCGAAGCTCTCTAAGTTTTGCTTTTTTTGAATTCAAAACTCCAAGAAACTAGAAGCAGAAAGATGACATGTCATCCCCATAATCTCAAAACATATGTAACAAAAAATAAGGACAAGATTATAAGATATAATAGAAACTCATCTAGTCAAAATCCCCAATTACCATACATCTAAAAGGGTTCGCCAAACTACTCTATTTCCTAATGTGGGAGGAAAAAAGTCTTAAAAATAATGGTGGCCACTAGGGTTTGGCACTCGTTCCAAATTAGCCCTAAACTTCATTCATTTCTCTGTTTTTGTCCTCAAACTTCACCGAGTAGAGCAATGTGTCCCTTCCCTGTTAATGTGTTAGGTTTTTAGACAAAAACGGTCACATGCATGTCCTTATGCATAACGGCAAATTTTGAAATCGATATAAATTGCATATATGGTGGTCAAACTTGGCCAACAAAAAACAAAGAAAATATTTCTATTTAAAAACCAATATCTCAAGAGAAAAAAAAAAAAGTTGTCTATAGAAAATCTCTCTTTGAAAACGACACTCAAATCATATCTCCCTATCTTTTCAAAACCTCTCTCTCAAACACCCTCTTCTTTCAAAAAAAAATTCTCATAAAGAAACCCATTTTTTCTCACAAAATCCTCTCCATAATCCTATTTTCCTCTTTCGCTCTTGGAGAAAAGAAAATAACAACCCAGCATTTACTTATCTCATGGTGATGGTAGGCCATGGTTGTGGTGACAAAAGGCGTGGCAAAAATGCAGATAGGGTGAAACGGGGATTAAGGAACATTCTTTTTCAGAAAACTTTACCAAAAATAAAGAATATTGAGGTGAAAGATGATTTACATGATGGTTATGCACCAAGCACCACTTGCAAAATCAACAATGAGAATATTAAAGGCATTGGATTAGAAGACACGTGCCTTTGCATAGATTGCAGATTCAAATTCTGCCTTCCCGTTGCTGAATCTTTCACTTTGTACCAAACACTTTTCAGCCTCCACTTTTAGCTTCTCACATGATTGGGCTTTACTTACAACTTCCTCCTATTTACATAAAGTGAAAATTGTCAGCTCATACCCAATTCCAGCATCATATTAACTCATATAGCTCAATAAGCAGGAAGAAACTTCAAACTGAGTCTAGCAACAACAATTTCCGTAAATCAGCATCATATCATCACAGGCACAGAGCAATGCACTCCCAAGTTAGGTGCTAAATTATCAAAGCCAGTATGAGACCACGAACAAATACGTAGAGTTCAACCATGGGTACACTGGGTATCACACTGAGAACTACTAAAGTCAATGAGAAGCTACATGCTGGATGCAAGCACTTAATGCCCCATGATATCTTGGGAGTTTCTTTTTTCATTAGCGAATGTGCTTACTCGAAGCTTAGAGTTAGCAGGTAATTTCTTTCCCCAACACTTAATGGGGCAAGTTGCACCACCAAATAAAAGAACAAATTAGAACCCAAAAAAAAAAGGAAAAGAAAATTTACATTTGATTGCAAGAAATTTACATTTGCTGCTTTGCAATCATCATAATGAACTAAGCTTTGTGACAAATACGTGGAATTTCTACCCTATACAAAACCTATAGGCATACCAATACAAGCATGAAGCATCAAGTAGTAATTGCATTCAACATTCCGATTAGCAATTTGGAATTACCAACATTAGGGTCATTGCTTGGTGCGATAGTGAAGCCTCGGGTTAACAAGCATGAGAGCATAAATCTAAGCACCTCAAGCAAATATGCCAAAACTTAGGTTAGGTTTCTACGTATTTCCCTCTTCACTCACCCCAAAACCCTGACACCATAAATTGTTGGGACCTACACTGACAATGGCCTCCTAAATTTAGCATCACCAAAAATTACATATCAATTGCACCTAATTAAATTAGCACAAGTTCTAATCAACTTTGTCTCCTACATATACCTGTTTACACCAGAAAAACTACTACATACATAATTTTGTAACTTCAAAGGAACATCAAAACTATGGAACGAAATCCAGATTGCCAAGAGTAATGCTACTCTTCCCAACCTTTTCTAACGAACTCACGTATATCATTGGTTAGTGAGCCACTAACATCGAACAATTGTGATCACAACGTTAATTGATAAGGAAAAGTCAACAACATTATTGTATTCCATAACCATATTATCATCCATGGTACAATTACAATAATTGAACTCAGAAGAAACACCCAATTTTACCCAAATCGATCCAAGTAACAACTTTTATTCCAAAATTCCCTTTGTGCACACATACAACATACATGAGTGATGAACCTATCTAAATACAAATGAACAAATACCAATAAATATCAGGATAAATAAAGGAATACTGACTCTTCTATCCCCATTTCCAGAATCGGAGAACCCATAAACCGAACCGGGCTGTTGAAACCCTAGATAACGCTCGGCCAACTCAATGTATTCCGACACGGGTTGGTCCCACTGAGATGATCTCTCTCTTACACCATCTTCCGATCCTAAAAATTTTCAAACACTTTATAAACAAATTTTATCAATATTTTATCTTCCGAAAACACAATTTCTCGGTAATTTGAATCAAAAATGCTGGCACTGTTGCAAGTCCAAGCGTCGAGGCCGTTGGTGACGGAAAGGTGGAAGCGAGAGGCAAACCATCTGCCTTTAACGAAGATGGATTCGGTTTGTTCGGGTTCGGAGGTGTTGGGCACTTCCAGTTTTAAGCATGTGTGCCTTGGAGAGTCCATGAATGGTGAGAGAGTGAGAGAGAAGCCCTCTGGTTAGGTAGTAGTGTTCTCTTGAAGTTTTGAGAGAGAGAGAGAAGCCCGTAGGCTTCCCGCTTTGGGTTTTACAAGAAGTCAACGGTCAACCAAATTTCCCTATGAGAAATGTTTGTTGTCTTAAAAACTAGCGATAATCCGTACCTGAAGACACTATGCAATTCAAAAAATTCAAACATTAATCGTAGACATGAAAAAATAAGCAATAACCCGGGCTTGAAAGCACTATATAATGAAAAAAATTGTCAATCAAAAAATAGAAAAAGAAAGAATTCATTGGCATTATTTGTACAGATACATGGAACTATAATTATGCACACCAATATTGAGAAATTAAACAAATATATAAAAGTAGGGGTGTTCAAATTTCCGATTGGCCGCAATTTCCTACTCTACCCTACTGAACGGCTAGCCGCAAAAATCGGGTAGGAATGCGGAAGAGTTTTTGGTCTTCCGATTAAATCAGGTAGGAATGCGGAATACCTATCACTTTCCGCATTCCTACCCTACCCTATCCGCAAAAAATATATTTAATTTTTTTATATTTTTTTTAGTAATTATAAGAGCATTTGTGTGGTATAATTTATATTATAACATTGTTATTGTTGTGGATGTTTGAGTTGCTAAAACATGAACTTGTTTTTTGTATAGGTTACATGATTTGTGGTAAACTAGTGATCTATTGGAGCAGTTATGATTTTAATGTGTTTCATATGGTTTAAACTTAAAATAATTGTTATTGTATTTGGGTAACAATTATGATGGATTGATGTTCATACTTTCTTGTGTTTTTTTGTAATTGTTGTTGTAATTGTTTTATATTTTAGTGTTATTGATTTATTGTGTTGTTAAATTGGTGCATGTTATTTAATTGAATTGTTAAAATGATCCAAAAATTAATAGCTACAAAAGTATTTACCCGACTTCCTACCCGATTAATCGGATAGGAAGTCGGGTAGGAATACCACACCTGATCGGGTAGGGTAGGCTAAGAAAAAATTCTTCCGCAAAGTATCAGGTAGGAAGACGGAAGATTATATTTCCTACCCGTAGGATAGGGTGAACACCCCTATATAAAAGCAACTGTAACTCATTTACATAGAGGCAAAGATATCAATGGTAAATGAAAAACACACTATAAACACTAATATTAGAATAGCAAACAATTGAAATTTCTTCAAATCACATTGGTTACAACAAATCCACACTATAGTACTGCATCAATTTCTCTGTCAATCCAATTATCTGTTCAAAAGAAAAGAACCCAACAAAATTTCTAGCTGATAATCCCATAAAGAACCCAACACAGTATTATGTGTGTGTGTTTTAAAAGTAGCCAAGGATGTGCTTTAAGCTTTACCTAACATCTGCTCTTGTCACTCTTGAATTTGAACAGTTACGATGGATTAAAATTCACGTAATATATTTGAGGCATATCAACTCAAACAACGAATTCAAAAAATTGATTTGATGACTTGGAACATCAATCCAAGTATCAAATTTGTAGAACCAGTTTTAGAGGTGCTCCTGATATATTCTCAAATTAGCAACTATAACGGATGGTCGTTGCACGAAAGCTCAAGTCATACACCTAAGTTACTTTAGAGTAACATTTAAAGTAATATGGGCAGTTTCATATTATAGGAATCAAAAATCAAATTCACAAATTGTTGAAATAATCCACTGATGCACAATAGAACATTTCAACATAAAATTACCTTCTAATTTTTCCAAATTCTTCGTCGTGCTCCAAGTTAAGACGAACTTGACAAACTGATCTTTTCAAGTGTCAGCATGTAACAACTCCAATAGTTGTTTTCAATAAAATCAAATAATCGCAAACCTAGGTTAATTTGAAGGAAGTAAAAAAAAATCAAAAGCAGACTCATAAATGAAAACTCATTATATAGGCTGGGCAAACCCATCTGTTGAATAATTGCCTTAAAATATCAAATTTGACAAATGTGTGTGTTGAAATATTTCTTTATTCCGGTCATGTTACCTTCGAAGATAAGGAGAGGGTAGTCGCCCAAAACCTTCTTTTCCATGTGCCTATTCAAACTTATATTTTCAAAAAGAAAACAAAAAATATCCTATTCAAACTTAAAATTCACTCAAAATTATCTAATCTAAGGAGCAACAATATCAGCATTTTGAGTACACACATCAAAATTTATATAGCATCACAAAATTCACCTCATATTTACGTAAGATATCACTAATCAAAAAAAAAAAACAATTTGCAGCAAAAGTATACGCATGTATAACTTGTTGCAGAATATAATCGATCAAACCTAAATCCAAAAGAACTTCAATAATTTCAAGAATCAATTAAAAAAAGTTCAACCATAAAAAATATCCAAATAGTCCACTTGGAAGGCTTTGGCATATACTGTGCAAGTTTAAGCTAAATGCAAGTAAGATAAAAGAAAGCAATTGAAATATACTTAGTCGTGTGAACTTATATGTCATGGATCACACCTAGGAAACACGGATATGGATACGGATACGTGATACGGGTACGATATGATACGGATACGGCGATACGGCAAAACTTAAAAACACAGGATACAGGTACAGCCAGGATACGTCTATAATAAAATATATTTTATATTTTACTATTATTTAACGACTTAGAAATTACAATTTTTCAATAATTCTTTAACATTAGTAAGTAAAATTAGAAATTTTTCCCACGAAAATGATGTAATATCGTCTCATTATGATATGTTCATAAAATGAGCATGACAAATTGAAGGAATCATAACCACATTTAACTAGTTGGTTTTACAAGTATTTATTTTTAAAAGCATAGTGTAAGTGACTCATTTTTTATACTCTCTTAACATGTAATAATAGATAATACTTAATAAACACTCGTGTCTTCAAATAAGATGGAATTTTGTTTATTTTTTATGTTGTATGTGAACTCCAAAGAAGGGGTATAGCTTAAAATTAAAAATTGTACTACTTGCTCCATGTTTAAAAGTATCCGCAAAATATCCATATATTTTATTAATAATTGGATACGGATGATGCATATCCGATTTTTATCATCGAGTATCCGATGAATATCGTATCTGATACGGTATCTAATACAGGTACGTCGATTTTGACAAAGTATCCGTGCTTCATAGGATCACACCCATAATCATCATATCGTCCTCAATGTAGACAACCTACCATTTCTATGTTGATCCACAAAGTTCGTCTTCAGGTTCCAACATGTCCTTTAATTTTCTTATCAGATTCATATACACATCCAATTGTGTCAAATCCATTGTCCTCCCAATAGCGTTTACTTGTATGTTAACTTGAATAAAATTAGAACAATATTTCATCAAAATGTTTTCATTTGGACCAAAATGCCAAATAACAAAAATATCAAACAAATGAGAGAAAAAGATAAACAAATGAAGACATATTTTCATTGAGGCAAAACAACAAAACAATCAATTGAGAGAGAGAGAGAGAGTAAGAAAAAGGGGGAAAGAGAAAGAAGGGATCAGTGGGGATATGTGGTATATGGTATGTGTTTGTTAGCAATAACTCATGCCTAAATACACGGGTTATTGAAAGATCAACACTTATTAGAAGAATGACTAAACTAAGTTTTCTAGACAACAAAACTCATATCAAACCTGTCTAAGTTACAATCATATCACCACAAATAATTTACTAAAGACTTCTTATACATATTACTAGACAGTTTACTTAGGACTTTTTTTAAGCCTCAATAAATAAAAAACATAAGAGAAAATTCAAAGCAATGAATAATGGTTATAATTATCTAATTCTTTGTAAATAGGAAAAATTATAACACCCACAAATAACAATTGGGTTGAACTGCTTCTTGTTTTATTTAGATTAAACAATCAATTTTCCACCCAAATCAATTTTTACATAATAATGCAATAGTCTCCTTCCAATTAGTACAACATCAAAGAAGCTAATACAAAACAACATGATGCAAGCATTAGAATTCTAAATATACCTCGTAGGCCGAAATCTATTTATACATCTTAGTTAGACTAGCATAGCGCTTAACTATCGAGCCTCAATATAGACTCTAAAATTCAAACCTCCAATCTCAAAGTAAGAAATTCGACCAATATCCTACTGGACCACCCACTCGATGGTATGTCCATTTCACATTGCTCCTTGTCTATTTACTCTAATTTGAATAAGTTCAAGTTTTTTGTTGATAGTACATTTTGTTAGTGAAATTAGAGTAAATATTGAGTGTAAGGCCATCGATTAGAAATTCAAACTCTTACTCAAATTTAAGTAAAAAAATGGTAAAAAATTTGATTTGATATAAACCTCTTCAATGGAGAAACTCAAATTTAAAAAAAGAGAAATTCAAATTTAAATGATGAAAAACTCAAATTTAAAAGAGGGTAAAATATGACCAATTGAATTTTAAATAATGATGTAATCTCACCATTAAAAATTTGGGTTTAAAAAAAGAATCTCACCTGATTTGGGTTTAAAAAAGGGTTTCCTTTCATTTGATATGAGTATGCGTCGAGTATTAGAGAAATATTTTAGACCACTTTTATCCAAATTTAAATTCGGATACAATACTGAAGATGCTCTAATAGTTACATCACGTCAATATTATTAAGTAGTGTTTTAATAATAATTCACCAAATAGGAATAATGGATCCCACTCATTTAAATAACAATTGCTCAATGTAATTTAGTAACCACCCATGTAAAAAAGATGAAAAAAAAATGATATTTGTACTTAAAAAGTTAACATGATTTATTGACTTGATAAATTACAACCATTGAATACGTAGTAGATTCCAATAATATATTGAAACCCACAACTAAATCAAATGGCAAATTGGTAATGATTGATCAAGTCAGTTTTTCAAATCTGTATAACATTGCTAAAAACAAATGGGGGCACTTTATCCACTTGTTTATTTAACATTGAACGATTACATCATGTGACAATATTGACGTGATATAACCATTACACTCAATTTTTGCTTGTGAAATAAGGCAAAGTGTGAACACTTGTTTTTAAATTTTGAGGATAATCCCCATATTTATTCTTATTTAAATTTTAACGAGAACTCTCAAAAATTACTCATAATGAACATAAACCTTTGAAAGAATTCAAGAATTCTTGGAATATGGATAACAAATCGGGATACACCCAAACTTATAGTGATGTTGGTTTCGTTTTGGTTTTTGTCATTTTAAATCTATATTGAGATATATAAAGTGAGAATTCGAATTTAGTATGTTGGTGTTTAAATAAACTATATAGAACATCGTGCATATTAAGTTATAATGTAAAAACTCTTATATTTTAGTGTTTACAATATCATTTTTCAGCTAATTACATAAGAACCCTTGACATTGAAAGAGTCATATAAACCCTCTTAGCTTTTGTGTATTGTAACAAAAATTCCCATTCACAAGTTAAAATTTTTAAAAATTACCTTTTTAAGAGATATTACACATAGCTCTTGGGAATTATTCGTAATGAACATAAACCTTGGAAGGTTTTTTACAAGCTATCATAATAAAAAGAAGTAGATTATGATTCAAATCATTTGACAATTTGTTCTAGCTAAATTTATTAGATGCTTAAATATTCTCCAAATATTTATTCGAATAAAAATCAAGAGGCCACAAAAGGAACGAGGAAAGCTACAGACCCAAAACCTTCGACCCTTCTTTCTAAATGGGGGTGTCCGGGGCACCTCATCTTGTCATTTCGTCGTTGCTCATTTTCGTTAGGCCGAAGTGTTTGGCATTTCCTTAGCCGCACCCGCTCACGCTTCGCTGACCTATCGCATAGTAAAGAGAAGAAAGTACGAAAGAATAGTAAACGAAGCACACTGCAGAAATATTCTAAATATGAGAAGTCCCCCTTGGATTCAAGAAGAAGGAAATGCAGAACAGGAACTAAACGAAATAAGGCGTTTTTAGCTCTAGTTTCGGATGAGCTTCTCCCAATTATGTCTAGTAATAGAATAGGGCAGCTTGCTCTGACCAAGACTCTATTTTTTTCTCCGTCCGTGGAGCGTATGAATAATAGAAAAATAATACAACTGAATGATTTTTAGCTCAAAAAATGGCACTTATAGAAAATTCTCCGAACTTTTTTTGTGAAAAAATAGTGGTTATGTAAATAAGTTTTAATTATATTGGGCGCATGGTAGGTTTTAATTGGGTTGGTGATAGAGATTTACATCATTGGTTTTCAAATCAACGTTTTTAAGAGATGGAGTCAAATAGATGATGATATATTTTTTTTTTTCTATATGAAAAATAAAATAGGTTGAGAGATGAAACAAAGAGAGAGTGAAAAGAAATCAAGGGCATGGAGGTCAGTGACTACAAGTGAGGCAGCCATGGCTTTAATATAAGTTTCATTCTTTAATTAGTCGGAAAGAAGAAACAGAAACTTAGAGATAAAATCTCATTACGACTCTTTGAGTAGAATGAAATGTTGAATCTCGAACCATAACAAATGCATATATTCAAGTGATATATGAGTTCGAATTTAAAAATCAATATTTTCAAAATAGGTTAAAAAAATTATGTGGAAACTACTAAGATTTGGATCCTCTGGATTTCCAAATTTATCAATTTATATCAAACATAATAATGTATTACTACATTTATTAAGAATAGTGGGTTAGTGAGACTCATGAGAATATATTATTATGGACCAATGAAATTAATGATAGATACCGCTTTGTGAAAACTTTGTTTTGTTTTGTTTTTTTGAAGTCAAGGGTTCAAGTTTTTTGGGCGACAAAGGCGTGGTTGGTTGGTAGGGGCGGACCTCAATTGCTTGAACTAACTATATCAAGTCTTTGGTATGGGTTCGAATTCCCACCGAAATACAAGTCATGATTTAACTGGTGTACAAGTTGAGGGACGGAGGGACTGGTTCATGCACTCAGGATTTGTTCTTGGTTTTACTCAAACTCAGGAGCTTAAGTGACATAAGTGCGTCTCTACTTGCCAATGACAGATCAAATATTTTCTCCGTTACCAAAAAAAAAAAAATTAATGATAGATGATTCAAATTGATCAATTTTTTAAGATTTCAAATTGAGATGTCATTTTAGCACTAACAACGAAAGTCACCACAAAAGTTATGGTACCACGAATTAAATATTATAAAGTATTTGTGTCGTTTTGTCAAAATTAAGTGGATGTTAATGTAATTTTGACGAAAAGTAGAATTTTAAAAATAAAAAGTTACCAACCATCGATATGCAAAAATGCGAAACAAATTCAGCGATCCACTACTTCAGAGTTCAGAGTTGCGCATAACTTTGTGAACAGAAGACAACACGTAACAACAAACCAAACCCAAAATGATGGTTCTGAGAGTCTATCTTCTTCTTCTTGTTCATCTTCCTCTGTTCTTCTTCTGTGGCTTCCCAGCAATCTTAGCTTACAGTGATGAAGAAGACCCAACAACAAAAACCATGGAGAATTTTTCTGGGTACCCAATTCATGAACCCCACTTCCCAAACTCTGTTTCTTCAATGTCAGTGGACACTCACAGTCTGCAAAGACAGGTAATTGAAGTGATTGTATGATTTTTTTTTCTGTGTACGTTAAACTGGGTATGGTGGTCAGTGGCCTGTAATTTGCTGTTAATATTGATTTCAGCTCTTGAAATCGTAATTACAATGCTTTGTATACAAGTTTTTTGTTTACTTGCGGAAAATTTAACAATAGGGAGTTGGATTTCCCATTGAGATTATTTTATTTTACAGAGGTTTTAGTTCAGTGTTTTGAGTCTTTTTGTTTTTCTATTTTGTTCACTCTCTCTTTAGAAAGAGGGCTAGGGAGAAGTTTGGTGAATTCGCTTTTGAAACGCACAGCAAAAAAATGTCTAGGTACAATGAAGAATCAATCTTTGTGACATTTGGACGGTTTTCCTTCAGTAATTCATGCTTGAATAATTAAATTCAATGAGGGAATTAAAATACTAAATAATCATTAAATGCGAATTTATTGCCATAGATTTGGTCATCTAATCTATTGCTGCCTTTGGTTTGACAATTGGCTCTAATATTAAGATAAGATGAATGCAATATTGTCATCCTTATTAGTTGTTGCACTTTCATCCCAAACTTTAAGGTAGTGAAGTGTAGGAGTGATTACTTCCGATATTCTGTCATAGAATAGTTTATAACTTAATGAGAGGGTTTCCACATTCCTATTGTCAAATTAAATGGAGTTATGTATTCTAGTCCATTCCTATTGTGGGGCAGATGGGCAGTCCAAGCCAAATTCCTATCATTATCATTATTAAAAAATAATTTTTAAGCATATATCTTGATTTAATTTGCTTGTGACTACTAATCATTAAAATAATAAAAAGGGAAATACCAAGTTCTTATATTAAAGAAAAAAAGAATGTGAATCGAACCCAATTTTTTACGAAAATTATCAAACAATTTTTTTTTGCATACTTTATGAAATGGTTCAAATTTTTAAAATCACCAAATAATATGATCCTAAAATTCATATAGAGAAGGCTATGATTCAGAAATAAATTTTTTTAGTAATGTATCAAAAAATATGTTTTCATGGTAGAATTTAGTTTGATTATTTGTGACTACTCATCGTGACACTTAGGGGGTGTCAAAATATGACACAACCCATTAATACGACACAAACACAACACAAAATTAGAGAGTTTGAGTCTTCCTTAAATCACTTGTTTAATAAACGAGTGGAATCAACACGGCACAATTAATAAATAAATCGGGTGTGAGTGAAACCAACCAAAACAAATACACGATACGACTAGTTTGTATATTAGTTATACACGGTTCATATACGACACGAATCTGATATACCACGATTCGTTTGACACGAATTAATAAACAAATCAAGTATGAGTGAATTTTTTTTTTTTTTTATACGAACCCAAAAAAAATTCGACTCAAACTGATCTCATCCGACCCCATTCACATGCTATGATACTAATAAAGTAAATCCAAAAAAGAAACCAACCACCCAAACCCACCCCACGTGCACACCTTTGTGCAGATGTTCAAACTTTAAAAATTATCATCAATAGACATGTCCATTGCTCCACCACCCTCCATCTCTGAAACTCCTAAATGTCTTTACATGCACAGATCAATCCATTCATATAAATTTGTTATACAAACTTGACGTTGCAAAAGAATGCCAACTACTATTTCAAGAACTGCAATACAAAAGACTAAGAAATTCCCACACTCTCTCTCTTCTTTCTTTACAAACCCACCTCAGATTTCCTCCTCAAATTCCGAACCCAGAAAATCTGGTTCAAGAAAGAATGTTAATGGTCTTCCGAACCGGTTCGAATGTTACGTGAGGGATCAGTGTAAATCAGGTAACATTAAGCTCAAAGATGCAGTAAAGTTCTTCGACGAAATGGTTCAAATGCAACCCATACCGTCAATCATTACATTTAATCATATTTTAGGCTCTACCTCCAAACTTAAATGCTATTTTGATGTATTTTTATTGTATAGGAAAATGGGTTTGGTAGGAATTGAGCCTGACTTGTATACACTGAATATTTTAATTAATTGTTGCTGTCATTTGGGTGAAATAAATGCTGGGTTTTGTGTATTTGGCATAATGTTGAGGAGGGGTTTGAAAGTAGATTCAGTTACATTGTGTACTTTGGTTAAAGGTATGTGTAAGGAGGGGAGGGTTTTGAGTGCAGTTCAGTTGTTTGATAAAATGACAGAAGAGAAAGTTGAAGTAAAGGTGCCCACACATGAAGGTGTTACCCCAAATGTCATTGTTTACAGTTGTTTAATTCACGGTTTGTGTAGTTCAGGCCGGTTGAAAGAAGCTGTGAGGCTTTTTGATGAAATGGTTGGCCGAGGGATTTCTGCCAATGTAGTAACATATAGTTCTTTGATTCATGGTTTTTGTCAGCTGGATTTGTGGAAGGAAGCAACAAGAATTTTTGATAAAATGGTTGGACAAGGGATTTCACCAAATGTTGTAACATTTACGATATTAATAGATTGTCTCTGTAAAAGGGGGATGGTGGGAGAAGCTAGGATGGTGTTTGACATGATGATTCGGCTAGGCAAGAAGCCTAATGAATTTACGTATAATTCGCTGATTTATGGATTATGTTTGACAGGTAGCTTGGATGATGCAGCAGAGCTGTTTAAGTCAATGGAACACAGAGGTCTTGAACAGGATGTTACTGGCTACAGTACATTGATTAATGGGTATTGTAAAGGTCGGGCAATTGATGGAGCTATGCGCCTCTTTCAGGAAATGCATGAGAAGGGGCTGAAGCCCACCATTGTAACTTACAACACACTAATAGGAGAACTCTGCCAGGCAGGAAGAGTTAAAACCGCAAAGCGACTATTCAGTGAGATGCAAACTTGTGGGTTATCTCCAGATTTGTGTTCATATTCTATACTGTTAAATGGGCTCTGCAAAAATGGACTGCTCGAAGAGGCAATGGATGTATTTAGGTCTATTAAGAGTGCTGGGCTTGAAGCTAATATTGAAGTTTTCAGCATACTCATTGATGGGATGTGCAGAGTTGGTAAAATAGCAGCAGCGAAGGAACAGTTTGATGAAATCTTGAAGAAAGGTATGGTGCCTGATGTTGTAACATATAACATAATGATCAATGGCCTCTGCAGGAATGGGATGTTGTCGGAGGCCAGTAAATTGTTCTTGCGGATGGAAGAGGAGGGTTGCTTCCCAAATGCCATTTCATTTAACACCATCATTCGAGGTTTTCTCCAAGAAAATGAGATCACCAAAGCAATGCAGTTCTTTAAAGAGATGCGTAATAAAAATTTCTTGCCTAATGAAGAAGTCAGTTCGACATTACTACACCATGTGTTGGTGAATGAACAATGTCGAACAGCCCTCGAGTCACTTCCTAATTCTCTTCAGAAAGATTTGTGATTGTTTCCTCTGAAACTTATACAATGTGGGGTACAACAAGCAATGTTGTAAGTTTTTCATCTTTGGATGGTCGATGCTTTCGACATCTGCTATATTGTCTACCTAAATCTCATGGAACAAACAGTGATTTCAATTGGATGCACCAGCCAGTGGAGTGTTTGAAGAGTTAGGGGACACTGTTATCTATGGTTTTGTTGAGAAGGCTTACTGAATTTTTGCAAAGAAAAACTGGGTATGCTGCAATGGGTCTGCGTTCATGCCTTGTTCATTTATACTAACTTGTCTAAAGTAATTGGCTGTGGGTATTCTTAGATTGAGTGGTACTTTTACCAGATTGCTATGCTGCACTGTCTTTGTGACTGGATTCTTTTGCGCTTTTTGATTCCCTTTTGGATTGCTCCATCTGATAGTTTCTGTAGCCTCTTAAGTTGCATTTTGGCTGTGTTTTTACCCTTTATTTGTATATTCATGCAAATAATAATGATGTGCATCCCAAAACTGCTTTCAAATTTTATATCCCGAACGATGTAGATAGTTGAATCATCGGTCAAATCCATAAACTTTCTCTAGTACAACCCACTGTTTTTGAGTTTTGGGAAATACAGCAGTGTTGGCAAGCAAATACCCTTTTCTTTTTTTTTCTTTTTTTTTTTTTTGAGGGAATGTGGATATGGGGTGGTGCTATATAGAAGTAAAAATGGAAGCCTAACCAGAAAAAAAAAAAAGGAAAAAAAGGACTTTTTTTGTGTGTAATTGACTGAGGTTGCTAGCACTGGTGACCCCTGCGGCAGCCAAGAACACCAGCTCCAGAAGTAATGGATCCGATCATCGAAGCAGACTTGGCACCTAAACTTGAAGCTCTAGCATAGCTGCCTGAGGCTCCAGCTCCAGATGGAGTGAAATAGGCACCATTAAGCATCAGGTCACCCTCTGACCTCCAATTCCAACCCTTCCACTGACCTTCAGCTGTGTCCACTCTCTTTGTAACCTCCTTTGCAAAACGATTTGATGGGGCAAGATACTGTTGCCTTGGCTGTTGATGGTGGGCTCTGCACTTCCTCCAATGGCATACATTTCCCAGTGAGTATAGTCATTGTTGACCACATGGAAATACCCATGTCTGCACCTAGGCATTCTCTGGATGAGACCCTCTCCGAAATGGTTGTAGGCAATAGTAACTTGCATTTGTTTGTCTCTTACATAAGAATCGCTATGCCCCAATAGCATAACCTCATTGTGGTGGGTGAAGTAATTGTTGGAAATGGTAATAGAAGTTGAGCCCATAACAGCATCAACAAGGCCATCAGCACAGTTAGAGAGTGAATTGTGATCAACCCATATATGGCTCGAACCAAAAATGGATACACCATCACCGTCAGCCATTGTCCTCCACCCAAAAAATGCCCTTAACACAGCCTTTTGTTCACCAAAAGTGCCACAAAACTTAAAACAATAATGTTATTTGGATCTAATTTTGTAACATAATCCATCACAATCATTGAATTAGTTGCTAGTAGCAAGGGATATTGAGTGGGACCTACTATCAATAAATTAGATTTAAGTAAGCATTGTTCCACTTAAAATACGGAAGAAGGGGGGATGTAGGAAGGGAGGGACAAATACTAGCTGAAAACAAGAACTCAGATTAAAGAGTGTACAACAGTCAATACTGCAATGCAATACTATTTACAAACAGATATAATAATAATTAATCGATTAAACGCAATTTGAACAACTTTGCTCTTTACATGGGCCTTGTTATAACTTGGGATAAGTGGTATGTGACCAAAAATATAAAACTGACAAGAAGACATTTGTTGTTAACTTATTTTATCCATAAAATTCTTACAAAGCAACTGTGAACTGGCAAGAAAATCTTCACATCAAAATTTTCCGAAGGCGAGGACATGGAAATGGCAACGGCTTAACATGCAGATATGGACATCAACTAGTGACATTTACTTCCTCTTGCGACCGCAAGGCCTACTTGCTAGAACATTTTTCGAAGTGCCAATAAGATTCTTCACAAGCTCTTCCTCACTTTTTTCATCATCACTTCCATAAATCTCAGTTTTGTCGGTGGATTCTTCTTCCGACAATTTTCTAGAACTTTCCTGTTTTGAAAGCCTGTCTCGAAACTCTCTAAGTTTTGCTTTTTTTGAATTCAAAACTCCAAGAAACTGGAAGCAGAAAGATGACATGTCATCCCCAAAATCTCAAAACATATGTAACAAAGAATAAGGACAAGATTATAAGATATAACAGAAACTCATCTAGTCAAAATCCCCAATTACCATACATCTATAAGAGTTCGCCAAACTACTCTATTTCCTAATGTGGGAGGAAAAAAGTCTTAAAAATAATGGTGGCCACTAGGCTTTGACACTCATTCCAAATTAGCCCTAAACTTCATTTATTTCTCTATTTTTGTCCTCAAACTTCACCGAGTAGAGCAATGTGTCACTTCCCTGTTAATGTATTAGGTTTTTAGACGAAAACGGTCACATGCATGTCCTTATGCATAACGGCAAATTTGGAAATCGACATAAATTGCATATGTGGTGGTCAAACTTGGCCAACAAAAAACCAAGAAAATATTTCTATTTAAAAACCAATATCTCAAGAGAAAAAAAAAAAGTTGTCTATAGAAAATCTATCTTTGAAACGACACTTAAATCGTATCTCTCTGTCTTTTCAAAACCTCTCTCTCTCAACCTCCCTCTTCTTTCAAAAAAAAAAAAATTCTCATAAAGAAACCCATTTTTTCTCACAAAATCCTCTCCATAATCCTATTTTCCTCTTTCGCTCTTGGAGAAAAGAAAATAACCCAGCAATTACTTATCTCATGGTGATGGTAGGCCATGGTTGTCGTGACAAAAGGCGTGGCAGAAAAGCAGATAGGGTGAAACGGGGAGTAAAGAACATTCTTTTTCAAACAACTTTACCAAAACAAGAATATTGAGGTGAAAGATGATTTACATGATGGTTATGCACCAAGCACCACTTGCAAAATCAACAATGAGAATATTAAAGGCATTGGGTTAGAAGACACGTGCCTTTGCATAGATTGTAGATTCAAATTCTGCCTTCTCGTTGTTGAATCTTTCACTTTGTGCCAAACACTTTTCAGCCTCCACTTTTAGCTTCTCACATGATTGGGATTTACTTACAACTTCCTCCTATTTACATAAAGTAAAAATTGTCAGCTCATACCCAATTCCAACATCATATTAACTCATATAGCTCAATAAACAGGAAGAAACTTCAAACTGAGTATAGCAACAACAATTTCCGTAAATCAGCATCATATCATCACAGGCACAGAGCAATGCACTCCCAAGTTAGGTGCTAAATTATCAAAGCCAGTATGAGACCACGAACAAATACATGGAGTTCAACCATGGGTACACTGGGTATCACACTGAGAACTACTAAAGTCAATGAGAAGCTACATGTTGGATGCAAGCACTTAATGCCCCATGATATCTTGGGAGTTTCTTTGTTCATTAGCGAATGTGCTTACTCGAAGCTTAGAGTTAGCAGGTAATTTCTTTCCCCAACTACCGTTACATTAATGGGGGCAAGTTGGAGAGCATTGCATCTAAGTTACATTCCTTACGACAACAAAACGATAATTAATAATCTTACACTTAGTCGGATATTTGCATCCATAAGAAAGTCCAAAATTCTAGCTGTAGTTTCCTTCCTGTTAGGCGACAGTTGACATTTCCATCGCCACTCAAGCTTAGTCCCTTCTTTCTGAAATGTCCATGATAACTGCAAAACATTGCACCACAAAATAAAAGAACAAATCAGAACCCAACAAAAATGGAAAAGAAAATTTACATTTGATTGCAAGAAAATTTACATTTGCTGCTTTGCAATCATCATAATGAACTCAGCTTTGTGACAAATACGTGGAATTTCTACCCTATACAAAACCTATAGGCATACCAATACAAGCATGAAGCATCAAGTAGTAATTGTATTCAACATTTCGATTAGGAATTTGGAATTACCAACATTAGGATCAAGGATCAAAATATCGTTTCGAAACAGTCGAAACGTCCAAAACGTTTCCGTTTCCAAGGAGACCGAAACGAATCAGTGATGGAATCGAAATTCTAATATTTCGAGGGATTCCATAATATTTCGAGATGTTTTATAATATTTCAATACATTTACACAATTGTTTCGGAATGTTTCACGGTATTTTAAGATACTTTGATATATTTCGATCAATATTTTAAAAAAATAATTCTTAAATTTTTTATTTTTTCATTATGTTTCCGAAATGGGTCGAAACGTTTCCGAAACACATCGAAACGTTTCCGTTTCCTAAATGACCGAAACAATACACCGAAACGAAATTTTGATCCTTGATTAGGATCATTGCTTGGTGCGATAGTGAAGCCCCGGGTTAACAAGCATGAGAGCATAAATCTAAGCACCTCAAGCAAATATGCCAAAAGTTAGGTTAGGTTTCTACGTATTTCCCTCTTCACTCACCCCAAAACCCTGACACCATAAATTGTTGGGACCTACACTGACAATGGCCTCCTAAATTTAGCATCACCAAAAATTACATATCAATTGCACCTAATTAAATTAGCACAAGTTCTAATCAACTTTGTCTCCTACAGATACCTGTTTACACCAGAAAAACTACTACATACATAATTTTGTAACTTCAAAGGAACATCAAAACTATGGAACGAAATCCAGATTGCAAAGAGTAATGCTACTCTTCCCAACCTTTTCTAACGAACTCACGTATATCATTGGTTAGTGAGCCACTAACATCGAACAATTGTGATCACAACGTTAATTGATAAGGAAAAGTCAACAACATTACTGTATTCCATAACAATATTATCATCCATGGTACAATTACAATAATTGAACTCAGAAGAAGAAACACCCAATTTTACCCAAATCGATCCAAGTAACAACTTTTATTCCAAAATTCCCTTTGTGCACACATACAACATACATGAGTGATGAACCTATCTAAATACAAATGAACAAATACCAATAAATATCAGGATAAATAAAGGAATACTGACTCTTCTATCTCCATTTCCAGCATCGGAGAACCCATAAACCGAACCGGGTTGTTGAAACCCTAGATAACGCTCGGCAAACTCAATGTATGCCGACACGGGTTGGTCCCACTGAGACGATCTCTCTCTAACATCATCTTCCGATCCTAAAAAGTTTCAAACACTTTAGAAACAAATTTTATCAATATTTTATCTTCTGAAAACACAATTTATCGGTAATTTGAATCAAAAATGCTGGCACCGTTGCAAGTCCAAGCGTCGAGGCCGTTGGTGATGGAGAGGTGGAAGCGAGAGGCAAACCAAGTGCCTTTAACGAAGATGGCTTCGGTTTGTTCGGGTTCGGAGGTGTTGGGCACTTCCAGTTTTAAGCATGTGTGCCTTGGAGAGTCCATGAATGGTGAGAGAGTGAGAGAGAAGCCCTCTGGTTAGGCAGTAGTGTTCTCTTGAAGTTTTGAGAGAGAGAGGGAAAAGCCCGTAGGCTTCCCGCTTTGGGTTTTACAAGAAGTCAACGGTCAACCAGACTTCCCTATGAGAAATGTTTGTTGTATTAAAAACTAGCGATAACCCGTGTCTGAAGGCACTGTGCAATTCAAAAAATTCGAGCATTGATCGTAGACTTGAAAAAATAAGCAATAACCCGAAAAAAAATTGTCAATCAAAAAATAGAAAAAGAAAGAATTCATTGGCATTATTTGTACATATACATGGAACTAAAACTACGCACACCAATATTGAGAAATTAAACAAATATATAAAAGCAACTATAACTCATTTACATAGAGGCAAAGATATCAATGGTAAAAGAAAAACACACTACAAACACTAATATTAGAATAGCAAACAATTGAAATTTCTTCAAATCACATTGGTGACAACAAATCACACTATAGTACTGCATCAATTTCTCTGTCAATCCAATTATCTGTTCAAAAGAAAAGAACCCAACAAAATTTCTAGTTGATAATCTCATAAAGAACCCAACACAGTATTATGTGTGTGTGTTTTAAAAGTAGTCAAGGATGTGCTTTAAGCTTACCTAACATCTGTTCTTGTCACTCTTGAATTTGAACAGTTACGATGGATTAAAATTCACATAATATATTTGAGGCATATCAACTCACAAACAACGAATTCAGAAAATAGATTTGATGACTTGGAACATCAATCCAAGTATCAAATTTTTAGAACCAATTTCAGAAGTGCTCCTGATATATTCTCAAATTAGCAACTATAACGGATGGTCGTTGCACGAAAGCTCAAGTCATACACCTAAGTTACTTTAGAGTAACATTTAAAGTAATATGGGCAGTTTCATATTATAGGAATCAAAACTCAAATTCACAAATTGTTGAAATAATCCACTGATGCACAATAGAACATTTCAACATAAAATTACCTTCTAATTTTTCCAAATTCTTCGTCGTGCTCCAAGTTAAGACGAACTTGACAAACTGATTTTTTCAAGTGTCAGCATGTAACAACACCAATAGTTGTTTTCAATCAAATCAAATAATCGCAAACCTAGATTAATTTCAAGGAATTAAAAAAAATCAAAAGCAGACTCATAAATGAAAACCCATTATATAGGCTGGGCAAACCCATTTGTTGAATAATTGCCTTAAAAAATCAAATTTGACAAATGTGTGTGTTGAAATATTTCTTTATTCCGGTCATGTTACCTTCGGGGATAAGGAGAGGGTAGTCGCCCAAAACCTTCTTTTCCATGTGCCTATTCAAACTTATATTTTCAAAAAGAAAACAAAAAATATCATATTCAAACTTAAAATTCACTTAAAATAAGATAATCTAAGGAGCAACAATATCAACATTTTGAGTACACACATCAAAATTTATATAGCATCACAAAATTCACCTCATATTTACATAAGATGTCACTAATCAAAAAAAAAAAGAAATAGCAACAAAAGTACACGCTTGTATAACTTGTTGCAGAATATAATCGATCAAACCTAAATCCAAAAGAACTTCAACAATTTTAAGAATCAATTAAAAAAAGTTCAAACATAAAAAATATCCAAATAGTCCACTTGAAAGGCTTTGGCATATACTATGCAAGTTTAAGCTAAATGCAAGCAAGATAAAAGAAAGCAATTGAAATAGACTTAGTCATGTGAACTTATATGTCATGGATCACACCTAGGAAACACGGATACGGATACGTGACACGGGTACGATACGATACGGATACGGCGATACGGCAAAACTTAAAAACACTGAATACGGGTATGGCCAGAATACGTCTATAATAAAATATAAATTATGAACTTTTCAATAATTCTTTAACATTAGTAAGTAAAACTATGAATTTTTCCCATGAAAAGGATGTAATATCGTCTCATTATGATATGTTCGAAAAATGAGCATGACCAATTGAAGGAATCATAACCACATTTAACTAGTTGGTTTTACAAGTATTTATTTTTAAAAGTATAGTGTAAGTGACTCATTTTTTTATTCTCTCTTAACATGTAATAATAAATAATACTTAATAAACACTCGTGTCTTCAAAATAAAATGGAATTTTGTTTATTTTTTATGTTGTATGTGAACTTCAAAGAAGGGGTATAGCTTAAAATTGAAAATTGTACATCTTGCTCCATGTTTAGAAGTATCTGCGAAGTATCCACATATTTTATTAATTATTGGATACGGATGATGCGTATCCGATATATATCATCGAGTATCCAATGAATATCGTATCCGATACGATATCTAATACAAGTACGTCAACCTTGACAAAGTATCCGTGCTTCATAGGATCACACCCATCATCATCATATCGTCCTCAATGTAGACAACCTACCATCTCTATGTTGATCCACAAAGTTCGCCTTCAGGTTCCAACATGTCCTCTAATTTTCTTATCAAATTCATATACACATCCAATTGTGTCAAATCCATTGTCCTCCCAATAGCGTTCACTTGTATGTTAACTTGAATAAAATTAGAACAATATTCCATCAAAATGTTTTCATTTGGACCAAAATGCCAAATAACAAAAATATTAAACAAATGAAGACATATTTCCATTGAGGCAAAACAACAAAACACTCAATTGAGAAAAAGGGGGGAGATAAGAGAGAGAGAGGAGAGGAGAGAGAGAGAGTAAGAAAAAGGGGAAAGAGAAAGAAGGGATCAGTGGGGATATATGGTATATGGTATGTGTTTGTTATAAATAACCCGTGCCTAAATACATGGGTTATTGAAAGATCAACACTTATTAGAAGAATGACCAACCTAAGTTTTCTAGACAACAAAACTCGTATCAAACCTGTCCAAGTTACAATCATATCACCACAAATAATTTACTAAGGACTTCTTATACATATTGCTAGACAGTTTACTAAGGACTTTTTTTAAGCCTCAATAAATAAAAAACATAAGAGCAAATACAAAGCAATGAATAATGGTTATAATTATCTGATTCTTTGTAAATAGGAAAAATTATAACACCCACAAATAACAATTAGGTTGAACTGCTTCTTGTTTTATTTAGATTAAACAATCAATTTTTCACCCAAATCAATTTTTACATAATAATGCAATAGTCTCCTTCCAATTAGTACAACATCAAAGAAGCTAATACAAAACACTATGATGCAAGCATTAGAATTCTACATATACCTCGTAGGCCGAAATCTATTTATCATCGAAATGTTATCCTACGATCAAAACCTACAATTGGCTCGCCAATTAGATCATCAATCAATCAAGAATTAATCGGCAACAATTTCACTTGAGACTGTGTAACTGCGTAACAGAGAGAGAGAGATGCAGAGAGGCCGCAGTCTTTGACAGTGAGCAATGGTGAAAAAAAGATTTGATATGATGGAATTTGGGGGAAAAATATGCATGGGATAAAATTCAAGTTCCTTCCTGGTTTTGAGAGGGATGTTAGTGACCGTTGGATGAGTCTATTTAAGACCGTCAGATGGACTTATTGAAAAACATACAATCACAAAAAGATAAGATTCACACAAACAACTAAGGCAACCAAATTTAACAAAATTAACTAAATCAACACAAAATTAACCCAATTGAATGGTGAACTAACAAATGTGAATAAGCTAGAAGGATTCAAAAGTAGTGAATATAACAAAGATTTGTGAGTTCATTCAATTGAACGGTGAACCAATCAAACTAAGCAATGGTGCAATAATATTACCATTTGCGATTACCACCTATCAGATGAGTCGAACATAACCACAATCACACTTAACAAATGCAATTAATTAAAACTTTTAGATATTCAAAGTAAAAAATAACCCCAAAAAAAAAATAGTACACACACATGTACAAGATTATAGAAGAATAAAACAGTGAATGCACATTCCAGAGTATCTTGTTCTCAAGTTCTTAATGGCATCAAAAAGAATAAATCAAAAGCCAGAAATCTAATAATGCTCTAATTCCTATTTATGTAAGCAATTATATGTTTTATCACTACACCTAAAAGGTTACGTCATGTCAATGTTCTCCAAATTATATACTCATTAATAAAAATAAAGAATTATAATATCTAAATCATATATATTCAAATTCACACTGTACACATACTTATTGACTAAATTCACAAACCAATAACATGCCACATATCATCAATGCTTTAATTTTTTTAACACATTCATTAAAAATTCAACATAAGCATCAACTCGCCCAACCCTTATACCCAAAAACACCACAACACCAACCTATCACCACCACCCCTACACAAAACCATTAACATGTCACCACCATCATTCTAAGATCATAGAACTTAAGTATCTCAAAACAAAAAAAAACCCCTTCAAAGTCGAACCAAATTTTAATATACAATTACATGTGGTATTACATGTGGTGGTGGAGATAGGTATAGAAGGCTTAGAATGAAAAACGAACACACTTTCACATACCTTGAACTCCAATTTCATTCAACTAACAATGCAACTCCCAATAAATTCCTAAATAGACAATATCAATTTCATACATCATCAATTTTCAAATGGGTATGGAAGCAATCGACATACTACCACGAATTAGATAGTAGAATTCATCTATTGAGTCTAATGTTATGTCATAATTTATTTGGGATTGTACATAAAGTCGTCGTTGTAGTAATTGAGGAGTGTTGTATGCATGAACATCATGTTTTGAAGTTGATGGGTGCACTTGACGATCTGCACAAGATTGGTTTTCAGCTTAATTACCCTTGTTATAGCATTCTATTGGCTCACTTAGCTAAGTTAAATATGGGTTTATCATCATTTTCGGTTTATAGGAGAATGGTAGATGATGGGTTTGCTCTTGGTGTTATTGATTACCATACCAGAATGTAATAAATGCTTTATGCAAGAATAGGTTTGTACAAGCTGCTGAAATGTTCTTTTCAAGAGTTTTGAAACTTGGGTTTTTGTTGGATACTCATATCTGTAACTCTTTGGTGTTGGGTAATTGCAGGTTAGGTGATCTCAATGAGGCCTTTCTAGTGTTTGAGAAAATGTCTAAAGATGATGGTTGTGGTGTCAAAGGAAGAGATGAATGAAAAGGGTTGCCACCCAAGTACTCATACCTACACTGTCTTGATTAAAGTTATTTGTGATGTAGGATCCACTGATAAGGCTTTTGGTTTGCTTGATGAGATGGTCAAGAAGGGATGTAAACCAAATATTCACACATACAGTATTGATAGATAGACTATGTAGAAAAGTAGTTTCTGCTTTTGAGCTTCTTGGCATGATGGAAAGGAGGAATTGCAAGCCCAATATCCGTACATTCAATGAGCTTATAGAAGGGTTATGTAAACCCAATAAACCTCACAAAGCAATGGACCTTTTGAGAAGGATAGTTGACAATAGGCTATGGCCTGATGAAGTAACCTACAATATTCTGGTTGATAATATTCTGGTTGATGGGTTTACAGCTCTTATTGATGGATATTGCAAGACAGGTAAAACTGCCAATGCCTTGATGCTTTTTGAGAGAATGGTCAAGAACAGGTGTTTGACTACACCTCATGCTTTCAACTCATGTCTTGATATTCTCAGTAAATAAATTATGGTCAATGAACAAAATACAATGTTTGGAAAGATGCTAAAGTACGGCCTAATTCCTTCTGTGGTAACTTATACCATATTGATTGATGGGCTTTGCCAAGTAGGTGATACTACCCACTCCTTGAACGTTTTAGATCTTATGAAGCAGGCGAATTGCCTCCAAAATGTATATACATACACTGTTGCAATCAATGGCCTCTGCCAGAATGGTAGAGTGGAGGAAGCAGAGAATCTTCTGTATAAGATGTCCAATTTAGGAGTCCCTCCAAATGACATCACTTATATTGTATTATTGCCAACTAAACAATCATGTCTACTGTGCACTACTTGCCGGATTTGAGTTCTATCAAGCTATGAAGATTGGATAGTTGCATAGAAGCTTGCTTTGGTCAGAATAATAAATTGAAACACTAAACATCAACTGAAGTTCTCACAACAAACATTTACAAAAACATATATGAAACAAATACAAACAATGGCACATTAGATTTCATTTAAAAATAAAAATAAAAATAATAATACAATATTAAGTTTTTTTACATAGCAGATGAAGAGAGCACACCAACAGTTCTGAGTGACCTAGAAACACAAATCGTTGCAAATTCACATAAAACAGCTCCATAATCATACAAAAAATGAAAATTTCATACACATGAACTATATATATATATACCCTAGTTCTCAAATCGAACGAATGGATAGATTGGAAAGATAGATCTGAATTGAGAAAGGTAGAGAAAATGAATAATATTTGAAATAGAGACCAAATTAGGGAAGAAAATTCAGAGTACCTAATTGGTGTTTGAGCCGCGGAGTGTAGCAACGAACAGAGAAGAGGGATCAGTACACGGATGAGCAGGCGCTGCAACTTTGGGTTTTGCGATCTGCTTTGGTCAATTAGATTGCGCCAGGTGCGTACGATACACAGCAGATTAACACAGAGAGAGAGAGATACCTGGGAGGCAGGTGGGTGGCGGTGTCGCTGGGGGCGATGGTGGAGTCGGTGGAGGAGGCTTAACAGAGAAATATTTTAGAAGTATCAGTTTAGTATTAAAGAAGTATTTTAGACCATTTTTATCCAAATTTAAATTTAGATACAATGTTGAAGATGCTTTAAGAGTTACATCACGTCAACATTATTAAATAGTGTTTTAATAATAATTCGCCAAATAGGAATAATGGATCCCACTCAGTTAAATAACTACTACTCAATGTAATATAATAATCATCCATGTAAAAAAAATGAAAAAAATGATATTTGTACTTAAAAAGTTAACATGATTTGTTGACTTGATAAATCACAATTATTGAATAGGTAGTGAATTCCAATAAATATTGAAACCCACAACTAAATCAAATGGCAAATTGGTAATGATTGATCAAGTCAGTTTTTCAAATCTGTATAACATTGCTCAAAACAAATGGAGGCACTTTATTCACTTGTTTATTTAACGTTGAACGATTACATCGTGTGACAATATTGAAGTAATATAACCGTTACACTCAATTTTAACTTGTGAAATAAGGCAAATTGTGAACATTTGTTTTCAAATTTTGAGGATAATCCCCAAATTTTTTGAGGATAATCTCCAAATTTACTCTTATTTAAATTTTAATGAGCACTCTCAAAAATTACTCATAACGAACATAAACCTTTGAAAGAATTCAAGAATTATTGGAATATGGATAACAAATCGGGATACACCCAAACTTATAGTGATGTTGGTTTCGTTTTGGTTTTTGTCATTTTAAATCTATATTGAGATATATAAAGTGAGAATTCGAATTTAGTATGTTGGTGTTTAAATAAACAATATAGAATATCGTTCATATTAAGTTATAATGTAAAAACTCTTATATTTTAGTGTTTACAATATCATTTCTCAACTAATTACATAAGAACCCTTGACATCGTAAGAGTCATATAAACCCTCTTAGCTTTTGTGTATTGTAACAAAAATTCCCATTCACAAGTTAAAATTTTTAAAAATTACCTTTTTAAGAGATATTACACATAATGCTTGGGAATTATTCGTAATGAACATAAACCTTGGAAGGTTTTTTACAAGCTATCATAATAAAAAGAAGTAGATTATGATTCAAATCATTTGACAATTTGTTATACTAATTTTATTAGATGCCGGAATATTCTCCAAATATTTATTCGAATAAAAATCAAGAGGGCACAAAAGGAATGGGAAAAGCTACAAGCCCAAAACCTCCGACCCTTCTTTCTAAATGGGGGTGCCTGGAGCACCTCATCTTGTCATTTCATCATTGCTCATTTCCGTTAGGCCGAAGTGTTTGGCATTTCCTTCTTCGCGCCCGTTCACGCTTCGCTGACCTATCACGTGATAAAGATAAGAAAGTACGAAAGAATAGTAAACGGAGCACACCGCATAAATATTCTAAATATGAGAAGTCCCCCTTGGATTCGAGAAGAAGGAAATGCAGAACGGAAACGAAACGAAATAAGGCGTTTTTAGCTCTAGTTTCGGATGAGCTTCCCCCAATTATGTCTAGTAATAGAATAAGGCAGCTTGCTCTAATCAAGACTCCACTTTTTTCTCCGTCCGTGGAGTGTATGAATGATAGAAAAATAATACAACTGAATGGTTTTTAGCCCAAAAAATGGCACTTATAGAAAATTCTCCAAACTTTTTTTGTGAAAAAAAATAGTGGTTATGTAAATAAGTTTTAACTGTATTGGGCGCTTGGTAGGTTTTAATTGGGTTGGTGATAGAGATTTACATCATTGGTTTTCAAATCATCGTTTTTAAGAGATTGTTTACATACGAGTAACGCAAGTGAAGATGGTGGTGGTAGAATTGATGGAGTCAAATAAATGATGATATTTTTTTTTTCTATAAGAAAAAAAAATAGGTTGAGAGATGAAACAAAGAGAGAGTTAAAAGAAATCAAGGGAGTGTAGGTCAGTGACTACAAGTGAGGCAGCCATGACTTTAATATAAGTTTCATTCTTTAATTAGTCGGAAAGAACAAAGAGAAATTTAGAGATAAAATCTCATTGCGACTCTTTGAGTAGAATGAAATGTTGAATCTCGAACCATAACAAATGTATACATCTATACTACTAATAAAAGTACCTTAAGTGAAAAACTTTTGATTTACTATTTTACCCTTATAAAGAAGGTTAAATACCACACTATATTTTCATAGTTAAATATCTAAATTACAATCATATTCTTATGTATTGAATCTCCAAATTACTCTCTAACATCTCTTTTAATTATCTATTATCTTTATATAAATATCAATATCTATGAAAATTTTTAATTGATTACATTACCATTAAAAAAATATATGAATCATTATAAATTTCAATAAAGTGTTCAAAAATTTTATCAATAGATCATTAATCTTTTCAAATATATGTATATATATATATATGTATGTATTTTTTTTCCATCTATACTACTAATAAAGAATGAATTTTTTGCCTTAGTATGAAAAATTTTTTATTTAATATTTTATTCTTATAAAGAATTTTAAATACCACACTATCCTTCCATAATGAAATATCTAAATTACCATCATATACTTATGTGTTTAAATCTTTAAATTACCCCTAACATCCTTTTAATTCTCTATTTACTATATATAAATATCAGTATTTATGAAACTTTTTAATTGACTATATTACCCTTAAAAAATATATGCATCACTATAGTTTTCAATAAAACATTCAAAAAATCTTCAAAAACTTCATCAATCTAATATTACTCATTTCAAATATTGAGATAGCATTATACTTACATATGTGTATATTTTTTTCATCCAAAATTTCAGTTAATATTTAAATGATTCATATACAAACAGTCTATTAAGTTTTGGATAGAAGTGATCACGTGCTGGTCACATGATATTATCTGACGGAATGGTACACTTCTATCAAAAAAATTAATGAACCGTCTGGTTATGGACCATTTAAACAAGAATTAAATATTTTAGCAACCAAATTGATAAAAAAAACGCATATTTTAAAGACCAAAAGTGTTATTAACCCTATATTTTATCCCTATTAACCTAACTAATTCTTAATTATGGTAAGCATTAATTAGAATATTAACAATTATTTTTATTTTATTCAATGAATTATAAGATGAAACATAATCAAATAAATTTTAAATGAATTATTTTTATCTTTTTTCTTATAGTTAGAATAACGTATCTTTGGGAACAAACAATATATTTCGAATTCTATAGTATAATACGAACAATAAAAATATAATTTTGATAAACTTGAGATAATATTTATTGTAGATACACATATACCTAATACTTTTTATTAATATTTTGTATACAAAAATTATTCACGTACAACGCACGTAGTGCATTGCTAGTTCAAGTGATATATGAGTTCGAATTTGAAAATCAATATTTTCAAAATAGGATAAAAAAATTATGTGGAAACTACTAAGATTTGGATCCTCTGAATTTCCAAATTTATCAATTTATATCAAACATAATAATGTATTACTACATTTATTAAGAATAGTGGGTTAGTGAGACTCATGAGAATCTATTATTATGGCCCAATGAAATTAATGATAGATACCGCTTTGTGAAAACTTTGTTTTGTTTTGTATTTTTGAAGACAAGGGTTCAAGTCTTTTGAGCGACAAAAGCGTGATTGGTTGGTAGGGCGGACCTCAATTGCTTGAACGAACCGTATCAAGTATTTGGTATGGGTTCGAATCCCCACCGAAACGCAAGTCATGATTTAACTGGTGTACAAGTTGAGGGACGGAGGAACCAGTTCATGCACTCAGGATTTGCTCTTGGTTCTACTCAAACTCATGAGCCTAAGCGACATAAATGCGTCTCTACTCGCCGATGACAGATCAAAGGTTTTCTCCGTTACCAAAAAAAAAAAAATTAATCATAGATGATTCAAATTGATCAATTTTTTAAGATTTGAAATTGAGATGTCATTTTAGCACTAACAACGAAAGTCACCACAAAAGTTATGGTTGCACGAATTAAATATTATAAAGTATCCGCGTCGTTTTGTCAAAATTAAGTGGATGTTAATGTAATTTTGACGAAAAGTAGACTTTAAAAAATAAAAAGTTACCAACCATCGATATGCATAAATGCGAAACAAATTCAGCAATCCACTACTTCGCATAACTTTGTGGCCAGAATACAACACGTAACTACAAACCAAACCCAAAATGATGGTTCAGAGAGTCTCTCTTCTTCTTCTTCTTGTTCATCTTCCTCTGTTCTTCTTCCGTGGCTTCCCAGCAATCTTATCTCTCCGTGATGAAGAAGACCCAACAACCAAAACCATGGAGGATTTTTCTGGGTACCCAATTCATGAACCCCAATTCCCAAACTCTGTTTCTTCAATGTCAGTGGACACTCACAGTCTGCAAAAACAGGTAATTGAAGTGATTGTGTGTTTTTTTTTTCTGTGTATGCTGAACTGGGTATGGTGGTCAGTGGTCTGAAATTGGCTGTTAATATTCATTTCAGCTCTTGAAATCGTAATTACATTGCTTTGTAGACAAGGGTTGTTTACTTGCGGAAAATTTAACAATAGAGTGTTTGATTTCCCATTGAGATTATTCTATTTTACAGAGATTTTAGTACAGTTTATAGTCTTTTATTATTTTTATTTTTCGTTCACTCTCTCTTTAGACAGAGGGCTTGGGAGGAGTTTGGTGAATTCGCTTTTGAAACGCACAGCAAAAAAATGTCTAGGTGCAACGAAGAATCAATCTTTGTGGACATTTGGACGGTTTTCCTTCTGTAATTCATGCTTGAATAATTAAATTCAATGAGGGAATTAAAAGACCAGATAATCATTAAATGCTGATTTATTGCCATAGATTTTTTTTTTTTTTTGCTGCCGCTGGTTTGACAATTGGCCCTAATATTAGTTAGGATCGGAGTGAGATCCCCTCCAATAGATTTTTTTCTCCATTTTTTCCTTCAGAGA
Organism: Ilex aquifolium; assembly: GCA_951799425.1. Lineage (NCBI taxonomy): Eukaryota > Viridiplantae > Streptophyta > Magnoliopsida > Aquifoliales > Aquifoliaceae > Ilex > Ilex aquifolium. The sequence goes on from OX637401.1 coordinate 27,599,205, forward strand.
TTTTATTTTTTTTTGGGGAGGGGAACTTGAACCCTTGACCTCAAGAACGTAAACCTTCACAAGATAAGGAGTACCATTGGACCAAGGCTGGTTGATAACCTACCATGAATTCAACGAGACCTGAGTAATGCATGGTGGATGATCTATCAAGGAGGAAAATGGAGAAAAGAAAAAGTATTGAAGAGGATCTAGATACATTGGGAATTGGAATGTGTTGCCAACGAAGGAAAAATTAAGATAAGATGAAGGGTACTATTGTCTTCGAATACAATATTCTCATTCTTGTTAATTGTTGCACTTTCATCCCAAACTTAAAGGTAGTGAAGTGTAGGTTCTAAAATACGAAAAGTTAAGATTTCACTGGCTCGAACCACATGGGAATAAGAAATGATTTAGCCTCTCTTTTATTTGTAGTGATGTCTCAAATTGCATGCCCAGCTTCTGGTAAATTGATGTACCAATGGTTTTGAAACAGAACAACTATCTATAATTTGGCAGCGATACTTTTCAAATTAAGAGCTTTATTGATGTTGATTATTTTTACATTGATAGGAGTCAATAGAAGCTACATCATTCTGAATTAGACATTTTAAGCAAGATGCTGTGTTACGATCCCACATCAATAAACAATAAAACTAGATGTATGCAATGGACTGATAAGATTTGCGAAGGACAGCCAAACAGTCCCTGAGATATAACTCAAACAAATTTTACATGTGCCCGGAAGCTTGTAAACAAAGGACTATTTTTTTTATCCAAGATTGATTTTCCGATTTGGTCTTTTTTCAGATTGATGAGCTGTCAACTTTCTCGGATACACCTGCCCCATCAGTGACGAGGATACTATACAGTGAGAAGGATGTTTTGGCTAGGAGGTATGCTACAGTTTAAGTTCATCATTTGTGCTTAGGTCTGATACTAGATCTCTAATTGTGATCAGAAGCTATTCTGATTAGTGAAATGGAGTCATAGTTGTCAAATTAAATTGACTAGTTCCACTTTGACTAAAGGCGGAGTGATTACTTCCGATATTCTGCCATAGAATAGTCTATAACTTAATGAGAGGGTTTCCACAGATGTCATCTTCACTTACGTTTCTTTTTTTTTATTCTACGTAGTGTTTAATTTCTCATAATGTATGTTAGGTTTTACTTTTTAAAGATTTTTCCACTGGACTTATGCTTGCATGCATGCACCTTTTAAACAATTCCATCCTCGTCCAAAAAGCCCAGCATTATCTGCTACAAGTATCTTGCTCAATATCCTAACTTTTAGTCAAATTGGAACCTGTAGAGATATTTGACGTTATGGTCAGGCATGGTTTGAGGTTATTGCAGCAGTTTATTTTGTTGCAGTGCATTGATATGTCTTATGTTTCTTTGTCATTCTTATATTTTTGTGCCATTTTAAATTGCAGGTATGTCAAAAACTTGATGAGACTTTCTGGTCTCTCTGTCAGAGAGGATTTTGTCGGGAATATATTTGGTCTGTGGTGAGTTCATGTTTTATTGTTATGTTTTGTCTGATGGCTTTGATACTGGGTATAGAGTGCTATTTCCACTGTCCTTTGAAGGATTTTTTATTGTGGTATACATGACATTTAACATAAATTCATTGGGTTATGATTGACCACATTAAAAGCAGTTCAATGGGCTCTTTGAAGCATCTGAAACAAAGTTTACAGTATTTATAGGGTGATTTAAGGTTGCGAGAAATGGCATTTGTTGCGTTGATTGAAATTTGTGCTGGGTTTTTTTTGGTTTTTAGTTTTTATGTCTTGGCCGCGGCTTATTTTCTTTTCCATTCCATTGTGAAGAATGCACATGTAGTCAAATCCACTGAAAAAAAAGGAACTAACTGTCGTTGTTTGTTAAAATATCTACTTGTCAAATTGAATGTTATCAACAGTATCTATGTATCATTACTGTGTAACAAATCAATTAGCTGATGGATGTTAAAGAAAAGTAATTACTGGCATTCGAAACAGATAGACCTGATTTTTTTTCCCAGTAATACTGTAGATTGCATACAATCAGGCCTCACATATGCAGACCTCTCGGCCTCTGGACTTTAACTGCCAGCTAGCCCGAATGAGACAACTCCTACATGATATATTTCTTTGGTGTGGCATTAAACTTATTATACTTAGTGGAGGAAATAATTTTAGGTGAGCTGCTAGAGATGTGAACACTATTTGTAATTGTACTTTGATCACATGTTTCGATGCTTCATCTGCTTTGAATGTCCATTAGCGTGCATAGAGTAGGAAGGTCAGTGTGTCAGATTCACAAATGTCATGCAGAACCATAGAGTACTTTAGGGAGAGGGGCAGAAGGAGGGAGTGGCTCCCATGCTATATAGTTGGTGGTGAAAGAGGTAAGCATATTTATTGGTGGATGGGTGCCTTATAGGCAATGTAGGCGCTTGCGAAAGATAGCCAATAAGATGTAGATGCATGTCCTGTGCATCGTCTAAGAGATGTCATTTTGCTATCTCTTTTCTGTACTTGCCTCAAGGCATTTGTCTACTAATTAGATATCAATGGTGACTTTAAGATGCGCGCTTTGGTGCGGTTGTAGTCGTACAAGCCCATGGCATCACCCTCTGGCTCACATTCCACCAAACCGCCACCAAGGTCTAGCAAGCCACCAAGTATAACAGGTGGACGTTATATCACAAACAGATCTCTAAGTAGTGCCCCCATTCAAAGGGCAGGTTCGATGTCTAAACACAGTGCTGCCATATTTTAAGTCCTGTTTGGTTTAGCTTAAGCACGTTTGGGCTTGATTCTTGGAATATTCTGTGTTCTGTTTTTGCTTATATTTATTTTGTAACTCAGAAAAATATTTTGTTGTATTCATATTTCACATGCTCTGTGAGAATTTGAATTTTATTAGAAAAGATGTTTAACTCTGATGAAAAGAAAAAGGAAAAGTTATTTTGTCAGATTTCCTCATATTTCATGCTGTTATATGTCAGATTTTAATATATTAGGTGACAGAAAGAGAAAAAGTCATCATAACCTTCTTTCCCTGTTGAGCTACCTGAGTCTTTGGGTTTGTTAGAGCATGTTTTACTGTAACATTTTGGTTGGATGCTTCCATTTTTTGTTCATTAATTTTCTCTCAGTCATTCATTACATGTCCTATCACACAGGGAGGGCTATGAACCAGAGCTCGCTCCAGTTTCTACTGGTTCTCACATTGATGCTATTCCATACTCCGGGAAGTATGATGGGGTTGTTGGTGTATTAGGTGCAATAGAAGCCATTAATGTACTAAAGAGGTACGCAGGTAGCTCAATTGTTGTAAATTAGTCTACAGAAGTTCTGAAATATTCATTTTTTGGATTTTGAATGTGCTAGCCAAGCTAGATTTCCGTGATTTGTCGTATTGATGGTATAACTTGAGAAGACTTGTCAGGCTGTAGTATGATTGATTTAGCTGTCAAGAATTCTCTAGTTGCCAGCCCGGGCTTTCTATAAAAAAAATTGATTGATTTTATGCTCTTGTACAATCAGAATTTGAGGTGGCAATGCGGGAACCCTTCCTTGGGTTGTACCAATGCAAAAGCACTCGGGCTAAATTAACCAAGATGCTGAAATAAGCAGACAAGCCTGTAGCCACACATAACATGAATTTGCATCCTTCAGAACGTGAAATGCAGCTCTACTTCCGTTCTTTCATATATTCATTTAGCTGCAAATTTCTGATTGTTGTATTGACTTGGAATTTCACAGGTTTGGCTTTAAGCCCAGAAGGTCGCTGGAGGTGATCATGTTCACCTCAGAAGAGCCTACAAGGTTTGGGATCAGCTGCTTGGGGAGGTTAGGACCACCAATGTCTTCGTGTGTTCATCTCAATTTTTTTTATAGGAATTACTGATTATGACTTGCAAAAGATTGATGGAGATAATTGCCATATTTGGCTTGACATTTCTCATATTTATCTGACATGGGCAGCCGCTTATTGGCTGGGGACGAGGCACTTGTGAAATCTCTCGATAGGACAGTTGATAATCAAAATGTAACATTCTTCCATGCCGCAAGGTCAGCTGATTATGCAAATGATCAAGAGGAGTTATCCAGTGTCTTTCTAAAGGAAGGTAGCTATTCGGCTTTTGTAGAGTTACACATAGAGCAAGGTCCTATTCTGGAAGAAGAAGGTAGGCTGCTTTTTCTTACTTTCACGTTTTCTTGTTGCATGCAACTATCTGAACACCCATGTTTTCTTCTTTTCACTTGTTAGTCTCATTCATTTGTCGATTCAGGTATTTCTATTGGCATTGTGACTGCAATTGCTGCTCCTGCAAGCATTAAGGTGGATTTTGAAGGCAATGGAGGTCATGCAGGCGCTGTCTTGATGCCGAATAGGTAAAAATTTCAAGAATCACTAGCTCACAGTTTGGGTCCTTTCCAGTTCCAATTGTTATGCAATTCTCTTAAATCAATCGCCCACCATGAATGGGACCAATTAAAATTTCCCAGCTAGTGAATTTTTTATGGAAGTGGATGAGAATTAAAATTGGAGATGATGTTTCATAATATTACAATACCTACTATATCACATTTACTTTTATAATATTCTGGTCCTGTTGCTGTCGAAGCATGGAAGCATTTTGAAGTATATGATACATCACTTGTTAATATATAACTGTCTATACAAGTTATTCCTTTGTTGTGCTTTGATCCATCATCCATACTCCATACTTCTTGTATAAATCATTTGATGTAGAAATGATGCAGGACTGGCTGCTGCTGAGTTAGCTCTAGCTGTGGAGAAACATGCATTAGAATCTGGATCAATTGATACTGTTGGTACTGTTGGTGAGCCTTTCTCTTTTTTCTCATGCATAAATAATGTTAATTGTCACCATGATGGTAAGGGCTGCAGGTTAACGAATGCGGGAATAAACAGATGTTTCGTAACGGTAATGGAAATCAGGTGTGTGAATGCCCAAAATTAAATATATGCATGTTCTAAGTCCCAATATATACAAGTATAGGTTTTTAGTGATTTTATGCTTAATTTATTGTAAGATAGGTGGCTTTGAACAATGTGATTGTCTAAACAAGCTTAAATATTTTTCTGGAACTAGACTGGCTCACTAGAAATTGATTTTATCCCAAACCTCTCATACAAAAAGGCTTCATGCGTAGATGGCCTAGGATTTGGCCTTTGTTATCTTGGACTGGTTTAAACCCACATGACTCCCTTTCTTCTCCCTTGTTGCCTCTTTCTTTCTCTTAATCAATATCTTTAAGCAACAAAACCCCCCGGTTATCTGTAAGCAACAGACCACAAAGGGATTCGCCTTCCAATCTTTTTTCCAAGAAGCATAGATGACCAAGGAGATCGAAGTTTGTGATGATTAGTACCTGTACGCATATGGACATGGACTAAAACTCGGAAAATTTGGTGTCTGTTGATAATGTTCGAAAACCTACTGGTTTTGATGCTTTTTGAGGCAGAAGAGGTAATGGATTTTGATGATAAAGAGATCTGGCTTGAAAGAGAGAGCACAAAAGTCTACTTGATGATTTGATGTTTTAAAACGACTTTCCTCCTGGGTTTAAGTGTGGATCACGGGCCATTATGGCCTGTAAAAGACCAATATTGTTGGGAAATATTGCTCCCTGCTTTTTTGTGACAGCAACTAACCTGTTACCGAACAGGCGTTACATAAAGTAAAGCCCATTTTTCAAATGCTTTCTTGCTGCATTGTGAGTGGCCCCTTTGTGTAATTATTCCAAAATTCAAGTTTGTCTCCAGTCTACTCCGTATCCCATCTAGAAGCCTGCATCAACAGGACCACCTATAGGCAATGTCCTCATGCCAAACATAGGATTCTGAATATCTGAAACCATTGGTATATAAATGAAATGCAATGGTCACCCCCTTTCTTTCCTTTTGGGTTGTTCTCCTGGTAAAATACTTCTCTTTTGCAAGGTATTCTCGACCTGCATCCTGGAGCAATCAACAGCATCCCAAGCAAATCACACCTGGAAATAGGTATTCTTGTTAATAATGAATAATTCCCATAGTTACAGTTCATACCAAGTATACAGAATGTTAGTTTTCCTGGTTCATCTGTATGGCCTGTGGTCGTTCAGGATGAAATTCACAGGAATCTTCATATAATAAGATTACTGTTCTGCATATGGCCAACAGATGAGGTTTGGCCCATCATGTACAACATAATTAAAAAGTTTCTTGAATTTTCCCTCAATTTTTTTTTTCTGTCTTGCAGATACACGGGACATTGATGAATATCGAAGAAACATTGTTATCGAGAAAATCCGTCAATCTGCTTTAAATATATCCCAAAAACGAGGTGTCAAGCTTTTGGATTTTAAAATTGTCAATCAAGATCCACCAGCCCTTTCTGAGAAAACAATAGTTAAGGCCATGGAATCAGCATCACAAGAGCTTAACCTGACTCACAAGAAGATGATCAGCAGAGCTTATCATGATTCTCTGTTCATGGCCAGGTGATTAAGAATCCCTAAATTATATATTAAACATGCATGAGCAAAGTAAAATTTGTACATGGCTTGCAAATTGAAGCTTTGTTCCAGCAATCATTGGTCAGGTATGGATGGAGGCAGGAGGATGTTATATCCTTTGTACCTGTACCCATAGAGGCAGGGGCACTTCGATTCTTGTAGACTTTCCTTTCTAACAGAATATTCATTTTCAATGCTAATGGCTTTCAATGGGTGGTTTTGGGTTATACAATCGTGATATGGACCCAATTCAGGTGCTGAATATTCCTCGCTTGGGACTGAGAGTCACCAAGTTCTTTCCCTGAAAAAAATTGCATGCTCCCGTAATTTGGCTGCTGTCTTTCAAAACTCCTCGCCTTTAAAACTACAACTGCAGCACCCTTGAGATTATTAATTGAATTACTCTTAAGATCCCATGAGTTCATCTCTAAAACTTTGTCTAATTACATGGCATACCTGGCCAACCCAGGCCATGGATATTCAATATAACAGAATGTAGTTGTCAGAGAGAGAAAATAAACTGCCACGGCAGCAGTGGTAGTTGAGCATGTTACCGTGGAGCTTCATCCTTCAAACATTGCAGTCATTTATATTAAGATTTGAATGAAGAAATAGGGATTGTGTATTTCTCCCATGTAAATGCATTTGCAATGAAATTAGTATTTAAACGTTGTGTCGCAGCCTTGTCTATCGTAATTCTGCAGCCAAATTGTCCATAGCCATAACTACATGTTAATATTCTGTGTCTATTATGTGTTACATGGAACTACATTTTCTTCTATTTTTGTTCACTTGGGTGGTCATTTACATGGGAGTATGGGACTATATTGCTTGAAAAATTGCACAATCATGTCTCTTACCCCTGCTATTTCAAATCCTTGCAGAATATCCCCAATGGGCATGATATTCATTCCTTGTTACAAAGGTATGGACTTTTTTCTTTCTTCTACAACTGCCTCCAACTTTCTTTGATTTCGTGTACACTGATTGCATTTTCTTTCATCGTACCTCTTCATATTAATGAATGTCTAAATAGATCAAATTGACTACTGATGAATAGGCTCAATTTCTATCTGGCACATTTATCCATGTACTGGTATTACAGGAGCATTCTTTGGAGGGAAAAAAAAACGTGCAGCAGTAAATAATGCCACTACGCTAATTTTATTTTATTGAAAAAGCAGTTTCAAAACTGCAAGAACAATGCTCGCCAAAATGGGAATATACCTTTATGCACACTGATCTGTTGCTAGGGAAAAAAGAAACAGCGGTTTCATGTGCACGGGCATAGGAATTTGCTAGAAACTTTGTAAAGTTGGTTTCCCAGAACACCCAACTGATGCATCTACTGGTTTTGCAGGATACAGCCATAAACCTGAAGAATTTGCCTCCATTGAGGATATAGCAAATGGGGTCAAGGTATTAGCACTGACCCTTGCCAAGTTGTCCCTACACTGATACCTGTACCACAATTCTTGCTGAAGCTCTGTTTCTAACAACTCAAACTGGTTAATGGGGATTGCTTTGCACATTATTACCTGCTCTATGTTGTTTCATGTATGATTATCATTTGTAAGTGACTAACAAGGAGTGAATTTGAAACATGTAGTGTTTAAAGATGTGAAACTGATATTTATGTGACATAACCCTGTCTAAATTTAAAAAGATCTTAATTGGCATGCAGGAAATTATGGTGGCTCTCAATACATTTCTAGGTGAAACATAAATCAGTTTGTACATGAAACTTAAAAAAGAATCAATTAATCTAAATGTAGGTCTGCACCATCCCTTCAAAGCTAATAGGTCACAATATAGGAATGATCCTACAAATACACATTTTTTGTCATTTTGGTCTTCGTTCTTGCATTTGTGTCACTTTAGTTGCTCAATATTTTCAATAAGTGTCATTTTAGTCCAATTGAAAGTGAGAGTTAGATTGCTTAGCAGGTGGTCACTGTGTCTCCCATAACCACAATTGAGGAGCTTTATTTGAAAATTTTGAGAATGACGGATCAAAGTGACATAAATCGCAGCCTTGAGTGGCCAAAGTGACTTCTATAGCATGGTTATATGTCCGTTAGTCAATTTAAACCATCACTTTCGAATGAACTAAAGTGATACGAATTGAAAATTTGATTTTGCAAAATGTATATCCGAACAGTAGTAGTTACAAGAAACATTACATGGGCAAAATGAGCAGTTAAGAGAGTTGATTTTCACGGCAGTCTAAGGAATAGAGGATGAGAGAACATACAAAATGGAAAGACCTACTTAGATCTGCTGCTGCCAACAAACACCATCTCTACCTTCAAATCCATGGTTATCTAAACATTATCAGCAGCTCTAGCAGATCTTCCTCAGCTACCTACCTTTCAGACTTAGCTACTATACAACTCACTGATCATAGAAACACACAACCACCATTATTCAATGGTGAAGCTATTTGCTGCTATTTATTTTGTTCCTTCTTATCGGCAATCTTCCAGGATGCTGTACCAGCAGTATTGGTCTTTAGTTTGTCTCCATTCTCTGACTTCATTAGCAAAATTTCAATCTGTTAAATGAATTAAGAGCAACAGAGTATCAATAAAAACACATAAAAAAATAGTCATACCACCACTGGTTTTCAAGGTTTTTATTCATCATTGTTTGTTATGAAGGTGTGTAAACACGTTTTACAAACACGTTTTACATTAAAAAACATCGGTTTAAGACATACTTTTGTGTAAACAACTTTAATTTGATAAATTTAATGATCAAATTCATGAAAACACTAAAGATTTAATGAAGTAGAATACCAACCTTAGGCTTCTGAACCAAGCGACCTTTGGCATCATCTTGGAAGTCAATAGTAGATGTCGAAACCTCTGTTTCAAAACCCAAAGACATAAATTATTTTACAGGCAATGAGAGGATGGCAAGAATTTTCAGGACATGGCTTCTTACTTTTCTCAGTGGCTAGTCCATTGCTCTTCAGAATCTCAGCAATAATCACAACAGTGGGAATTGCTGTTAACATAAAGATATGCAAAAGGTGTTACCTAAAAGAATAACCAAAGCCTTCCACTGCTAAATTAATATTAAGACCAGGAGAGAGAGAGAGAGAGAGAGAGGCTCTTCAAACATGCAATAGGGTGATAAGAAACACAGGTTTAGGGTTAGAGAAAAGGATTCAAGAATATATATACCCATTCCCAAAGCAGAGAGCTCAACATCATCATAAAGCTTCATGTACCTCTGCAACACATAAATGAGTACATTAGGAATCGAGTATAAACCAGAAAGAAAGAACTATAAAAAGTCTAATAGAAATTATTACTAGAATTAATGATAAAGAGAGTCACGACGCAATAAGCAAAACCAAATTACAGATTGTGCCCCTCAATGTACATAATCTTTGTAACATGGATCAAGAACCCAACGAAAAAATCGTGAACATGCCATTCCAATTTCCAAACCCAGATCAAGAAGACCATAAACACCCGAAAATCAAAACAAAGGCACACTGAATTTCACAGAAAATGAGAGAGAACACAGAGAGAGGGGGAGAGAGAGAGAGAGTTAAAACCTTGGCAAGATTGAGGTAGAAAAAGAGAGGCTTCTTGGTGTTGGAGACTTGAATTCTGTTCTTCTTCTGAGTCTCAGTCTTGTCATTCTTGGCAGCATCGCCCATAGCAGCGGTGGTGGTGGTGGTGGCGGCGGCTGCGACAGTGGTGTTAGTGACGTCTGCCATTGCCAGATTTCTTTCTCTGTACACTTTCTTCCTCTTCTCTTTCTCTGTCTTGTCCTGAAGCTTCTTGTTCTTGGTAGCCTCGTTTATAGCAGCAGTGGTGGTGGTGGCGGCGGCGATTGCGGTGGTGGTAGCATTGGTGTCTGCCATTGCCAGATTTTCTCTGTTCTCTCTCTCTATGGAATGTGAAGCTTTCTTTCAGAATTGAAGTTGGTGAAAAGAAGTGATCAGTCATGGAGAGGTTTATATAGGCGGTTGGGATGGGCACGTGGCTCCGTTTGGTTGGGCTATTTGTATGGTAGTTTTCTTGGCGGTTATACTTGAAGCGGCCTGGTGTCAGGCAGTTTTTGTGGTTTCTTTCTATGACGGATTTACCCTCGGAGAAATCTTGGAATGGCAGATTTGCCCGGTGGATTGGTCTCGAGTTTGTTACATCCAGTCCTATCGGTAGCTTGTTCTAATCAGTTATTCTGTGCGTTGGTCTCTAAATTTGAGTTCTGACTCTCTGAAGGTATGTTGTTCGAGTGTACTCGTAAGTATTTTGACTTAGAGTCGTGGCTATGCATTTAAAGAATATATGTAATTGTTAGGACGTTTAATGTCAGAAAAATTGTTGGATGGATGGTGAAAAGTGTCACTTACTTTTACGATGAGTGCTAAGAACTCAACCCATCACTAGTCTATGGATTTTAAAAAAACATGTTACTAGACATGGACTTGTTACCAATCGAGTTTTTACTACTCTTTTAAAATCATTTTTCGGGTAGTTATGATCAATTTATTTCCACGGTATACTTGGGGAGCATCGTTTAATTTGACATATAAACAATCAATAATCTACTATAAATGATATAGTTGTACATTAGTTTAAAAAAAAAGGAGAAGTTGAAGTCATTATTATTTGGAGAATTACATTTTGCATCTTAAAAGATTTTGAAAGTTCTCAATTTTTATGATCAAAGATTAATTTTTTCACATTACAATCTCGGTGTCATAAATTAATTTTAATGTGGCCCTCACACTAACTTTTGTTGGATTTTTTGTGGAGTCTAGTTTGTGTATTGATCCGGATGATGACTCGACCCGAAATAATGTTGCGTTTCTTTAATGAAAATTTTTCTGAGGCTTAGTCCATATAGCGAAGGCTGGGTCGATAGGTTCTGGTTGGATGTAATGGTTGTCATACTTTGTACTCCTTCTTGAATATAGTGAAATCCCTGCAGCTTCGTGGACGTAGGCAAATTGTCGAACCACGTAAATATTGTCTTGTGCGTGTGCTTGTTTTTCTTTGGCGTGTGTTTCTTCTGTATTGTTGTTTCTCACAGGTTTTGGAATTTCATAAATTTTCCCTAACAACTTTTGTATTTGATTTCGTCAATTCTTGTTACATGCGACACACGTTTGACGATAATAATAATGAAAGTTAGTGTGAGAGTCATATTATAGCCATTTTGTGATTTTGAAAGTACAATGTGAGAAAATTAATATTTAAAAGTGTGAATTAAAAAGTTTAAAATCTTTCAAGGTTTAAAGTATAATTTACCCTGGTTGATAGTCGAACGGTCTCGATTTAAGCCTAAAAAGCTCTTTTTCTTAGCCGAGCCTGAAAGAATCGAGTCTGAGTATTTGCATATAAACGAGTCGAGCTGATCAGACTTGTTTTTCAAACGAGCCTAAAAAATTATTTAAGTTCGGCTTTTTTAGAAAATGAGTTGAACCTGAACGAGCTAAAAACGAACTGAACCTTAGCCAAACTCGAGTAGCTCATCTCGATTAACAACCTTATTTGCCCATATTATTTTCTTCCAACGAAGAATAAAGGGTAATTATTTTTGTGATGTTTTCTTTCCCTTATCAGAGGAATTTCATTGATTCAAAGTAAAAAAAATTAAGGATTATGATACTAGGATTAATCATATTTAGCTTCATTCAGGATCACCATGTCCCAAGTTTAAAAAATTCGATGACATGCTTTTACTACAAAAGATTTCAAAATTGGTCGATTTCGAATCGGGTTGGATTGGAAGGATCCGGAGCTACAAGGATCTTCAATATAATAACATTATTAGTTATATCATATATGGATATTTTCCAAATATCAGGGGGGTGTCATTGAGATTTTGTCTCCTTGAAAAAGTGAAAAATAAAGATTAGTAAAAATAATCCACCCGAGACAATTTTACACTAAAGGCCAGACGGGTCTGATCCGGCTAAAAGATTCTATACTTAAACCCAAATTCGATCACAATTTCCTAATTCGACACTCTAACGCGTGTAGGGAAGAAGATACGACTCCTTGGGAGAGAGAGAGAGAGAGCTCCGTCGAAGATCAATCTCAAACCAAACCATGGTGCGTTGTTCATATAAGATCTTAATCCTTCTTCTTTTTTGCTGTTATTCAGAGTTTTCATTTATACGTGCATGTATCTACAACTGTATATGATTTTATATTTCAAGATTGAATCTGAATTGGTTGAATTCTTTTAGGTATGTATACTTGAATTTCTTTTGTCAAGCGAAGGGAAATTTAGCTGAAATGGGTTGATCTGATCGTATTTAGCTTCTAAATGATATAATTGTGGATTAGGGCTTTTGATTCTTAGGAGCATAGGTGAATTAAGAACAGTAAAAAGTTGAATAGTAGGGGCATATGAGTTTGTTAGGGCTTTTTTTTGGAGGAATGGGAGAGTCCTAGTTCCCAGATGCTTCATTACGGAATTCGGAATTTTGGATATAGAAGTTAGATCTGTAGTCAACCAAGGGTGACAAAATGGGGATTACTATGGAAATACAAGAAATAAAAGGTCGTAAAAAGTCATTACCGAATATTGGCTTTTTTCTACTGCACTGCACCCAAGTATTTATGTGAGTACATCCAAAGAAACAAAGCAAGTAGACTTTAAGTAATGCTAGAGGTTAGTTATGCACTTGCTATAACATTTTCTAGCTATCTTCAGTACTTACCTTGTTGATCATCAAAATTGAGTAGAAGCTTTGTGATAACTAGGTGACTATAGTCACTTGCACTGTATCAATGGTGTCGTGTTTTCAATTTGAGTTGTGTCCTCCTCTGAATCCAAATGTCCAGCTTTAGGGATAGACTGCCATGTGAATTTCTTTCAAACTGTTGAGACTTGGGACTCTTTGGCATTTTATGGCTTAATAATTTCACATTTAAGTATCTTATGCTAAAAAATTCTATGTGTTGGTCTCCATAAAGGATTTCTCTAGTAAGTCAACAGACTAATCCTTTCACAGGGTGATCTCAGACGATTGTTAGATGTTGGGTTCAATTGCTTTGTTTTAGAACTTCCTTGAATGATTACAATTAACGGATTCAAGGCAAGGAAAATAATAATCAAGAGATAACAAAAGAAAAGATACTTTATTAATTTTGAAAGGTTTCTGGGTTATAACAGACTAATGAAACAGTCTCTGGAACTTATTCTATTCTAAATCTAATCTAAAACCACTCCTAGAAATGCCCAAGTCGAAGTCTTTGATGGGTTTGATCGTGTTTTCTCTTTTGCAATCAATGCCTCTTTTATAGGATCTCTCCATTGACGCTTACTCTGACTTCTTTAGGTAGTTTCCCCCGGTTCCTCTCTTGTTTTAACTGTTGCTTTTGAGATATTTGGAGCCCATTAAGTATTGATAATTGTTACCTTTTCAAATTCTAGAATAACCATTTCATTCCCTCCATCATACGGCTATAACTGTCCTTGAATTTGAACAGGTCACATCGAATTCTTGTATATCCTTCTTTTGATTAAGTGAATGACATGTGACAACCCTCTTTGGCTGACTTGTTTATTGGGCAGGTGTCATTCGTTGCGCATTCACAAGAGTTGTAGAATATGGTCCAAACAATTTGGTTTCAAATTTTCTTCGCTTTTAGATGTGTTTTACCAATACAATATCATGGCTGGTATTATAAATCAGAAAACACCGTCCCTGATGCAAGTTCTGCTGAAATTTCTTAAACACGTTTCTGTGGGGTATATGGAGTTCTCTATGACCTACATAATCTGGTTCTCTGATCATTTTAGTAGTTCAAGGGTCATTCTCTAAATTTGAGGTCCAATGTTTTGGTATGTGCTTCAATCAATGTAAATGGGACAATTTTGCTTCGTGTAAACTGGTCCAAGATATTTATATCATTTTAATACACTTATCAGAAAGAAGAAAGAAAGAAGATGTAAGCAATTTATATTAAATTTATGAATATGCCCTACTAACTTTTGTGCAAAGCTACAAACGCAGCAGCAGTTGCAATATTATTTCTTATGTGTGCACTTGCCCATGTCATGGCAGTACTCCCATATCTACACATGAATTTTATATTCTTGTGAAGCTTTTATAGATCTAGCCTTTATTCTTTTTACCTTTTCTTTGTCTGATCTTTTTGGATTCAAATGCTTCATCAGACAGGCCTTTATAGAGGGTCAACTAGGACAGTTAAGCCCGCAGGACGTCATCATGGCTTATCTCAGCAGAAAAAGCAGGAGATCAAAGAAGCATTTGAGCTATTTGACACTGATGGCAGTGGTATTGATATACTATATGCTGCATAAGTATAATTTCATGTTTGTCTTGGAATTTAAATGAACTTATTTCTTTGGCTACCTTATGCAGGCACTATTGATGCCAAAGAGCTGAATGTTGCTATGAGGTAGGAATATTTTGACTGAGATATTAAGCTTAGGGGGCTGGGCTGTGTATACTAATGGGGCTGACTTGATTTGTTACAGGGCTCTAGGTTTTGAAATGACGGAACAGGTAATATCTAAATCTAAATCTTGATTAATTCCCTGGTTCTATACATGTGTGCACATCAATTTTGTCTAATTGGGAATATATGTGATTTGCATCCTTGTTTTATAATATATACACACGCACAATACACACGCACCCACTTATATATTTTCTTAGTGCCATTTTTTCTGCAGATGACAATACCTCTACAATTTGTTGCTTACGCACCCACTTATTTGCTTTGTGTAATCACATTCAGTGCGTAGTTTTCATTTTCTTTTTGTTTTTTCTTTTCCATATTGTTGAAAATATTTTCCCTGGTAGCATGGGTAAATCTCATGTGACTTTCACATTGCAGCAAATTAATCAAATGATTGCCGATGTGGACAAGGATAAGAGTGGAGCAATTGATTTTGATGAATTTGTCCATATGATGACAGCCAAGATTGGTGAAAGGGACACTAAAGAGGAGCTTACGAAAGCATTCCACATCATTGACCAAGATAAAAATGTGAGTTTTTGCTTATGTTTAATTTGCATTTTTTGGCCTTGTTCATAACTTATTTTATGTCTTTTAATTCAGGGAAAGATATCTGTCACAGACATTCGGCGTATTGCCTTGGAGTTGGGAGAAAGTTTTACTGACAGACAGATTCAAGAAATGGTTGAGGAAGCAGACCGTGATCGTAAGTTTGCATCTTTGGTTTTGTTCTAAGCACGTGACATTACATTACCACATTTGAATAGTTCTAGTTTTTGGACATCAATATTAACACCTTGTTGTAACGAAATTTGGTGGTATTCTATTCTCATCTTCTATTTATCAACTTTACCATTACCCTAGCCTTTCTTTGTCAATGACCTTTTTTTAAACCTATCACAACTAACCTCCTAACGACTTAATCATCACTAATGCTCCCTGTCACAATATCCAACTCCTTTATCACCATGGTCACCTGCAAGGATTGTATATGTTCCCATTATTGAGCTGCCTCACATAAAACCGTCCTCTTGAACTGAATTGTTATCATGCCTGATCCCAAAATAAGCTGACAGTTCATAATCACTGCAGTATATCTTGTCACTGCTATACCCTCGTCAGCCCCACCGCTGCCATCCACATCCGTACAATTGCAGAAATATCTGTCAGTAAGCCCACAATAACTCTCATGGTAATGGTTATGTTGTTAGCAATGGCAAAAGTTGTTGAACCAAATAAGGCTGGAAAGAAGATTGTTAGGCAGTTGGGGAGCGATATCTGTGGTAATCTTTGGTTGTGTTGTTAGCCATCACTCGATTGTAGAGGATGGCTGACAATATGGAGACATAATCATGACGTTTTCGTTTACTTGGTTGAGATGTGATCAAGGATGAGGTTAAGCAGTTGGCTACAGGCAGTCATGTCTGATGACATTCGCTGATGAGGGAAAAATCAGTTAGCAGTAATGCACTAACAGTTGCCAGGTTTTGATAATGGAATTGTGCAGCTTCTGGTGGTGAGTAGTGCTGACATTGCCTGAAAAGGAGGCAGCAGGGAGGCTTGTGTTGGAGATAGTTGTAACCAAAGATGCTTATGGTTGGCTAGTACTGGTGTTAGTGGCAAATTAGTTGGCCTATAATTCGTAGGTATCCTGTATTTCGGTGGAGTTGTTACCCTGGCTCCTCCAGAAACTGGCTTCCCCAGAGAAAAAAAAAAAAGGAAAAAGGAAACAGGCACAACTAACTCACAAAAACTCGCTACTATAAAGAAGTTATCAAGCTCTCTCGCTTTCATTTGTTGCTTATAGAGCTCAACTTGTCCCATTTGCTTTGTACTCTTGTAGCATGTCAGTTAATAATTCTGATAACTCTTGGAATGTTCAGGTGATGGCGAAGTTAATTTTGAGGACTTTGTCTGGATTATGAGGAGAACATCGTACGCGTAGTGGAGCTATATTTAAACTTCTGCACCATGTTAATCTCAGCTACTGGGAGATGAGATTGTTCGCATTTCTACTATATGGTTTTGTGTGGTTAATTACTGGGGCACGGAACAAGGTGACTCGGATAATTATGGGTGCCTACCCCCGAAATATGAATGGATATTTTACTTAATTTATGTTGATAATGTATGGATTGTTTTGTACTCTTTGATGTAGTTCTGCCTAAGGTGTTTTTAATCATGCAAAGGAAAGCAGGAAGAACTTTGTTCAACCTCTCAACTTTAATGAGCACCTATGCTATGATTGGCATGAGGCTAATATGAAATATGTGTGATGCCCCCAAGGCATGTTCTTTTTAATATTTTTGTTCTGTTTTGCATCTTTTAAGGTTTTTGTTTGTCAAGATGGCTGGAGACAACTCTGCATGGACTTGATTATTCACTCTTCACAAAAGATGGGACATGTTTGGCTTGATAAAATAGGCTGATAATCTTGATTATCCACATATGGTAGGTCGGAGGGAAACACGTTACCTCCAATTTTTCTTTTATCGGTGGCTTGATAAAAGAAATCTATATGGATTCTGGTCATCGAAATGGGTATCTGGGCGTAAAAAATGTGAATTGGCGAAATAGGTTTGTTCGTAACAGTTCATCTAATCTCAGTTTGAATTGCTTATGGTTTTGGTTGAGCTACTGTGGATTAACAAGCAAATTCGTGGTTTGGTTGGTGGTTTTGTCAACACTAATCAGCTCCAATGATTGGAATGAGGCTAATATGATTTATTTTAATATTTATGTTCACCAGAGATAACTCGTGTTTGAAGGCACAATGCAATATAAGTGAGAAGTAATGAATTTGAGGGAGGAGAAGTTCAATGTGAATTGTTTTATTAGAGATGTTAGTGACCATTGGATGAGTTTATTTGAGACTGTCGAATGGACTTATTGAAGTCTGCCATGTTTTATATTCTAGATTTTCCTTTATTTTTGGTGGCTTCTTTCTTTATCAAGTTAAGTAATGTTATATGGACATAATCTAGGGATCTAATTAGAATATATTTCATTGTAGTTATTGGATTAGTTGTGTATTTTAATGTCAGATAGAGTTTACTTGTAATTCAACCTTTGCCATTGATTAAGTTGCTAAATTAATTTTCCAAATTAGCTCAAAATAATGGTTTTTCTATCAAGTTGGGTGGACAAACTCAACTTCTCAAAAAATAGTTGGTTGGACAACTCTACTTGGACTTTATTATTCATAATTCACAAGAGATGAGGCATGTTTGACTTGATAAAATAGGTTGATAACCTTAATTATGAACAAAAGTTGATAAAATAGGCTGATAATATGCTAAATGTTAAATTGAGGGGTGAGCACAATTAGTTCTAGAGAAATTTTCCCAATAAAGCAAAGGACATTTCAATAAAGCATGCATCAAATTGTAGGAAAACATTCTCTAAAATCTAAGGTTTATGAACTAAAAATGCACATCGGATACAAATCAAATGCAGATCACGAGTCAGGATAGACTAAGCTCACTATCCGAAATTTTCAAATTCGAGTCTAGACCCAAATCTTGTGTCCGGAAGAATTTAATTTTTTGTTCAAACTTCTAGCCCAATTTCGACTTAGTTTAGGGTTGATTTACGAAATTTTTATGAAATACATTTTGTAGAGTTTGAATTCTTTTTTCTAATGCGGTAAGAATCAGCTTAATCGGATACCGGGATAAAAAGTAATATTTTTTCTAATGCGGCAAAAATACTAAAGTAATATTTAATTCTTTTCTTCCCAAAATTTTTCAAACATGTGTTTAAACCCCCTTTTTTTCTTCAACTTCAAACCTCTAAAACCATCTTAAGTGGTCTAAGAACACTTGAGATTCACTTTAATCAATAGCCATTTTTTATCTCATACAGAATTAAGTTCACGAAATATCAAAATTACCATCTTAACCCTCTGGACCACTACACAAATCGAAAGCATATCCCAAGGTTTTGCGACCTCTTGAATTTAATGGTAACATTATTTTGAACTAAATTTTTAAAAAAATTTACCCAATTACCCTTCTTAAGCTTTAACGTCTTGAAACTAAACTTGACCTAAAAGTCAACACGTGCAAAACTCAAATTTCATGATTATTCTTTCGACAAAGATTCAAAATTTCTATCATTACTTTAATTATTTTAGAAATAGTCTTAAGATCATATTATCTATATTTAAATCTGATATAGGGTCTTATAGTAACGAATCAAACACATTGAATAAATTTAAACACGACATGAATTCAGGATGAGATAACACGACTCGTTAACCCTCTAACTAAAACTATATATTGTATTGTTGTATTATATTTTATTACACATGAATTTGGTGTAGCAATTAACTCTAATTGAGAAACTTAGGAGAGATGATGCCCACCCATCATGTCCGTTGGCAGGTCCAATCTTGGAGGTGGGACCCATGATAAATATACCTTAGGTTTGAACATTTAATGTGTGATATAAGTAAATAAATAAATGAATAAATAAATAAATAAATAGGTCCCTCCCAATTATTCATGTTACATCTATCAAATGGGGGGCATTCTTTCTGAATACTCCAATCACCTCTCCAAACCCAACAGAGTCTCACAGCTCACACAACTACTTTTTATTATGGGCTCAACGTGATCCTAGTGGTCTGTCTCATAATCTTTGTTTCACCTAATTATTATATTTTAAATTGATAAAATAATTCTTAGAATTGCCCTCGAATTACCAACTAATCTCGAAACTAACCTCGATCTTAATGGAACGATTTTCCAATTAATTATCCTAGTGCGAGTGGTATGAAATGACTAGCACATGTTTTAGGAGGCTCAGATACCTTATAATAGTTAAAATTATTATTTCTCAAACGATAGTGTTTCTCATAAACATTTCGACCAAAAAACAAATTCACAATACAAAGAGATTGATGCTTTTTTTTCTCGTGCTCTCCTTCGACGGAGGGTTAACATGACATTATTTCAAGCATATAATCAATCAACAATTACTCATTTACCCAACAATGAAAGATCAAAGAGCAAATAAACCCATAATCCATAATAGCCGAACGAAAGATCGGACCTTGGAATTTTCATTTTGCATGGAAACGAGAAAGGTTAGGCCTTAGATCAACATTGAGATTGTAGTTGCCTTGGAGGGTCCAAACAATGAAAAAATATTGAGTGTAACGGTGACACCACATAATCTATATCATGTGGTATCATCAACCAGTGATAGAATATCAAGTAGACTTAGTGGGCTCCACTATTTTAATAAACACCAATAACTACTTTATCTAATAACTATCACGTCAGAATAGTCGGGACTTGAACTTGTTCTTGTGAGAGTATATTAGGTTATTCAAGAGAGTTGGCAAGGGCAATTTGGGGAAGATGGAAATCTAGGACAGGCTTAAATTTAAAATTAGAGGGTGTTGGAGCTTTATCAAAAGGGGTTAAAAAGGAATAATCAAATATGGGGCCTCATAAGCCTTAATTGGCGCAGAAGACCTTATCTCTAATCATATCCTTGGTTGAGACATAAACGTCTTCTGTTAAGGTGTCAAATTTGGACATTTAGTTGTAATGACTCCATAAACTATATCTACAGTTGGCCATGTTATTATTGAAAATGAAAAGGTATACCCAAGGCGTGTGGTAAATAATCATTAACAAAATTTTTATAAGATTAATTCTTGAACTCAAATTCACTACATATCTTTGAATGGATAGTGAAGTTATAGTGAATATATATGACTTGAAAAAGGCTTGACAACAAAAAAAAAAAAAATTATATCTGTAATACCCTATAAATTCAAGATACGTGTCTACATTATGAGGAGACAAATGTCAAGAATTGATAGTTTACATGATAATGGGAACCTAACGGTGTCCAACAAGATTGGTACGAACAATAGTGACAAAACAACATTCTAACGTCGTGGCAAGCATCAACACCGCGACAGGCACTCAGTGCCCGCGATAAAGCCTAGTGTTGTAGAGGGCGGGATACATCCACATCACATTGAAAAGTGGCAAAACAGACCATTGATCGAGGATGAACAAGAGTGTTACTTAAAAAGTTTGGGGGCAACTTTGACGTGACTCACCTCCCTCATTGTGGAAACAAGGCACAAGGCTGGGATTGTATATCTGATAGAATTTGTATCCTTAACATGTTGGACATCGTTGCTCGATTGACCCACTGAACTAAGATGAGGGGTCTCCACCTAGGGATAGGGTAATACGACCCTCTTAAAGGAAGAATTGAGTAACAGGGGCGGCGCGAATATGATTGCCAACTTTGGTCTGAGACAGAGTCTCGAAGGTTTAGTTTGCTCGAGTAGGCCTCCCAGTGTCTGGCTCACTACCCACAAAAGGTGTGCTTGACTAGGATCCAGAGGAACTCCTAAGAGAACTGGGGTCTAGATTAATATATGGGATAATGGGGCATGTGAATTGCTAGCTAAAATACCGAAACTATGAGGGTTTCCCCTATTGGGCACTTTTTTTTTTTATTAACCCTGGGCTAGCGATGCATCCCTATTGGGCACCGTCATGAAAGTTTTGACGAAGGATTCAAAGAAGGAATGGAGGACACTAGGTAGGAGCGCATGATCCTCTAAGGGGCTGTTTGGTATGAGGGTTTGAGAGAGGTTTGGATTATGGGTTAGGGAATAAACTCCTTAAATTCATGTTTGGTAACCCATGTTAAAGCTAGAGTTTGGAAACCCAGCCCGTTTGATGGCCCGGTCATGAAACCCACATACTTGGGTTTCATGAAATCCATGGGGGGTGGGTTTCATATGGGGGTTAAGGAGTTTAAAATACAAATGACATTTATACCCTTATATATCCTATATACCTCATATATATAAATTGGTTAAGGGGTAAAATAGTCATTTATATACAAATATATTATCATAATAATCATATATCCATGCGCATATCAAATATGGGTATAGACAATATTGAATGTTGAATCTCATCTTTGAATCTTATTTTTGGGTCAAACCCGAGTTTGGACAATCCAATCCAAACCCCTCCCAAAAAACATACCAAACAGACCCTAAAGGTCATGGTCCTGTACTGACCAGTTGTCATCATTAAATTTGGGAGTCCTTTTTTACCTTGGCTGTCGCAGTCTCCTCGGAGGTCTTGTCTAGACTACGTTTGAGGAAACGTTGCATCCGTTTAATTAATATTAAGACATGTAACTCACAGTTAATGGCCACTGGGATCGCCGCAGGTGAGACAATTGTAGGTTGGCTTGAGTGTTAGAAGATCGTGGCGGGCAGCTCGACCTGCCCAAGCACTGTACTATAAATACTCATATTACTTGCCCACTATTGAGAGATTGGATTACTACCTGGCTGTTGAGAGCATTACTCTATCCATCTATCATCTGTTCAACTAGTTGGTCTCTTCATTAATAGGTTGCTTGAGTTCTTTTCATCCAATCCATTTATTCTGTACATCCCATTCGATTATCTTTGGTATAAACACGTGTGTCAACCTCTTTTAACTCCCCATTTACAGTATCCTATTCTTGAATGTGAAAACTTGAAGTTGTGATGTTTTTTACCTACAAAATATGAGAAGAACTAACTAACAATGGAAAATTGAAGTGTACCTAATGAATTGGTATAAATTTAATTTACCTACGCATAAGAGAAATACTATGAAAACTCGAACTTATGACCAATTAAACCAACTATCCATGTGGTATCGTGAAACTATGAGACTAATGCAATACTCTCTTGGTATATTAGTATTAAATAATAATAATAAATAAATAAATAAAAATAGATATATTTGAGTCTTTTATAAATGAAAACTCTACACATGGAACTGAGCTGTCATGTATCACGGAGAATCTTAGGATTCAAAAACTTATAAACGCCGTTAAGTACGCTGGTAAACACACTGTCACTGCACATATAGAAACTCTCGCGAAGCTCCAACACGCTCGAAACACCACAGAGAGAGAGAGAGAGAGAGAGACAGACAGACAGAAACACTGTTCTTCTCACAGATCAGACTGAAAAATCGTAAGATATTTCCTCTTTTTTTTCGCCAATTCAAACCCTTTACTGTTTCTTGATCTGGTCTTTTGGTTCCTACATTGCAATGTACTTGAATTCATCGGCTCATTCTGCATAGATCTGTATAATCGTCGTTTTGTTGATTTTTTTTTTGTCGGTGGGTGCCTGTGAACAAATGGGTTGATGGGTTTATTATTATTATTATCATTATTTTTTGTGGTTTTTATGGCCAATTTGATTCGAAAATGAGATTTTTTTTGAACATTTTGTTGGAATTTTGAGTTATGTTTCAATTATAGGCCTTGTTTGTTTGAAATGAGAGTGTTCGGAGACAAGAGAAATGAATTTTGAAATCTAAGGTGGGAAATTAGGGAGGCCTTGTTGAGTTGGTGAGAAAGCAATGCATCTCTATTTTTTTTTATTCTTTTCTAAAAAAAAATTGTTAAGAAAACTTCCTCCAATCAAAGTGATAATGGATTTTAGGGAATGGTTTCTTTGTTTAGTCTCATAATTTCCATTTGCTGGCCAATTTTGGTTCCAGCAAGTCATTACTGGGCAACAGTCTAATCATAAAATAGGTGCTCTATATTTCTTTTTTTTTTTTTTCATTGTTACCATTGTTGCCTAAAAAAGGAGTCTCTCTCATTGATTACTTTTGAAATTGTTTGTCCAAATAGCAAACTTTTTTTGTCATTTTCAAGATTAGGATAAGAGAGGAAAATGTTCAAACTTTTAAGAAGAGATGCTTAGGAAATACACTTATCTGATAGTGCATAAATGAGAATTGTATTGAGTTGAATATTTTATCCCCATGTCATTTTGTAGCATGCTTGGGATTTATAGCATTCACATATTGACATCATGATTATTGGCTATTCATCATGATGAAATACGAGTTTTGTGGGAATTGCAGTAATAACTGATAGGGTAAAGGATTTAGTTGTTGGATGTTTCATAACAAATGGTATACGATGAAGTATCTTATTTAGGCATAGAAGTTGTAATTGTAATACTTGATTTAATCTTTGCAGTGTAATGGGGATGGAAGTTGCTGATGTTTGTATGGATAAGGAGCCAGATTGTGTCGTGACGTACTCCGGTGATGTTTCCCAGGATTTAAGTAATGGAAGTACTATCAATAATCAGGATGTCGCAGAGTCCTTTGTGCCAATTATTGGGGATCCGGAACCCCGCTTATTGAAAGAGGACGATGAAATAAAGGAATACGAAGTGAAGGAATGTACTACTGAAAGCCCAGTGGTGATTTCTGAAATCTCCCATGTTGAGAAATGTAAGGAGGAGCAAGATGTACTGAACTCAAATTGTGAGGCCAGTTTACCCGAGGAGAAGGTGAAAACTGAAGCCCAAAAATCAAAGGATAATAGCAAGAAGTCAAGAGCCTCTTCCAAACCTGCAACCAAATCTTCTGTTGGAAACATTCGAGCAAAGTTCACTGTTCCACGGCCTTTTGCTTTGGCAACTGAAAAGCGTGCTACATGTGGAAGTGGAAGTCGTCCTTCTGGGACTGAACCTGGTACTGTGAATAAATCAACTCAAGCAAATGGTTTGCAACACCCAGTTGCTTCAGACCAGAGTAAGGTAAGTATCCTGCATCTAAGCCTTGATTTTACACATGGTTCTCCCGTCCCTCTTTGTGCATCCATTTTTGGTGCTTGTAATTCTTGCATCCTTTAAATTTCTTGGTCAGTTCCTTTAATTGGATAGAAGGGAAAGTTTCTCCTGTTTTGTGTTTTTTGTGTGAGCTTTCTGATTAAATTGCCTGTTTTTTCATATTTAAATCGTATAACTTGTTTAAATGATGTTTGCTTTCATGTTTCTTAGTACGACCAACAAGGTAATATCTGTAGAAGTAGACAATTCTTACCACTGCCTTAGTTTAATCTCGCCTGTCCCCTCTCATTTTCCCACTCGCTGCTTCTTCATATGCATCCCTTCCCAAAGACTCTGGGAGTTCTGGATTTTTATATGGAGAACTTTTTCAGGCTGAAAATATATTGAAAACGTTTCTGAATTATCACATTAAACTATGTTGGATCAGGTGCCTAGTGATCCTGTAGCTTTTCTATTTCCTTGCAGCTAGTCTCACCTTCAGTAGCAAGGAAGCCATTGCAACCTGATAACAAGAAGCATCCTGATGAAGACGACTCATGTTCTGTTGTTTCCTCGTATCCTTTTAATGATGGGAGTTGTAGGCTTAATTTGTTTTTCTGGTGCTTTTCCTTTTGTGTTCTTTTCCCCTGGCCATGCTTTGTGAAAAAATAGTTCCATAACTCTGCGGAGAACAAGAATTATTAAGTTCAGGAAAGCTGCCACATCTGCTCCAGTTTTTAGATCCACTGAACGTGCAGAAAGACGGAAGGAGGTAATGTACAATCAATTTTTGTCTTCGAAACTTGTTTTTGAATTCTAGTTGAATCTTTAAATTCCACGGGTGGCGTAGCTACTGAGATCAATGCAATCAATTATGTCTCTCCTAGAAGTTGGTTAGCTACTTCTCATTTTGTTCTAGGATTCATCTTCTTCGTATGTCATTTGTGGCACGTGGGAAGAGCTCGTGCAGCTCCTTTTTAGCAAGGTGTCTGAAACTAAACACACCATGCAAAACCATGGACTTCTAGTTTTCATGTTTTTGCTGTCATCTTTTAGTTCCATTCAAAGTTAGAGGAGAAACACCAAGCACTGGAGGCTGAGAAATCTCAATGGGAAGTGAAGACCAAGGTACATTTCTATGTTCTTTCTTCACTGTAATTTGGTTTAGTTGGTCATTACAAATATGCTCCCCTTTTGGCGTATGCATGTCGCAAGACTTGTCTTCAGTATTTCTCTTTCACTGTTCCACCCCTAGTGCCTATTGCAGTCGAGACTAAAAAGTTTAATTCATATCCTCTTTGCCTTCATCCCTTTATGCATTCTCAAATTTTCAGGAAGAGAAAAATGCTGCTATCAAGCAATTGAGAAAGAGTTTGTTGTTTAAAGCAAACCCCATGCCAAACTTCTACCACGAGGGACCACCACCCAAGGTTGAACTAAAAAAGGTGTGCTTTGTCCTTCTTGTCATGCTTTATATACAAGCGTTTTGAGAAATTATTTGAATGCAAATCATTGTGTAGGATTGACGTCCTTGTCATTTAATTAATGTCTTAAAATTTCAGAAATTCATGAGTTTTTTTTTTTTTTTTTTTGGATTTCAGCCACCACCAACTCGTGCAAAATCACCAAAGTTGGGCAGAAGGAAGAGCTGCAGTGATGGAGTTGGGCTGTCCCATGGAGACAAAGAGATAGGAGGTTGTGGTCAAGGAACTCGTCACAGTCTTGGCAATTACAGAGCCACAAACCCTGCCGCTGCTATGAACAGGAGAGAGCGGATCAATGTCCAGAATGGTAATTTTACTTACAAATTTAAAGATGATTCCAAAGTATTGGGAGAGACAAACAAGGCAGTTTCACTTCCCCCCGAGATGAATGGACAGGGGACTATGGACATTGCTGTTCAGTCTTGAGGTTCGTAAGTTAAATGACGGGAAATCTTCAATTTCTCTTGTTTTCTTGTGACTGCTTGGAGGCATGTTTGTACATTTGATTTCCTTATGTTGCAATTGGCTGTGTAATGTTATATTTATGAAGTGTAAATTTTGTAAGTTATACCCATACATATCTATATAATGATTTTCCTTATTGAGAAACTGTATCCAAGTCCCTAAGGTATGTTTTGAAAGCCTTGTCCTTGATTATTTACAATGCCTCAAAGAACCCTATTGTAGAGAGGGCATGGTCCATTCCCAGAGGCACAGTTTTGTAGGGAGAGAGAAGATATTGTTAGTGTGTGTGTGAGGTGGTGTACGAAGGTGACTTTTCTATTTTTATTATGTATTACGCGTTTGAAACTCATGCAGGCGAAGCATAAAGTGAACACTATGGTCAAATATCAGCCCAACGTGACTAGTTGGGTATTACAGCCATTGATCTCGCGATTGTGACCGTTGTGCACCACCCCAAGTCTAGTGGGCGGTGACAACTAGCGTGGTTGGAGCCATCCTTTGAAATCTCACACCTCCTAGACTGTCATTTATATTAGACATTCTTTCAAACAATTAAATTTTTTGAAATGGATTGACAGTTACAGTTTTTTGAGAGTTCAATGAGCATAGTAAAGCTACAGCTAGCATCAATCAGTACACTTTTTTTTCCCTATTACCCAGTTCCCATTCTACTTTACCCCGTTGGCCTTGTACTCTTGTGTCTCATATTCTTTTTTTTTTTTTTCAACGGTCAGAGATGTGTAGGTCAGTTTACGTGTATCTCGACTACTCTTTTTTCCGATCCGGTCAAAGGTAAACTATCCATATCGGGACTAAGGTATTCATGAGGGATAAATTCTTCTTGGTCTGACCATAAAAATTTATTAAAATTCAAATTTAAAACTTCTGATTTACAGTTTGTGTTGTTGTTACCGCTTGAACTATCTCCTTCAATTCATCTTCATGGGAAGGAAAAGAGACGTATCTTAAACGGCCATTTCAAGTGCAAGTCCAGTAAAAGGAAATTAATTTATAAAAATTCTGATTAATTGATTTCTTGTTGAAATCGAAAAAGTTGACACAGTGCCAGCAAAGACGAAGCTAGAAATCCTGAAAAATTCAAACCTAAAGGGTCCCTCTGTTCAGGGGAGAGTACTTACTCTTCAAATAGTGACGGAAGTCATGATTAGCCTTTGATCAGACTGGAAGATAATAGGGAGAGATTGTAAACTTATTTAGTTTAAATTTTGGTAATCTTTTGGAGCGAGATCATAAAGAATTTATCTTTCATGAATATCATAATTTCAGCGTAGATGGTCAGATCGGTAGGGGTGTTCAAATTTTTGATTAGTCGCAATTTTTTACCCTACTCGATCCTATTGAACGGCTAGCCGAAAAAATCGAGTATAAATGCGGAAGAGTTTTTGGTCTTCTGATTAAATCGGGTAGGAATGCGGAATAGCTATTAATTTCCGTATTCCTACCCTACCCTACCCGCATTAATTTATTTATATATCTATATAATAAAGTAACTTACAATTCAAATTTTAAAAGATAAACAAAATGATTTTTGCTTTTCGCGGTTCAGATCACTTTAAATTTTATTTTAAAGTTAATCTAACAGTTAATATTAACACTCTAAATTTAATATGAAAAATAACCTCCTAAGGGTGAGTTTGGAGTGACTTTTTAAAAGTACTTTTTAGAAATTATTTCTCATAAATACTTTAAAAAAAATAGTGTTAAAACCGCCCCACCACCACTACCTTTACCATCACCACCACCAGTACTGCCACCGTCGCCACCATCGCCGCTGCCGCCACCACCACCGCCACCATGGTCATTGCCACCCACCACAACCATCACCGTCTCCTACCACCACCACCTCTCACCCCCACTACAACCGATACTTAAATTCATTTATCTCTCATCTATGTTTGTGATTTGATTTTGGATATGAATACAAATATGTTTATTGTTTATCATTTTTTAATACTCTGTTCCTTCAGGCACAGACAATATAACTAGTCTATATAATAAAGTAGCTTACAATTCAAATTTCAAAAGATAAACAAAATGACTTTTGCTTTTCGCGGTTCAGATCGCTTTAAATTTTACTTTAAAGTTAATCTAACGACTAATATTAACATCCTAAATTTAATAGGAAAAATAGGCTCCTAATGGTGTGTTTGGAGTTACTTTTTAAAAATACTTCTAAAAATTATTTCTCATAAGTACTTAAAAAAAAAAATAGTATTTGAAACCGCTCCACCACCACCACCACTACCACCACCGCCGCCACCACCACTACCTCTACCACCACCACCGCCACCACCACTACCACCGCCGCCACCTTCGCCACCACCACCGCCGCCGTCGCCGTCACCATCACTGCCGCCACCACCACTGTCGCCACCATCGCTGCCACCACCATTGCCATCACCACCGCCACCGTCGCCATCGCTGCCACCACCACCACCGCCACCGTCGCTACCACCATTGCCGCCGACGCCGCCACCACCACCACCACCACCACCACTACCACCACCACCACAACCATCGTCGCCGCTGCCATCACCACCACCACCATCACCGTCGCCACCACCACCACCGCCGCCACCACCACTGACATCGCCATCGCCGCCGCCGCCGCCACCACCACCACCATTGCCACCACCACGGCCCCCATCGCCACCACCACCACCGTCGCCGCCACTACCACCACCACCGCCGTCACGTTGATTGCCACTCACCACAACCATCACCGTCTCCTACCACCACCTCTCACCTCCACTATAATCGATGCTTAAATTTATTTATCTCTCTATGTTTGTGATTTGATTTTAGATATGAATACAAATATGTTCATTATTTACAATTTTTTATTACTCTGTACCTTCAGGCACAAGCAATAAGTAGTATATATATAAACTAAAAACCCTAATTCTCTAACCATATGGTTTAAACTTAAAATAATTGTTATTGTATTTGTGCAACAATTATGATGGATTGATGTTTATGCATTCTTGTGTTTTATTGTAATTGTTTTAGGTTTTAGTGTTATTGATTTATTGTATTGTTAAATTGGTGCATGTTATTTAATTGAATTGTTAAAATGATTCAAAAATTAATAACTACAAAAATATTCACCCCACTTCCTATCTGATTAATTTGGCCGGAAGTCAGATAGGAATACCAAACTTGTTCGGGTAGGGTAGGTTAAAAAAAAATTCTTTCACAAAGTATCGGGTAGGAAGACGGAAGACCATATTTCCTACCTGTAGGGTAGGGTGAACACCCTCATAGATTGAGAAGAGAATTAATCGAGGTATGTGTAAATTAACCTGGACACCCTGACAATTGAAAAAAAAAAAAAAGCTCGTGTTGACCTCAATATTGCAACCAATTCTACCTTGATTTGGACTCCATTAATGATCAATGAGTGCTAGTCTTAACTTCCTCCACCAAATTGATGACGTATGTTCTTAACTTCTACCAATCTATTTCTCACTAACTCTTTTTCAATATCTCATTTTCGAAGTAAGGACGTGTTTGGTTATGTTTTGGAACAAATGTTGTGAAAAATATATTCTGAAAATTTCTTCTAGATATGTCAAGGGACAACTGAATTACAGAATTGGATTTTTTTAAAAGGTTATGTTAAGGTGTGCACAGCCAAACGGTGTCTTAATATGTTTGAGTGAAAAGCATGGTTGGGATGGTGTGGAAAGTAAGGTCCACAACAACTCTTCTGACTCACAAAGGGATACTTCAGCTTCCACGTTATAAAGGTCCTTGGAAAACATTGCATGGCCATATCAATCAACGACTCTCTCTCTCTCTCTCTCTCTCATGGTTGAGGGGAGTGTTGTCTGGTTCGAGACCATTCATTAGAAGCACACAAGTACATCATATGAATGATCTCGGACCAGGCTTCATTCCCCCCAGCTCAAGACTTAGGCATTCTACAATGATCAAGCACAATGCCTTGGTGATCTGTTGCTCAACATAAGTGATATCAATATATATAAATACATATATATATATATATATACTTATTTATTTACTCAGCTTTTCTCAATTTAACAGCAAAAGAAGACCTTGAAGCACAGGAGGACATGCTGAGCAGCTAAGAAAGGATGCATGCAATGATATCCAGCAATCTCTGCAGGTACAAATGCCTCGTTTGGCTGTAAGTTAAAGCAAAAACATTGCTCTTGATTACCAGTAGAACTTCTGATGCCATTTTCTTGTTGCTAATATGAATATATAACTTCCCTTTGCAAGCCTTTTGAGCAACCTAGCTTCAAATTTCTTAAGCATATAGGATTAATATCTTCCATTGAACTGAACAAGTTTGAACTATAACCTGCTTTGAAGCAAATTCAAGTTGAGTTTTCCCTAAAATGAAGTTTTCCCACTGATCATCAAGAAGTTTATTGTAGATTCACAATCACAGCCCAATGCACGACTTTTCATCACATGGGAAGGATAGATTTATGCAGCTTTATCCCAAGTGCGGAGAAATTGTTCCCACGACTCGAATCAGTGACACTCATATCATAGTAAAACATTCACTTCGCTATGAAAAAGCCTACCTCTATTATAGAGTCACAATGAAGGTGGTTTGTTATGGAGAAATGTACAGCATATAGGACTTTCTCAAGGGAGGAGAGAAGTATATTCTAGAGATTTTTTTCCTTGAGCTGTAACTTATTGGTATTCTTTCAAGATATTTGATCATGGGAATAGATCATAAAGTACATTTTCCATTGAAATTGGCCTCTCTTTCTCTGCATTCACTAAATTGGTTGAACAATAGTTATGGGGTAAGTGTGAAAATATGACTAACTAAAATGAAAATGAGAAAAAAAACAAAGTTAGGTTTCAACCTTTCAGGGTGAATCTTTGTCTAATTGGACTTTGCTTGCAGGGAGTTACAAAGAATTTGAGCCAATAGCTTTTCACTTTATTGCTGCATGAGAGGGGGAGATATTCTAGTGGAGTACCAAATCAAAGTTTAGCTTTGAATTTAGTCCAATTCCACCATAAGACTGTCATCATAACATCCCCCCTAGTCTTGGACCATTCTAAACTTTTTACAACCATGTGGGTCAGATCTTACCCTAGGTGGGTAATGTGAACTTGAATAAGAAACAATACCATGTGGATCTGTTCTTTAGATATTTAGATCTGACTATTGGAGACGTATTTATATTTCAATACTCTCATTTACTTGCAGGCTAAATTTTGAGCCTAGCACGTGAAAATTCTTTTAATAATTAAAGTGGCGGAGAGATTCGAATACAGGACCTCCTGCTCTGATACCATGTTAAATAACCATCTACTCAAAAAATTGTTCAACAATCATTTACGTTAAAAACTTAAGCTATTAGAGAGGGTGTAACTTAAGTATTTATACTTCAACAACTACTAACTATAAATTCAAGTGAAACTATCAATATGTGATAAATGATCTACTAAGAAGAAAAAATGGAGAAAAAAGTATTGAAAATGGGTCTTGTTTCTACTAATATTACGCAATAGATGATCTAACTTTAAAAGAAATTGAACGAAAGTGTAATAAAAAAGATCTAAATCAAACATATTTTAAAATTCATGCCCTACTTTGTTTTAATAGTGGTTACGATTTTACCCAATGTGGGTCATTCCTTGTAGGGAAATTTAATGCTGGCATGTGGGTGTGTCCTACCATTTTTGTGCAGACACAAAGCTTGAAGATGATTTGGTGGTTTCAATTCAATGTTTGGTGTGCGCCGAAGACTACTCTTGTAATCCTTTAATGCTGAAATTTGTAGTTGTCATAATGGGGTCTTTGTTAGGGCCATGTCTGTCTACATGTGCCCACGTGACTTTTCCTTAGCAATAGAGAAGGGTAAGTGTAGATATGACTGTGATGTTGATAAGCTAGGCTGCATTAAATTGAGAATTGTCAATGGAACAAACATATAGGGCTGTTTCGTTTGGATTTCTAAAAAACAGTATCCGAAAATTATTTTTAGGAAGAGTTTTTAAAAAATGTGTTTTTGTATTTTTTTTGTCTTAAAACTTGTTTGGTTATATGATTCCAAAAACAATTGTATAGAACAGAAAACAATAAAACCTGTTTGGACAGTAATCCAAAAATAATAAAAATAATAACCCAAAAATAAATGATTTCCTTAAAAAAAATTTGATTCCAATGATCAAAATAAACATATTATACCCAAAAGCACAAACACCACCGAAAATAACCATTGTATTATACCTAACTTCAATCATATTACACCTATATTTGTGAATTTTATTGTAAATCAGTGTTTTAATCATGTAAAAATTAATTATGGTTTTACAGATTTGGAAAAATCAGATCTGTAAATCATGTATAGATTCTTAGAGAGAGAGAGAGACGTCATAGTTGTTGGTCTGAAGAAGGAGAAGGCGTCGATTCGATGGTGGGATTTCATACGTTCACCGGAGCTGCGCCTTCCACCGGATCTATGTCTTCTGGTCGTCGGTCCTGTGGGTTGAAGACAAATCTATGGTCGAGAGAGAGAGAGAGAAAGAGAAAGAGAGAGAGAGGGAGAGAGAGACGTCAGAGCTATTGGTCTGAAGAAAGAGAAGGCATTGATTCGATGGTGGGATCTCAGGCGTTCGTCGGAGCTGCGCCTTCCACCAGATCTGTGCTTCCAGTCACCGGATCTGTGAGTTGAAGACAAGTCCATGGTGTCGGCAAGAGAGAGAGAGAGGTCAGGGAAAAAGAATGCAAAAAAAAAAAAAAATGCTTTTATAGTGGTACATTAAGTGCACAGTAAACAGCTCTCGTGTTTTCTAAATTCTCGAAAATTTGTTCCCAAAATCATCCAAAACAGCCCACATACGTACTCTAATTTCTGTCCTTTTTCTTCTCAATTTCCGAAAAACAAAAGAGAGAAC
This sequence comes from Ilex aquifolium, assembly GCA_951799425.1. Classification (NCBI taxonomy): domain Eukaryota; kingdom Viridiplantae; phylum Streptophyta; class Magnoliopsida; order Aquifoliales; family Aquifoliaceae; genus Ilex; species Ilex aquifolium. The sequence goes on from OX637401.1 coordinate 27,632,667, forward strand.
ACAGCTGTCCAAACATGTTTCCTCCATTTTTTGGATTTTGAAAACAAAAAACGGTATTACAGTCACAAACCAAACAGACCCATAGTTTTCAAGTTTCATGTAACTTTTCTCTTCTTCTCACTATTTTTCTTCAATTTCATGAGAACTTAGCGGTGGGTGATGCAATTGCGTCCTAACTACCGTATTCTCGTTATGTGAATGATTTGAGTTTAAACTTTCACACGCAAAACTTTAACTAAATTTAGAGAAATGAAATTCGATTTTCCGGTCATAACTCATAAGCCCTTATTGTACAACTCAGCCCTTATTTTGATCATGAAAAACTCACTTTATGACTTGCCTCTTGAAGTTTGGACTACATCTGTAGATATTGACAGGGTTTGTTGATCAAAATGGCCTATCCGTAAAGCATTTCCTTCCTGAACAAATAGTACCTCCAATCTTTCACAACCAACACTATCGCGTAAATTTCCTTCTCGTATGTGGGATAGAATTAGACCATTTTTCTCAAATAATTATCAACTATGAGTCTTAATGATCACTATCACGTGTTGGAACTTTGTAGCATTACACAATCATTTAGGATTTGTATTTGTATATGATGGCAAACGAAATGAATCTACTTTGGTAAGGTTTATTTGGGTAAAAAGGCAAACACATTGGGTCTGTTGATTTGCAATGACAAGCAACTAAAGTTTGTCACAAACCAATGTTAACAACAATCATGTCACTCGACAAAACTTTACTTTTCTGCTCTCTCTCTCTCTCTTTCCCATTGATGTTTGTGACCATTATTTATCCGTACAAATATAAAATATATATATGAAATCATATCTTGCTGGATGCTTACATTACATCCATGCAGTGACGCACATAGTAGTTTCGTATTAGCAATAATTTCGTGTCATAAGACATTATAATATTAAAAATTGGATTTACTACATAATATTTATATTTTAAATAATAATTTATTTTTTTAATTACCCAATTTTAAATTAAAGTGAAGAGATATGTAAGTGTGGATTAATGAGATTGTTTGACATTAAAAAATGTGTTGATTGAGTTTTCTAGCATTGAAGATCGTGCAAAAAAAGTTGATGTTTTTAGATAGGAAAACAAAATTTGGGATGATTTTGTAAAATTGGATCAAAATAAATGAAGATTTGATCAATCTCGACTATTGTCGTATTTTTATAAGTTGAAAATTTAATTTACTAACTGTAATATTAGATAAATGGTCATGTCGTATTCGTATTACACTTAATTTTTATTATAATAAATTTATTTTAATTGTGAATATATATATATAGTCGGGTTCATGTTAGTGTATAAGTTGTCGATTAATTTATTATATAGGTCTTATAAATCGTAATAACCTGAATACATGAAGATTAATCCGTACTTTGTACTTGCCTGTCACTTTTTGGTCTGGTTAGCAGATCATGTTGGAGAATTGTGAAATTGCCGATAAGATACGGCTCAAAATTAATATGAAATTAAGGGGTGGTACCACTTGGTCAAATAGCGGTACCGTACTATTAAAAATGTGTGGTTCTGAATTTTTTGTTATTAAATATTACTCAAATGTGTGGTTATAAATTTTTTGTAATTAAATATTACTCACTAAAGGTGATAATTTTGTTTATAAATGTAATAACATTACCTTAAAGAGTTGTAAATCCACCTCAAGAGATTGTAAGCTCACCTCACATCTAGAGGTGGTATTTTGACCTTTAGTGCTTGTAACTTAACCTAAAATTGTTATAACTTCATATCCAAATGTAGTAATTTTACCATAAATAGTTATAACCTCGCATCAAAAAGTTGTAATCCAACATCTAAAGATGATAATTTTACCTATATAGAATGTAATTTACCCTCAAATGATTATAATCTCACTTTCAAAGATAATAATTTTACTTTCAATTGTTGTAACTTTACCTAAAGAGTTTGTACCTCACCTTTAAAGGTGATAACTTTTTCTTAAGAGTAATAATTTTGTCTTTCCAAGTAGTAACATTACATTTAATAGTCGTGATCGATCATAATTATTTAGGATCGATCCAAATACCAAAATTAATTTTTTTTTTTTTTGCAATTCTACTCAATTAGGATCGATCATACGTTTAATTAATATTATACAAATAAAATATCAATTTTTTGTTATTTTTATCAAGTATTGATATATTTCTTGTACAAAAAGAAGAAGATTTTTTTAGTAATTTTTATTATTCTATTTATTTACTTAATTTTTAGTTTATAAAAAAAAATATGAGCATTTGGGTTCGATTAAGTGATAAAAAAATTTTAAACCTAAATCTTAGAGTTAATTTTTTTTATTCTCGGGTTTTGTGAGTTAACACGAACATGACAAAATAAACTACTGGATTGACACGACTAGTGCTCGATATGAACCCGCAAATAACACGAGACGATTGTCACCCTGAATTATTAGACATGTATTAGAGTACACGATCACTCTTTTCTGGAATAGGAAATTTCTCGTATTACAAGCATCGCATAATTGATATGATAAACATATAGGAAATAATCCTATCACCTATTACTAGATTCAAAATTAAAACTTCTAACTTTTTACGGTGAATTATTAGTCAACTACTAGAATTTATCTGAAAGAGATATTGTATGTCCGTACTGAAAATTATAACTTTAATTTTAATTTTTTAACTTTAACTTTAATTATTTTTACAGCTAAGTTGTATATTTTTACAGGAAAGAGGTACTGTAGGCGTCAAAAAAGGAGAAAAAAAAGAAGAAAGAAAGGAAGACAACTTGATTATGCATGAGAAAAAAGTGGTTCCTATGCTCGATAAAGCCATCCCAATATAGAAAATGGATACTCCGACACTTTAAGAGTACTTTTTGAATTTTGGTGACTTAGACCAAACTGAAAATTTTTAAAGCATTCAACACCTAAATTTTTAAAAAAATAAAAACCTTTAAAAAGTTCACTTGAAAGCTTGAAAGAGAAATTTTGATACACATGAGAGCGTCATAAAGTTCTTTTTTCCCCACAAAAAAATAAAATAAATAAATTCATGTGGCAAATATTAGCTTGGACATAAATTTTGAGGGAAAACATAGGAAACTCGAATTGGTACCTAAAATTACCCAACTTGGTTAATGGATCATATCGTATTAACAATGTCCATGACAAGAAGAAAATCATATAATATTAAAATATGACACGACCTATTAATACGAATATGACACGAAATTATAGAGTTTGAGTTTTTTTTTTTTGCACTGTTGGGGTCTTCCTTAAGACACATATTTTGTAAATGAGTTGATACAAAACAATGTGATTAATAAACGAATCGGATACGAGTAAAGTCAATAAAAAAAAAATACACGACACAACTCGTTTATATACCGGTTATACACGATACAAACAAGACACGATAAAATTCGTTAGAAACAGATTAATAAATGAATCGGATATGAATATAGAGTACTTTTTTATACGAACCCGCTAAAACCCGATTCAAACTCATTTAACCTGACACAATTGACATGTCTAAATGGGATTAATTAAGAATCAAATCTAATTGTTTATCCACAAAGAATTGAAAAAAAAACATAACATTATGGATTTCACAAATCTCTAATGCATGTTTTTTTATACCATTGTTATTTTGCAATGCTCCATATTTAGGATTTTAACATATTAAATTGACAGGTGACCTTTTTCAATTCATGCTTAAATCACACACTCAAAATTTCTAGTCTTAAGAAATCAATTATCAATTATAATAAAATCCAAGGAAAAATGTCCCATATCTATACTAATAAGATACAGTGGAATTCAAACTTCCCAAATTAAAATCACCTATCCCAATTTAGAAAAACAGAAGAACGGCTAGGATTTAATTGAAATTTAAGTATACGATTCAGATCTCCTCTAAATCCATCTAATTATATTCAATGGCTTACAATTCATCCCACCTAAAACCCCAATCTTGCCCATTATACCTACAGACCCACGCCACCCAATGCAAACCCTCTCTCTCTCCTTTCTGTCTCCCTCACTCGCTTGCTTCTCTGCCATGGAAGACGCCAGCCCAGGTATCTCTCTCTCTCTACAAGGAACATGTCGAGGTACCCCTCCTCTCTCTCATTTCTCTGCCAGGAACATGCTGAGGTACCCCTCCTCTCTCTCTTCACACACACACACAATCGATCACACGCACACACACACGCACACACCAACACACACAGAGCACCATACTCACACACAACACACTCACATTTGGGTGTTTTGATTATTTTTGGTGTTTTCATAATTTGGGGTTTTTTTTTTTGCATAATTTTGAGTGTTTTCAATAATTTGATAATTAGGGTGATTTGGAAATTTGGGTGTTTGTATGCTTTAAATTAAATGAATGTTATAGTTGTTAGTGTTATTCATTGAATATTTGATTTTTTTTTTGCATAATTTGTGTGTTTTAAATTAAATGAATGTTTATAGTTGTTAGTGTTATTTTCATTGAACATTGGGTTTTACTTGCATAATTTCAATGACTGTTATGAGTTATTGGTGGTATTTTGATTGAATGTTATGGTTTCAAAGTTTCATGTTAGGTTTATTTTGATTGTGATTGCGATTGCGATTGGGTTTTATTTTTTTTTATGACATTGGATCTCTTGATTGTATGAAATGGGAATTGACTTCATTATTTTGAAATTGTGGATTGAAAATTAGGTTTGTGATTGAATGTTTAGGTAAACAATGTATGAAAGGATTATTTTCAAATTTTGGATTGAAAGTTAGGTCTCTTTCTACTTCTCCCTAGCCTCTATCTATGTCTCTCTCTCCACCATCAGTGGGTGTGTTTCATCTCTGTTTCTATTTGGATTTGGATGTTGTTGAACTTAATTTGTTTAAGAGTGTTTTTTTTTTTGCTCATAATTACATCATTTGTTGATATGCTCACCCCCCATTTGTTGTTATGCTTAGTAGAACTACTTTTGTTGATCATTATATCTTTAAAACTTCATCTATTTCTTGATCTTCTTATTATTTATTTTACCCAGTTTCAACATCAATTGTCAATTGCGTTGCCGCTTCAAGTAGGCCTTAATGCCTTTTGAGTCTGGATAATAAGGTGTTTGTCTTTACTTTCCAAATTTTATTAATTTCTTTGATCATTTGGAAACATTTAATTTATTGTGTAATTGTATTCTATTCAAGGGACAAACAATATGTTTGGATTTGGAGTCGGCCCATAATCGCCACTGCAAACCACTGGTAAATCAAATCCTTTTGACAAAAAAACTTTTATTAACAAGTTTTTTTTTTCTTTCTGTTTTACATTTTACTTTTTGGATAGAGTTTGTGAAAAGCAATCAAAATTATACTTTGTGAGCCTGAAAATTTCAATATAAAGGTGTGTTCCAAAATTGGGTAAATTTTCGCGTTTGAAGCTAGTTTTTTTCACTAGAAATGTAAATTTTTGCTATCTTCGTATTTATGGATGTGGATATATTGGGGGTAATGTGAGCACGCTTTTTGCACAGTTGCTAATTTGGATCGTCTTCATCATTTGTTACTTGGCAGATTTGGAAGGGCTATACACATGATCTTCTTTGTCGGTTAGAGGCTCAAGAGGTGATTCTTGGGGAAAAAAAAAATGAAGATTTGTGTTGCTTTCTTTTTCTTTCTTTTTTTTCTCTGCACGAATTTTTTTCATTTATTCCTCTCTAACTTTGCCAATTTGCATTTGAAAACTCTAGAATGAGGTAAGATGAGCTAGCTAATTTACATGGTTGCAATTCGTTGGTTGGTTGTGATTATGAATTAATAAAGATACTTAGGATTATGGAATGTGGTTTTTTTTTTTTAAATTTTTTTTAAATATGTTGGGTGGGATGAATTTGAAACTATATTTTATTTCTCATACAATAGTTTTAATGGATGTGGATTAAGGACGAATGGATGATTTGGATTAAAAATGTGAATTTACATGAGTCGAATTGGTCAAATAGGTTGACCATAGTTATTATTTGGGTTAAAAATATGAATTTATTTGGGTTGGTTTGGTAGAATTTAAGCTTGGATTCTTGGGAGTTGATAGATGGATTTTGAACTTATGTATGTTAAGAATCCCCCATACCCTTTGTCAGGCACACTACTTAACAACTAACCCTTCTTTCTCTCTCTCCACTATTTTCTATCCACTTTGTATTTTCTCTCTCCCCCACCAATCAACCCTTTATTTTCTCTATTTTTTGTCTCTCTCCTACCTCTCTTCTCAACCAATGGTGACCCACCACGGACGATGCCCAAATCCATGTATCCCCCTCTTTTTGAGTACTCTATCATTGATTTTTTGTTTGATTGATATGAATTTACTGTATACCTATTTAGTGGGTTGAATTTATGCCCGTCTTCGATAGGTTTTTATTTGATTTTGACAACTACTCTTATGACATTCATTGGATTATGTTCCTTGGATTTTAAAATTCTGTCAGTATGTGTGGGTATGTGTATGTGTATGTGTTGGCCTTTGTGACTACTACTTTCATGGTAAAATGGAGGAGAAAAGTTTGAGATTTGCCACTCCTACCCTTCTTTTCTAGCTACATCTACTTTGGCTCATTGTTTGTTAATTGGAATGTGGTGGTGTTTGATGATGTTAAAATTTTTGGAGTAGATTAAATTAAGGACATTTATGTTTGCTACTATTTTGGAGTTGCGGTAGTTGATAAATTGGTACATTAAGGGAGGATTGGGCGTGATAGTGAGTCAGCTAATTGGTTTCATCTATGCTTTCCTTTAAATACTAATCTACATGTTGATTTTTATGGGGTCTTATTTCTAGAGAAATTTTGTCACCCACCCAATCACACAAACAGAGTCCCCATGTACGAATTTTGGAAAATTTCTTAGTCTTTTGATCTTTAAATTTCTTTGTTCCTTTGTTTTTCTTCTATGGATGTGTTGAGCATGATTTGATGGACATTGGATACTCTAAATGAGAATGTTAATTTGTGTAGTTGGTCGAAGCATTGATCAATGACGTCTACTGAAGGTTGCCCTGCTACATCTTAGGCTACCCATCGTTCTCTGATTTACGTATAATATACATACTGCATCTCATTTAGTTAATCTCTAGATTAATTCTTCCGTTTACAATGCCTTTATATTCTTTTTTATATATGCATTTGCTTCTAAATGTTGGATTTTTAGTTTGTTTGTGGGATGTTGTTCTATAAGACTTGAGATTGTTGATATGATATCTCCTATTCTTTTAGACGAATGTGTTTCTAATGATGCATATTTAGGGCCGACTGCGTGAGTTGTTTACAACCATTGTTTACTCTGTTATTGGTAGATACAACCTATAGTTCAGTGAGGACTGAGGATGATGCATTGCTACTGTAGTTAGTTCAATTTTCATGTCAGTTGGGATTTTTAAGTGAATAGAATTATCTATTGGTGTATTTTTTGGTGGATTGAATGCTCTTTAACTTAATTTTCATGTTCTGAATCTTTGCATTACCATGAAGGGCTTTCTAAGGTTGGTTTTCCTTCCTGCTTTGTTGTTTAAAGCTTTCAACAAATTTAGTTATATATCAAAGTTTTGGAAGGTTTTGTATCCATTTCAAGATGGCAGGTTTGATGGAAAATTGAGTAGCCAATGTGTTTTCTTTTATTTTTTATTGTTTGTACACAATTATTATGTTTTCTTTTGCAATTTTTCAAAAAAAAAATTAGTTTAGTTAGTTTTCTCTTTCTGTGTGAAGAAAAAAAGTTTATCAAACCCCTATAATTTATGGTGTAGGGAGCAAGAAAAGAGGACAAATGATGAAGTCCAAAAGTCGTGATATATCTTTAATTCTTTATTTCTTCATTTGACGGTAATTGAGCATTAATTTATTGAAACCCAACTTTATTTGACCTTTTTAACCCACAAATGTTTAATAATTTTCTGAAATGTAGGAATACACATCTACTAATTTTTTTAGGAGATTTTCATTTATGATCTATTTTTAATGGATTGGATTTGATAGGAAATATGATGCGATTTAAATTTAAATTTATGCTGAGATTCTTTGGAGTTTGATTTGGGTCTATTTGTCTGTATTTGGATTTTGAAATTATGCAGTTTTTTTGGGGCCCCAGGGGGTGGAAGGCGATTACTAAAAGAGATTAGGAGACATATTGTGCATACCATGCATTACTTCAATTTTAGGCCTTGGTTTTGCTGAATAAACCATGAGCCACCAGTTTTGTTCTCCTTGCTTGCGTGAGAGCAATTGACTTTATGTTACCTGTTCTGCTTTGGTTTTTGGTTCAGTGTCTTTGCTTGATTGTTTGGAGGGGCTGATAGAATGAGAAAGAATTTTGAAGATAAAATTGAATTGTGATTGTGACATTGGGGGGAAATAGAATTGAATTGTGATTGTGAACTATAATGATCGTTATGTATGATTGTGAACTATAATGGTCGTTATGTATGATTGTGAACTGTGAATTTTTTGGATCTTTGGTTAGACCTGCGTGTACAACATGTGTCTGTGGCCTTTGTTATTATGATATAAAATGTTATTTTGGTTTGGATTATGTAGTGACTAAAATATGATGATGTCTTTGAATTAGTTAGAGTAATTTATTCTTTGAAATTGGTTATGTAATAGTTTGTGGTGGACAATAATATGTACAATAAGATATATAAGTTCTATAGACAGGTTGAGATTTTTAAGCTCTTATTTTTAGAAGAAATTCTGCTGAAATATTTTGAAAAAATAACGAGGGCTAGATTGATTTTAATTTTTTTAATTAAAGAAAATAAATGAAAAATTATTTCAAATGGATGAATTTTTTTAAGTTGTAAAGTGCCTTTAGGCACGGGTTATAACTAGTATACAATAAGATATATAAGTTTTGTAGACAGGTTGAGATTTTTAAGCTCCTATCTTTAAAAGAAATTATGTTGAAATATTTTGAAAAAATAACGAGGGCTAGATTGATTTTAATTTTTTTAATTAAAGCAAATAAATGAAAAATTATTTCAAATGAATGAATTTTTTTAAGTTACAAAGTGCTTTTAGACACGGATTATAACTAGTACGGTGATAAGATCCGACATATATGTTTCAAAATTTGACCTTAGGTCATTCCCAAAAAGGATTACACACTATTATCACTCGGATTTAACCCTAGATCTCAAAATTTTGTCAATTTAATGCTCTGTTTTTTAATCCTAATTTGACCCGAATTAAATCCGAGGTCCATAACTGAATCTAGACGTTTTTTTTGGAAAAGTATGACTAAATCAAAAAGTTGGTCAGCTGTCACAAAAGAACATTTTGACATTTTTGTAATAAGAACAGCTGTTATGTATATCCAAATGTAATAGCATCCTGTTTTGTAAGTTGTAACAACTAACAACCAATCCAGCTGCTAACAATATTATTGCAAACGTCCTAATATTTTTGTCTGACTTATTGATGGTGGAAGGTAGGAGTTTGACCAAATGCCAATGAGAATTTATAAATGTGGGTCCCATTAAGGTTCCAAAAAATCCAACATCTAATTTTTTAACTAATAAAAATGGGTCGTGTATACTATTTTTTTTTATTATTTTTAAATAAATAGTTACAAATCATTCAATTTAAAATAAACCATCGAAATTGATGGAGATACGATACCAATTTTGATACTGCAACCTTTATTTGTATAAATGTATTAACATGTTCTGAAATCTTACAATTTTTATGTCTTGATTAGTATAGTGTTACCCTCTAGCATAATGTTATATCTATCGTATTGACTGGATTTAGGCCTATCAGAAGCCTTAACTTAAGCTCATATTCGTTAACTCTTAACTGTCAACCGTTTTCTTGATTTGTAATCCTATTGTGTTATTTCAAATTTTTTAATTTTTTAAAATAATTTCTTTTTATTGGAGGGTAAAAGTAAATTTTTGTATTTTCTGTCATTATAAAGTAGTGAGTGAAATTGTAATCACTGACCAAAAATCAACACTAAGTTAGATCAAACAATGCTCAATGAGGTCGATTTAGAATAGATCCAAAAAAATTGAGATAGATCCTAACTTTTCACGATTGATTTAATTTTTAAAAAAATTAATATTAAATTTTATAACTCGCTCATTTAATAACTTTAAAATTATTAAATTGCAACTTTATCTTATTAATTCGTGAATTTTTTGAGCATCAAATCCAAAATTTTTTGTTTTTGAGTATCATATAATTTTCTTTTACCTATTTACGAGCCCGAATCTAACTGAGTCAGGCCCAATAAATCAACTAAACCCAAATCAGCTAAAAGACAGCCCAAACCCACTCTATCAATCTGACCCAATCCAAGATCCAAGGAGCCCGGAAAGATAAGAGCATGTGAGAGAGAGATTATTGGGATACACACTCAAGAAGATCAATCCAACATTAATTGTACTCACATTTTGTAACTATCCTCCCCGAAGAAGTAGTGCCCTCTCCCTCACGTCACCGCCTCACCATACCTATAAATTGTAAGCCATCTCCACATGAGAGGAAACATCTTGAGATTACTCAACTCAACTCTCTACACCTACACACATAGTTTCTCTCTCCTAACTAGTGTAACTCTCCCGGTTACTTTATTCATCAATAAGGACCTTCCGCCACCACTGCCATTTTCCGAGACTGGAGTAGGCCACCCGGACAAAACCACTATATATCTGCGTGTTTGCTCATATTTACTGGTTTGTCATTGATTGATTTACTTATTGTCCATTAATTACACCCGATTCACATACTCGACTGTTGATCTTGCACGAGACCAATTTGTACATCATCAGTTTGGCGCCGTCTATGGGAACGACTAAGTGTTTTACTACCTTACTACTCCATGACCATCACGACCAGGTCGACGAGTCAACGACCAGGAGACAACAACCAGGCTCCCTGGGAGGAGGCTCCGCCTCCCTTGCACTCTCGGAACCATCCGCTACGGCGACTCTCGTCGTCGGGCAACAGCTTTTACAGACCATTAGTCGCTGGTAAAACAAAACCAACAAATCATTCAGTTGATGCTCGCCTAGGGAGGCGTCGCCCCTCAGCCCGTAGGAGGATCCCCACTCCCTCCAACAGGAGAGGCGCAACAGTTTATCCTCCCTGGGTGCCAAGCAGCCCCCCACCGTGGGGCCCCTAGCAAGAATGCCCCCAGGCAACGCCAGGGTGCCTCTCGCCCAGCAGTCCCTCCTCAGCGCGCAAGAAGCTCACATTTTCCCCCTCCTCATATACCTGTGCAAGAGGGCGAAGGAGAAAACTAGTATGCTAATCATGGAAGCCGGTACAACAACCCGACGGAGGATGTCCCCAACCAATGGGACGAGAAGATCAGAGAGGTACAAAACCAGCTCGGTGATGCCCTCAACGCCATCAAGGCATAGGCGCCGGAGACTGTAGACTACCTAGTAAGGCGTACTGATACCCCGTTCATTGCAGATATTGTCAATTACCCCTACCCTCGAAGTTCAAGATACCTGCCATCGAGATCTTTGACGGTACCAAGGACCCCTTGGATCATCTGGACACCTACAAGTCTCTCATGCAACTCCACAACGTGCCTGATGAGATCACGTGTAGATATTTTCCCACCACCTTGAAGGGATCGGCTCGTCAATGGTTCGCGAAGCTCAAACCCTCCTCTATCCACTCTTTCGCAAAACTAAGTAAGTCTTTTGTCTCCCACTTCATTGGGGGGCGCCGACACCAGAAGCATGTTACCCACCTGCTCACCATCAAGCAGGACCAGGATGAAAGCCTTAGGAGCTACCTCATTCGTTTCAACGAGGAGGCTCTTCAGATCGAGGAGCCAAACAATAAGGTAGTCCTGGCTGTCTTTATTACTGGTCTGCGCTCCTCTAGCTTCATGTTCTCTGTCCTAAAAAAGCCACTATCCAGTATGCCCGAGTTGCTGTTAAGGGCACAAAAAGTACATGAACGCCGAGGATGTCACCAAGGCTAGACCAGGTGAGTCCTCCCACAGGGGCGAGAAGCGGAAGGACAACCTTGCGGACCAACGGGAAGTAGAGAACAAAATGAATAGGATAGAGAGAATCTCTACCAAGGACCGCCTTGGTCCCCCGCCTCTGAGAGAGCGGCAAGCCTTCACGCCACTCAATACTTCTGCGGAGCATATCCTGTTCTAAATACAGGGTGACCCTACATTACGCTGGCTAGAGAAGATGAAGACCGCCCCGAACCGGAGGAGCCCAAACAAGTACTGTTGCTTCCGCCGTGACCACGACCATGATACTGACGACTATTTTGATCTTAAAAGGCAAATCGATGAGCTCTTACAGCGTGGCCAATTGAGGTAGTACGTTGCTAGCAGAGGACAAATCCCGCCACCTGGCCGAGACTAGGACGACAGAGAATGCCAGCAACCCCTCAGAGAAATCCAAACAATCTCCTGAGGGCTAAGAGGAGGAGGCGACTTCAACTCCACTAGGAAAGTCTTGGCCCACCTATGGGACACCGAGTACCTGAAGATTTTATCTATCCTTTATTATTTCAGTTGATTTATTTTGTTATTTATTATTTTATGAAATAAAAATTCCACGAGGATTATTACGCTCATAACTGTCTTGCTTTCATTTCATTGAGCTTGTAGACAGCTTACAAAAGTCAGAACATGACATAACAACAAGGTTGACAAAAAGATGAAAGTCGTCATATTCTTGACGATCAACACTGCTCCCCGAGCCACTACCATCAAGGCTCTTTCCGTCATTGTCTAACCCTAGTGCCTCATATGGGACGAAGCCAGAAAAATCAATAGTAGGGAAAGCTGTCAAGCCCTTCGTAACCATCAGTAAAGGCGTTTGTAGTGGCCCTCTCAGCAGGCGCCCAACACCAGGTGCCCAGCCTCAGGCACCTAGCATTAGGTGCCCAACACCTCAAGCACCCAGCTCCTCAACGCCCTCCTCATCTCCATCTCAATGGAACAAGCTTCTGCCATGGCAGCCATCTCCCGAGTTATACGTAGCTCGGCCTTAGCTCCTGTGACCCTCTCACGGGACGTTTGCAGCTATGACTCTGCTCTCGCGTAAGTAGTCTCCTTACAAGTCTCTGCCACAACATCCATCTCCCGAGACTATATGTAGCTCGACCTCAGTTCCTGCGGCCCTCCCACGAGACATTTGCAGCTATGACTCTGCTCTCGCGCATGTAGTCTCCTTACAAGCTTCTGCCACGGCAGCCATCTCCCGAGCTGCCTCAGCTCCTGCAGCCCTTTCACAGGACATTTGTAGCTATGACTCTGCTCTCGCGCAGGTAGTCTCCTTACAAGTCTCTGCCCCGACAGCCATCTCCCGATACTATACGTAGCTCGACCTCAGCTCTTGCGGCCCTCCCACAGGACGTTCGCAGCTATGACTCTGCTCTTGCGCATGTAGTCTCCTTACAAGCCTCTGCCACGAAAGCCATCTCCAGAGACTACACGTAGTTCGACCTCAGCTCCTGCGGCCCTCCCACGGGACGTTTGCAGCTATGACTTTGCTCTCGCGCAATAGTCTCCTTACAAGCCTCTGCCATGGCAAGCAGCTCCCGAGACTACACATAGCTCGGCTCCAGCTCCTGCGGCCCTCCCATGGGACGTCCACAGCTCAGACTATGCTCTCATGCTGGTAGTCTCCTTACAAGCCCCTGTCACTGCAGCCATCTCCCCGAGACTATACATAGCTTGGCCTCAGCTCCTGTGGCCCTCCCACGGGACGTCCGCATCTCTGACTCTACTCCCGCGCAGGTAGTCTCCTTATAAGTCTCTGTCACAGCAACCCTCTCCCGAGCTGTACATAGTTCGGTCTCCAGCTTTGCTGCCCTCACACGGGACATCCACAGCTTTGACTCTGCTCTCACGCAGACAGTCTCTTTACTAGCCTCAATCTTCAACTTAACGTCTCTCTTATGAGCCAACCTCAACTGCTCTCAACAGCCACTCGTGCCTGCCTCTTTTTCACCAGATGTCTGAATGCCTCTCCAAGTTTCAATGTCCTTGAAAAAGGAAGGGAAAAGTGGCAGCCACCTATAAGCATTCAAAAAGCAAGATGAACGAAAGGAGACAGGTACAAAATCAAAGTTGATAATGCTCTCTGGACCTCGAGATCCAACCTCACTAATATCCCCGGGAGTCACAGACCTCTAAAGCCGCTCCTTGACCAAAGTCAAGTCAGAACATTGGCACCGAGCCACTACTAGAAGTAAAATAGTTATGTGAAGCTACATTTCCCGTAGAAGACCACACTGGAGTCTCAACTCCTACAACGGTATAAGGGTTAGCTCTGGTATATACAAGAGTCACAGTCTGGGAAGGAGTGGGGGCACCATCGGGTCCCATCTCTCGGGAAACAACCTAGTCATCTGACATCGACCGAAAAGCACTAGAGGCATCAAACCTCGCCCTCTTGGGAGGAAGGGAAGACACCACCCTAAAAGCACAGAGAGTTTCCACCATCGCCCATGAATGTCTGACAGCTGCCTGCCAGAACGCAGCTTCCCACCACGTCGGTTTCACTAATTTGTGCTTAAAACTCAAATTCAGAGAGATAGAAGTATTTTTTGAGAAAATTTGTTGACAAAACCGCCTTTGGAAATTTATATGTCGTAGATCTCGAAAAAAACACCCGAATTCAAAAAAAAAATCGCCTCAAACGGACAACCGAACGCAAAGTTATGGTCGTTCAAAGTTTTACCATTTTTTCATGATTTTTTGATACTCTGGTCGGCGCCCCATCACGTGCTCCTTTCTCTTGGATTTTCCCAAGCCTCCATGGCGTCGCCCAGCGCTCCAGCACCCATGTTTGGCGCTGCCCAGCACCCCTGTCTGGCGTCGCCTAGAGCCAGCACCTTGGGCGTCTGCCTCAGCACTTGGGCGTTTGCCTCAACGCCATGGCCCCTGCCTCAACTCCTTAGGTGTCTGCCTCAGCACCATGGGCGCCTACTTCAGCTCCTTGGGCGCCTACTTCAGTTCCTTGGGCGCCTTCGTCTCCTCTAGTCGCAGAAGGGGTGCTACATAGGACAGCATGGGCGTCGCCTTCTGAGTGAAAGGCGCCGCCTTGAAGCCTTACACTTTGCCTGTAACGGCGTCCACAACATCATGGGCGCCTCCCACTTTGCCTCTCACGGCGTCGCCAGCACCATGGACGTCACCACGCTCACCTCTTGGCGTGACCTGCATTGGCTCCTATTACACTCTCCCTTTGCCCTCCAATTTGCCCAGGCCTGGGAGATCCTATGACGCCAACCACCCTTGGTTTCAAGCTCATCTTCCCCATCATTTTCCCTAACCTCTTTCTCGCAATAGGTTGTGGAATACATGGGTGAAGATTCCTAAGCCCTGGGTACGAGAAAATATCCAAGAAAGGCTTCTTAGGTCCTAAGAGATGAAGCCTAAGTGAATGGAAATCTTCTACGGAGATTCAACACAAAGAGCAATCGCATTGGTGGAACACAATGGAGAAATAATTTTTACAGACAAGAATGAGAAGCCGAGGAAGCTATACCGTGGAGAAGAAGAAACCTATATGTCCAAGCTCATTCATGCCCTCAAACCTTTATTTCTTTTGCAATAAAGGCTTGAGGCATGGGGGGCAAATGACGAGCCCGAATCTAACTGAGTCAAGCCCAATAAATCAACCAAGCCCAAATCAGCTTAAAGGCAGCCCAAGCTCACTTTATCAATCCGAATCAGTCCAAAATCCAAGGAGTTCGGGAAGATAAAAGCACGTGGGAGAGAGATTATCGGTATACACACTCAAGAAGATCAATCCTACATTAATTGTACTCACATTTTGTAACTATCCTCTCCGAAGAAGTAGTGCCCTCTCCCTCACATCACTATCTCACCTCGCCAGCTTACTATACCTATAAATTGTAAGCCCTCTCCACATGAGAGGACACATCTTGAGATCTCTCAACTCATCTCTCTACACCTACACACATAGTTTCTCTCTTCTCACTAGTGTAACTCTCTCGGAGCTCTCTCCCGGTTACTTTATTCATCAATAAGGACCTCCGGCCACCGCTGTCGTTTCCCGAGAGTGGAGTAGGTCACTCGGACCGAACTACTATATATTTGTGTGTTTGCTCATATTTACTGTTTTGCCATTGATTGCTTTACTTATTGTCCATTAATTACACCTCATTCACATACTCGACTGTTGATCTTGCACGAGAACAATTTGTGCATCATCACCTATAAAGATGGTTTCGACTATATATTTAAAAATTTATAATTTTGTAATAACTCATACTATAAATTAAAGAATAAAAAATAAATAGCAATGCCATTAATTACTAAAATTTAATTTGGAGATTAAATGAATTATGATCATTCACTTAACATTCGATCTCAACATTGAATGAAGTCCAATAGCTATCCAATGTCCGCAATATATTACGTATTTGCATTAATTATAAGCAATATTATGTAAAAATAAATATTTTTTTATGTAGTATCAATAAAAAAAATTATTGTGTAAAAATTTATATCTAAAACAAAGTTAATATATGCTATAGCTATCATTTTTTCCACAATTATAATCTATATCACTATCCATATTATATCATCTATCTAATATTAACTGTTAAAAAAAATCTATGTAATATTATAGTTGAAAAATTAAAATTTTAATTTATAAAAGAACAATAATGATCAAGTTTAATTAAATTTTCACATACTTTTCATCAAATGGTATAAAATTAATCCCAAAATTCAATCTACAGACTCTCAAATATCAAACAACTCAATTAATCCACACACATCTCTTTTTTTTCTCTCCCCTACATCTCTCTTATTTTCTTTATGTTCACTTTAATTTTAAATTATATAATTAAAAAAATATTATTTATTTAAAATAAAAATATTACATTATCAATATTTAATATTTGGTATTGCAAAGTATTATCAATTATGGAGTCATTGCTAGTCTATCTAATATTACATCTAAAAAATTAAATTCTCAATTTATAGAAGTACCACAATAGTTAAAATTGATCTAATTTTTATTTATTTTAATTCAGTGGTATAAAATCATTCCAGTAATTTTTTTTCTACCAAATGTATCAACTTAATTAATACACTATCTAATGTTAAATAACTTAACTAATTCACATCTATCTTTCTTATTTTTTCTCTGTTTGTTTTAATTTTAATTTAAATAATTAAAAATAGTAATAATTAAAAATATAATAATTATACTATCAATATTTTTATTTGTGATATTAAAGAGTAATTTCACACACAAAGATTATGATTAGTTATCCACATGTAAGAGCAACTGCAACGCTGCTGGTCATTCCTTCCTTTTAGATATTGTGGCGAGCAACAATCAAAAATTCAGCTCCAACCCACTAGCCATTCTCCGCCAAAATCTAGGAGGTCTTTATCCTGGCTATATCTAGAGAGGCCAAACTACTCCCCACTTGCTGTTTGGTTCTCTCTCCCTTCAGTCGCTACTTCCTCCTTCCCTACCAGGTATGTCTTCCTTCCTCCATTCTCTCAATTTCTGCTCGCTACTACATACATTCACTACCACTCACAAAACGGCACGAACACTCACCACTCAGCACAACGACACACACATTGTCGCACAAGCGAAGCTATTGCCCCACAGGTATGTCTTCCGTCACCTTGCCAAATTGGGGTTTTATTGAATTAGATCTGAGATTTGATCAAAAAAAATTAGGTCTGAGAACCAGCAAAAAAAAAAAAAAAGAATTAGGTCTGAGATATTTCTTATGGTTTTTAGCTTTTTGTGAATGGTTATTGTCTTTTTTGAATGAGTCTGAACTATTTGGTAATTCATTTTGAGGTTCTACTAAATGGGTGTATGCAGATTTTCTATTGATGTTTTATATTTGGGTTGATGATGACCATGCCATGTTTATTTTGGGTATGCATATACGTAAACATCTATGGTGATAATATTTCAAAGAGTTTTCAAAGTTTTAAATTGACATCACTGCTCCTGTTGTTACGATTTCGGAATAAATTGACATCAGTGATATTTTATGCTTTGGATTGGATTCTATTTGAAATTTGATTAGAATTATTGTTATAATATGTTTTGGGTTGAATTCTAGGAATTGCGTATGGAACCATTTGAACATGAGTATTACTTCACCAATCTCTTGAACGACGGAACAAAGTTAGATGAGTTTAATACTCAATCAGTAGACCAAATAGGTCATTCTTCACTAATATCATCTCAAATAGAATCCACCACCAAAAAAGTTCGAGACAGCAACTTTACAGTTGATGAGGACTTAGTTTTAATCTCAAGTTGGCTTAATAATAGCGTGGATGCCGTGCATGAAAATGAACAAAAATCTAAAACGTATTGGCGAAAGGTTTGGAATTACTTCAACGAATACAAATCCCAGTCAGATTGTAATCACAATCAGGTTTCTTTGATGAATCGTTGGTCGACAATTCAACTAGCCACCAATAAATTTTGTGGCTGCTTTGACCAAATTGAAAGGTTGAATCAAAGTGGTTAGACAGAGAAAGACAAGGTATGAGGGCATTTTAATTACAAGTGTGAAAATAGAGCATTTTTCTTTTATGATACGTAGTATTATTGTACAATTTTCAGATCCGTGATGCAAAGAAGGTGTACAAGGAACTGCATAAATGCTCTTTTTCATTTGAATGTTGTTGGAATGAGTTACGGTATCAACTAAAATGGATTGAGGATTATCGATCTAAGAAGCAAAAAACAAAAGGTGGTGCAACTCCTAGCAACTCTAATCCTTCAACACCAGAATCGGTAAACAAAGGAGACGACAGTGGTTCATATGGGGGCTTGGAGAGGCCAACTGGGAGAAAGGCTGCGAAAGAGCGAGCAAGAAAGTCAAAGAGCAAACTCTCTGAAGGCGATAATTTAAGTTCAATATATTTCGTAAAACTGTTTGAAGAATTAAAGGAGGAGAAAAAGATACTGCCGGAGAAGAAAGTCGAATTCATGGAAAAATTATATCTTCAAGAACAAGAGAAACTAGCTCATGATAAAGAGAAGATACAAATCAAGCAATTGAAGGAGGAAGAGAGAACAATGTTGATGGACACGAGTGTCATGCCTCCGATTCAAGCTGAATATTTTAAGTTCTGCTAGATGAAAATCATGGGAAAAAAATGTAGTTTTTTCTTATTCATAAACTAACAACTTTTGAGTGGTAGTACAACAAAAAAGTACTGTAATATTATACATGCTTAAATATTCGTGGATAATGAATATTTAAATATTCGTAGAAAATTCGTAGCATATTACTGCCTAAAACCAATGTTATCAGAATTGGACCGGACATCGAACCGGTAGAGAGACCGGGTTAATGGTTCAATTGTTCAACCGTTGGGTCAACTGGTTGAACCGGCAGTATAATAAAAAATTAAAAAAAATTATAAAACATAAATAATTTACATTAAAAAAATATAAATATTTTCACTCTAGTTTATTCATTTTATTTTGAGTATTTTCCATCAAACATTCCTTGGAATAAATTACAAAGGGACAAGAGAGTAAATAAGACAAAAAAAGAGAACTCTAACTACAAAAGGGCAAGAGAGTAAATAAGGCAAAACAAAAGAGAATTCTAGAAGACAAAGGGCCCAACAACTCTCTTGTCTCATCTTCTGTGTTGTGTTTGCAGAGGCGTGAGAGAGAGTGAAGAGAAGAGGTTGAGGCGGTCCAGATTCCAGAAGATCGATTCTGAGAGAAAGAGACTTCCCGTTTGATAAATCAGTAGTCTGATCTGAGCTGTCTCCACTCAAGAGGAGAATCACCTGAGCCCGTCGCCACTCAAGAGAGAAGATCGCTTGAGAGTTCGCCAGAGTCGTTGCCACTCGTCTGAGTTGTCGCCTAGGAGGATTGTTGCCTGGAGGATCAATTGGAATTGAATTAGATTTCTCTCTCTCTCGAAGGATTTAGCAAATTGAGTATTTGGTCAATTAAACCGCCGGTTTACATCAAATCACCGATTCGCCGATTTTTCATAAAAATCGGTCTGTTTAATGGTTCAAAAATGGTTCTCATGCCTATGCGGTCCAACTTAAGAACCGGACCGGCTTAGACTCTGGTTCACGGTTTGACCGGTCCGACCGGCCGGTCTGGTCCGGTTCTGATAACACTGCCTAAAACATTCCATGCATAATCCACAGGTACTCGACTAGATCAGTTTGGAGTCTCGAATGAGTGTCTATGTCTCTAATGCGATGTTGGGTATGAATAAATTGGAGCAATTCTAAACTTCATTCGGATATCAATGTAGAAGTAGGAATTTCATCCGATGCATCCTAACTAAAGTACATTTCATTACCGTCTCTCTCATCCTCAACAATCATGTTATGCAATATTATGCATGCCTTCATAATATCCTTAAGCACTTCAAGTTTTTAGAAATGTGCTGGTCCACGAACTATAGCAAAACATGTTTGGAGCACTCCAAAAACTCTCTCAACATCTTTTCTGACTGACTCTTGAGCTTGTGCAAAATGTATTTGCTTATTGCCTCTTGGAGATGAAATTGTTTTTGACAGGCGTGGCCCACTTTGGACATATGTCATCAGCAAGATAATATCTCATACTATAATCGTTTTCATTGACAGAGTAATTGATCGGAGGAGCCTTATCTTCCAAAAGAAGAGTAAAAACAGAAGAACGTTCTAGCACATTTATATTATTGTGGGATCTAGGTAACCTAAAAAAGGCATGTCAAATCCATAGATTATATGAAGCTACCGCCTCTAAAATAATTGTTGGTTCATGAACGTGACCAGAGTACATATATTTCTATGCTGTTGGACAATTCTTCCATCTCCAATGCATGCAGTCAATGTTACCTAGCATCATAGGAAACCCACGTCTCTCACCGATTGCTAATAATCTCGCAATGTCTGCACTGTTTGATGACCTGACGTACTCATCAGAATAAATTGCTATTATGGCCGATACAAATCTTTGCAGACTTTATATTGTGGTGCTTTTGCCGATCCTCACATAATAATCAACAACATCTGCTATAACTCCATAGGCAAGCATTCTTATAGCGGCAGTTATCTTTTGAAGGGGAGACAAGCCAATATTCCTAAGAGCATCCTTTTTTTGGACAAAGTATGGATTATAAGCATCCACTATTGATAGAATACAAACGAAAAGAGATCGATTCATTCAAAACTTCATCCGAAATAAATTTGACGGAATAGGTAGACAATTCAACAAAATAATCGCGATAAAGTCTTTCATGCCCTTCAACTCAATTGTGAAAAATAAAAAAATGAGCTTGAATAGAACCACGACGTATTGCGGAGCTATTCTCAGTATTGAGTTTCTACATTGTCATAGTAGTAACCGCTAACATCTCCAACTTATAATCAGAGTTAGAATTATTAAGAATCATCTTCAATTTACCATCACGAGTCATAACAAAGAAATATGAGTGCAATACCAGTAAAATAAATTTGAGATATATGACCATGAGAAGGTGGAGTTCCTATTTATACATTTTCAAAAATATGATTATTGTAAAATTTAAAATTTAAAAATTTGATGACGTGGCACGATACGTCATCATGCTCCGTCATCATTATGACGCTTATGTGTTATGTCACGTGGTATTTTTAAATTATATTATTGAAAATTAGTTAAAATAATTAATTAAATAAAAAACATGATTAAAGTGAATTTAAAAAATAACTAATTAAAATAAAAAATTTAATATTTAAATATATTTTAAAGGGAAATACTATGTATCTCAAATCTCTAACCCAAAATTTCATTCCAAATGAAGGGAGACCATTGGATGAATGGGTCCTATTAACTTTTTTAAATGGGATCCACTGATCTAATGATCTTCCTTAATTTTGGATAAAAATTTGGATTAAAAATTTGAAATACATAACATTACTCTATTTTAAATAACTATTTTGATGAGCAGGTCGAGGAACACTAACGCGGAGCTTTCAACCCCAAGAAGCAAACGCAGCCATACAGAGTGTTGTATGTAACTGCCAAGTCGCCACACATCAACGGCCTCAACCCCGCCACGTCACATATTCGTACGAATCCCACTTTGCCCCTGCGTGATACAATTCTCTCTCTAGAAATCTTCATCTTCTCTCACCTCTGCCGGAGCTTCTCTCTTCCGATCCATCTAACTCCAATGGCTTGAACAACCACCACGATCTCTCTCTCTCTCACACACACACACACCGAGACAGATATAGATATACACACATATATATGTAGATCGGAAATTGTGCGATAATGGAGGAGAGCTGGTTGCATTTGATGGATTTGATGAACAAGCCAGCGGTGGTTGAAACATTTGTCGACATATTGCTATGTGCAGTGCCGATTTGGGTGGCGGTGATGATCGGGCTGGTGATCGGGTGGTCTTGGAGGCCTCGGTGGACGGGATTGGTGTTTATTGGCTGCCGGTCTAAGCTCCGGTTCGTCTGGACCGCGGTACCGCCGGGGCTCGGCGCCCGCCGCCTCTGGCTCGCCTTCACGGCTCTTTCCGCATTTTCAGTTGGTCGGAGGCTTTGGTTCAGTTTTAGAGGCAGGAAGCGCACGGAATCCGGCGCCGTTTCGGCTCTGGAATCGGTGGCGACGGGTCAGTCGGATGGGAGTGGTGGCGGCATCAAGTAAGTTTTGATTTTGAACTGTCCTTCCAAATTTTTAATTCTTTTCTTTCCTACGAATTGTTTTATGTATATTTACGTATGGATTATGTGAATTCTTATTGCATTTTAAGATTTCTGCTGGTGGTACTTGGTGGATGTGCAATTTGATTGTTGTAATCGGATGTGTGAGATTCAGGTTCTGAATTTCCGTATATTTAGTGTTTATGACTGGATTTAGAAATTTTGATGTCTGATCATATTAATTTTTCGGCACTAGTAAATTTTACGTAATAGTCTAATTGCTGGAGGAACATACTTTTGGTGTAGATTCTTCGATGGTGTATGACAGGCAGAGTGGCCGATAATATGTTCCACCGTCCATGCCTATTTAGACGTTTGAGAAGAACTCGAGTGTGCATTATTAGGTGTGGATAGCTGTATATTCATGGTGTTGCACCTTGAGTTGGTTGATCTGCTATTTGGCCAAATAAGACAGTGTAGTTGGGGGTTGAGAGAGAGAGTGAGAGAGAGAGATTGTTTATGTCATTATTTGAGGTGGTGGTGTACTCATTCACCATATGGCTTTGAGTCTTCCATAGTGATGATGCGCACACACCTTTTCCCTTGAAAAAGGCAGGAGGCCATTA
The DNA here is from genome assembly GCA_951799425.1 of Ilex aquifolium. Taxonomy (NCBI): domain Eukaryota; kingdom Viridiplantae; phylum Streptophyta; class Magnoliopsida; order Aquifoliales; family Aquifoliaceae; genus Ilex; species Ilex aquifolium. The sequence goes on from OX637401.1 coordinate 27,655,971, forward strand.
CAATCCTTAAAATTCGTGCAGTTTGAAAATAAAAGTTCCAAGATAAGTTGGTTTTTCTTCTATTTTTGTGATCAGTGAATATAAATGTTCCAAGAAGATTCTGATGTCAATGGGCTGGCAAACTCTAGTTAGGTGATATCTCAATCTGGGATTGAAGAGGTGGGACGAATGCTTAGGGCTACAGGATAGGTACTTTTTTGGAGCAATGAAATGTGTTTTCCTACTCCTGTTCTTTAATGCCAACTTCAGTATGTAAGGTTTATCAGGTTATTCATTGTGCAACAACTAGGAAGGCATGTCGACTGTTGAATGTCCTGCATCAATTCTTTTAGCAGCCTTCATTAATCACTACACAGACATAATAAATCAATGTCTAGGTGTTCGAATTAGAAAAAGTTGTGTTGGTCATTGCATAGCTTTATTCGTGTGGGGAATACACTAATTGCAATATCTCGCTTTAGAACTAAGGACAGGCGGTGGTCAAGTACGGTATGTAACGTTTATCAGGTTATCCATTGTGCAACAACTAGGAAGTCATGTTGACTGTTGAATGTCCTGCATCAATTCTTCTAGCTGCCTTCATTAATCACTACACAGACATAATAAATCTATGTCTAGGTGTTCGAATTAGAAAAGTTGTGTTGGTCATTGCATAGTTTTATTCGTGTGGGGAATGCACTAATTGCAATATCTTGCTTTAGAACTAAGAACAGTCGGTGGTATCATTTTAACATAAATAAACCTGTCATGGCCATTTGCTCTGTTCTCTTTGCACGATTTTGTGGACTTACAAATGTTGGTGTTAGAATAAACATTTATGCATGTATGCCTCCTTTCAATTGTTGAATTGAATTTTCCGTTGCTGTAGAACGTTTCTGTGATTGCATTTGACTCTCACCAGGCTAGTTAAGAAATGTTGATCTGTGATTTGTTGAGCCACTCCGTTTATAGCTCCACCCTTTTTGCAGGCAGAGTACTGGAATTTCAGAGTCAAATCAAGATATTGTTGGAGGGAATGATCTAGAACACCTATTGCATCTTCTTGAGGGGAAGGATGGTCAGATGGCATGGCAAAGTATTATGGAACGTTCCACTTCAAACATGGCATACCAAGCTTGGCGCCATGAACCTGAGGTAGAATTTGACATTGAATTTTGTTTTCCGCATTTTATGTGCTGAAAAAGTCCACATGAGAATTGTTTGCGTAGCTTTTGCCCTTGACTTTGATATATCGTCCTTTTTTTGGAAACAATTAAAGAATTATTTAAATTTGATGGCAAGGTAGCGGTAAAGGACTTTCAATTTGTATGGGCACCAAAGAAGCAATGTCCTCATGTTAAAGATACCGTTACAGAGGTCTGGGTACAGAAAAGCTGACCTGCATGCATATATGAGATTTCACAGCTTATGTGACCAGAAGAGAGATGGAAAATATATAGGTCCACTAATTTCCAAATGATACTCTATAGATTCGTTCCTTTTATCAAACAAATATCTTGTGAAGCACCCATATAGATGGCAAAATGTGAGCTCTGCTTGTTTGGATTGAATTGAGGAGGAAAATGGAACAACTTTGTTCCTAAGTTGGACTTTGGAGAGATCTGGCTCTTAGGATACCCAATAAGCTGACTCATTATGTTTGTAGGCATGCTGAATTACCTTTTTAAAAAATTTGCAACCTTCATGCTTTTTCTTGTGAGATATTATTGCAACCTTTTTCAATTATGTGTTTAGATTTGAGAATTTCATATAAGGTTGCAAGGATATTTTGGAAATTACAAAACATCTTTGTTCAGGGGATTTTGCATGGTTTCAGGTGGGGATATTTTTCTGCCTCAGGTTATTTCTGTAATGGTTGTCTTATGTCCTGTGTGCCTAGTGTTTCTTGTCTGCATTTTTATGTAATAGATATATTTGGGCACTTGATTTAGAATCTATCATTTAATTTCTCTTCTACACCTTCTCAGCTTTTGGTGTAGTAGAAAGAACCAGGTCTCCTGTAATCAATGTTGCCACAATGATACCTGATAATGCATATTGTTTATCAGATGGGCCCCATTGTCTACCGTAGTAGAACTGTCTTTGAGGATGCAACTCCAGAGTTGGTTAGAGATTTTTTCTGGGATGATGAGTTTCGGCCTAAATGGGATCCTATGCTTGTGTACTTCAAAATATTGGAGGAATGCCCTCATACCGGAACAATGATAGTACATTGGATAAAGAAGGTCTTGTTCAGCATATTCTTTGTGCATTGGTATAAATCAATTACTTTTTCCAACAGTATCTAAAGTAATCTTTCTCCTTTGTGAAGTTCCCCTTTTTCTGCAGTGATCGAGAATATATAATTGGTCGAAGAATATGGGAAGCTGGGAAGACGTTCTATTGTGTGACAAAGGTAAAAATTTCTTAACTTCAAGCAGAATTTCAACCCAGCAGCAAGTGTAATGTGATTGATTTACTATTTTATGCAGATGTTGATGAAAACTTCAACTCTGCATGTTTGTATGCCTGATGATTATTAATGTGTTGTCTATCGCCTATTATACCTTTACATGATGTCCCGCACTACATGTTTGTTAGATCTTTCTTCTTGGCCTCTCATAACAATGTAGTGATACTGGTTGTACTCTCTTTGCACTTGCATTACAAGGGCTATGGAATTTTAACAAGTAACCTGCAATGCTGTAGGGGGTACCATACCCAGGTTTGCAGAGACGTGACAAGCCTAGGCGGGTGGATCTTTATTTTTCAAGCTGGCTTATTAAGCCTGGTATGTAATGTCAGATAGTCACTGGCTATGCTTGGAACACTTTGATGGAACTAATGACTGACCTTAAGTTGTATTGGATATTGATCCTTGCGTTCTCAAATGTATGCAGTGCAATCCCGTAAAGGAGATGGGCACTCATCTGCCTGCGAGGTGACACTCATCCATTACGAAGATATGGGGATCCCAAAGGACGTGGCAAAGTTGGGTGTCCGCCATGGGATGTGGGGAACAGTCAAGAAGTTACATGCTGGCTTCAGAGCGTATGAACAAGCAAGAAAGTCAGAGGCATCGCTATCCCGAAGTGCGCTCATGGCAAAAATCACGACCAAGATTTCATCCGATGAAAGCGGGGATTCTTCAGAGCCAGTGTGTGCCGAGGAAGAGAATGGTGATACTGTAGAAGATGTTCAAAGACATGGGGATCCTGATGGAATTGATTGGAAATGGCTAGTTGTAGGTGGAACCGTGGCTGTGGTCTGTGTACTCCATACAGGAGTGATAGGAAAAGCCTTGTTACTTGGAGCAGGGCAAAGAGTTGGTCGAGTTGCTCGGAGATGAGGTGAGATCTTTAAGTGAGGACTAAAGGGGGTGTACCTTAGGCCTGTTTTAATTTTGGTGTATTTTGAATTTCTTAAATTGCATCTCCTGCCAGTCTTAGACTCTTGTCGGATTAGATTCGTTTCGTGTCAAACTTACTTAACTCGTCAAACTTACTTAACTCATACTTGACACATTCGGAATTATTTATTGTTGGGTGCATGCCATATATTATTGGTGTAGTCGGGTTCTTGCATTGTTGAGTTTTATTCGTATTGACTCATTTCTTAAACTCGGGTTCTTAGCTTCTAAGCTCACCAATGTCTTGAATCTCGTGATTTAGCCCAAGAAGTTGTCGTGAGCTATAGGTCAAGTGGCATCTGTTTCAACTGTGGCAACTTTATGTTGCGTTTGGTACACGGTAATATTTTTCAGTAGGAATGGAATGAACTTGGGATAGGAATGAACTTGACAATGGAATGAAATGCGCATTACCATTCTAATGTTTGGTAACTGTTTAGGATTAAGTGCTGAAATAGAATGACTATTTCATTCTTATGTTTGGATAAAACAAATTTTTTTATTGGAATGGAATCAACTTTGATCAAAATATCTGTAGTGACTAAAAATAAATAATAACATTTTTTTATGATTGCGATTACGCGTGTAAGAAAATTTATAATTAGAAAAAAAATGAGAATCCATTGAAAGAAGTTGAACACCTTTAAATTTTAAAAAAGTAGAAAAACAAATCCTCAAAAAATAGGTTCACAAAAAAAAATCAAACTGAAAATTATCTAAAATTGGTCACTCTTGTCAAATGAACAAACTATAGTTTTTTGTGAATTCAATTGAACACGTGCAAACCCAAAAAAAAAATTATCAACACAACTAGGAATCTTATCCAAACTTGTAATTTTAGGATGCACATCATTATTATTTGCATGAATATACAAAAAAAGGGTAAAAAACACAGCCAAAATGCAACTTAAGACGCTACAGAAACTATCTGATGGAGCAATCCAAATGGGAATCAAAAAGCGCAAAGAAACCAGTCACAAAGACAGTGCAGCATAGCAATCTAGTAAAAGTACCACTCAATCTAAGAATATCCATAGCCAATTACTTTAGACAAGTTAGTATAGATGAACAAGGCATGAACGCAGACAGACCCATTGCAGCATACCCAGTTTTTCTTTGCAAAAATCCAGTAAGCCTTCTCAACAAAACCATAGATAACAGTGTCCCATAACTCTTCAAACACTCCACTGGCTGGTGCATCAAATTGAAATCACTGTTTGTTCCATGAGATTTAGGTAGACAAAATAGCAGATGTCGAAAGCATCGACCATCCAAAGATGAAAAAACTTACAGCATTGCTTGTTGTACCCCACATTGTATAAGTTTCAGAGGAAACAATCACAAATCTTTCTGAAGATAATAAGGAAGTGACTCGAGGGCTGTTTGACATTGTTCATTAACCAACACATGGTGTAGTAATGTCGAACTGACTGCTTCATCAGGCAAGAAATTTTTATTACGCATCTCTTTAAAGAACTGCATTGCTTTGGAGATCTCATTTTCTTGGAGAAAACCTCGAATGATGATGTTAAATGAAATGGCATCTGGGAAGCAACCCTCCTCTTCCATCCGCAAGAACAATTTACTGGCCTCTGACAACATCCCATTCCTGCAGAGGCCATTGATCATTATGGTATATGTTACAACATCAGGCACCATACCTTTCTTCAAGATTTCATCAAACTGATCCTTCGCTGCTGCTATTTTACCAACTCTGCACATCCCATCAATGAGTGTGTTGAAAACTTCAATATTTGCTTCAAGCCCAGCACTCCTAATAGACCTAAATAAATCCATTGCCTCTTCGAGCAGCCCATTTCTGCAGAGCCCATTTAACAGTATAGAATATGAACGCAAATCTGGAGATAACGCACAAGTTTGCATCTCATTGAATAGTCCCTTTGCAGTTTTAACTCTTCCTGCCTGGCAGAGTGCTCCTATTAGTGTGCTGTAAGTTACAGTGGTGGGCTTCAGCCCCTTCTCATGCATTTCCTGAAAGAGGCGCATAGCTCTATCAATTGCCCGACCTTTGCAATACCCATTAATCAATATACTGTAGCCAGTAACATTCTGTTCAAGACCTCTGTTTTCCATTGACTTAAACAGCTCTGATGCATCATCCAAGCTACCTGTCAAACATAATCCATAAATCATCGAATTATACGTAAATTCATTAGGCTTCTCACCTAACCGAATCATCATGTCAAACACCATCCTAGCTTTTCCCACCATCCCCCTTTTACAGAGACAATCTATTAATATCGTAAATATTACAACATCTGGTGAAATCCCTTGTCCAACCATTTTATCAAAAATTCTTGTAGCTTCCTTCCACAAATCCAGCTGACAAAAACCATGAATCAAAGAATTATATGTTACTACATTGGCAGAAATCCCTCGGCCAACCATTTCATCAAAAAGCCTCACAGCTTCTTTCAACCGGCCTGAACTACACAAACCGTGAATTAAACAACTGTAAACAATGACATCTGGGGTAACACCTTCATGAATCATGTCGGAGAAAAAATCAAGTGCCTCATTCATCAACCCATCTTTGCAAAGAGAATCAATGATCATGCTATATGTGGGCACCTTTACTTCAAATTTCTCTTCAGTCATTTTATCAAGCAACTGAACTGCATTCAAAACCTTCCCCTCCTTACACAACCTTTAACCAAAGTACTCAATGTAACTGAATCTGCTTTCAAACCCCTCCTCAACATTATGCCAAATACACAAAACCCAGCATTTATTTCACCCAAATGACAGCAACAATTAATTAAAATATTCAGAGTACACAAGTCAGGCTCAATTCCTACCAAACCCATTTTCCTATACAATAAAAATACATCAAAATAGCATTTAAGTTTGGAGGTAGAGCCTAAAATATGATTAAATGTATCGATTGACGGTATGGGTTGCATTTGAACCATTTCGTCGAAGTACTTTACTGCATCTTTGAGCTTAATGTTACCTGATTTACACTGATCCCTCACGTAACATTCGAACCGGTTCGGAAGACCAGTAACATTCTTTCTTGAACCAGATTTTCTGGGTTCGGAATTTGAGGAGGAAATCTGAGGTGGGTTTGTAAAGAAAGAAGAGAGAGAGTTTGGGAATTTATTAGCCTTTTGTATTGCAGTTCTTGGAATAGTAGTTGGCATTCTTTTGCAATGTCAAGTTTGTATAACAAATTTATATGAATGGATTGATCTGTGCATGTAAAGACATTTAGGAGTTGTAGAGATGGAGGGTGGTGGAGCAATGGACATGTCTATTGATGATAATTTTTAGAGTCTGAACCTTCGGGCCTGTTTGTTTGCGGTATTAGATTTGGGTGGTATTAGAAATTATTTTAATTTCACTTTTATGCAACGGTATATTATATTCGGTCTTGAACTTTTATCTCATCATTCCTTTTGTTTGTTTATTCAATAGATATTATGATGGGTCTTACAAATAACCATCTATTTTATCACATTTTATATAACAAATATACTATTTTACCCTTAATATCGTCAATTCCATTTTATCCTTAACCATTTATACAAGGAAAAAATTTAAAATAATTTTAAAAAAAATTTAAAAAAATTCGGTAACACCGTACGCTTAAACAAAATATAAGGAAAAAATTCAAAATAATTTTTTTAAAAAAATTAAAAAAAAACCTGTAACACCGTACGCTTAAACATAATATAATAAAAAAATTCAAAATAATTTTAAAAAAAAAAATCGGTAACACCGTACTATTAAACATAATACAAAGAAAAAATTCAAAATAAATTTTTTTTTTTAAATTAAAAAAAAATCCGTAACGCCATACGTTTAAACATAATAAAAGGAAAAAATTCAAAATAAATTTTTTATATGTAAAGTCTTAACAAATGAGGGCATTTGTGTCAATTTGCATGTTTGTACAGTTATCTCATTTAACCCATGAAAATAATACCACCGGGTAGGTGGTATTCATTACTACCATCTACAAGGTATTATAACTACTATTCATACGAGGTTGGTATTACGACTCGAAAAATAATACTGACGGTAAAATGCTAAACAAACAAGGTATAAAGTGGATCCTACGTACTACTTCTCTAATCCCACCTCCTTACCACTCTAATCCTTGAAACACACTAGCCCTTGGAGTTTGAACATCCGCACGAAGGTGTGCATGCGGGGTGGGTTTGGGTGGTTGGTTTTTTTGGGTTGTTAGGTAACAATCTGGTAATATGTATAATTTTTCTTATTTGGATTTACTTTATTAGTATCATGTAGGGCTATTAAACAAGTCGAGTTTGAACATTTTTTTAAGCTCGTTTATGTGTAAATAGTTAAACGAGCCAGCTTGTTTACGTGTAAATTAGACTTGAATTAGGCTTAAATTCAGCTCGATTATCACCCCTAATATCATGTGAATGGTGTGCGGTGAGATTAGTTCGCGTTGAATTTTTATTAGGTTTGTATCAAAAATTATTTCACTCATACTTGATTTGTTTATTAATTCGTGTCTAACGAATCGTGTCATATTAGATTCGTGTCGTATATGATTCGTGTATAACTAATATACAAACAAGTTGTATCGTGTATTTCTTTTGATTGACTTCATTCATACCTAATTCATTTATTAATCGTGTCGTGTTGAGTCCACTCGTTTATTAAGTTTCGTGTCGTATTAATGGGTTGTATCATATTTTGACACCTCTAACGCTATGTTTGATACGCGGTAATACTTTTCAGTAGAAATGAAATGAGTTTGGGAATAGAATGAACTTGGGAATGGAATGGAATGCGTATTACCATTCCAATGTTTGGTAACTGTTTATGATTAAGTGCTGGAATAGAATGACTATTTCATTCTTATGTTTGGATAAAACAATTTTTTCATTAGAATGAAATCAACTTTAATCAAAATATCCATAGTGACTAAAAATAAATAATAACATTTTTTTATGATTGCGATTAAGCCTAAAGGTTATGTGCAAAAAAATTTATAATTAGAAAAAAATGAGAATCCATTGAAAGAAGTTGAACCCTTTAAGTTTTAAAAAATTAGAAAAAAATTAGAAAAAAAATAAGTTCACAAAAAGAAACCAAAATCGAAAACTATCTAAAATTGGTCAATCGTGTCAAATGAACAAACTATAGTTTTTTGTAAATTCAATTGAACACGTGCAAACCCAAAAAAAAAAATTATCAACACAACTAGGAATCTTATCCAAACTTGTAGTTTGAACCAAAAAATAAATCGATGAAAATTAAGTCCAAAAAATACTTAACAATATACAAAAAACAAGTTGAAGAAAAACATAAATTCTTAAATTCCATTCATTTCATCTCAATAACATTGGAGGTAGAATTCCAAGAAACAAAATCATTTTCAAATACAGGCACAAATAATTATATTGTTATCTACTTGCTCTCCACTCATCAAACATTTTTGTTTGTCAAATTCAATCTAAATTTTGACCACTCATTAGATGTTTCAACCGTGGTAATGCGATCATCATATGCATCATTTTCCGCCACGAGATCTGCTGCATCTACCTCCGTCTTGATTGGGTTTATCGACATCTGCGCCCTGATGTAATTGTGAAACAGACAACAATCAATCCACAAAAATATAACCAAACTTCACATTCGACATGAATATTAACCAACAATAAATGAAATCCATAAAATAGCTACGATTTAGCAGTGAGTTAAATGAACAAAAATCAAGTGCTATAATGACACTGATCAGGGATGCCATGATCAAGAAATCTCCTCATTATCTAACTACCCAACAATCCATAGTAAGTCTTGATACAACTTAATTTTTCCCAAACCAATGTTTTTGCATCCATAAAAACCACCTTAAACCCAATCATAAATCCAATTCAAACCGAATCTAAAAGAAACGCCCCACTTAAACATATGATGCTTCAATAACAATAGAAAAAATGAATAACAAAAGAAATGTCATGTCATTGAATATCTTCATATCAACCTATAAACAATGGTACTTCAATAACAATAGAAAAAAATGATTTTATCCATGTATCCATGATCTAAAATCAATGGTACTTCAAAACAATGGTACTACTAACCATGTATCCTGATCTAAAATCGAGAAAATTGAAAGAATATAAGAATGAAGGGTATAACAATTGAGTAATTTATCTGTTAGACCCACCAAAATTATTGTCACACCCATCCATTGAATCCAACTATCATTGCATAAAAAAGTATAAAGCAACCATAACTAAGGTTCAATCAAGCAGTACTTCTTTCTGTTCCTTCTAACATGGAACTACACAAGTTGGATGGGGGCAATTCCTTTCTTTCTTTTTAGGTCTTTTAGAAGAAGATTAGCATATTTGGATATCTAATTTTGACTGAAACACAAATTAGGATGGAATTCATATGAGTATTAAAATCCATATGAATTTCAGCTTGATTCAAAATATTTGACTCGAATTGCAACATCTACTGGAGGAATAACGGATTTGTTATCATAGAAAGAACATGTCATAATTTAATTACAGTAGAAACCAGAATTAAATTACAATAGCAACCAGAATTGAATTACAGCAGACATAGATTGTGTAAACAACAAAGCTCTCTCACAATTAAACACAATTGTACAATGTCGGAATTTAATTACCTAAAAGAGATGCACAATATGTGCACAAAATTTAATGACAAGCAGCTTTCATGATGTAGAGTGTCGGCTAAAGTATCTAGCTAATAAAATTGGGGGAAGTTTCGTCAAGTTCATGTATTATATAGCTTAAATTACACTTCGAAATAATTTCAGATCTAAATTGTTGGGGGAATTTTTAGATCTGAATTATTTTTTTAAAACTAAGATCTGAGAATTATTGATCGAATTTTTTCAAAAGTCAGATCTAAAATTCGAGGTTGGATTTAAAAATTATTATTGACTAAATTTGACAGAAATTACTTGAAACTAGGTCAGATCTGAGCTATCTTGCTCACCAATACGAATCCTTGCTTCATGTGGAGACGAGAGAGATGAAGAAAGTGAAGAGAAGAAAGCAGCGGTGGAACGCCATGGGCGTTGATGAGAGAAGAGGAGAATCTGAAGAGACAAGCTTGGAGATGAATCTAAAAGAGAAACGATCGGGCCTTTTTCGACGCTGTCTTTTTTAACGGGCATTGATTACGACGTGAAATGAGAATCACAAATGCCACATTAGATTTGGTAATGGCTAATCCCATAATTTGTGGGATTAGCTATTCCTTAGGAATAGGAATGAATTTCAATTCCCACCAACCAAAAATAGGAATCAACATTCCTAGGGAATGAATATTCCATTTCCAAGCCTCAATCCCTCGTACCATAGTGTTTATAAGTCTGAGGGCCGAAGTTAAGGGTCAACCCGATTGGTATGAGCAACCCCATTAGGTTCATGACCCGGGTTCGAAATACCTCTTGATTAATTCTGGTTGTAATGATGATATTACTGTATCTTTAAAAAAATTGGAATTTCAAAACAAAAAAAGGGTTTAAATCAAATATTATATTTTTGTATATAATTTGTCCTATTAGAAAAAAATAAAGAATTGACATTTGATCTATTTGTTATCTACATTTTTTTAATATAACCGGCATAGTGCTCTTTGCTATGGTGATGTTGATGTAGATATGATCCAACAAACACTTTTGGATATTGAAATGCAGATGTGATCTAACAAACACTTCTAGATATTGAAATGCATTTCAAGTACGCATTTGAAATGTTAAAATTCAAACTCAAAGGGATCAATAGATTGCAATGACTTCTCATTATTGCTCTTTTTGATGATGACATACTCATCTGCCATGGCTATAACTCTATGGGAACCCAATAATATTCCAAACGGGTCACTAAAGCTTGAAGAATAAGACCTATAAAACTCAAATTATGTAACATTCGCAACAAGTCAGTTACTTGTGAAACGATATTACTATTTATCTCTTTATCTTCAATCTTATTATCTTTTGTTTTATATGTTACTAATTTTGATTACCATTGTATTCATGTTCTTCCTTCGTGTTACTATTATGTTCAATGTTACTGTTTTTTGTTTTAAATATTATTATTTTTCACATACATGTCAAGTTAAATTTCGATAAAATCAACTTTTATTTGTTTTGTTCTGTAAGGCAAAGAACGAGTTAGAGGTATTTTGGATAATTGATACACAAATATCCTTAAACCTAACATAATTTTGAGAATGGACTTAAAGCCCCAAAAATCATAAAATATGGAATGGTCTCCAAATCCCCTTTCATATTTGTTCAAATGTGATCTATTATTTATCTATATTTTTTTGAATATTATAGTGCCAATGGACCAGACAACATACTTTAATTGGGGCCAAATTTGTGGGGCCTGAAAGGCCAAAACATTAGGTTCATTATCCTTCTATTGGGAATGTGTATGGCTGATGTCTCAGGTGTTGTCTCTATTGGATTGATTTACTATTTTATGCAGATGTTGATGAAAACTTTTCAACTCTGCGCATGTTTGTATACCTGATGATTATTAATTTGTTGTCTATCGCCTATTATCCCTTTACATGATGTCTCGCACTACATGTTTGTTAGATCTTTCTTCTTGGCCTCTCATAACAATGTAGTGATACTGGTTGTACTCTCTTTGCACTTGCATTACAAGGGCTATGGAATTTTAACAAGTAACCTGCAATGCTGTAGGGGGTACCATACCCAGGTTTGCAGAGACGTGACAAGCCTAGGCGGGTGGATCTTTATTTTTCAAGCTGGCTTATTAAGCCTGGTATGTAATGTCAGATAGTCACTGGCTATGCTTGGAACACTTTGATGGAACTAATGACTGACCTTAAGTTGTATTGGATATTGATCCTTACGTTCTCAAATGTATGCAGTGCAATCCCGTAAAGGAGATGGGCACTCATCTGCCTGCGAGGTGACACTCATCCATTACGAAGATATGGAGATCCCAAAGGACGTGGCAAAGTTGGGTGTCCGCCGTGGGATGTGGGGAACAGTCAAGAAGTTACATGCTGGCTTCAGAGAGTATGAGCAAGCAAGAAAGTCAGGCATCGCTATCCCGAAGTGGGCTCATGGCAAAAATCACGACGAAGATTTTGATGATGCACAAAAATGGCTTTGCGCACCACCTGTTAAGTGTAATTAATAAATGCAGTAAAACAGCAATCAATGACAATTAATAGCGAAACTGTAAATAAGGGATCAACACAGTAGCTTTATAGTGGTTCGGTCTCGGACGACCTACGTCCACTCTTCGAACGGCGACGGTGGCCTGGGATGTTTTATTGATCAATCATGGTGGTACTCCGGAGAGTTTTACAAATTACAATGCTTGAGAGGGAAAGAGAGAGAGAAGCAAACACTCAATAGGAAGCTCACAACTTACACTCTCAATTTCTAGAAATCTTTTCTGATGTGGCAGATCAGTCTAAACTGCAACCACAGAGCATACTAGGAATTTCAAGAGAACTCTCTCTTAAACTCACTCTTAGAAGCTTTGCTTCTTTCTTGATGCTAGAACACCCAAATGGGTGGTCTATTTATAGTAGTAGGGAATCAATCCTAGCCGTACAACGTGAATCAATCCAAACCACCCAAATTAAATAATATCTATCTAACATTCAAATCTAACATTCTAATACCAATCTAACATTCAAATTCTTATCTAACATTCTCTAGAATTTTCTCTTTAGTGGGCTTGGGCTTGGGTAATGGATTGGACTCTTCTTTGGGCTTTCTTGGTTTATTTGAATTGGGTTTTTTATATAGATTGGGCCATTTGGGCTTGACCCATCATTTGCCCCCCAATGCCCTGTGTCCAATGAAACTTGGAGAGGAGGGCATTTGGTTAAACTCGAATTTTCGGCTGACCGGCATAACTGGAAGAACTTCGGGAGGCCAAAACAGCTATTTCTGAGCCTTTTTTGGACTTTTTACAGCGTCACTTACTGCCTAAGGAAGTGAGTTTTGTATGGCTCGTCGAGAGCTTCGATTTGATATATTATAAGCCCCATTTTGAGCACCTAGAGTTGTCTTGGGCGAGCCGGAGTTGCCTTGGGCGAGCCTGGGGGTCTTGACGCGTGTGCTCGGCGCCTGAGAGGTGTTGAAAAAATAATGTTATTTCAAACATTAAAATTTTTAACACAATTGCCTGGAGAGAGAGGTAGGCTGCTTGCTTGAGAATAGTGCGGAGGTAGGTACGCTGCCTGCTTGAGAGCAGTGCAGAGGTAGGCTGCTGCTTAAGAGCAGAGCAGAGGTAGGTAGGCTGCCTGCTTGAGAGCAGTGCAGAGGTAGGCTGCTGCTTAAGAGCAGAGCAGAGATATGTCAAGCTTTTGGGCGACCCTTGAGAGAGCCGCTAAGCTGGAGATAGGCTGCCTGTTTGAGAACAGTGCAGAGGTAGACTGCCTGCTTAAGAGCAGTGCAGAGGCCAAGCTTTTGGGCGACCCTTGAGAGAGCCGCTAAGCTGGAGACAGGCTGCCTGTTTGAGAACAGTGCCGAGGTAGACTGCCTGCTTAAGAGCAGTGCAGAGGCCAAGCTTTTGGGCGACCCTTGAGAGAGCCGCTAAGCTGGAGGTAGGCTGCCTGTTTGAGAACAGTGCAGAGGTAGACTGCCTGCTTAAGAGCAGTGCAGAGGCCAAGCTTTTGGGCGACCCTTGAGAGAGCCCCTAAGCTGGAGACAGGCTGCCTGTTTGAGAACAGTGCAGAGGTAGACTGCCTGCTTAAGAGCAGTGCAGAGGCCAAGCTTTTGGGCGACCCTTGAGAGAGCCGCTAAGCTGGAGACAGGCTGCCTGTTTGAGAACAGTGCAGAGGCCAAGCTTTTGGGCGACCCTTGAGAGAGCCGCTAAGCTGGAGACAGGCTGCCTGTTTGAGAACAGTGCCGAGGTAGACTGCCTGCTTAAGAGCAGTGCAGAGGCCAAGCTTTTGGGCGACCCTTGAGAGAGCCGCTAAGCTGGAGACAGGCTGCCTGTTTGAGAACAGTGCAGATATCTGGTAAGCTGCTCGGGTACGGCTAGGAGAGGGAGAGCTGGGCGGTTGGCCCCCTCCTTTTTTTTTTTGGAGTAAAATGTAATGAATCTTTATTCATTCATTGCAATAATGTACACCTTCCTATCTGGGTGTTCCTCATCTAAGGCTACCGCGGTGAGCTCCTCGACTGGTTCTCCTCTTTCTATCATGGCGTCATCCCTTGGGTCCAGGACCTCCACTTGCAGTGCCTCCTGTGGTTTCCTGGTTTTCACTGAGGAGATATAACATTCCCTTGCTGCTACTTGATCTCCCCTTACCTCTCCGACTCCATCAGTGGTTGGAAAACGGAGGATAAGGTGATAGGTGGAGGGCACCGCTCTCAGTGTATTGAGAGCAGGTCGCCCTAGTATGACGTTGTAGGCGGATGGACAGTTGATTACCAGAAAATTGACCATGACAGTGGAGCTTCGAGGTGCAGCACCGGCGGTGACTGGTAGGGTGATGGACCCTAGTGGATACACTTTTTCTCCCGAGAACCCAATGAGGGGTGATCTTATGGGCTGGAGTCTCTCCCTGCTGACTTGATCCGAAATGTGTACACCCAAGTGCAGGCGGTCAAGTTGTAGTAATAATCTGGTTTGAGTCCAGAGTCGAATCCTCAGGGAACTATGGTTGGTGTTCTTTGAAGTAAATAGTGAGAAAGACTTGTAACTGGAAATATTATGATTTTGAAGTTGTGGGAAGTTTTGGATAGAATGTAAAATTCTTTCCAATGGGTATTTTTCTAGACAAAATATAAGATGATTAAATGTAACAAACATTCTTTGGTTCGGGAATCAGAATATGTAGTTGATTATCCGGTGCATTATGTTTATGCTTTATAACTCAATTAACTCCCGTGTCAACGGCAAATTAATCGGAAGATAGGAATGAAGTGCAATAATGGTGGACATTGAAATTTTGTCATGAAGAGTTAGTTAGGGTACTTGCCTTGAATCAATGGATCTTTCCATGTAGGAGTCATCCATTTATCATAGAAAGATCCGTTGATTATACAAAGTACCTTTACTTTGCTAGGTGCATTCAATCACCCAAAAATCAAGTGGAGTATAGAACATTTAAGCATAAAGGTGATACACAAACATAATGTCCGGATTAATCTTTTACATATCTATCATCCCTTCCCAAAGAGTGAATGAGGACTACTCACCCTTCATAGCTATGGTAAAGCTAGAATGATGAATAGTACTCATCCCCAAAAGGTGTTACAAAGTAAAATACTCTAAAGTAAAATATCTAAACAAGGAGTCGTTCTTCGACAAAGAACAAGTGAATCACGTTCCACCCTTCACGGCTTTGGTAAAGCTCTAGAAAAGTGGAAGAGTTTCACTCCTCTAAGGGGAAGAAGGAAGCTCCAACAATGGAAGTAAAAGAAAACAATACTTAAATTAAAAGAAAGCAATAAATACTTGGTGTTTAATTCACAACCAAGAGATAAAAATACATAAAAGAAAACAATAACTACTTGGTGTTTAATTCACAACCAAGAAATAAAAATACATAAAAGAAAACAATAACTACTTGGTGTTTAATTCACAACCAAGATATAATAAAAAGAAAATAATAAAAGCTATAAAGAAATGACAATTAAAAGAGGAGGCTCAGCCTTCCATTATATTTATACAAGCAAGTAAATATAAAAGCTATGAAGAAATGACAATTAGAAGAAAGAACTCTTACCATAAGAACATAAGCATAAAATCTTCAATACATGAATTGAAATGGAAGCTACAAAAGATGAAAGAAAATTTGCTCTCTAAAAACTCTTCTAAAATCTCTCCTAACTCTTAGTTCCTCTCTTGGTTTTTCCACCAATTCCACCCTCAGATCCCCTCTTGAAATGCAGAAGGAGCAGCCTATTTATAGGCGTAGGAAGGCTGGGCAAGTGGGCAAGTGGGCAAGTGGAGAATGAACGGTGGTGTTGCTGAATGCTGATTTTTCAAATGCTTTTATTACACTTTGTCCTTCTTTTATTACACTTTGTCCTTCATTCTTTGCATTCTCCTGACATTGCTCCCTTGGTCTTGCGTTAATTCGGCATTTGTCCCTCAGATGTACTTCTTGGATGCCTTTGGACTTTCCTTCACTTTAGAACCTAAAATATCATCATTTAAACTCCATCAAAGTATAATTAGTCCAAAAAGAGTGTAACAATATGCTACTTTTGAGTGCTAATCACACCCCCCAACCTAAACATTGCTGGTCTCTAGCAATAAATAACAGCATAACAAAATCACTTTCGTAGATAACACGATTGCATTTAGCATATGCAATAAGCCGTTAAACCCCTAGGTGATTCCTAGTGGACGAGTTTTGTCTCGTGAAGGTTTTCAGTGAAGCTACCTACAAACTCCATTGTGAAAAAAAAATGTGTATATGCATTAGCACCATGATAGTTGAAACTTTTTTTTTTTTTTTAGAACATAGAACACTTCTCTGTCATTGGTACGTAATATACGCAAAAATAAACACTTGTTATATTGGTATTTGAAATTCCCTATGTAGTAAGAATGATCATTCTAGCAACAAGAATTGTTATATAACAAACACTCCACTTTACTACCTTCCATGGATAGCTTCGATTTCACAAACCTCTCGTAGAATGCTCTCAGCAAAAATTCACTCCGATTATAGTGACTTGTCTCTCACGGGGCATGTGATCAGAAGGTGGCCAATCGAAAAATCACATGCACAATTAGGAAGGAAGTGAAGTTTACGGAAACAAACTAATCATGTTTGGCATAATCTCATGAAAGAATATTGATGCAATTTAAAGAAATACTATTTACCATACCCCAATTTTGATTAACAACACACACATGTAACAGACTTGAGATCAATTAGGGCTTTTCATAGGTTGTAGCGTGGCCAGAGGTCAGTGGCTAATGAAATGACGTCAGAGGTTTTCAAAAGCTATCTTTTCATTCTGTAATGTAGCACACTTCTTTCTAGCTTTTCGACATTTTGCCAAGAAATGATTTCTTTTTTTTTTTTTTTTCATTGATTCTCCTTATCATCGAAAAGTAATCTCCACAGTTTTCCCATTTCTTTGCATTTCTGTGTCATATTAATTAATAAGAGTGTGCAAGAAAATTAGATAGCAATGGTGTGTCCAGTATGTTTTCTTGTGGCTTGGTAAATATTTGGGTTTATCAAAGAAGAAATCATACATTGAGGGCTCAAACATGGCTGACTAGGGAAATAATTTTGCAGAAAAAATGGCTAAGGCTCAATATCAAATCAAAGATGGCCTAAAATCCTTTCTCAAGTATGTGAACATGTATGTGTCGTATGAACAGATTTCTTGGGGATATGTCAACAGATTACCTTAGTTGCGTCAATCAAAGCAAATTTAATGAGATTATTCAAAAATAGAGAATGAAAAACCTTACTTGAATAAATGTTAATTATCTCTCAAAAGTATGATAAGGCTCAAAACTTACCATGGTATTCTTTATCATCTCCACTGGTAATGTCAGGTTTTTCATGGAATGTCGGTTATATACCGATTCTATTTTTGAGTCTGGTCATTCTTTACCTTAAGAATAACAAATAGCAATATACATTTGACATTTAAGCATAGAGAAAATACCATTTTTCAAGGAAGTGGTTTTTTTTTTTTTTTTTTTTTTTTTTTTTTTAGAAAACAAGAAAAATAAAATTCAAAATTATAAACATACTCATTTATCTATGAAAATTGAAAGAAGACTAGATGCACCAATTAAACTTGAAAAACTATGGCGTCTCAGGATAAGTCCCTACCCACACTACAGGTTGGCATTTTAGGACATTCCTTACTCCGCCCACATACTCATTTATCTATGAGAATTGAAAGAAGATAAAATGCACAAATTGAACTTGGAAATTTATGGCGTCTCAGGATCAAATCCCTACCTACACTGTTAGTTGGTAGTTCGGGACGTTCCTTACTCGGCCCATATTTTTATTTCAACAACCAGACTTTGTACAAAAATATTTTACAAAAGAGTTCAGACCCTTAACCTTCATTCCAAAACACATTTTTCCACAGCTTTGTTTTTATAGTCAAAATCTAATCCGAGTCATCGCTTGGATCTATGTCATTATCAGTGACCCTTCCAACTTCTTGTCGCACATAACTTGTAAGTCCCGGACTGGCATAAGATGGTGTGTCAGGATAATCCTTACTCAGCCCATACACTATCCAGTTTAATCGATCGGTTGCACGACCCGAAATTGGTTCAGAACACTGATTATGTTTTTTCATATGAAATATCCTGCCACAATGGTAACAAGCACCCAGTCGTTTGGAACGACGATGTTTAGCAAAATTGCTTCTGCCACACAATGGTTGTTGTTGTTTCTCTCGGATCTCAATTTTTCTCACATCCCTTGCTTTTCTCATTATCACAGCATGCACATCAGATGGGAAAATGCGTAGAACTCCTAGACTAAACCAAAAAAGTTTAGGATCCATGCTTGCTAAGACTAAAGACATTCTATCTGGTTCTTTAACGTCTGCCAGTCACAAAGACAGTTGAAGCTGCATCCGATGTGATCATGAAATACAGGTACAAATACTAAAAAAAAAAACGCGATCCAAAAAAAATAATTTTTTTTTTTTTTTTTTTTTTTTCAGATCTAAAACTAAAATTACAAATACGAAACTAGAGAAAGTATACCAAAATACAAGCGGAAGGAAGAAGATTTAGGATGAAACAAACAAATTAACGAAGAAGGAATAAACCCAGAATACATAGGATTGAGGAGGATTATTTGGCAAATTATCAGATCTTACTGTAACAGCAATTACAACATAGTCATTGGAGGGCATAGCAAATTCACAAGGAATCTTATAAAGACAAATAGCCATGAGAATCACAAGCTGTAGATATCACATTTCAAATATATATATAAATAAAATTACAAACAAGCAATACTTACAACACTAGCACTAGTGGGCTAGTGGAGATAAGGTTGTAAGGTACAGATCTGTTCATCTGCCGAAACCTACAAACAAAATACAACAATTACTCAACTCAAGGAATATCTGGGTTTCTCTGGAAACTCCTCATCCTAAGTGTGAGAACACAAAGAGCACCCAGGTACACATACAAACATATAAGACAAATTATTAAACAAAAGACTGGATCGTCGGCGTATATGGTCATGGATTTACAGGGGGTGAGTTGTTTTTACAGAGAACAGAAAGAACGACGACGAAGAAGAAGAGAAGAAAAAGAAAGAGAAGAAGATAAGGGAAAGAGAAAAGGGGGGAACCAACACCGGTGATGGTGGAAGAAAAAGAAAAAGGTGGAAGGCCTAATAAAGGCATTCCTCAGATTTTTGTTTTTTTTTTTTTTTTTTTTAATATAAGAAAGTGTCGGCAGGAGCTGGCAGGCAGAAGAAAAGAAAAAAAAAAAAAAAAAAAAGAAGAAGAAAGGCAGTGGGAGGCCCCCCCCTTTTTTTTTCTAACTTTACTTTCGGCAGTGTCGGCAGGCGCAATAATAGCAGCAGGCGCAATAATGGTGCATAGTAATAAAAATGAGTAGGGTAAGAGAACACCTCGCACTTGAGCTTTGACTCATGCACCAATATCTGAAACTAGGAACAACAAAATTATACAACAAAAGAAAGTGATATGCAAAAGAGTTTGTACAGAACATAAAAAAATAAAATAAAATAAAATAAAATAAAATTTACAGACTCGAACCTTCAGCTCTCATTCCCAACCTCAGTACACTTTTCCACAGAGGTCAATCCGATTCCCCCTCCGTATCTGTGTAAAATGGACAACTAGTAACTCTCCCAACTTCCTCTCTCACAAATCGGTTAAGCACAGTACCGGAATAGCATGGCGTATCAGGGTAATCCTTACTCAGCCCATGTTTTATCCAGTTTAATCGATCGGTTGCGCGACCGGAAATTGGTTCAGAACATTTGTTGTATCTTTTCTCATGAAAGTATCTGCCACACTGTTTACAGGCACCAAGTCGTGTAGCACGACGACGTTTAGAATAACTGCTTCGGCCACAGAGGGGTTTCGCTTGTTTTTCTTTGATTTCAGCCTTCCTTACTAATCTTGCTTTTCTCATGATCATGGTATGTACATCAGATGGAAAAGTACGTAGGACTCCTAGACTAAACCAAAAAAGATTTACATCCATGATTGATACTCTATGACCCATTATCTGGTTTTTTTACGTCTTCCAGTCACAAAGACGATCAAAACTGACCCACAGATATTATCATTAATACAAGGTACATAATATGAACAGATACAACAATAAAAACAAAAAAAATTTACAGAAAATTTTACGGGTTCAACCTGCGCAGATCAACTACTGTAAACTGCAGATCAACTATTGTAAACTGTAGATCTCACCCCCCAACCTAGACTGAACATTGTCCCCAATGTTTCGAGTTTTTCGGTTTGTAGAGCTTGAATACGCAGTTAACTGTGGAGATCTGTTCAATCGCCGATGACCTATACCAAAAAAAAACAGAGATTAAGCATCTTTGGGGTGGTCTGGGTTTTCATTGGGACAAAAACCCTTGATCATCAGTGCGGCCCGAAGAAGAACAGCCATAAGTAAATAATACAAACAAATGTAGATCATGAGAAGGAGGATAGGGTCATCGAAAAATGCAGACATGGTACTGTTATGGGTTGGATCGTGGTACAGAAGACCAGATGCAGTGGAGAAGAAGAAGAAAAGAGAAGAAGCAGAAGAAGAAAAAGAAAAGAAAAGAGTAAAGGTGTGGTGAGGAAAAGAAAAAAAAGAAAAAAAAAAGCGATGGGAGCCTTATAAAGGCAGTCCATCGTGTCGGGTGTCTGACTGACCCGACCCTTTTTTGTGTCGGCAAGCGTAATCTCCGGAGTGATATCCGGAGATACTTTCTGGATCCATTAAAAAAATGGTCTCCACATTTTGGACAAAATTCTCCACAAAGGGTTTTAATCTCTGACCATTGACGGTAAAAATGTTACCGTTTGATGGGTTCTCCACTTCCACTGCCCCATGTTCAAATACCTTTTTAACAATGTATGGTCCAGTCCATCTTGATTTCAACTTACCAGGAAATAGGCGAAGTCTCGAATTGAAAAGTAGAACCTTTTGATCAGGTTCAAAAGATTTTCGCACTATGTTCTTGTCATGAAAAATTTTCATCCTGGTTTTTGCAATCTTAGCATTTTCATATGCTTCATTTCTCAATTCCTCCAATTCATTAATCTGAAGCTTCCGTGACAGTCCAGCCTTGTCTAAGTCAAAATTCATTGCTTTAATAGCCCAGTATGCCCTATGTTCCAATTCCATAGGCAAGTGACATGGCTTTCCATAGACTAATCGATAGGGAGACATGCCCAAAATTGTTTTAAAAGCAGTTCGGTATGCCCAGAGCGCATCAGTTAGTCTTAATGACCAATCTTTGCGATCTGGGTTCACCGTTTTTTCCAAAATTAATTTGATCTCCCGATTAGCTAACTCAGCTTGTCCACTGGTCTGTGGATGATAAGGGGTTGCAATTTTGTGAAAAATCAAGTATTTTTTCATTAAATTCCAGAAGGGACGATTGCAAAAATGAGAACCCCCATCACTTATAATGGATTTTGGAATTCCAAACCGAGATAAAATATTTTCTTTTAAAAACTTGATCACTGTTTGATGATCATTATTTCGGCATGGAATTGCTTCAACCCATTTGGATACATAGTCTACGGCTACTAAAATGTATAGATAGCCAAAGGAGGGGGGAAATGGTCCCATAAAATCGATACCCCAACAGTCAAAAATTTCGATCACCAAAATTGGGTTTAAGGGCATCATGTTTCTTTTTGAAATGTTTCCCAACCTTTGACATCTATCGCAAGTTACGCAAAAAGCATGGACATCTTGGAAAAGTGTGGGCCAGTAAAATCCACACTGCAAGATTTTTGCAGCGGTTTTTCGAGATGAAAAATGACCACCGCATGCTTCTGAATGACAAAATGTAATTACCTGTCTACTTTCCTGAGCGGGGATGCAACGTCTTATGATCTGATCCTTACAGTACTTGAATACGTAGGGATCTTCCCAAAAGAAATTGCGGACCTCCCTCAGAAACTTCTTTTTGTCCATGGGAGTGAAAAATGGAGGAAGTGTTCCGGTAGCAAGGAAATTAGCAATATCAGCGTACCATGGGGTTTCATCAATCCTGAATAGTTGTTCATCGGGGAATTTTTCATTGATTGGCAGTCCATCCTCATGAAATTCATAAGTTAATCTTGACAGATGATCTGCCACCACATTTTCCACACCCTTTTTGTCCTTAATGACTAAATCAAATTCTTGGAGCAAAAGGATCCATCTCAAGAGCCTTGGTTTGGCATCTTTTTTTGTAAGCAAAAATTTCAGTGCTGCATGGTCAGTAAATACAGTAACAGAAGAACCAACCAGATAAGATCGAAATTTTTCCAATGCAAATACTACAGCAAGTAATTCCTTTTCAGTTGTTGAGTAATTCATTTGGGCATCATTTAAAGTTTTACTTGCATAGTAAATCACATGTGGCTTCTTATCTTTTCTTTGTCCCAAAACAGCACCTACAGCATAGTCACTAGCATCACACATCAATTCAAAGGGTAGAGTCCAGTCAGGAGGTTGCATTATTGGGGCAGAAATTAACATGCCTTTGAGTTTGTCAAAGGATTTTTGGCACGCTTCATTCCAGTCAAAAATGACATCCTGACTCAAAAGATGACACATAGGTTTTGCTATGGTGCTGAAGTCTTTTATGAACCTTCTGTAGAATCCTGCATGACCTAAGAATGATCGAACATCCTTTACAACCCTAGGAGCAGGAAGATTCCTTATCAAATCAATTTTTGCTTTATCAACTTTCATGCCTTCAGACGACACAATGTGACCCAAGACAATGCCTTGATTCACCATGAAATGACATTTCTCCCAGTTAAGCACCAGATTTGCCTCTTTGCATCTCATCAAAACTTTTTCTAGGTTAGCTAGACACAAATCAAATGAGTCACCATATACCGAGAAATCATCCATGAAAATTTCCAAAAAATTTTCGACCATGTCACTGAACAAGCTCAGCATACATCTTTGAAATGTTGCAGGAGCGTTACAAAGTCCGAATGGCATCCTTTTGAATGCAAAGGTGCCAAATGGACATGTGAATGTGGTCTTTTCTTGGTCATTCAGAGCTATCTCAATTTGATTGTATCCGGAATACCCATCCAGGAAACAGTAAAATTCATGGCCTGCTATTCTCTCGAGGACTTGGTCAAGGAAGGGAAGAGGAAAATGGTCTTTTCTAGTCACCAGATTGAGTTTTCGATAGTCAATGCACATTCGCCATCCTGTGACGACTCGTGTTGGCACGAGTTCATTTGCATCATTTTTGACTACTGTGACTCCAGATTTCTTTGGTACAACTTGGGTTGGACTAACCCATTTGCTATCGGAGATAGGAAAAATTATCCCTGCATCCAGGAGTTTGAGCACTTCCAGTCTCACAACCTCTTTCATGTGAGGATTCAATCGTCGCTGCATTTGACGAGAGGGTTTTGAGTCCTCTTCAAGGTATATGGCATGATTACAAATTAACGGGCTTATACCTTTCAAATCAGCGATGGTCCACCCAATGGTGCTTTTATGACTTTTAAGAACTTCAATTAATTGAGCTTCTTGCAAGTCTGTGATTTTTGAAGAAATTACCACTGGGTAAGATTTATCCTCACCTAAAAATGCATACTTGAGATCAGATGGGAGCGGTTTCAGTTCAGGCTTTGGTGGCCTGTCACTTGAAGATAGTGGTTTTGTACTACTTGATGAAATTTCTTCAAATTTAGGAGCCCATGTCCCCACATTGAAGGTAGGACACTCAATGGAGTTTTGTTCCAGAGAGTCAGATGAGTCAGATTTTGACAAAGTTGATTCACTAAGATCCTCACAGAATGAGTCATTCAGATGTGCTTGTATTAATGACTCAATGGAATTTATTTCTCCTACCTCCTCGTACTCTCTTGGGTGTTTTGCAATGTCAAAGACGTTCATTTCGAGAGTCATATCCCCAAAAGTCAATTTCATAATACCATTCCTGCAATTGATTAGTGCATTGGAGGTTGCTAGAAAAGGTCGACCAAGAATGACAGGAATTGGAGTTTCTGAATGAACTTCTGGATGAGTATCTAGAACAATGAAGTCTACAGGGAAGACAAAATTATCCACTTGGACAAGTACATCTTCAACAATACCCCTAGGAATTTTTACAGATCTATCTGCCAATTGGAGTGTGGTGCAAGTGGGTTTCAGTTCACCTAAACCCAACTGCTGGTAGACAGAGAAAGGAAGCAAGTTGACACTAGCTCCAAGGTCTAACAATGCTTGCTCAATTTTGAAATTTCCAATGACACATGACACAGTGGGGCATCCTGGATCTTCGCACTTTGAAGGAATTTTTTGTTGAAGTAGGGCACTGGCTTGTTCTGTGAAGAAGGCTCTTTTTTGAACATTTTGGCTTCTTTTGACTGTGCACAAGTCTTTTAGAAACTTGGCATAAGCTGGAACCTGTTGGATTGCATCCAGAAGTGGGATGTTGATTTTTACTTGCTTGAAAAGCTCGTAAATTTCAGACTGATTGTTTGCTTTCTGTATGCTCTTGAGTCTATGAGGGAAAGGAGCAGGAATAGAACACGAGGGTTCTTCTTCCCTTGATGGCTCTGGTTCTTGTTCAATCATGGGATCACAGTCATTTTTTTTTTCAAGTTCTGGCTCACTTAATGGGTTGGCTGGAATTGAGACTGGTTTTGGGTCTGGAATCAGCATGTTTCTGATGGACTTGTCAATCTTTTTGTCACTTCTCAATGTGGTGACAGTTTTGGCTTGGTCTTGTGGAGTTTCCATAGTTGATGGATTTCCCACCTGAAATTGGCCTTGTGGAGGCTTTGGTTGGGCAGGAAATTTTCCCTTCTCATGTGTGCTCATGGACTGGGTCAGCTTTTGAATGTGGCCTTTGAGATCCTCAAAAGATTGTGTGGTCTGGGCCTTGAAATCAATAAAAGTCTGAGTAGAACTATTGTTATAGCTCATTTGGGTTTGCATGAATTGATTCAATGTATCTTCAAGGTTCCTTTTGTGTGGTGGTTGATATGGAGGATATTGTGGAGGTCCTTGAGGTGGTTGTGGTGGCCCTTGTTGATGAGGATATTGTGGAGGTCCTTGAGGTGGTTGTTGTGGACTTTGTTGCTGATTCATGGGGGTTGGTTGTGTGTTTCTCCAACTGAAATTTGGGTGGTTCCGCCACCCTGGATTGTATGTTTCAGAGTATGGGTTGGAGTAAGGCTTGTTGAAATTGGAAATGGCATTTGTTTGTTCCAACAAAACTTCTTTGAATGCCGGAATGGTCGGACATTCCCCAGTAGGATGCCCTGTTAGTGCACAAATCCCACACACTTGTTCTGTGGGAGGGACAACATCAACTTGATGGACCTTTTTCATCTCTAAAGCTTCAAGCTTTCGAGACAAAGTGGACATTTTTGCTCTAAGATCATCATCTTCTCTCAAGACATACTTACCCCCTTGGAAAGTAGGTGGTTTGGCTTCTACAGTGGTAGGAGAGGCTGAGTCCCACATTTGAGAACTGTCAGATATGGTATCAAAAAAATTGAATGCCTCCTCCGAACTTTTTCCCATGAACTCTCCTTGAGCCATCATTTCGACAAACTGTCGTAACCTAGTGGGCAAGGAGTCATAGAAAAATCCTACCAAAGTCCAATCTTCAAAAGCATGGTGTGGACAAGATTGGAGAAGATCTTTGAATCTCTCCCAGCTTTGATAAAAAGTTTCCCCTTCTTTGATCGAAAAATTCATGATTTGTCTTTTGAGTGCATTAGTGCGGTGCAGAGGAAAGAATTTTCTGAAAAATTCATTCTGTAGAGCCTGCCAATTAGGGATTGAAAGAGATTTTAAAGAATGTAACCATTGTTTGGCTTTATCCCTCAAAGAGAAAGAAAACAATTTCATTTTTGTCAATTCAGAATTGTCTTGAAATGTTCCACACACTTCTTCGAAGTCTTTGATATGCAGATACGGATTTTCTGTATCCAATCCCTGAAACACGGGCAATAAATGCACTGTCCCCGGCTTCACAGTGAAGTGGGGTGCATTCTCCGGAAAAACAAAACAAGAGGGGACACTATTCCTTGTGGGATGTAAGTAATCCCGCAATGTTCGAATGTTGGGTACTTCCCCCTCTCTCACATGATCTTCACCCTGCCTGTCAATATTTGCCATATTGAAGTTACAAGAATCGGCTTCTGATTTGGGTGAAGGTGGTTCAAGTTGATTTACAGACCCAGAAGATTCAACAGGCAAATTTTGAAAGAGACGTTTGGTGTCAGTCATAAAAAAAAAACAAAATTATTCACAATAAGGCAAAAATATATACTAAAAGAGAGGTTTTTTTTTTTTTTTTTTTTTTTTTTTTTCACCTTTTTCTAAAAAGAGCACCTTTTATGGTTCCCCGGCAACGGCGCCAAAAACTTGACTTGATCCGAAATGTGTACACCCAAGTGCAGGCGGTCAAGTTGTAGTAATAATCTGGTTTGAGTCCAGAGTCGAATCCTCAGGGAACTATGGTTGGTGTTCTTTGAAGTAAATAGTGAGAAAGACTTGTAACTGGAAATATTATGATTTTGAAGTTGTGGGAAGTTTTGGATAGAATGTAAAATTCTTTCCAATGGGTATTTTTCTAGACAAAATATAAGATGATTAAATGTAACAAACACTCTTTGGTTCGGGAATCAGAATATGTAGTTGATTATCCGGTGCATTATGTTTATGCTTTATAACTCAATTAACTCCCGTGTCAACGACAAATTAATCGGAAGATAGGAATGAAGTACAATAATGGTGGACATTGAAATTTTGTCATGAAGAGTTAGTTAGGGTACTTGCCTTGAATCAATGGATCTTTCCATGTAGGAGTCATCCATTTATCATAGAAAGATCCGTTGATTATACAAAGTACCTTTACTTTGCTAGGTGCATTCAATCACCCAAAAATCAAGTGGAGTATAGAACATTTAAGCATAAAGGTGATACACAAACATAATGTCCGGATTAATCTTTTACATATCTATCATCCCTTCCCAAAGAGTGAATGAGGACTACTCACCCTTCATAGCTATGGTAAAGCTAGAATGATGAATAGTACTCATCCCCAAAAGGTGTTACAAAGTAAAATACTCTAAAGTAAAATATCTAAACAATGAGTCGTTCTTCGACAAAGAACAAGTGAATCACGTTCCACCCTTCACGGCTTTGGTAAAGCTCTAGAAAAGTGGAAGAGTTTCACTCCTCTAAGGGGAAGAAGGAAGCTCCAACAATGGAAGTAAAAGAAAACAATACTTAAATTAAAAGAAAGCAATAAATACTTGGTGTTTAATTCACAACCAAGAGATAAAAATACATAAAAGAAAACAATAACTACTTGGTGTTTAATTCACAACCAAGAAATAAAAATACATAAAAGAAAACAATAACTACTTGGTGTTTAATTCACAACCAAGATATAATAAAAAGAAAATAATAAAAGCTATAAAGAAATGACAATTAGAAGAGGAGGCTCAGCCTTCCATTATATTTATACAAGCAAGTAAATATAAAAGCTATAAAGAAATGACAATTAGAAGAAAGAACTCTTACCATAAGAACATAAGCATAAAATCTTCAATACATGAATTGAAATGGAAGCTACAAAAGATGAAAGAAAATTTGCTCTCTAAAAACTCTTCTAAAATCTCTCCTAACTCTTAGTTCCTCTCTTGGTTTTTCCACCAATTCCACCCTCAGATCCCCTCTTGAAATGCAGAAGGAGCAGCCTATTTATAGGCGTAGGAAGGCTGGGCAAGTGGGCAAGTGGGCAAGTGGGCAAGTGGAGAATGAACGGTGGTGTTGCTGAATGCTGATTTTTCAAATGCTTTTATTACACTTTGTCCTTCTTTTATTACACTTTGTCCTTCATTCTTTGCATTCTCCTGACATTGCTCCCTTGGTCTTGCGTTAATTCGGCATTTGTCCCTCAGATGTACTTCTTGGATGCCTTTGGACTTTCCTTCACTTTAGAACCTAAAATATCATCATTTAAACTCCATCAAAGTATAATTAGTCCAAAAAGAGTGTAACAATATGCTACTTTTGAGTGCTAATCACCTGCCCAGGCTGAGCTTGTCATAAGCCTCTGCGAATAGGATGTCCGCAGAGCTGCCACTGTCCACTAGGATCCTTCGTACCTGGAAGTTGGCAATGGTCATGGTGAGTACCAGAGGGTCGTCGTGAGGGTGATGGACTCCTTCTAAGTCCTTGTCTGAGAAGGAGATGACTTCGTTGTTGCCATGCTTGGGCGTCTTTGGTGGGCGTTCATCATCAAGTTGCCTAGCTTTCCTGGCATGAGCCTTCATGGCAGAGAGAGATTCTCCCCCACCTGCATGCCCGCCAGAGATGGTGTGAATCTCTCCAATGGGATGTGGATCTTCCTGATTGTGAGGTGGAGGTGGCGTTTGTCCTCTTCCGGCAACATACTGGCGAAGGTGTCCACGTTGAATGAGGTCCTCAATTTGCCTTTTGAGGTCGTAACAGTCGTCGGTATCATGACTATGGTCGCGATGGAAGCGACAGTACTTGTTTGGGTTTCTGTGGTTTGAGGGAGACTTCATCCTCCCAGACCACTTTATTGCGGGGTCATCCTGGATCTGGCATAGGATGTGCCCGACAGCGGCGTTGAGGGGAGTGAAGGCTTGTCGGTCCCTCTGAGGAGCAGGTCCAAGCTGGTCCCTGACGGGTACCCTCTCTGTCCTGTTGTGCTTATGGCTAGCCTCCTTCTTGTCGTCTCTGTCTCTTTCCTTTCTCTTCTCCCCTGTTTTGGACGTCTCACCTCGTCTAGCCCTCGTGATGTCCTCTGCGTTCATGTACTTTTGGGCTTTGGCTAGTAGCTCTGGCATGCTCCTTGGTGGTCGCTTCATCACCGAGAATAGGAAGTTTGATGAGCGGAGGCCTCCCAAGAATGCAGTCATGGACACCTTGTCATCAGACTCTTCTACTTGAAGGACCTCCTCGTTAAAACGAGTGAGGTAGCTTCTCAGGCTTTCGTCATTATCCTGCTTTATGCTGAGCAGGTGAGTAACGGGCTTCTGGTGGCGGCGCCCTCCAATGAAGTGCGATACGAACGACCTGCTCAACTCAGCGAAGGAGGAAATAGAGGCCGGAGCGAGCTTGGCAAACCATTGTCGAGCGGATCCCTTCAAAGTGGTTGGGAATGCTCTGCACATAATTTCGTCGGGGACACTGTGCAGCTGCATTAAAGTTTTGTAAGTCTCCAGATGGTCCAGTGGGTCCTTCTTCCCGTCAAAGGTCTCCACCGATGGCATTTTAAACTTCTGAGGGAGGGGGTAGTTGGCCACGTCTGGCTTGAAAGGCGTGTCAGTCCGCCTCACCAGATAGTCCACAGTCTCAGGTCCTTGCGCCTTCATGGCATTGAAGACGTCTCCTAACTGATTTTGGACTTCTTTAATTTTTTCGTCCCAGTGATTGGGAGCACCTCTTGAGTTGTCGTGAAAATGGCTCACATGCCCCATGCTTTGATTTTCACCCTCATCCTCATGGAGAGGAGGGTCTCCACCATGAGGAGCAGGAGCTGGAGGAGGTGGAGGTTGGAGCCCCTCATGGGGAGGTCTCCCATGATGGGCGCCCAAAGGAGCTCCCATAGGTTGGGCGCCCAAATGTGCTCCAAAAGTGGCGCCATGATGGGGTGCCTCCATGTAGGGAGCCTCCTGACGCCCATGGGGTGGAGCTACCCTCGCTTGAGGTCTAAGTTGTCCTCCTCCCTGCCCAGCAAGCATCAATTGGAGGATCTGTTGGTTCTGGGCCATGAGCTCCTGCATAGTCTCCAACATCTGTTGCGTACTTGGGACAGGATTGGCCTGTGGAGGAGCAACCTCCTCCTCTCGTGGTGGATTGTCCTCAGGTTGGTTCATTGATCGAGTAGTAATCGCCATTGACTCAATAGAAAAGGTTTTTAGAAATGAGAATTCTGTCGAGTTCCCACAGACGGCGCCAAACTGATGATGCACAAAAATGGCTTTGCGCACCACCTGTTAAGTGTAATTAATAAATGCAGTAAAATAGCAATCAATGACAATTAATAGCGAAACTGTAAATAAGGGATCAACACAGTAGCTTTATAGTGGTTCGGTCTCGGACGACCTACGTCCACTCTTCGAACGGCGACGGTGGCCTGGGATGTTTTATTGATCAATCATGGTGGTACTCCGGAGAGTTTTACAATGCTTGAGAGGGAAAGAGAGAGAGAAGCAAACACTCAATAGGAAGCTCACAACTTACACTCTCAATTTCTAGAAATCTTTTCTGATGTGGCAGATCAGTCTAAACTGCAACCACAGAGCATACTAGGAATTTCAAGAGAACTCTCTCTTAAACTCACTCTTAGAAGCTTTGCTTCTTTCTTGATGCTAGAACACCCAAATGGGTGGTCTATTTATAGTAGTAGGGAATCAATCCTAGCCGTACAACGTGAATCAATCCAAACCACCCAAATTAAATAATACCTATCTAACATTCAAATCTAACATTCTAATACCAATCTAACATTCAAATTCTTATCTAACATTCTCTAGAATTTTCTCTTTAGTGGGCTTGGGCTTGGGTAATGGATTGGACTCTTCTTTGGGCTTTCTTGGTTTATTTGAATTGGGTTTTTTATATAGATTGGGCCATTTGGGCTTGACCCATCAGATTTCATCCGATGAAAGCGGGGATTCTTCAGAGCCAATGTCTGCCGAGGAAGAGAATGGTGATACTGTAGAAGATGTTCAAAGACATGGGGATTGATGGTGTAAATCCACAGAGATGAGCTATGGAACTAAATTGAATGGCATGAACAATCTGCGTGGGGATTGGTAGGGCGTCTGAGCTACAAGGCACATGAAGTGGTGGGTGAATGTTCTAATTCATGATGTATAGCGTGTGAAAATACAATAGAAGTATAGTGGTTCACCGGCTAGTGAGCTCGGCTAATCCACTCTCTAATGGAGACTCTTACTCCCTTGTCTTTATTGATGAAATTGAATGTGTTATAGTAGAATTATTCGAGTCTTAGGGTTTCTGGTTGTTCTCCTCCTCGCCATGGAGGTTGCCCTCCCCTTTTATGGCCTCATGCTTACCTCTAACGCGGAATTACCTCCTATATTGAAGGGATTGTGCCCTATCTTCATCCATAATTCCGGAGTTACCTAAACTCCATACGGCTGGCTTCAAACGGAGAGTTCTTTGCCTTCTTTCGTGGGATTCTCCTTAGCTTTAGGAGGGGATCGTGGTTGATTACGGGTCTTATGCCTTGGAATGGTTCTACTTTCCTTTTAGTGATATCCGTAGTTACCTTGCTGTCCTTTCACCATTTCTTAACTCGTGTCCTCAGCTGGGAGCTCTCAGCGTTGACTAGATGAGCTCTGGCCAATGCCAGATGAGCTCTGCCTCTTCTGTCTGAACTCCCGACCTGGGCTCATTTCCTGAGCTCGTGTCTGTTCATCTCAGGTATCATCAGTTGCCCCCCAGCCCTTGCCTTAGGTTAGCCTGGGCAGGGGCTGATCTACACGAACTGAATTAGACCCGCACGTGGTCAGCATGTGGCTTTAGGATTTTTGACGGTTTACAGCAATCATGTCTTTCCTTGATTCCCGCGCATGTCTTTGCCCACGTCCCTCAAGCTTTAAAGACCCAAACGACTACCTGAACCGTCTTTTCACACTATTCATCTTCCTCGCTGCTCCTTGTCTCCATTCTCTCTGCGATTTCGGGCCATTTTGCTTGAGCCTTTCTGTTTTCTTGCTTGAAATCGGATTCCCTACCCTCGTTTCGAAGATTCGCATCGCCTTCTTCCTCTGACAGTGTTCCAGGCTA
Source organism: Ilex aquifolium (assembly GCA_951799425.1). Lineage (NCBI taxonomy): Eukaryota > Viridiplantae > Streptophyta > Magnoliopsida > Aquifoliales > Aquifoliaceae > Ilex > Ilex aquifolium. The sequence goes on from OX637401.1 coordinate 27,688,359, forward strand.
TTGTTGCCGCTATTCCTGAGTTAGGTACGTTCCTTGCCCCTTCCTCTTCCTTCTTTTGCTCTGGATCCCTCGGATTCGAGGTGGTTGCTTCATTTCTGGGCTTTTCGATTCTTTTATTTTTGGAATCGTGACCGTTGTTTAGCCCCCCTTCCTCATTTCGTTGATTGGAGCTCTATAGCTCACATCCTTGCCATCGGAAGTTACTGTGCCGACCCAAGGGTTATTAGGGAGTGTCTGACCCGTGCTCCTTCGCTTTATCGTTCCTTTAACCTTCCTTTTTCTCTTCCTATCATGTCTGCCTCTTCTGGGGCCACTCGCTCCTCTGTTTCACTTTTAGGGGCTAGGTCAGCCGAAGAGGATTCCGAACTAGGGGAGGTGGGTGACGAGATAGACAACTTCCCTGGGGTGGACGCCGTTGATTCTGAGGTTAATACCGAAGAGCCTCCCTCAGCGTCCCCCTCCGTGCCTCCTAGGCCAGACAAGGGCAAAGGCAAGGTCAGCGGAGTCGGGGTTGAAGGGAAGACCTCATATTTAGGGCTTGCCTTTAAGCATGCCGAGTCGGTGGGCTATAGCAAAGAGCACCCTGAGCTGATGAAAGTTTATAAGCTTCGTTACGGCTTTCCTCCTGGGGTCGAACCCTGGTGCTCAGACAAATCTGTCTACTATGTAGAACAAGTACACAACAGGGTCTGCTTCTTTCTTGCCTCCTTTGAGAACGGTCTTCGCTTTCCTCTGCACCCCTTCATTAAGGCTATTCTGCAACATTTCCATGTGTGCCCTTCCCAGGTTTCCCCCAATTTCTATGGTGTCATGGTTGGTCTTCTAGCCATCTTTAAGAAGCATAAGCTTGGGCTTCCCAGTGTTTCTTTGTTTTTGGAGCTCTTCAACGTCAAGCCGACCTCTGGAGGCTTCTTGTATGCCTCTAAGCGTGCCAACGTTAGGCAGCTTATCTCCAACATTTCGACCTCTCATAAGCACTGGAAGGAACACTTCTTTTTTGTTGGGGGCATCAATTGGGAGTATAATCCCGCTGATAGGACGGATACTCTTGGTATCCCTACAGCCTGGGCTGAACCAGACAACTTGCGTGAGTCTTTTCTCAAGTCAACTTAGCTCTGACCTGGAACTGGCAGACCTTTTGTCTTTTTCTTATTTGCTTACTTTCTTCTTTTCAGGTGATCGTCTAGAGCTCAGCCCTGAGGATAGGGAATTGCTAGTGGAGTTGGAGAAGATCAAGCCAGAGAGGTACGCTGACCTCATTGAGTCACAAAATTTGGTGCGGATAGGTCTGAGTCCTCCCGAGGTGACCTTGGCGATCCCGTTATCGGTTTTAGGAGCTGACGAAGGTACCTTTTTTCTTTTCCTCTTCATTGTGCCTCCTCCCCTTCTTTTTCTCCTTACATCTCCCTATTCCCCCCAGATATTCCGGGTTCTTCTACTATGAAGTCTACCCCAGAAGAGCTCCAGGCCAAGGTGGATGAGCTGGTGAAAGGTGGTAGATCCAGCAAGCGCAAGTCCCGGGTTAGTTCTGGGAGTGGTCCAGGTACCCGGGCTAAAATTCCCAGATTAGAGGTGTCTTCTCCCCCCACTGTAGCTGAAGGACAGGTTCCAAGCAAGGCTCTGCCCTCCTCCTCTGGGACTCCACAATCCACAATCCCCCCCTCCCCTCCAGTGGCTCCTTCTGAGTTGGCGTCTGCTCAAGAGGGGGGGCAGGCTTCCCCTTCCTCTTCTGAGGTCGAGAAGGCTTTGAAACTAATTCCCGACCTCCAACCCATAAATTTCAAGTATAGTGCCTCGGGGAAGGTGATTGAGAAAAAGGGGGAGGATGAGGACTCCTTTTTTGACAACATGGACCTTGCTGCTGGAGCTCTGTCCTCTATTTTTTCTGAATCTGATGTCTTGAAGGCTGCTTCCATGCCCCTCGAGGAATCCATCTCTTCAGCTCTTCAGGGGGTGGCTGCCGTAAGTGCTGGCCCCTTTTCCCCTTTGCTTATTCGTATTTTACGGTCTGATGTAATTTTCTGTTCTTTTTTTATATTCTCAGGCTGCCCTTCATACGAGAGGTCTGCTGCACCGGGTCCAGTCTCAAGAAAGCTCCTTTAAAGTTCTGAAGACATATAAGGCCAAAATTTCTGAATTGTCTCTTGAGAATGAGGGCCTTAGAACTCAGAATGAAGACCTCAGAGCTCAGGTGGAGAACCTGAAAGAGCAATCGGTGAAGCAAGCTTCCGACCTTAAGCATACATTGACCGTCAAGGCCAGAGCTGAGGAAGGGGAGAAGAGAGCTCAGGACGAGCTGAGGCTGGTTAAGGAGGACCTGCAGCTTAAGGTTGAGGCGTGGACCAAGGCCAGCCAGGAGGCTTTTGACGCCAAGAAAGAGCTCAGCCAAGCCAAGCAAGACTATCTTGCCCTCAATGAAGCAAACGGCAAACTCTGTGAGGAGCTTGAGGAGCAGAAAAACTTGGTCACACAGAAAAGCAAGGAGATTGCCGAGCTTAAGGATGAGGCCACCACTTTGTGGGCTACTGGGTGGGTTGCTTTTAGGCGTAAAGCAATCAAAGCTTACCCAGATCTCGCATTCAATTTCCCTATCCCTACTGAGGAGGAAATGGAAGAATCTGACTCTAGTGGTGAGGAAGACAACTCAGCTCTTCCTCCTGTAGCTCCACTCCCAGATGCCTCTGCTTCCCCCTCTACTGTTCTTGCTGTGGCCTTATCTGCTGACCTGGTGACTGAGGTACCTGAACAAACAACATTGCCTGGTACGGCAGAGGCTCCTGGGGTCAGTGTTTCCGGAAATTCCACTCCTCCGGCATCAGGATCCTTGCCCCCTGAGCTCCTGGGTTCTGCTTCTCCTGCTGATGCTATGTCTGCCGAGCTGCAGGGTCTTCTGTCCACTCCCCCTTCAGAAACTTAGGTCTTTTTGATTGTAATTTTTTTGTAAAGAATTTTTGTTTTTTCATTGCTGGTTTATCATGTTCATATGTCCCTTCGAATTCCAGCACATATATGTTTTTGAATATATCTTTGAATTTGCGCACCTGTATGTATTCAACTTTGTATACTCCCCTTGTCCCCTTTTGCTTTGAGGGGTGCTGTGCACTTCTTGAAGCAAACTTACTAGATTTGAAGGGTACAGGAGACTTGGTGCTATGCTCAATTGCTTTTCCTTAGCCTTTTAAGCTCAGTGGTTGGCACCCTATGAATCCATTACTTATCCTTCTTCGTTTTGAGCTACTCAGACTGATATTCTGAACTGGCGTGCTCCTTCCGGGTTGCATAGCTCATGCTTGTGAATTCTTGCTGAGCTATGCAGCTCTTCTTTCCGAACCTAAGAGCTCTTACTGCGCTTTTTATCTCTTTTTGTTATCTTAAGAGCTCCTTCTGAGCTACTTGGCTCAGTTGTCTGACCTTAAAGGTTATTTCCGAGCTTCATTGCTCTTTCGACAGATCTCTTTCTGGAATAGATAACAAATCCTGGTGGCCTTCTTTGAGCAAGGCTATGAACTTTCACCTGCTGTCAAGTTCCCTTGATGAACTGAAGAAACTATTAAGAGCTATTCCTCTTTAAGGTGAACAGGGCTGTTATGATCGCCGGCCTTAAAGACTTGCTATGCCGGTGTCTTGTTTTTGACTGGGCTGAGCTAAAATGTGGAGGATATGTGGCTTGGTGGGGTCAGAATGTTCCGTTGTTGTCTTGAATGCAATATAAGGGGTGATCCTGTACGTATTTCTTTTCCCTCGTTTTTTCTCTCAATCGTTTCCCATAACCGTCACGTCTTTTCCCTTTCCATAACCGCAACCCCTTTCCATAACCGTAGCCTCTTTCCATAACCGTAGCCACTTCCCATAACCGTAGCCTCCTTTATTAATTCAGAAACTACACAGGCAACTTGATTCCCTCTTTCTTGGTTCTTGGTTTCCTGAAAAGCTCCCAACTTTTCCTAACATATTTTTGACTCTCTTCTTGATTTCTTGCGTCTTTTTCCCTTACCAGCACTTTCGATGGCTGCCCCTGCTTCTTCTTTGTTCCAGGAACGATCCTCTTTCGGAATCGAATGGAATTGGCATTGTCGCTATCTGTCCCCTTCAGTACTTGAATCTTCTGATTTGGTGGACATCAAAAAACGGTTTTTTTCTTATCTTGACTTGCCTTTGCGAGTCCCTTCCTCCGATGAGCCTTGCAACTACCTCCCCCGAGGGGAAGTCTGTTTCTTTGAAGGTGCTATGGACATGGGACTTCGCCTTCCCATTCATCCGGCCATTGGGCGAGTTCTTGCCTACTATGGCCTGTGCCCTTCTCGCCTTTCTCCCCGAGGGTGGGCTGCTATGGTAAGCTTCTTCTTGTTCTGCCGCCTGCATGCTCTTGGCAGGTTCCCCTTTGTCTCTGAGTTCTTGTACTTCTTTGAGATTGAGGAAGATGATGCCCCCTGCTTCAGTTTCTTTCGTTGGAGGGATGTCAATTTACGCCCTTTGGTTCTAGATCTTCCCTCCAATCCTGAAGGGTGGTCTAAGCGTTTCTTCTTCGCCTCTGGAGAGTCTTGGAGGTCTCCTGAGGATCGCTGTCGTAAAGCTAGGATTCCTCGGTCCTGGAAGAGCTTCTCTCGCATTGGTAAGCTCGAGCCGAGCTCTTTTGGATATTTCTCCTTTTAAAGATATGCTCTTACTATGTCTCTGCTGCGCAGATCCACCTGATCTGGATTTACCAGGGATGGTGAATATCAACGAGTTGCTGCTTGTGGAGTCCAAGACTTATTCCGAGCTGATGACGAGTGCAAACCTCTATTTGCTTGGGGCTGAGGCTACTGAGTTTGAGTTCTCCACTATTCCTTACCCTTCCTGGACCTCTTTCTCTGATTCTGATGAGGACGGGGGTTCTGACAAGGATGGAAACACCGTCACGAGTTCAAGGAAGCGTAAGAGGGATGACTCTCCTTCTCCTGACTCTTTGTCCACCATTTTTCTTACCTCCATTGGTCAGAAGCTCCTTGACTTGCTTTACAAGGCTGAGCAAGAAAGGGATGAGCTGAAGAAAGAGAATGCTAGCCTGAAGGGAGAGGTTGCTGAGCTAAGATCTGAACTTAAGAAAGACTAGGATCTTTGTTCTCCTGTATTTTTCTTTCTTTTCCTGAACGATATCAGACTATGATTTTTTTTATACTTGTCCGCACGTTTATTTTCTTGGATATTCTGAATTCTAGTTTGTTCATTCTTGAGAATGCAAGCCCACATACGAGCTCTTTGTGTTTGAAATACGAACGTAGAAGGAAAACAGAAGATCATGCTTGCACTGACCTTAGTTCCTGACTAGTCTCAGAGATCAGTCCACGAACATTGATGGAAAACAGAAAATCATGTTTGTGCTGACCTCAATTCCCAACTGGTTTCCATTGGTCGTACCACGAGCGTTGATGGAAAACAGAATATTATGTTGGTACCGACCTCACTTCCCATCTGGCTCTGCGAGCGCTCTCTGCCGCACCGGACATTTTAGGGTGTTCGAGGGTGTAGCCAGTGCATAAGGTGTCTCTAAGAAGAGTTCTTCCCTTAATCTGACTGTTGGTGTCTCAAAGAAGAGACCAGTCTTGAATTCTACGAACCTAGAAGCTTGTACGCGCCGAGGAGTTGTAGAACTCATCTTGTTTTTGGGTAAGCTTGGAAGCTTATCGCTTGTATATGAGCTGAAGAGCTCATTTTATATTTATAAGCTTTGAAGCTTATCGTTTGCTTATGAGCTGAAGAGCTCATCTTGCATTTATAAGCTTTGAAGCTTATCGTTTGCTCGTGAGCTGAAGAGCTCATCCTGCATTTATAAGCTTTGAAGCTTATCGTTTGCTCGTGAGCTGAAGAGCTCATCCTGCATTTATAAGCTTTGAAGCTTATCGTTTGCTCGTGAGCTGAAGAGCTCATCCTGCATTTATAAGCTTTGAAGCTTATCGTTTGCTCGTGAGCTGAAGAGCTCATCCTGCATTTATAAGCTTTGAAGCTTATCGTTTGCTCGTGAGCTGAAGAGCTCATCCTGCATTTATAAGCTTTGAAGCTTATCGTTTGCTTATGAGCTGAAGAGCTCGTCTTATATTTATAAGCTTTGAAGACCATTAAAGGGTGAATAGAGGACTTGCTCTTTTTTATTTAAAAGTAGTTCTATTACAGGTAATACTTACTGGAAAAACTTCTTAAGGTGCTCGGCATTCCATGAGTGAGGTAGAACCTTTCCTTCCTCTGTTTGTAACTCGTAATTCCCTGGTCTGATTATCCTTGACACGATATAGGGCCCTTCCCAATTGGGTCCCAATTTCCCATGCGTGGGATCCTTTCTCGCAAGCAGAAGCCTCCTAAGTACCAAATCTCCAACCTTGAAACTTCTGTGTCTTACCCTCCTGTCATAGTACCTTGCAGTTTTCCTTTGGTAAGCTCGGACACGGTGCAGAGCTCTGTCCCTCTTCTCTTCCAAGAGATCGAGGTTTAGCAAGAGAGACTCATCATTGTGCTTGGAATCTGCAAACTCCACCCTTGGTGATTGGAGCCCTATCTCCACTGGGGCCACTGCCTCGGTTCCAAAGGCCAAAGCAAAGGGGGTTTCCTGAGTCGCAGATCTGGCGGTGGTCCTGTAGGCCCACAATACCTCCGGAATGTACTCCACCCATTTGCCTTTCAGGTTTTCTAGCTTGGTCTTCAAAGCTGACTTTATTGTTCTTATTGTGACCTCTGCCTGTCCATTAGACTGGGGATGGGCAGGAGCTGAGAAATAGTTTTTGATTCCGAGCTCAGCACAAAAATTTTTGAACTTTGAATTATCAAACTGCTTTCCATTGTCAGATACGAATGCTCTGGGAACTCCAAACCTGCAAACTATCGATTTCCAAACGAAGTTTTGAACTTTTTGCTCTGTGATCGTTGCCAAAGGTTCGACCTCTGCCCATTTAGTAAAGTAATCCACTCCTATGATGGCAAACTTGCACTGCCCCACACCGGTGGGAAGGGGTCCTAGAATGTCCAACCCCCACTGTTGAAAAGGCCATGGGCTTACCACCGAGGTTAGGAGCTCGGGAGGACAGTGGGACATATTGGCATGCTCCTGGCAAGTTTTACATTTTCTTACTAAGTCAGTAGCGCTTTTGAGCATGGTGGGCCAATAATACCCTTGCCTCAGTACTTTTCCTGCCAAGGCCCAAGCTCCTATGTGATTGCCACATATTCCCTCATGCACCTCTCTGAGTATGTAATTAGCATCTTCATCTCCTACGCACTTAAGGAGAGGCGTTGAGAATCCTCGTTTATACAGGCTTCCTTGGAGTAGGGAGAATCTAGCTGACCTGGTCCTCAACTTGGATGCCTCCTTAGTATCTCTTGGCAGAGTCCCATTTTGCAAGTATCCGATGATGGGGTCCATCCAGCTCGGCTGAGCTTCAACCGACAGCATGTCCTCTTCATTGATGCTTACTGAAGGCCCCGGGAGGTGCTCCACTGGAATTAGCCTATCCAAATCCTCTTGCGAGGCAGTTGCTAACCTTGCCAGGGCATCTGCTCTTGAATTTTCCGTTCTAGGCACGTGTCTGACCTTAACCTGCACAAACTTTTTCATTAGTTCTCGTACCTTTTTGAGGTAAAGGATCATCTTTTCGCCTCTTGCCTCGTAACATTCTTCTATCTGCTTCACTACCAGCTGAGAGTCACTGCAGATCTCCAGCTGCTCCGCTTCCATAGAATGGGCAAGATTGAGCCCAGCGATGACAGCTTCGTATTCTGCTTCATTATTTGAAGCTCTGAACCCAAATCTAAGGGCGTACTCGACATCTATTCCTTCTGGAGAGGTCAAGATCATCCCTGCACCGCTTCCCTGAGCATTAGCAGCTCCATCTACCGAAAGCTTCCAGATGGGGAGGTCTGGTATTAAATCTGTGGTCTCCATAGGAGCTGCTGCTGTGAACTCTGCAATAAAATCTGCCAAAATTTGCCCTTTGATGGCAGTTCTTGGCTTATACCTAATATCAAATTCGCTGAGCTCCACGGCCCATTTAACCAACCTCCCCGAGGACTCTGGCTTGTGAAGTACTTGCTTCATTGGCTGATCTGTTGGAACCTCGATAGTATGAGCCTGGAAATAAGGTCTAAGTCTCCTAGCTGTTGTAACCAGAGCTAGAACGAGTTTTTCCATTTTTGGATATCTCTCTTCTGCCCCCCTCAGAGCTCTGCTACAGTAGTAAACTGGTTGCTGAGCTCTGTCTCGCTCCCTAACCAGGGCTGCACTTGTTGAAAAATCTGAAACCGCTAGGTAGAGGGTGAGGACTTCCCCTTCTAAAGGGCTCACCAGAACAGGAGGAGAGCTCATATATTTCTTTAGGGCTTCGAATGCTTCTTCACACTTGGCATCCCATTGGAATGCCTTCTTCAATATCTGAAAAAATGGCTGGCATTTATCGCTGGACCTAGACACAAAACGGCTCAGTGCAGCTATCCTGCCTGTCAATCGTTGCACCTCTTTTGTGTTGGATGGTGATTTCATTTCCACCATTGCTTTAACCTTTTCTGGATTGGCCTCAATTCCTCTGCTGCTGACTATAAAGCCCAGAAATTTTCCAGCCGAGACCCCAAATGCGCACTTCGCAGGGTTTAGCTTCATTTTGTACTCCTTTAGAATTCGGAATGACTCGGCTAAGTGCTCGATGTGGAGCTCTGCCCTTAGTGATTTCACTAGCATGTCATCAATGTAAACTTCCATGGACGTTCCTATTTGCTTCTGGAACATTTTATTTACTAACCGCTGGTAAGTGGCTCCAGCGTTCTTCAATCCGAAGGGCATGACCTGATAACAATATGTCCCTTGTTCTGTTACAAAGGAGGTCTTTTCTTGATCGCTGGGATCCATCTTGATCTGGTTGTAGCCTGAGAAAGCATCCATGAAACTGAGGAGCTCGTGCCCTGCTGTGGCATCCACTATTAGGTCAATCCGAGGTAAAGGGTAACTGTCATTGGGGCATGCTCGGTTGAGATCAGTGAAGTCGATGCACAGTCGCCACTTCCCATTGGTTTTCTTTACAAGAACTACATTTGCTAGCCAGGTGGGGTAATCAATCTCCCTGATAGCCTTGGCATGGAGGAGTTTACTGACCTCCTCATTGATTGCCTTTTGTCTTTCAGAGGCAAAGCTCCTCCTCTTCTGTTTGATGGGTTTGCAAACTGGGTTCACGCATAACTTATGGGTAATGACCGAAGGGTCAATTCCTTCCATGTCTTCTTGCTTCCAAGCAAACACTCCTACATTCTCTTTTAGGAACCGGATGAGGAGTCCTTTGAGCTCAGCGTTCAGTTTGGACCCCATATAAACAAGATGTTCTGGCTTCTCATCCAGCTGAACTGGTTCCAGCTCTTCCGATGGTATTGGTCTTGTCTCCATTTCATCTCTCATGTCGAGTTCGTCTAGTTGGATATTCTCCACTTCCTTCCTTTTTATGGAAGCCATGTAGCATTCCCGTGCTACGCGCTGGTCTCCTCGGACCACCCCGATTCCATTTTCCGTAGGGAACTTCACGACTAAGTGATAGGCAGATGGGATTGCCTTCATAGAATTCAGGGATGGCCTTCCAAGCAAGATGTTGTATGCTGATGGCGCATCGACTACTAGGAATTTAACAGTGGTAGTGGCTTGGCAAGGTGGATCCCCTAAAGTGAGCACGAGTTGGATTGAACCTAGGGGGAGGACCCTTTCCCCAGAGAATCCCAGCAAGTGAGTGCTTACTGGCTCAAGTTTCTCCCTTCCTATTTCCATCTTGTCGAACGCAGGTGCGAAGATAATATCTGCCGAGCTTCCGTTATCAATTAGAACCCGATGAACGGTTCTATTTGCCACCACAGCTCGTACCACCAATGGATCATCATGGGGGTATTGGCACCCTTCTAAATCAGCATCTGAAAAAGTGATAGCTGTATCTAAGCGTGGTGCTTTGGATACAGCGTGCACTTCGAGAGCTTCTTCGGCTCTGATCCGCCGGAGGTGCGCCTTCCGAGCTGAGCTTGACTCTCCACCTCCAGCGAACCCTCCAGATATCACTCTGATTTCCCCTAGAGGCTGTTGGTGTGGTGCGGGTGCTGGCTGCCGAGGTGGTGGTGGTGGAAGAGCTCGGTTCTGGTTGTCGTTGGCTACAAAACGACGCAGCTGACCTCGCTGGATCAAAAACTCGATTTCCTTCTTTAGTTGAATGCAATCATCAGTGTGGTGTCCATGATCCCTGTGATAATCGCAGTATTTCGTGGGGTCTCTCTTTGCCGGGTCTGCCTTCATCCGAGGCGGCCATTTCAAGAACTTCTCGTTTTGGACCTCATACAATACTTGTGACACAGCGACAGTGAGCGGGGTAAAACGCTGAGGTCCATATCTGGGCTGTAGTTCAGGCTGCATGGGTCCCAGACGATCTCTGACATTTCCTCTTCTCTTGGGTGAGCGGTCTCTATCCCTCCTTGGGGACCTCTCCCGCCCTTTCTCCTTCCTGGGACTTCGGTCCCTTCTCTTTTCTTCTTTTTCCTTGTCCTTTCGTGAGGATGTACCTCCCACCTTAGAAAGGAGTGCCTCTTCGCCATTTATATACTTCTCTGCCTTGGCTAACACCTCAGCCATACTTGCCTGAGGGTTCTTTGATATAGAGAACATCAAATCTTTTGACTGCACTCCCAATCCGGCAATGAAAGCTGTTATGGCAAATTTTTCGTCAGGGACGTCCACCTTCAACGTCTCCGAATTGAACCTTTGGACATAAGACCTCAGGTTCTCTTGGGGTCCCTGCTTCACGTTCAACAGGTGGTAGCTGGGCTTTCTGTATATCCGGGCTCCTATAAAGTGGGACACGAAAGCTATGGAGAGCTCTTTGAAGGATGAGATCGAGGCTGGTGGGAGCCTATGAAACCAGTTCAAGGCGGAGCCTTTCAAGGTAATGGCAAAAGCTCTGCAGCGCACGGGATCCTGATATCCATGTAACTCCATCTGGTTCTTGTAAGTGTTGAGATGATCCACATGATCTTTCGTTCCGTCAAAGACCTCTATCTGTGGCGTTCTAAACTTCGGTGGGAGTGGAAAATGTAGCACTCCAGTGGTGAATGGAGATTCGGTTTGCTGTACCAAGACATCCATTGTAACCGGGGCCTTGCTCTTCACCGCCTCCTTCATGTGGTTGAGCTCCTGTTGCATGTCTTTGAAACGTTGCTCCCAACGTTGCTCTTTCCTGTCCGGCGGATGGGGGAAAAATTCATCCCTATCACCCCCATTATTCTGACTTAGCACCTCGTCGTTATGGCCGTCCCTAGGAGGTACATAAGGAGCATACCCCCTGGGGTGGCTGCTTTCTCCTCCTTCACTGACCTCTCTGAGGGGGTCCCAGTGTCGCCGTTCCCAGTAAGGGGGATTACTCTGGCCTTCTTGGGCCGGTCGTGCCTCCTGTGGGCGTTGCACGAGCTTCGTTAACTCTTCGTTTTCTTTCAGCAAGCGTTGGTTGACGAGGCGAAGGGCCTCTAACTCGTTATTGATGGGGGAATTAACCTCTGGGATATTCTCGGGTTGTCTGCCGTTGGTAGCTTCCAGTGGGTCTTGCATTCGCGGTAGGTTTGTTCGGCTTCTGCTCATATTTCGTGTCGTTACCATCAGTCACTGAAAGATCAGCTTATTTGTAGAAGGAACAGTCGTTCCCACAGACGGCGCCAAACTGATGGTGTAAATCCACAGAGATGAGCTATGGAACTAAATTGAATGGCATGAACAATCTGCGTGGGGATTGGTAGGGCGTCTGAGCTACAAGGCACATGAAGTGGTGGGTGAATGTTCTAATTCATGATGTATAGCGTGTGAAAATACAATAGAAGTATAGTGGTTCACCGGCTAGTGAGCTCGGCTAATCCACTCTCTAATGGAGACTCTTACTCCCTTGTCTTTATTGATGAAATTGAATGTGTTACAGTAGAATTATTCGAGTCTTAGGGTTTCTGGTTGTTCTCCTCCTCGCCATGGAGGTTGCCCTCCCCTTTTATGGCCTCATGCTTACCTCTAACGCGGAATTACCTCCTATATTGAAGGGATTGTGCCCTATCTTCATCCATAATTCCGGAGTTACCTAAACTCCATACGGCTGGCTTCAAACGGAGAGTTCTTTGCCTTCTTTCGTGGGATTCTCCTTAGCTTTAGGAGGGGATCGTGGTTGATTACGGGTCTTATGCCTTGGAATGGTTCTACTTTCCTTTTAGTGATATCCGTAGTTACCTTGCTGTCCTTTCACCATTTCTTAACTCGTGTCCTCAGCTGGGAGCTCTCAGCGTTGACTAGATGAGCTCTGGCCAATGCCAGATGAGCTCTGCCTCTTCTGTCTGAGCTCCCGACCTGGGCTCATTTCCTGAGCTCGTGTCTGTTCATCTCAGGTATCATCAGGGATCCTGATGGAATTGATTGGAAATGGCTAGTTCTAGGTGGAACCGTGGCTGTGGTCTGTGTACTCCATACAGGAGTGATAGGAAAAGCCTTGTTACTTGGAGCAGGGCAAAGAGTTGGTCGAGTTGCTCGGAGATGAGGTGAGATCTTTAAGTGAGGACTAAAGGGGGTGTACCTTAGGCCTGTGTTAATTTTGGTATATTTTGAATTTCTTAAATTGTGTCTCCTGCCATACTAGGTCTTAGACTCTTGTCGGATTAGATTCGTTTCGTGTCAAATTTACTTAACTCATACTTGACACGTTTGGAATTATTTATTGCTGGGTGCATGCTATATATTATTGGTGTAGTCGGGTTCTTGCATTGTTGAGTTTTATTCGTATTGACTCATTTATTAGACTCGGGTTCTTAGCTTCTAAGTTCACCAATGTCTTGAATCTCATGGTTTAGCTCAAGAAGTTGTCGTGAGCTATAGGTCAATTGGCATCTGTTTCAACTTTAGGAACCTTACGCTGCATTTGGTACACGGTAATACTTTTCAGTAGATATAGAATGAATTTGGGAATAGAATGAACTTGGAAATGGAATGAACTTAAAATAGAATTGAATGTGTATTACCATTCTAATGTTTGGTAACTGTATAAGATTAAGTGCTGGAATAGAATGATTATTCAATTCTTATGTTTGGAAAACAATTTTTTTCATTGGAATGGAATCAACTTTGATCAAAATATTCATAGTGACTAAAAATAAATAATAACATTTTTTTATGATTGCGATTACGCTTAAAGGTTTTGTGTAAGAAAATTTATAATTAGAAAAAAATGAGAATCCATTCAAAGAAGTTGAACCCTTTTAAATTTTAAAAAATTAGAAAAAATCCTCAAAAAATAGGTTCACAAAAAGATACCAAAATCGAAAACTATCTAAAATTGATCACACCCGTGTCAAATGAACAAACTATAGTTTTTTGTGAATTCAATTGAACACGTGCAAACCCAAAAGGAAAATTATAAACACAACTAGGAATCTTAGCTCAAGAAGTTGTCGTGAGCTATAGGTCAATTGGCATCTGTTTCAACTTTAGGAACCTTACGCTGCGTTTGGTACACGGTAATACTTTTCAGTAGATATAGAATGAATTTGGGAATAGAATGAACTTGGAAATGGAATGAACTTAGGAATAGAATTGAATGTGTATTACCATTCTAATGTTTGGTAACTGTATAAGATTAAGTGCTGGAATAGAATGATTATTCAATTCTTATGTTTGGAAAACAATTTTTTTCATTGGAATGGAAACAACTTTGATTAAAATATTCATAGTGACTAAAAATAAATAATAACATTTTTTTATGATTGCGATTACGCTTAAAGGTTTTGTGTAAGAAAATTTATAATTAGAAAAAAATGAGAATCCATTCAAAGAAGTTGAACCCTTTTAAATTTTAAAAATTTAGAAAAAATCCTCAAAAAATAGGTTCACAAAAAGAAACCAAAATCGAAAACTATCTAAAATTGATCACACCCGTGTCAAATGAACAAACTATAGTTTTTTGTGAATTCAATTGAACACGTGCAAACCCAAAAGGAAAATTATCAACACAACTAGGAATCTTAGCTCAAGAAGTTGTCGTGAGCTATAGGTCAATTGGCATCTGTTTCAACTTTAGGAACCTTACGCTGCGTTTGGTACACGGTAATACTTTTCAGTAGATATAGAATGAATTTGGGAATAGAATGAACTTGGAAATGGAATGAACTTAGGAATAGAATTGAATGTGTATTACCATTCTAATGTTTGGTAACTGTATAAGATTAAGTGCTGGAATAGAATGATTATTCAATTCTTATGTTTGGAAAACAATTTTTTTCATTGGAATGGAATCAACTTTGATCAAAATATTCATAGTGACTAAAAATAAATAATAACATTTTTTTATGATTGCGATTACGCTTAAAGGTTTTGTGTAAGAAAATTTATAATTAGAAAAAAATGAGAATCTATTAAAAGAAGTTGAACCCTTTTAAATTTTAAAAAATTAGAAAAAATCCTCAAAAAATAGGTTCACAAAAAGAAACCAAAATTGAAAACTATCTAAAATTGATCAAACCCGTGTCAAATGAACAAACTATAGTTTTTTGTGAATTCAATTGAACACGTGCAAACCCAAAAGGAAAATTATCAACACAACTAGGAATCTTATCCAAACTTGTAATTTTGGGATGCACATCATTATTATTTGCATGAATATACAAATAAAGGGTAAAAAACACAGCCAAAATACAACTTAAGAGGCTACAGAAAGTATCTGATGGAGCAATCCAAAAGGGAATCAAAAAGAGCAAAGAAACCAGTCACAAAGACAGTGCAGCATAGCAATCTGGTAAAAGTACCACTCAATCTAAGAATATCCATAGCCAATAACTTTAGACAAGTTAGTATAGATGGTATGAACGCAGACCTTGCAGCATACCCAGTTTTTCTTTGCAAAAATTCCAGTAAGCCTTCTGAACAAAACCATAGATAACAGTGTCCCATAACTCTTCAAACACTCCACTGGCTGGTGCATCAAATTGAAATCACAGTTTGTTCCATGAGATTTAGGTAGACAAAATAGCAGATGTCGAAAGCATCGACCATCCAAAGATGAAAAACTTACAGAATTGCTTGTTGTACCCCACATTGTATAAGTTTCAGAGGAAACAATCACAAATCTTTCTGAAGAGAATTAGGAAGTGACTCGAGGGCTGTTCGACATTGTTCATTCACCAACGCATGGTGTAGTAATGTCGAACTGACTTCTTCATTAGGCAAGAAATTTTTATTACGCATCTCTTTAAAGAACTGCATTGCTTTGGTGATCTCATTTTCTTGGAGAAAACCTCGAATGATGGTGTTAAATGAAATGGCATTTGGGAAGCAACCCTCCTCTTCCATCCGCAAGAACAATTTACTGGCCTCCGACAACATCCCATTCCTGCAGAGGCCATTGATCATTATGTTATATGTTACAACATCAGGCACCATACCTTTCTTCAAGATTTCATCAAACTGTTCCTTCGCTGCTGCTATTTTACCAACTCTGCACATCCCATCAATGAGTGTGCTGAAAACTTCAATATCAGCTTCAAGCCCAGCACTCTTAATAGACCTAAATACATCCATTGCCTCTTCGAGCAATCCATTTTTGCAGAGCCCATTTAACAGTATAGAATATGAACAAAAATCTGGAGATAACCCACAAGTTTGCATCTCATTGAATAGTCCCTTTGCGGTTTTAACTCTTCCTGCCTGGCAGAGTGCTCCTATTAGTGTGCTGTAAGTTACAATGGTGGGCTTCAGCCCCTTCTCATGTATTTCCTGAAAGAGGCGCATAGCTCTATCAATTGCCCGACCTTTACAATACCCATTAATCAATGTACTGTAGCAAGTAACATCATGTTCAAGACCTCTGTGTTCCATTGACTTAAACAGCTCTGCTGCATCATCCAAGCTACCTGTCAAACATAATCCATAAATCAGCGAATTATACGTAAATTCATCAGGCTTCTCGCCTAGCCGAATCATCATATCAAACACCATCCTAGCTTTTTCCACCATCCCCCTTTTACCGAGACAATCTATTAATATGTTAAATGTTACAACATTCGGTGAAATCCCTTGTCCAACCATTTTATAAAAAATTCTTGTAGCTTCCTTCCACAAATCCAGCTGACAAAAACCATGAATCAAAGAATTATACGTAAATTCATCAGGCTTTTCGCCTAGCCGAATCATCATGTCAAACACCATCCTAGCTTTTCCCACCATCCCCCTTTTACCGAGACAATCTATTAATATGTTAAATGTTACAACATTTGGTGAAATCCCTTGTCCAACCATTATATCAAAAATTCTTGTAGCTTCCTTCCACAAATCCAGCTGACAAAAACCATGAATCAAAGAATTATATGTTACTGCATCGGCAGAAATCCCTTGGCCAACCATTTCATCAAAAAGTCTCACAGCTTCTTTCAACCGGCCTGAACTACACAAACCGTGAATTAAACAACTGTAAACAATGACATCTGGGGTAACACCTTCATGTGTGGGCACCTTTACTTCAACTTTCTCTGCCGTCATTTTATCAAACAACTGAACTGCACTCAAAACCTTCCCCTCCTTACACATACCTTTAACCAAAGTACCCAATGTAACTGAATCTGCTTTCAAACCCCTCCTCAACATTATGCCAAATACACAAAACCCAGCATTTATTTCACCCAAATGACAGCAACAATTAATTAAAATATTCAGAGTACACAAGTCAGGCTCAATTCCTACCAAACCCATTTTCCTATACAATAAAAATACATCAAAATAGCATTTAAGTTTGGAGGTAGAGCCTAAAATATGATTAAATGTATCGATTGACGGTATGGGTTGCATTTGAACCATTTCGTCGAAGTACTTTACTGCATCTTTGAGCTTAATGTTACCTGATTTACACTGATCCCTCACGTAATATTCGAACCGGTTCGGAAGACCAGTAACATTAAATCTTGAACCAGATTTTCTGGGTTCGGAATTTGAGGAGGAAATCTGAGGTGGGTTTGTAAAGAAAGAAGAGAGAGAGTTTGGGAATTTATTAGCCTTGTGTATTGCAGTTCTTGGAATAGTAGTTGGCATTCTTTTGCAACGTCAAGTTTGTATAACAAATTTATATGAATGGACTGATCTGTGCATGTAAAGACATTTAGGAGTTGCAGAGATGGAGGGTGGTGGAGCAATGGACATGTCTATTGATGATAAAGTTTGAACATCTGCACAAAGGTGTGCTTGTGAGGTGGGTTTGGGTGGTTGGTTTTTTTGGGTTGTTAGGTAAAAATCAGGTAATATATGTATAATTTTTCTTATTTGGATTTACTTTATTAGTATCATGTGAATGATGTGGGGTGCGATCAGTTCGTGTTGAATTTTTATTAAAAAATATTTCACTCATACTTAATTTGTTTATTAATTCGTATCTAACAAATTGTGTTATATCATATTCGTGTCATATATGATCCGTGTATAACTAATATACAAACAAGTCGTATCGTATATTTCTTTTGATTGGCTTCACTCATACCCAATTCATTTATTAATCGTGTCGTGTTGAGTCCACTCGTTTATTAAACAGGTGATTTAAGGATGTTGGAGTCCACTCGTTTATTAAGTTTTGTGTCGTATTAATGGGTTGTATTATATTTTGACACCGCTATGTTTGGTACGCAGTAATACTTTTCAGTAGAAATGTAATGAATTTGAGAATGGAATAAACTTGAGAATAGAATAGAATGCATATTACCATTCCAATGTTTGGTAACTATTTAGGATTTAGTGCTGGAATAAAATGACCATTCCAATGTTTGGTAACTATGTTTGGATAAAATAATTTTTTTCATTAGAATGAAATCAACTTTAATCAAAATATCTACAGTAACTAAAAATAAATAATATCATTTTTTTATGATTGCGATTACGCCTAAAGGTTCTGTGTAAGAAAATTTATAATTAGAAAAAAACGAGAATCCAATGAAAGAAGTTGAACCCTTTAAATTTTAAAAAATTATAAAAAAATTCTCAAAAAAATAGGTTCACAAAAAAAAAACCAAAATAGAAAACTATCTAAAATTGGTCACTCGTGTCAAATGAACAAAATATAGTTTTTTGTAAATTCAATTGAACACGTGCAAACCCCAAAAGAAAATTATTAACACAACTATGAATCTTATCCAAACTTGTGGTTTGAACCAAAAAATAAATCGATGAAAATTAAGTCCAAAAAATACTTAACAGTATACAAAAAACAAGTTGAATAAAAACATAAATTCTTAAATTCCATTCATTTCATCTCAATAACATTTGAGGTAGAATTCCAAGAAACAAAATCATTTTCAAATACAAGCACAAATAATTATATTGTTATCTACTTGCTCTCCACTCATCAAACATTTTTATTTGTCAAATTCAATCTAAATTTTGACCACTCATTAGATGTTTCAACCGTGGTAATGCGATCATCATGTGCATCATTTTCCGCAACGAGACCTGATGCATCTACCTCCGTCTTGATTGGGTCTATCGACATCTGTTCCTTGATGTAATTGTGAAACATACAACAATCAATTCACAAAAATATAACCAAACTTCACATTCGACATGAATATTAACCAACAATAAATGAAATCCATAAAATAGCTACGATTTAGCAGTGAGTTAAATGAGCAAAAATCAAGTGCTATAATGATACTGATCAGGGATGCCATGATCAAGAAATCTCCTCATTATCTAACTACCCAACAATCCATAGTAAGTCTTGATGCAACTTAATTTTTCCCAAACCAATGTTTTTGCATCCATAAAAACCACCTTAAACCCAATAATAAATCCAATTCAAACCGAATCTAAAAGAAACGCCCCACTTAAACATATGATGCTTCAATAACAATAGTAAAAATGAATAACAAAAGAAATATCATGTCATTGAATATCTTTATATCAACCTATAAACAATGGTACTTCAATAACAATAGAAAAAAATGATTTTATCCATGTATCCATGATCTAAAATCAATGTTACTTCAAAACAATGGTACTACTACCCATGTATCCTGATCTAAAATCGAGAAAATTGAAAAAATATAAGAATGAAGGGTATAACAATTGAGTAATTTATCTATTGGACCCACCAAAATTATTGTCACACCCATCCATTGAATCCGACTATCATTGCATAAAAAAGTATAAAGCAACCATAACTAAGATTCAATCAAGCAGTACTTCTTTCTGTTCCTTCTAACATGGAACTACACAAGTTGGATGGGGGCAATTCCTTTCTTTCTTTTTAGGTCTTTTAGAAGAAGATTAGCATATTTGGATATCTAATTTTGACTGAAACACAAATTAGGATGGAATTCATATGAGTATTAAAATCCATATGAATTTCAGCTTGATTCAAAATATTTGACTCGAATTGCAACATCTACTGAAGGAATAACGAATTTGTTATCATAGAAAGAACATGTCATAATTTAATTACAGTAGAAACCAGAATTAAATTACAATAGCAACCAGAATTGAATTACAGCAGACATAGATTGTGTAAACAACAAAGCTCTCTCACAATTAAACACAATTGTACAATGTCGGAATTTAATTACCTAAAAGAGATGCACAATATGTGCACAAAATTTAATGACAAGCAGCTTTCATGATGTAGAGTGTCGGCTAAAGTATCTAGCTAATAAAATTGGGGGAAGTTTCGTCAAGTTCATGTATTATATAGCTTAAATTACACTTCGAAATAATTTCAGATCTAAATTGTTGGGGGAATTTTTAGATCTGAATTATTTTTTTAAAACTAAGATCTGAGAATTATTGATCGAATTTTTTCAAAAGTCAGATCTAAAATTCGAGGTTGGATTTAAAAATTATTATTGACTAAATTTGACAGAAATTACTTGAAACTAGGTCAGATCTGAGCTATCTTGCTCACCAATACGAATCCTTGCTTCATGTGGAGACGAGAGAGATGAAGAAAGTGAAGAGAAGAAAGCAGCGGTGGAACGCCATGGGCGTTGATGAGAGAAGAGGAGAATCTGAAGAGACAAGCTTGGAGATGAATCTAAAAGAGAAACGATCGGGCCTTTTTCGACGCTGTCTTTTTTAACGGGCATTGATTACGGCGTGAAATGAGAATCACAAATGCCACATTAGATTTGGTAATGGCTAATCCCATAATTTGTGGGATTAGCTATTCCTTAGGAATAGGAATGAATTTCAATTCCCACCAACCAAAAATAGGAATCAACATTCCTAGGGAATGAATATTCCATTTCCAAGCCTCAATCCCTCGTACCATAGTGTTTATAAGTCTGAGGGCCGAAGTTAAGGGTCAACCCGATTGGTCTGAGCAACCCCATTAGGTTCATGACCCGAGTTCGAAATACCGCTTGCTTAATTCTGGTTGTAATGATGATATTACTGTATCTTTAAAAAAATTGGAATTTCAAAACAAAAAAAGGGTTTAAATCAAATATTATATTTTTGTATATAATTTGTCCTATTAGAAAAAAATAAAGAATTGACATTTGATCTATTTGTTATCTACATTTTTTTAATATAACCGGCATAGTGCTCTTTGCTATGGTGATGTTGATGTAGATATGATCCAACAAACACTTTTGGATATTGAAATGCAGATATGATCTAACAAACACTTCTAGATATTGAAATGCATTTCAAGTACGCATTTGAAATGTTAAAATTCAAACTCAAAGAGATCAATAGATTGCAATGACTTCTCATTATTGCTCTTTTTGATGATGACATACTCATCTGCCATGGCTATAACTCTATGGGAACCCAATAATATTCCAAACGGGTCACTAAAGCTTGAAGAATAAGACCTATAAAACTCAAATTATGTAACATTCGCAACAAGTCAGTTACTTGTGAAACGATATTACTATTTATCTCTTTATCTTCAATCTTATTATCTTTTGTTTTATATGTTACTAATTTTGATTACCATTGTATTCATGTTCTTGCTTCGTGTTACTATTATGTTCAATGTTACTGTTTTTTGTTTTAAATATTATTATTTTTCACATACATGTCAAGTTAAATTTCGATAAAATCAACTTTTATTTGTTTTGTTCTGTAAGGCAAAGAACGAGTTAGAGGTATTTTGGATAATTGATACACAAATATCCTTAAACCTAACATAATTTTGAGAATGGACTTAAAGCCCCAAAAATCATAAAATATGGAATGGTCTCCAAATCCCCTTTCATATTTGTTCAAATGTGATCTATTATTTATCTATATTTTTTTGAATATTATAGGGCCAATGGACCAGACAACATACTTTAATTGGGGGCAAATTTGTGGGGCCTGAAGGGCCAAAACATTAGGTTCATTATCCTTCTATTGGGAATGTGTATGGCTGATGTCTCAGGTGTTGTCTCTATTGGATTGATTTACTATTTTATGCAGATGTTGATGAAAACTTTTCAACTCTGCGCATGTTTGTATACCTGATGATTATTAATTTGTTGTCTATCGCCTATTATCCCTTTACATGATGTCTCGCACTACATGTTTGTTAGATCTTTCTTCTTGGCCTCTCATAACAATGTAGTGATACTGGTTGTACTCTCTTTGCACTTGCATTACAAGGGCTATGGAATTTTAACAAGTAACCTGCAATGCTGTAGGGGGTACCATACCCAGGTTTGCAGAGACGTGACAAGCCTAGGCGGGTGGATCTTTATTTTTCAAGCTGGCTTATTAAGCCTGGTATGTAATGTCAGATAGTCACTGGCTACGCTTGGAACACTTTGATGGAACTAATGACTGACCTTAAGTTGTATTGGATATTGATCCTTACGTTCTCAAATGTATGCAGTGCAATCCCGTAAAGGAGATGGGCACTCATCTGCCTGCGAGGTGACACTCATCCATTACGAAGATATGGGGATCCCAAAGGACGTGGCAAAGTTGGGTGTCCGCCATGGGATGTGGGGAACAGTCAAGAAGTTACATGCTGGCTTCAGAGCGTATGAGCAAGCAAGAAAGTCAGAGGTATCGCTATCCCGAAGTGTGCTCATGGCAAAAATCACGACCAAGATTTCATCCGATGAAAGCGGGGATTCTTCAGAGCCAGTGTCTGCCGAGGAAGAGAATGGTGATACTGTAGAAGATGTTCAAAGACATGGGGATCCTGATGGAATTGATTGGAAATGGCTAGTTCTAGGTGGAACCGTGGCTGTGGTCTGTGTACTCCATACAGGAGTGATAGGAAAAGCCTTGTTACTTGGAGCAGGGCAAAGAGTTGGTCGAGTTGCTTGGAGATGAGGTGAGATCTTTAAGTGAGGACTGAAGGGGGTGTACCTTAGGCCTGTGTTAATTTTGGTGTATTTTGAATTTCTTAAATTGTATCTCCTGCCATACTCGGTCTTAGACTCTTGTCAGATTAGACTCGTTTCGTGTCAAATTTACTTAACTCATACTTGACACGTTCGGAATTATTTATTGCTGGGTGCATGCTATATATTATTGGTGTAGTCAGATTCTTGCATTGTCGAGTTTTATTCGTATTGACTCATTTCTTAAACTCGGGTTCTTAGCTTCTAAGTTCACCAATGTCTTGAATCTCGTGGTTTAGCTCAAGAAGTTGTCGTGAGCTATAGGTCAAGTGGCATCTGTTTCAACTTTAGCAACTTTATGCTGCGTTTGGTACGCGGTAATATTTTTCAATAAAAATGGAATGAACTTGAGAATGAAATGGAATGCGCATTATCATTCTAATTTTTGGTAACTGTTTAGGATTAAGTGCTGAAATAGAATGACTATTCCATTCTTATGTTTGCATAAAACAATTTTTTTTATTGGAATGGATTCAACTTTGATCAAAATATCTATAGTGACTAAAAATAAATAATAACATTTTTTTATGATTGCGATTACACTTAAAGGTTCTGTGTAAGAAAATTTATAATTAGAAAAAAATGAGAATGCATTGAAAGAAGTTGAACCTCTTTAAATTTTAAAAAATTAGAAAAAAAATCCTCAAAAAATAGGTTAACAAAAAGAAACCAAAACCGAAAACTATTTAAAATTGGTCACTCGTGTCAAATGAACAAATTATAGTTTTTTGTGAATTCAATTGAACACGTGCAAACCCAAAAAGAAAATTATCACCACAACTAGGAATCTTATCCAAACTTGTAGTTTTGGGATGCACATCATTATTATTTGCATGAATATACAAATAAAGGGTAAAAAACACAGCCAAAATGCAACTTAAGAGGCTACAGAAACTATCATAATTACAAAGACAGTGCAGCATATCAATCTGGTAAAAGTACCAATCAATCTAAGAATACTCATAGCCAATTACTTTAGACAAGTTAGTATAGATGAACAAGGCATGAACGCAGACAGACCCATTGCAGCATACCCAGTTTTTCTTTGCAAAAATCCACTAAGCCTTCTCAACAAAACCATAGATAACAGTGTCTCATAACTCTTCAAACACTCCACTGGCTGGTGCATCAAATTGAAATTACTGTTTGTTCCATGAGATTTAGGAAGACAAAATAGCAGATGTTGAAAGCATCGACCATCCAAAGATGAAAAACTTACAGCATTGCTTGTTGTACCGCACATTGTATAAGTTTCAGATGAAACAATCACAAATCTTTCTGAAGAGAATTAGGAAGTGACTCGAGGGCTGTTCGACATTGTTCATTCACCAACACATGGTGTAGTAATGTCGAACTGACTGCTTCATTAGGCAAGAAATTTTTATTACGCATCTCTTTAAAGAATTGCATTGCTTTGGTGATCTCATTTTCTTGGAGAAAACCTCGAATGATGATGTTAAATGTAATGGCATCTGGGAAGCAACCCTCCTCTTCCATCCGCAAGAACAATTTACTGGCCTCCGACAACATCCCATTCCTGCAGAGGCCATTGATCATTATGTTATATGTTACAACATCAGGCACCATACCTTTGTTCAAGATTTTATCAAACTGTTCCTTCGCTGCTGCTATTTTACCAACTCTGCACATCCCATCAATGAGTGTGCTGAAAACTTCAATATCAGCTTCAAGCCCAGCACTCTTAATAGACCTAAATACATCCATTGCGTCTTCGAGCAGTCCATTTTTGCAGAGCCCATTTAACAGTATAGAATATGAACACAAATCTGGAGATAACCCACAAGTTTGCATCTCATTGAATAGTCCCTTTGCGGTTTTAACTCTTCCTGCCTGGCAGAGTGCTCCTATTAGTGTGCTGTAAGTTACAGTGGTGGGCTTCAGCCCCTTCTCATGCATTTCCTGAAAGAGGTGCATAGCTCCATCAATTGCCCGACCTTTACAATACCCATTAATCAATGTATTGTAGACAGTAACATTCTGTTCAAGACCTCTGTGTTCCATTGACTTAAACAGCTCTGCTGCATCATCCAAGCTACCTGTCAAACATAATCCATAAATCAGCGAATTATACGTAAATTCATTAGGCTTCTTGCCTAGCCGAATCATGATGTCAAACACCATCCTAGCTTCTCCCACCATCCCCCTTTTACAGAGACAATCTATTAATATCGTAAATGTTACAACATCTGGTGAAATCCCTTGTCCAACCATTTTATCAAAAATTCTTGTAGCTTCCTTCCACAAATCCAGCTGACAAAAACCATGAATCAAAGAATTATATGTTACTACATTGGCAGAAATCCCTCGGCCAACCATTTCATCAAAAAGCCTCACAGCTTCTTTCAACCGGCCTGAACTACACAAACCGTGAATTAAACAACTGTAAACAATGACATCTGGGGTAACACCTTCATGAATCATGCCGGAGAAAAAATCAAGTGCCTCATTCATCAACCCATCTTTGCAAAGAGAATCAATGATCATGCTATAAGTGAGGACATTAGCTTCAACTTTCTCTTCAGTCATTTTATCAAGCAACTGAACTGCACTCAAAACCTTCCCCTCCTTACACATACCTTTAACCAAAGTACCCAATGTAACTGAATCTGCTTTCAAACCCCTCCTCAACATTATGCCAAATACACAAAACCCAGCATTTATTTCACCCAAATGACAGCAACAATTAATTAAAATATTCAGAGTACACACGTTAGGCTCAATTCCTACCAAACTCATTTCCCTATACAATAAAAATACATCAAAATAGCATTTAAGTTTGGAGGTAGAGCCTAAAATATGATTAAATGTATAGATTGACGGTATGGGTTGCATTTGAACCATTTCGTCGAATAACTTTACGGCATCTTTGAGCTTAATGTTACCTGATTTACACTGATCCCTCACGTAACATTCGAACCGGTTCGGAAGACCAGTAACATTCTTTCTTGAACCAGATTTTCCGGGTTCGGAATTTGAGGAGGAAATCTGAGGTGGGTTTGTAAAGAAAGAAGAGAGAGAGCGTGGGAATTTGTTAGTCTTTTGTATTGCAGTTCTTGAAATAGTAGTTGGCATTCTTTTGCAACGTCAAGTTTGTATAACAAATTTATATGAAAGGATTGATCTGTGCATGTAAAGACATTAAGGAGTTGCAGAGATGGAGGGTGGTGGAGCAATGGACGTGTCTATTGATGATAATTTTTAAAGTTTGAACCTTTGGAGTTTGAACATCCGCACAAAGGTGTGCATGTGGGGTGGGTTTGGGTGGTTGGTTTTTTTTGGGTTGTTAGGTAAAAATCAGGTAATATGTATAATTTTTCTTATTTGGATTTACTTTATTAGTATCATGTGAATGGTGTGCGGTGAGATCCGTTCGTGTTGAATTTTTATTAGTTTTGTATCAAAAAATATTTCTCTCATACTTGATTTTTTAATTAATTTGTGTCTAACAAATCATATTATACTAGATTCGTATCGTATATGATCTGTGTATAACTAATATAAAAACAAGTCGTATCGTATATTTTTTTTAATCGGTTTCACTCATACCCAATTCATTTATTAATCGTGTCGTGTTGAGTCCACTCGTTTATTAAACAGATGATTTAAGGAAGTTTGAGTCCACTCGTTTATTAAGTTTCGTGCCGTATTAATGAGTTGTGTCATATTTTGACGCTCTTAACGCTATGTTTGGTACGCAGTAATACTTTTCAGTAGGAATGTAATAAGTTTGGGAATGGAATAAACTTGATAATAGAATAGAATGTGTATTACCATTCCAATGTTTGGTAACTGTTTACGATTAAGTGCTGGAATAGAATGACTATTCCATTCTTATGTTTGGATAAAATAATTTTTTTCATTGGAATGGAATCAACTTTAATCAAAATATCCATAGTAACTAAAAATAAATAATAACATTTTTTTATGATTGCGATTACGCCTAAAGGTTCTGTGTAAGAAAATTTATAATTAGAAAAAAATGAGAATCCATTGAAAGAAGTTGAACCCTTTAAATTTTAAAAAATTAGAAAAAAAATAGGTTCACAAAAAGAAACCAAAATCGAAAACTATCTAAAATTGGTCACTCGTGTCAAATGAACAAACTATAGTTTTTTGTAAATTCAATTGAACACGTGCAAACCTAAAAAAAAAAATTATCAACACAACTAGGAATTTTATCCAAACTTGTGGTTTGAACCAAAAAATAAATCGATGAAAATTAAGTCCAAGAAATACTTAACAGTATACAAAAAACAAGTTGAATAAAAACATAAATTCTTAAATTCCATTCATTTCATCTCAATAACATTGGAGGTAGAATTCCAAGAAACAAAATCATTTTCAAATACAGGCACAAATAATTATATTGTTATCTACTTGCTCTACACTCATCAAACATTTTTGTTTGTCAAATTCAATCTAAATTTTGACCACTCATTAGATGTTTCAACCGTGGTAATGCGATCATCATGTGCATCATTTTCCGCAACGAGACCTGCTGCATCTACCTCCGTCTTGATTGGGTCTATCGACATCTGTTCCCTGATGTAATTGTGAAACATACAATAATCAATCCACAAAAATATAATCAAACTTCACATTCGACATGAATATTAACCAACAATAAATGAAATTCATAAAATAGCTACGATTTAGCAATGAGTAAAATGAACAAAAATCAAGTGCTATAATGATACTGATCAGGGATGTCATGATCAAGAAATCTCCTCATTATCTAACTACCCAACAATCCATAATAAGTCTTGATACAACTTAATTTTTCCCAAACCAATGTTTTTGCATCCATAAAAACCACCTTAAACCCAATCATAAATCCAATTCAAACCGAATCTAAAAGAAACGCCCCACTTAAACATATGATGCTTCAATAACAATAGAAAAAATGAATAACAAAAGAAATTTCATGTCATTGAATATCTTCATATCAACCTATAAACAATGGTACTTCAATAACAATAGAAAAAAAATGATTTTATCCATGTATCCATGATCTAAAATCAATGGTACTTCAAAACAATGGTACTACTACCCATGTATCCTGATCTAAAATCGAGAAAATTGAAAAATTATAAGAATGAAGGGTATAACAATTGAGTAATTTATCTATTGGACCCACCAAAATTATTGTCACACCCATCCATTGAATCCGACTATCATTGCATAAAAAAGTATAAAGCAACCATAACTAAGATTCAATCAAGCAGTACTTCTTTCTGTTCCTTCTAACATGGAACTACACAAGTTGGATGGGGGCAATTCCTTTCTTTCTTTTTTAGGTCTTTTAGAAGAAGATCAGCATATTTGGATATCTAATTTTGACTGAAACACAAATTAGGATGGAATTCATATGAGTATTAAAATCCATATGAATTTCAGCTTGATTCAAAATATTTGACTCGAATTGCAACATCTACCGGAGGAATAACGGATTTGTTATCATAGAAAGAACATGTCAGAATTTAATTACATTAGAAACCAGAATTAAATTACAATAGCAACCAGAATTGAATTACAGCAGACATAGATTGTGTAAACAACAAAGCTCTCTCACAATTAAACACAATTGTACAATGTCGGAATTTAATTACCTAAAAGAGATGCACAATATGTGCACAAAATTTAATGACAAGCAGGTTTCATGATGTAGAGTGTCGGCTAAAGTATCAAGCTAATAAAATTGGGGGAAGTTTCGTCAAGTTCATGTATTATATAGCTTAAATCACACTTCGAAATTATTTCAGATCTAAATTGTTGGGGGAATTTTTAGATCTGAATTATTTTTTTAAAACTAAGATCTGAGAATTATTGATCGGATTTTTTCAAAAGTGAGATCTAAAATTCGAGGTTGGATTTAAAAATTATTATTGACTAAATTTGACAGAAATTACCTGAAACTAGGCCAGATCTGAGCTATCTTGCTCACCAATACGAATCCTTGCTTCATGTGGAGACGAGAGAGATGAAGAAAGTGAAGAGAAGAAAGCAGCGGTGGAACGCCATGGGCGTTGATGAGAAAAGAGGAGAATCTGAAGAAACAAGCTTGGAGATGAATCTGAAAGAGAAACGATCGGGTCTTTTTCGACGCTGTCTTTTTTAACGGGCATTGATTACGGCGTGAAATGGGAATCACAAATGCCACATTAGATTTGGTAATGGCTAATCCCATAATTTGTGGGATTAGCTATTCCTTAGGAATAGGAATGAATTTCAATTCCCACCAACCAAAAATAGGAATCAACATTCCTAGGGAATGAATATTCCATTTCCAAGCCTCAATCCCTCGTACCATAGTGTCTATAAGTCTGAGGGCCGAAGTTAAGGGTCAACCCGATTGGTATGAGCAACCCCATTAGGTTCATGACCCGGGTTCGAAATACCGCTTGCTTAATTCTGGTTGTAATGATGATATTACTGTATCTTTAAAAAAATTGGAATTTCAAAACAAAAAAAGGGTTTAAATCAAATATTATATTTTTGTATATAATTTGTCCTATTAGAAAAAAATAAAGAATTGACATTTGATCTATTTGTTATCTACATTTTTTTAATATAACCGGCATAGTGCTCTTTGCTATGGTGATGTTGATGTAGATATGATCCAACAAACACTTTTGGATATTGAAATACAGATATGATCTAACAAACACTTCTAGATATTGAAATGCATTTCAAGTACGCATTTGAAATGTTAAAATTCAAACTCAAAGAGATCAATAGATGGCAATGACTTCCCATTATTGCTCTTTTTGATGATGACATACTCATCTGCCATGGCTATAACTCTATGGGAACCCAATAATATTCCAAACGGGTCATTAAAGCTTGAAGAATAAGACCTATAAAACTCAAATTATGTAACATTCGCAACAAGTCAGTTACTTGTGGAACGATATCACTATTTATGTCTTTATCTTCAATGTTATTATCTTTTGTTTTAGATGTTACTTATTTTGGTTACCATTGTATTCATGTTCCTGCTTCGTGTTACTATTATGTTCTATGTTACTGTTTTTTGTTTTAAATATTATTGTTTTTCACTTACATACCAGGTTGAATTTCGATAAAATCAACTTTTATTTGTTATGTTTTGTAAGGGAAAGAAGGAGTTAGGGTTATTTTGGACAATTAATACACAAATATCCTTAAACCTAACATAATTTTGAGAATGGACTTAAAGCCCCAAAAATCATAAAATATGGAATGGTCTCCAAATCCCCTTTCATATTTGTTCAAATGTGATCTATTATTTATCTATATTTTTTTGAATATTATAGGGCCAATGGACCAGACAACATACTTTAATTGTGGGGCCTGAAGGGCCAAAACATTAGGTTCATTATTGGGAATGTGTATGGCTGATTTACTATTTTATGCAGATGTTGATGAAAACTTTTCAACTCTGCGCATGTTTGTATACCTGATGATTATTAATTTGTTGTCTATCGCCTATTATCCCTTTACATGATGTCTCGCACTACATGTTTGTTAGATCTTTCTTCTTGGCCTCTCATAACAATGTAGTGATACTGGTTGTACTCTCTTTGCACTTGCATTACAAGGGCTATGGAATTTTAACAAGTAACCTGCAATGCTGTAGGGGGTACCATACCCAGGTTTGCAGAGACGTGACAAGCCTAGGCGGGTGGATCTTTATTTTTCAAGCTGGCTTATTAAGCCTGGTATGTAATGTCAGATAGTCACTGGCTATGCTTGGAACACTTTGATGGAACTAATGACTGACCTTAAGTTGTATTGGATATTGATCCTTACGTTCTCAAATGTATGCAGTGCAATCCCGTAAAGGACATGGGGATCCTGATGGAATTGATTAGAAATGGCTAGTTGTAGGTGGAACCGTGGCTGTGGTCTGTGTACTCCATACAGGAGTGATAGGAAAAGCCTTGTTACTTGGAGCAGGGCAAATAGTTGGTCGAGTTGCTCGGAGATGAGGTGAGATCTTTAAGTGAGGACTAAAGGGGGTGTACCTTAGGCCTGTGTTAATTTTGGTGTATTTTGAATTTCTTAAATTGTATCTCTTGCCATACTCCGGTCCTAGACTCTTGTCGGATTAGATTCGTTTCGTGTCAAATTTACTTAACTCATACTTGACACGTTTGGAATTATTTATTGTTGGGTGCATGCTATATATTATTGGTGTAGTCGGATTCTTGCATTGTCTAGTTTTATTCGTATTGACTCATTTCTTAAACTCGGGTTCTTAGCTTCTAAGTTCACCAATGTCTTTAATCTCGTGGTTTAGCTCAAGAAGTTGTCGTGAGCTATAGGTCAAGTGGCATCTGTTTCAACTTTATACTGCGTTTGGTACGCGTTAATACTTTTCAGTAGGAATGGAATGAACTTGAGAATGGAATGAAATGCGCATTACCATTCTAATGTTTGGTAACTGTTTAGGATTAAGTGCTGAAATAGAATGACTATTTCATTCTTATGTTTGGATAAAATAATTTTTTTCATTGGAATGAAATCAATTTTGATCAAAATATCTATAGACTAAAAATAAATAATAACATTTTTTTATGATTGCGATTACGCTTAAAAGTTCTGTGTAAGAAAATTTATAATTAGAAAAAAAATGAGAATTCATTGAAAGAAGTTGAACCCCTTTAAATTTTAAAAAATTAGAAAAACAAATCCTCAAAAAATAGGTTCACAAAAAGAAACCAAATTGAAATTATCTAAAATTGGTCACTCGTGTCAAATGAACAAACTATAGTTTTTTGTGAATTCAATTGAACACGTGCAAACCCAAAAAAAAAATTATCAACACAACTAGGACTCTTATCCAAACTTGTAATTTTAGGATGCACATCATTATTATTTGCATGAATATACAAATAAAGGGTAAAAAACACAGCCAAAATGCAACTTAAGAGGCTACAGAAACTATCTGATGGAGCAATCCAAAATGGAATCAAAAAGCGCAAAGAAACCAGTCACAAAGACAGTGCAGCATAGCAATCTGGTAAAAGTACCACTCAATCTAAGAATATCCATAGCCAATTACTTTAGACAAGTTAGTATAGATGAACAAGGCATGAACGCAGACCCATTGCAGCATACCCAGTTTTTTTTTCCAAAAATCCAGTAAGCCTTCTCAACAAAACCATAGATAACAGTGTCCCATAATTCTTCAAACACTCCACTGGCTGGTGCATCAAATTGAAATCACAAATACCACATTAGATTTGGTAATGGCTAATCCCATAATTTGTGGGATTAGCTGTTCCTTAGGAATAAGAACGAATTTCAATTCCCACCAACCAAACATAGGAATCAACATTCCTAGGGAATGAATATTTCATTTCCAAGCCTCAATCCCTCGTGCCATAGTGTTTATAAGTCTAAGGGCCGAAGTTAAGGGTCAACCCAATTGGTATGAGCAAGCCTATTAGGTTCATGACTTGGGTTTGAAAGATCGCTTGCTTAATCCTAGTTGTAATGATGATATTACTGTATCTTTAAAAAAATTGGAATTCCAAAAACAAAAAAACAGGTTTAAATCAAATATTATATTTTTTTATATAATTTGTCCTATTAGAAAAAAATGAAGAATTCACATTTGATCTATTTTTTATCTACATTTTTTTAATATAGTCGGCATAGTGCTCTTTGCTGTGGCGATGTTGATGTAGATATGATCTAACAAACACTTTTGGATATTGAAATGCAGATATAATCTAACAAACACTTCTAGATATTAAAATGCATTTCAAGTACGCATTTGAAATGTTAAAGTTCAAACTCAAAGAGATCAATAGATTGCGATGACTTCCCTCAATGACTTCCCATTCTTGCTCTTTTTGATGATGACATACTCATCTGCCATGGCTATAACTCTATAGGAACCCAATTATATTCCAAACGGGTCATTAAAGCTTGAAGAATAGGACCTATTTATCTATATTTTTTGAAGGGAAATTTGGAGGCCGGTCCCCCTATATGGACTTGTTTGGACTTAAGTCCGTCAAAGAAACTTATTTGTTATGAAGTCCGTTTTTTGTCAATTTTACCATACTATCCCTTCCTTTTAGAAGTGAAATAAAACTAAAAATTAAAAACTCATAAATCTTAGGAGTTTGACTAACATTAAAATCTTTTCTCTCTCATATCTATCTATATCCATATATAGGTTAAGAGTTTGACTAACATTAAAATTTTGCCTCTCTCTTATCTATCTATATCCATATATATGTTAGGTGCATATATATATAGTAACATTAAAAATAAAAAATAGTAACATTCAAATACAAAAAAAGTTATGATTTGGATACAAAAAATAATACATTTAAACACAAAAAAATAGTAACATTTAAACATAAAAAAAATTGAAACATTCAATATTAATATTTTTAAAAAATAACAACAGTAACATGTTCAACAAAAATTGTAACATACTTAACAATAATTATTTCTCTCAAATTCAAACGCAAAAAATAGTACCATTCAAACACAAAAAATAGTAATATTAAAAAACAAAACAAATAGTAACATTGAATATTAATATTTAGTAAAATAATAGTAGTAACATGCTCAACAAAAACAGTAACATGCTCAAAATAATAGGAACATGAACAGTAACATACTCAACAAAAGTAGTAACATGAACAGTAACATAATAAAAAAAAATAGTAACATAAATATATATATATATATAGAGAGAGAGAGAGGGGGGGAGAGAGAGAGTTTTGAATTTGATATATATATATATATAGAGAGAGAGAGCTTTGAATTTGAATTTCAAATTTATGATGGAGATTTTATATATATATATAGAGAGAGAGCTTTGAATTTGATATATATATATATATATATATATATATAAAGAGAGAGAGAGAGAGAGAGAGAAAGAGAGAGATCTTTGAATTTGAATTTTAAATTTATGATGGAGATTTTATTGGCATATTTTAATTGACCTTGAATTAAGGGATAACAATTTCCAAAATAGGAAATTAATTTAACTTCCTTTCAAGGAAGGGTATTTTTGAGATAAAAAAAAAAAAGTGGACTTAAGTCATTGCATATAATTTTAAACATGGACTTAGCCCCTTATAAGTTTCCTTACCGGACTCATCTCCAAACAAGTACATCTAGGGGGACTCACTTCCAATTTTCACTTTTTTGAATATTATAGGGCCAATGGACCAGACAACATACTTTAATTGGGCAAATTAGCGGGGCCTGAAAGGCCAACACACAAGGTCCATGACCCGATGCCTTGGGCTATTGGACCATCCATGAACTGTCATGTACTAGGTCCTCACTCTGAACCATAAAAAAGCACCAACTTTATCAGCAGCTTTTTATGGTGAAAGAAACCCTAGTTGTGGATTATCCTACTATTGGGAATGTGTATGGCTGATGTCTCATGTGCTGTCTCTATTGGATTGACAATGGTTGAAAGAGACAACCCCACCTCCTCATAGGCTACAGCTGCTGATGTAAGTAATTGGAGCATTTAGTGGAGTGATAAGCCCAACCCACAAGTTTGGTGGTTTGTATTATTGTGAGATAGGACCAGAAAACATTAACCCTCATGAGAATGAAATGTGGATTATGTGTAGTGTGGGACCCCCCAACTTGGACAATTTCTATGGGTCAGCAGCCTACAAATTGTCAAATTGCTCATCAAGTTGTATGATCCATATTTCTTTTTTTTTTTTTTTTTAGGTCAAATTACGATAAAGTTGTTTTATTGTAATTTGTAGGTTACGATAAAGGGTATAAATGTAATTATAGCAGTCCCTACAATGAGTCCCAATTTTTTGTCTCATTTTCCCCCCAGTTTCGGATGGATACAAAATGGCGGGCGGAAGGGATGAGCTTTCCACCAGCTTTTCAATTCCATCAATTTTTTCTTTGATACCAAACAAAAGAAACTATTTCTTTCCTCCCCATTTTCCATCCATCCCATTTTCATTCATACCAAACAAGCGGTTAAGATCATGTGATCTTGCCAATACAATTTTTTTGGGTCAACCATACATTAAATCCACCAATGAAAAACTTTGGTGTCAAATTGGAGTTATTTTAAAAAAAAAATTGAGACATGTTACAATTCGAAATTAAGACCGACCCAAAGTTTTTATTTCACTCTCATTCTGTAATAACTTGGTTTGTTTGAAATGTATTTTAAACATAATGAATCGAATTACTCCCGTCAACCTTTATATGGTCTCGAGGAAATAACATTTTCGTATATATATGGGTGAACTACGTACATCTATTATCTTTAGAACCCCAGTGATTGAAATCTCGTGGTCGCTTTTAATCTTTATATAATCTCTCATTCTTCCTCACTAAGGTGAGCATATAGATTATGCTTTAATTACACTATATTCAACCACTAATCATTTGCTTAAGACATATAACGATCAAATCTTCATTAATGGCTATGATTTCAATTAATATGAAATTGCATAGTTTGAATGCTTGAAAAAAAAAAACTATTCAAGAAGTCATGTACAATAATGAAAAAGTAAACTCAATGTCATAAAAATTTAATACATTGGAATCAACATTTTCTTATTCATTTGCAACCAAGCTTTAACTTAATCTATAAAATCTTCAACTCAAGTTTAATCAAAACTCGAAGTCAACTCAAATCCTTTAAGTAGAGCATTGTCAATGTTTAAGTTTTTGAACTTGGGTTGAACTCTCGTGCTATCTGTGCATGTCGGGAGAAGACGAGAAGAAAGATAAAAGGTATTTCAATGTTGTTTGAGTTTATCTACTGGAACATAAGTGTTGTTTGGATGTGCAATTTTCTAAGTCTGACGGAAAATGCTAGTAATATTTGTTTTTGAAGTATAATCAATTTTCTTATGTTCTTAGAGTTTTTTTTTTTTGAATTGAAACGATCATCATAGCTATATTAGAAATGGAGATCAAATTGAAGAGGAGCGTTCAAAAAACTCGAACTTACTCATCTCCATACAACACAGTCAAATACATCTTCGGCATATCTTATTAATCTATGAACAATACTATTACCCTCCTTAGGGATCCATAAACTATCAAAATAACAAAAATTCTAACCGAAAACATGAATCCTCCCAAGAAAAGCCCAATATTTGAGTGGTCTTCTTGCCTGCTTCGAATACGATTAATTATAGATTTTGATTTCTTATGTTCTTAGAATTTATCGTGCCTTTTTCGAGGCTTCTTTTTACTCATTATAGTGGTTTTTCTTTTTTTGGTAAGTTTATAGTGCCTTATTCTAAGTTATTAATGAAATTATTGCAGAAGGTGACAACTTTCTTTTTGATTGCGATTATGACAGTGATTTGTCTATGAATGTAAAAATAAGATAGGGCTCTATAACCTTTATAGAAGCACAAGTCTTTTCGGTTACTTTAGTAACATAGAGATTCTCGTTGCTTTCCCTGACACCTCTGGATTTAAATTATATTTTATTGACATCTCAATTTTTGAAATATCACTCTACACCTCCTATGATTTATATACAAGTTTACAAACTATCCTTACCATTTGAGTAATATTACATGAATTTAAAAATTAAATTTAAAAACTAAATTTGATAATTATAACCATTGATTTCATTATGGATCCCAGTATTTATTAGGACCCACTACCTATTCAATGATTGTGATCATCAAATCTAATTTTTAAATCTATCTAACATTACTCTTACAGTTTAATGCCATTATTGACAAAAAAGGTGTTACATAATGGCTTATTCTCTTATGTGTTACCAAATTTACCCTTAGCCGTATAAAACAAACTTAAAGTAGTAGGAAACATCTTTTAATATTAACTTAATTAAATGTTAATTGGATTAAATAGAGTGTTTCTTATAAAAAAAATGGATTAAACAAAATATTAATTTGGTATTAATTTTAAAAATAATATTAATTTGATAAAATTAAATATTAAATTCAAAAAAACGGAATGTTTATTTTATAAAATTGAATGACCATTTGATATTGATTTATTGAAATTCAATCAAAAAAAATGTTGCTAATTTGACAAATTGGATGTTAATTAAATTGATAAAATTAAATGCTAATGTGGGGGTTAATTTGATGACATTAAATATTGATTTGGTGTTAATTTTATAAAATCGATGAGATTGAATATTAGTTTATTGAAATAAAATGATAATTTTATCAAATTTAAGCTTAATTTCACATTAATTTGGTAAAATCTTGTATTAATTTGATGAAATTTAATGTTAATTTGACAAATTGATAGTTAATTTGGTGTTAATTTTATAAAATTGAATATTAATTCAGTATTAGTTTAATAAAATTGAATGTTAATTGGATGAATTGAATGCTAAATTGATGAATGTGAATGTTAATTTGGTAAAATTTAATGTTAATTTAGTGCTAATTTAATGAAATTGAATATTAATTTGGTGTTAATCTGATAAAATTAAATATTAATCAAACAAAATTAAATGTCAATTTGATGATAATTTGATAAAATAATAGATTAATTTTGTATTAATTTGAGTAAGGTTAATTAAGTAAAATAGGAGTTCTATTAAAGGTATTTAAGTAAAATCACATTCTCTGTCAAGTTGGTTAATAGAGAATAATAGACAAGAGTATGCACTGATATTTCAAAAATTATATGGGATGTCAGTGAAATATGACTTAAATATAAGGGATGTCAGTGAAATTTTTCCTTTAACTTGAGACTAATGTTATGCGTACTATATTTCTATATATTCAATTATAAATTATTGTTGCAAAATGGTTGAAATAATTGAAACTTTTTTATTTGAAATTAGATCAAAACGAATCAATGATTTAATTAAAATTCTAATATTTCAAGGTATTTCGGAATGTTTCGAAATGTTTAAGCACGTTTTCACCAATTTTTTGAAAATGCTTAGAGATGTTTTTTTTTTTTTTTGAACATAGGATAACTACAACCACTCACACTAACAGTGTGAGAGTGTTTAGATATGCTTTAAAATATTTTGAAAATAAATTCCTAATATTTTTTATCGGTTTCTATTATTTTTTCAAAACGTTCTCAAAACATTTTTGTTTCTTAATATGACCAAAACAATGTGCCGATATTTTGATCTTTATGTATATTAAGCTAGAGGTAACTCGTGTTTAAAAGTATGATGCAATATGAATGATTTTGAGAGAAATATTGGTGGTCATTAGATTAGTTCATTTGATATCGTCGGATGAGTTTATTAAAATATATCATATTTTATACTTCCTCCGTTCCTAAATATCAGTCGTTTTACACAATTTTTTTTGTTCCATAATATCTGTCGTTTAATGAAACCAAAACACAATTAATATTTTTTCTTCCAAATTTACCCTTAACTCTTCAATGCATTAGATTAGGTGTAGGCTAAGTGCCTTTCATATTCCTTTCTTTCCCAATACGTATTGAATAAGGGTATTTTAGTCTTGTACAATTATTTTTTACTCATATTAGAGCTATTTAATAGCTTCCTTAATCCCTGTGCAAAAACCCTAAATGACAAATATTTAGGAACGGATGGAGTATTATAAATTTGTAAACTAAATAATTATAGTAGTTGGATGACAATGACACCTACTTATCCAAGAATTGCCAATCATTTGGGCCTGTGTGGTTGTTTTTTTGGGAAGAGTTTGAATTAACTTGTCCAAACCCTTCGAAACCCAAACCCCTCTTTATAAAAATGAGATTTAACATTCAATCTTGTCTATACTCATATTTGGTATGCGCATGGATATATTATTATTATGATAATATATTTGTATATAAATGATTATTGTGCTCCTTAACCAATTTAATCTAAACCCATGCTTGTATATGTACATTTTTTTGTGTCCTTATGATTTTAATATTTGATTATTTGGGGTATATGAGTTATATGACGATATAAATGTTATTTTGTATGTTCAACATTTTAACCCCCACATGAAACCCACCCCCCTCCCCCCCTACCGGGTTTCATGAAATCTATGAACATGAGTTTAAATTGCGGGTCTAAAATGGGTTGAGTTTGATAATCTGTATTAGAAATATAATTGCCAAACATGAATTTGATGGACTTTTATTTCCAACCCATCTTCCAAATCTCCGTCCCACATCCCAGGCAGCCCCTGGTTTATTGAGATTTGGTATACAAATTTGGTAGGTTAATTTAAACATATGGCAGGGGTGTGAGTGTAATTCACAAAACTCTTCGACTACAGTCATTGGCTTCTAAATTAACCACGTGGCACCTCCACAACCACAACCATTGAATCCAGTGACACTTCTGCAAAACTGAGACTATAGAGCTTCTTACATGCAACAATGAGTACAGCCGTACGGGATGCATGGTAGATTAGCTGTCAGTCCACCTCCTCCCCCCTTCTTTCTTTCTTTCTTTCTCTCTCTCTCTCTGGGCAAGTCCCAAATATCATAATTTCGTTCTTTTGAATTTAACCAGTTCTCTTCACTGAAAGTACGGTCCATAGACTACAAGAATTTCCCCGTAGAAAAATGGTAAGCAAAAGATTTCCAAAAGGTTTCCAAAAGGTTTGGCTTTTAAAGAGCGAATTCCATGGACTTATGGGGCTAAGTGGTACGTGGGTCTCCTTTGATCTAGTTCATCTTTCATGTTTCTTTGTCATTATCTTGTGTTTGGCTTGTGAGAAAATGTAGGAAAAGAACATAACAGATGTTTGAGTTTGGGGGTTTCAAACAGAACCAATAAAACATATGTTAATGCTTGTTAGTCTTGTTCAAGTGAGATTTTGAGTTCTTCTTCTTTGGAACAATTGATAATATCACAGTTTATTCTTTTCCTCTTTTTCCAAGTTTGCTATAATAGATTGCTATGTGATTTTGTATGTGGATTTGTTTCTTGTGATGCAAATTGTTAAGTTTGACAGGTGATAGTTGTTGTTGATGTATGTTTTTTTGCTACAAGTTTTGCTAGAAAAATTAAAGAAACTCCATTGAACTTACTCATATGAATGTTGGTTAAATGTGAACCCTAGTATAATTATAAATAATAATTTTTTGTAATGATTTATCTGAACTCACTAGAACCCAAACTTCGAAGAGGGGTCATAATCATGGAGCAGTGGTTTGTTAATAGAATTTTTAAATTGTCATGATTTTTGGGTATTACTCATTAGTAGAAGCTGTTCCATATTCCTGTTGGGTTGGTTTATACACCATCAAATTTTGGTGGTTCTCCTTTTCCAGTGTCTATAATATTTTCTTATCCTGTGAAACTTTATCTGCTGTAGTGATAGCCCTTCGAATTAAAGTTTGAAATGAAATTTGATTCGAAAATACGAACCCACAATTTGAAAGGGGGATCCAAACGATAGAGTGGTAAAGGTGGAACTTAACAAATTCTTTCTTCTTGGTGGCTAATAGAATTCCAATTTTCTTTAAACCCCCCCCCCCCCCCCCCCCAAAATAAATAAATAAATAAATAAATAAAGAAAAGAAATAGAAACACTATTTTGCAAGTGGTAGTTAAAAATTTCTCCACTGGGGTTGGATAATTTCCTTGTCCACTGATTCATAGTTGCTTAAAATTGGGTTTTCTGATATAATGTGTGCTTCAATTTCTTCATCGAGCATTCTGCACCAGGGCATCTTTATAGAGATTAGTCGAGACTGGGTGTTTTAAGAAATAATCTATGGGTCCGTCTGCATATATTAGATGCGGACATCAAGAAGGCCAAAATATGAGGAAGTAGATGGCATTCTGCTGCTTGAATTGCCTTTTTTTAGGTCTTAAACTGTCCCAAAGCATTGGCTTTGTTTGCCTCACTTTAACAGTAAGTGTCTGCTAGATTGTTGTAGATTCTGAGAAATCTTGGATTTGCCCAGACAATGAGGGGTTGGCACTCATGTTGCTTCCTGGATGTGTATTCTGGTGGTTATGTAGGCTAATAAGTGTCTTTGTTGGAGTAGCAGTGCTAGTTTGAGTGCAAGTCATCCTTACAAAGGATATTGGGTGGACCAGGACACTGTGGTAGGATGATTTTTGACAACTGACCTACTGAATTGCCAAGAACTATCACACAGTTAAGTTGTCTAATTGTCTGAATGTAGAATACAACGACGAAAAGGGATTCATGTAGCCGACCCCAAAAATATAGGGACAAGGCTTTGTTGAGTTGAGTAAAAGTTGTCTAATGGATCTAAACAAAGGCTTCATTGAGGAATTTAGAAACAAGAGCTGAAAGCTTGGTGTTCATGTTTTACAAGATCATGCATATACGTGTACGTGTACACACGCAATGTATTTGGGTAGATATATGTAATTATGTATAAATATTGTTTGGATGTAGCAATAATCACTATTAATAAGATGCTATAGAATGAAAAATGAATGGATGTCATCAGACATGCTTTTTCTTTATGCATTACTGTTGTGCATAGTTCTGAATAACTGTAACGGTCGTCGTAACGGTAACGGTAACGGAGTAACGGACGCGGGATGAAACGGACGTTACGTAACAGTAACGGAAACCGGGATCGTGAATTTTTTGTTTTCGTTCACTACTCTCTCAAAAAAACAAATTTTTGCATTTTTAACTCTAAGCTTATGTAAATATAGGCCTTTTGTGATATGTTATACATTTTATTGTATTATAAACAATGTTATATGAATTTATCTTTTAATAATTACGTGATAAGAGTTTTCTAGTGACTTTTAATTGAAGGGAACCCACTTAAATATTTCTGTGAGAATTTAAAAACAATAGCCAATTGAGATTTTATCAAAAATCCTTTTTTGATTATGAGTATACGAAAAATATTATCAAAATATAAAACAAAAAATCTGTTATTCTATTGGGCCATGTAAAAGCTACTGGGCCATGAAAAAAATCTGTTAATCTTCTATTCTCACAAGAAGGGACAGCTTAGTCTTTTCACCCATGATAAAAAAACCCTAATATAATCTTTTTCCCTCCACCCTCTTCTCCGCCGTTCTTCTACCCAAAACAGAGAAGTGCTCTGTTTCTCACTCCCCTGTAGACTAAGCGTTGTGAACATGGAAACTCCACCCAAAGTAGCCACGCAGAAGAGTTTAGAAGCCGATCATTGAAGAGATACCAAATCTATACACCTCTTTGTCTTAATTTCTACTCTTCTCCTTTCATATATTCTTCTTGATTTTCTTATTTTCTGGTAGCAAAATCTTGTGTAATGGCCGTTACGGCTACATAACGGGTTGTAACGTCCGTTATGCCCTGTTACGCCGGTGTACCGCCCGTTACGGGTGTGAATTTTTTTCTAACCGATAAATCGGGGTGTAACGGTATCGTCGACCTCCGTTACTGTTACGTAACGGCCGTTACGCACAGTAACGGCCGATTTTCAAAACCATGCTGTTGTGACATGTGCAACAAGTACTAAGGCATCTATAGTATTCTCCTTTACAATATTAGAAATCTAATATGTTGACTAATAGTCATAGTAAGAACAATAAAAGATTGTTAGTGTTGTCAACTTTATACATTTGTGCATCATGACAAACATTAATTGATATTGGCTCTGCATGTATCATTGCACAAGAAGTGTCATGCAAACATGCTGATGTTATCATCTCCCCAAGTTACAGAGATTTTGGAAGATTGTCTTGAAATGTCATTCCTTGTTTCTTAGGTTAAACATTCCTTGTTTATTGGAGATTAAAGTAGGCCCACCTCCTCCTACCAATCTGATGCTTTCCAAAGCAGGCATTTCCTAGAGATGCCAAAGCCCCTGAAGCCCTCTAGTATAACACTATGAATGACCTATGTTAGTATCTACACATATCACAAAGTTTAGGAAATATTTTGTCCATAGTTAGATCTTGCTACATGGCACATATACTAGCTCACCCAAAATTATCAGGAGTTGGTGCTATGATGATACAAGCTAATGTTTGATTGAAAATACTAAAAGTGATCAGTTTCCCAAACTTGTTGAGTGTTTATTAATTAATTGCTGAGATCATATGTTGCTTTATTGATTTCCCTTGATTATGGATCAGTTAATTATATTTATATAATTATGAACACCAAGATGGAGTTCTTCAAATTACTGAAAGAAGCCCAGCAAAATCTTAAATTACTAAAATAAACCCTACAAGTGGGGATTATAAAATAATACTAATGTACAATCCTAAACCATAGGACGGGGAAATTCGTACCCCCAAAACTTCCACTCACCACATTAATCTCTATAATATAATACTAATCCCACTTCACTCTACACCTACTAGATTAATATTATAATATATTTTATTCCAAACCACTATATATACCCCAAACCTATACTTTTCCCACCCCCACATCTTCTTACCCTAAGGATTTCTTTTCCCATCCCATCTCACAAACCCATGTACTTTAATAAACTTTATAAAAGAAACTACCGACTGGATCATAAATAACGTTGTTACTAATATGTTAGTTGCAATTGTCATCATCCTACACGTGCTATATCAATATGTAACTCCTACGCTTGATTAATATTTATTTTGAATGTCTATATGATCGTGTTCATATTCTGAGAAACGTAGGTTTCTCTTTCCTACTTATTAGCCTGGACATTACATAATGGGAGAGACACCAATACTATAAGAATTACTTATTCACTCATGGTATCTTTGTTGGAACGGAATTCCCAAGAATCATTGACAGCACGTATGTATCGAATACAAAAATTTTCTTTGAAAAATCCTATAAGACGGAATTAGGGTTTACTTTCGAGATCGTTTTGGTTTGATTTTGTTTCAACACAAACGCAGAAAACAGAAGATAGACACAGAAGGTATCCCATTGAACCTTACGATCTTCTGTCGTATATATCCAAATGCCAACAATTCGGATGCAGTGTGGGCTGCAAGAACCTTCGAACTTCTGTTTTCTCTCAGTCTCTTTCAAAACGTGAGTAATGAATTGATGCTGATTTAGAGAGCTTAGACGTCTATATATAGGTTACGACAGAATCCTTAGTGTTAGAGTAGTTAGATTATTTAGACTTAGGGGTAGCTTAGTCATTTTGTTTACTTTTATGTTGCCCTAGTTTAGTTTGATTGTTTTCCTTTTGCCCTACTATATAAAGACCTCTTATATAGTAGTTTTTCTTTAAGTTTTGTTCTGGCATGTTATGCCTCAATAATATTTCTTTCTTCTAGTTTCTTTCTTTGATCTAAATTAACATGGTATCAGAGCATGGTTTCGATCTAAAATATATTGTAGCACCACAGTAATTTAGTTGGAGAAAGAATATATTATTGGATTAGGGCTGACATCATCTATGGCGATTTATTCTTGGATTAGGGTTGCTTATTTTTTGAGGTTCTAAGGGTTGTGAACAGTGCCGAAAATACTGTTCATGCGTTGTGAACAGTGCCGAAGTTACTGTTCACGCGCTGTGAACAGTGACGAATTCGACTGTTATGTGTATTTGATTTGCAAAATTGTTGAGTTGATTTGTGACGAACTTTTGATTGTTTGGCGTTTCGCTGCCTCATCTCTTCTGCTAATGCTTCTCGTTGTTTGGTCTTCCTCGCTGAACTAGTCGTTGCAAGGTAAGAAATCCTAATTACTAGGGTTTGTTGATTTTGGTTACTGCTGGTTGGGGCTATTGGTTTGATTTTTCTTCTGCCCTTTGTCTGATTTGGGTTTCTTTCTGTTGGGCTATTGGTTTGACTTTTCTTTTTTTTTTCGTTGGGCTTTGTTTTGTTGGTTTGTTGGTTTTGTGCATTGGGGAGTTGTCACGTTGCTGGTTTGTTTGATTTGTTTGTTTGAGCTTGCTATTTGACATAGCGTTGCATTTTTTGAGTTTGTTTGCATTGTTTCGCACTGAATAAGCAGAAAACTTTTGTTTCCTTTCTTATTGATTGGTGGGTTTGAGCCTTTGGGGCTGATTTTGTGAACGAACGGCTGGGTTGCTGGATTTTGCTAGGTTGTTGGGTTGCTAGATTTTGTTTGTTTTGGATTGCTTGATTTGAGTATTATGGCCAGTGAAAATTCTGATTCTCTTCAGTCTATCAGTGTCAGATTAAAAGGTGAGAACTATGTATATTGGGCATATGTTATGAAAAATTTCTTGCTGGGTAAGGAAATGTGGAGATATGTTAGTGGTGATTCGTCAGCTCCAACTGATCCTAAGGACGAGAAGTATGTTGACTTAAAGAATACTTGAGAAATCAGCAACGCTAAAATCATCACTTGGATTAACAA
The DNA here is from genome assembly GCA_951799425.1 of Ilex aquifolium. Classification (NCBI taxonomy): domain Eukaryota; kingdom Viridiplantae; phylum Streptophyta; class Magnoliopsida; order Aquifoliales; family Aquifoliaceae; genus Ilex; species Ilex aquifolium. The sequence continues at coordinate 27,732,956 of OX637401.1, forward strand.
CTCAGTTGATCAGATCATTGGTGTTCATTTGACTAAGTTTAATACAACTAAGGAGATTTGAGATTATTTAGCTACCTTAGTTGTTCAGTCTAATTTTGCGAAGAGATATCAGTTAGAGCATAAAATTCGAGCTGCACGTCAGGGTGATAAGAACATTCAGGAGTTCTACTCAGTTATGACTGAATATTGGGATCAGTAGCACTTACTGAACCTGCTGAACTGAGTACTCATATGATATATCGCACTTTTAGAGAGGAGCAGAGGTTCGTGCAATTTTTGATGGCCCTCAAGGATGACTTCGAGGGACTTCGTGGTTCTATTCTTTATCGTAATCCACTTCCCTCAGTGGATGCAGTAGTGAATGAGCTTCTGGCTGAAAAAGTTCGTCTTAAGACTATTTCTGGGAAAAAGTCTTATGCCATTGCCTACTCAGACTGTATTGGCTGTGCCTCCCACGGTGACTTCTAAATATCTGGGTCGTGTAGCTTTAGATGAGTGTAGTTTTTGTCATGAGAAGGGCCACTGGAAGACTCAATGTCCTAAACTGATGAACAAAAATGCAAAGGGGATAGTAAATCAGTCAGCAGTTGCAACACCAGTGGATGAGTCCTCCTCACAGGCACCCAACCTAACTATGCTTGTTGATCAGTTGCAAAAGTTAATCTTTCTCCATCAGCCTGGTACACTTACAATATCTCCTTCAGTAGGTTCATTTACATCAGGTCCTTCAAGATCCACAGTCCAACAAGCTGATTTGGACATGCCGTAGAAAGGGAGGAATGTATGCAGCTAGCAGATTTCTTCACAAAGTTGCATCCAGTCACTTGCTTTCGTTTTTTTCTTAGCAAACTCTTGATGTTTTCTGCTATTACATCATGAGTTTGAGGGAGGATGTTAAAGTAGTTAGATTATTTAGACTTAGGGGTAGCTTAGTCATTTTGTTTACTTTTATGTTGCCCTAGTTTAATTTGATTGTTTTCCTTTTGCCTTACTATATAAAGACCTCTTATATAGTAGTTTTCTTTTATGTAATTTTTCTTTAAGTTTTGTTCTGGCATGTTATGCCTCAATAATATTTCTTTTTTCTAGTTTCTTTCTTTGATCTAAATTCACAATAAGGACCGGACTTCCAATGGGCCTAAGATTCCTATGTTCAACCCAGAACAAACATCTTACAACCCATTAATAATAAGTCAGTCCATTAAAAATTTATTATTGATCTCATGATCCTTATCTCAAAATTATATTCGAGCTCATTATTATATGCTTAATAATCTCCCCACGTTTAAGATTACAGATGTTCATCAGTTAAATAAATTACTGACAATTATATTTAATTGACTTATTTTATTTCTTAGGACTTTACCACTCAACTTATTTGTCATGTTGGATAATTAAATCTACCTGTAGTGTTTAACATAGACAAAACTTGTAAGCTTCCTCAGGAGGATATCATCAACTCATTTAAATATTAGGATGTGATTTTCTTTAATAATTAATTTTTATCATACAAATAATATCGTCTCCCAATTTATCATACCCCATCCTGAGAGACCCTCTTTGGTTTCCCAGAGATGGAAGCGTAACTCAACACATGGAGATACCTGTATTTGTAATGCAATAATGCATTTAAAAATCAATAATGTCACCTAATGCCACAATCAAAACAGAAAATTATTTAACAGAGTATACAACGATGTCGTTTTTACCAAAATAAATGATTAGGAATTCCATCTCTTTACAACAACCAACAGGGAAAATAGACACTCCTGTATAGTATGTACATAACTAGATTCCTTAGTTTTTTCCCATCTCTACCATGCTAGCCCATTAATGGACCTCACTTTAGACTTCGGCATCTTGAAACCAATAATTTTATTGAGTGTACTGAACATCATAATCAAAGAAAATAAAACAAAAATATAGATCAAATATAATTTTACCCAAAAGATACTCATAACTCGCAAATTATAATCAAAGTGAACTCAACTCACTTTGAAACTAAAATCAATCTCATATATCAAAATAGTAAGCAGCGAGTCAAACAACATATAAGAAATGTTAGACTATCTACAACATTTAAGCAATGTCAAGCTGTCTCACGACAACTGCCCAGTGTCCAAATCAACATGTAAACCATGTCAAGCAATCAACAACTCGGTATAGTGGATAGTACTCAAATCACAAACTTTTCATAAAAACACATTTGATCCACAGTTTAAGCAACTCAACTCAAATCAATTCGACAAAATTAATTTCTCACATACAAGAGAATAAACTTGATATATCATATATTTTTATTTTCAAATATTATGAAGCAGTACACTTCACCTTTATTGCTGACAGATACTCTTCTTTTCTTTACCGTCGATCTTTATGTGTAACCGAGGTAGTAGCCTCCGACCCTAACAGTTAACATATTGATGAATGCAAATGAGTATCGAATCAAAAATTGCTTAATTAATGCAAATCAATGCACATGAATATGTTTCGTGACGTTTCGTATTCACCATAATTTAACTTCAACACTCAAAGTCCAAAGATCAACTGACCCCTCAAGCGTTTACGAACTCAGCGAGTATCATCTACAACCTCAAATTAGAACGTAAACCCTTATTACCATTCAACCTATGTGCACTTACAATTAGTTTAAAAGGAATCAGACATCTCATTTTACACAGTCAAATGCATCGTTTCAGACCGTTGTGTGTTACCGCACTCAAAACCCTAATTCAGATTCATGATTTCCAGTACAAATTCAAAATAATCAATCATAAGTTTTAAAATATGTTAAACATTTATAAATAATGTAATACATGATTTCAAAATGAATTTGAAAAGTTTCGATTGATTCGGAATTGAGAAACTCTACCATTCGCTGCATTTTGATTTGAAATAGCCAAAAATAAGATGATGTAATTTTTCAATGAAATTTCATACACACAATTAACCTACCTAAGAATGAATATAAAATTTATTTTTCCAAAATACCAAAAAATTGGGTCAAATTGGCCCCGGAGGCCAAAATCGTCATTGTAGTTCTCATTTTGATTCGACTGTCAGATCGACTTGAATTTTATCCGGACTTCCGCACGGACATCACAGAACTTTTGGCACTAATCAGAGGTTGATCGGAGGTCGGACGCTCCCTCACGTGCCGTCGGGGTGCACTGGTGTACCTCCTCCTCCTCCTTCATCTTCTTCCTTGGTCACCTTGACTAAAATCCTAGGTTCCTCCCACCGGCCCTAACCCCCCTACTTCTCACCCTTATTTCTTCCTAATCAGTGCACCATTTCACCTAATTTTTGAACCTAAACACTCACCACACATCAATCTAACAAACCCCATAATTCTCAAGCTTCGAATTAAGCTTAAACCCATCAAAAGAATCGGGCAAAGTTAACCAAAAATAAGGTTTTTAGTTTATGGCCAGACTTGCAACTTGTATTTTAACCATCTTAACAACTTCTAAATCCATTTCTAAGGTCACCAATAAATTCCTAAGGTCCATTTTAGTTATGAACAACCTTCCCTCCGAAGCTTAACCCCCAAAACCAAGAGATCAAAAACCCACCATTGCTGAAACTTCATCACCCCCACACCCACCACCTCTGACCATGGCAAGCTTTGAAATCACCACCAAAGTACTCCTCTATCTCCCCACAACACAGTCATGCCAACCAATTTAACCAAAATGATCTCAAACTCAAAACCCATTTCATAAAAACCTAGAACCCGAAAATTTAAAACATGAATTCGAGCAATTGTAGTACATGATATGAAATTCTAATGATACCAGGACATTCCTAGCCCTCAAATTGGCCTAGTAGCATACCTCAAATCGTTCGAAGTAGCCTCTTCCACAAATTTGCTCCTCACACCTTCTGTTTCTCTCTCTAACTTCTCTCTTTGGTTTCTCTCTCTTCCCACTAATTCTCAAACCTTCTAGAGTGTTGCAGAGTGATGGGGAGCCTCCTTAGTGGGGGTGGGTTTGGGACTGGATATATTGGGGTGGATTGAGAATGGTATGTTTTGGGTGGGAATAGTCCCACCCAAATCTAGCTTGACCGCAAGTCTTTAGTGGTGGACAGACGATGGAGGTTTCCATCGATGGGTGATGGCGATTATAAACAGTGATTGCAATGATGATAATGAGGGCAGCATAGACACAGATTGAGGTAGATAGTGATCAGGCTGTCTTGGGACTTTGGAGAATCCACGGAAACGTTTCGGAGATGGATGATAATGATGACAACAGCCCAGGGTGGGGATGGCAAAGATGAAATGACGATGTAGGGAAGAAGGCGAGACGATGATTAAAGCCTCGTTGGCACTTGTACAAATTGACGCAAGATAAGAAGAAGATGGATAAGAAAAAGAATGCTATGAAATCAATTAGAACCAAAAAAAAAGGTGGAACACTTCCAAGGCAATACTATAACCTGTATATATAATCCTAAACAAATGAAGACCTACTGAACCCTAAGAAGTAAGTTCTAATTATAAACTAATGCCAAAAATAAATTGGTAAACCTTAATATAGTTTCACCCTCTTATTTTCAATCCCTCCAACCCACCTTTAACATATTTAATGAAAGTTGCTGCCATTAGTCTTGAACCCATGTTCTCATGCTTGAGACTTTGGGTACTTTAGTATTGAATTAAGCCAATATCACAAACCCCATAGTTAATAATTAATACTGAATTGCAATGGGAAAGTATACTGCATAGACTCCCTTCAATGTTCACCAATAGAGAAAGAGAGAGAGAAGAGAAGACTGCTCAAGGTAGATATATTCATATTCCTACCACCAACCTTTTTAGAGTGGTAGACCATATTTTTTTTCACAAGACCCCAAAAAGAATGAAACTGATAAGTTAAGAACTATGACAAGAATATAAGTTATCTCATGTACTAAATGACGTATGATTTCATCTGTGTGGTATATGCTTTCTGTGTAGATATATGTGAGTATAGGTTGGAAAGCATCTCTCATCTTGTGCTTGAATTGAAGGAGAAGTTATCCAATGGCAATCACTTGACAGTATATCTCTAAAATCCTTGCAGCCCCTCGGTGTTTAAGTGCTAAAGGTTCCACTAAAACTTATTTCAGGATAGTGTTCTATTTGTGGTTTTAAGCATCATAGAACTCTTAAATCTATGTCACAGATGGTAAATAATCTTGTGTGCTGCTTTTAGATATGATTTGTGTTAAGGCCCCTGGTAAAGACTGATGTGATTGATTTGGCATTTCAGAGTTGCTTTCCGAGTATATACATGACTAATGAGGAATGTAGACAATGTTGAGATCGATCTAGGACTTGCTCTGGGTTACTCGAACCATCGGACAAGATTGAACAATGATTCAGGTGCAGGTGTAAATGCAGGCTCAAGGGTGGACATGACATTTGTGGTACCTGACCCTCTATCTGAATTAGTTTGGTGCCCACATGAAGGTTTGAGTCTGAAATGTGCTGATTGCAGCTTGGTTGAGAGAAAACCCTCTCTTTTAAGGGATGTGGGACCAGGCAATATGATTCGTTCACCAACGCTGAGCATCAAATCCATGAAGACTACTGATAATAAACCCATAGGAGAGGATAGTGTAATTATGTCAAAAGTAGCATTTAGTGCGGATGATGGAGTTTCTGATAAAGCTAGTTTGGCCAATTCTCATAGAGGCAGTGCCGCTACTGGGTTTGGATCAAGTCATGAACGCCACTCAGGTAATGTGACTTAGAGTTCGGGACAGTTAATTGCGTTCCTTTTTCCCCTGGCTAGTGGGAGTCCATTAATTGTAGAATGATGAATTTTTGATTATATTAGTTTCCATCTCCATGCATTTCCATCATGTTCCCTGGAATGCTGAGAAACTCTTGTTGGCAGGAGCTGGTGGAAAAATGGACGAAATAAACACTGTTGAGGCAGTATCTGTTGAACATTTTGGTCAGAAGGAGGAATGCATTACAGACAATGAATGCATTAGAGACAATGAAGACAAATGTTTAAGTGGTCCAAACAACATCCAAATAGTTGGTATGGCTGACACCAATGAAAACAATGCAGGTGCATATTGTATTTTTCCCTTGAAAGAGTTGGTTCGAAAAACTGTTTTAGCAACTCATGTAGCTTGTGTATATTGCATAATGTAATTGACAATGTATTTGCAACTGTTTGGTTTTGGAGATGCTCTTGTTGTTCTCTTTATTTAGTTGGCTTTCAGCTGTTTGCCTTTTCATTGAAGCCAAAGGGATCTTATGCTTTTCCTTCACATGACCTCTTATTGAAGTGCTGGGTTTTCTGCAGATCATGAAATTAAAGGAAAAACTAATTTTCTACTGCCTGGAACCAATGAATCCCGTCCTGGCATGGCAATAACTGAACCTCTGTCTTGGAAATGTGATAAAAAGAGGGTGACTGATCATGGCAGTAGAATTGAAGATATTGCTAGTGGCACTCAGAAATGGGCCTCTGATGTTGCTTTGGCTTCTGAAAATCCTACCGTCAAACAGTATGAGCCTTTTGATGGTCCAATGCCAGATATTCCGTCCCCAGGAAGCAGACACAAAGAATTGGATTTAGTTCTTAAAGATGTGAACAGAAATCAGATGATGAGACATGGTTCTACTAGTGATCTCTCTATGGGGAGGGTGGAGTTCACTTCTGAAAATGATTTGTGCCATCAGATTTGTAAATATGCCCATGGACCGAAAGAAGAAAGATCTCCAGTGGATGAGTCTGTTTCACTTGAAGCTTCTGCAACTAACAGCAGGGTCATTCTGTATCAGAGGAAAGGCAAGGAAAAAGCTATTTCTGATGGAGATATTAAGGAAAGGATGTCAAAAGATGAGGATGATAGTCATGAAAGTGCAGAAAGCTGTAACACTGCTGGGGTATTTATTAAAGGAAAGAAGCGATGGAGCTTTGAACAGCCATTGGTTTTGGGGAGTAAAAGAATCAAAAAAGGAATCCAAGACAGTCCTGCTTCAACTTCTCATGTCAGACAGGATAGCTCTTTCATGAACTGGATAGCAAACATGGTAAAGGGCTTGGCAAAGTCCAATCAAGATGAGGTCTCTCCTTTTGCTGTTAGCCTTGCTCATCCAAATCTTGGGCATGAGAGCCATGATCAGAAAGTTATCACATGCGAGAACACAAATATGGGCTTCCAAACTATTTTTCAGTCCCTGTATTGTGCAAATCCGAAGGCAAAGGAAGCAAGAATGTCAAATGACACTTGTTCTACAGGAGAACCTAGAGAACTGGTGTTGGCTGGTAAAACATATGGTGCTGAGATTGCTCCAATATCCTGCTGTGGGGAGAATGATAAGTCTCTTGTACCAGATGAGAAGTTCGACAAGTCAAAATTTGCCAATGGCGAAGGCCGTTCGACCCAACCCTCACTATTTTCTGAAAATATTGTTGCTTGGGAAACCTCCAAGCTTAAGTTTTCTGACAATAACAATTCAGGTAGCCTAGCATATAGTAAGGCAAAAAAAGAAGTGTGCTCCTCTGGTTCCTCTCTAAGTAAACGCAAGACCTGTGAGGATGAGAAAACCAATTCAGATCCTCAATCTGAAGGTAAAGCAATTCATAACATGGGTATTGGGAGCTTGTGGATTACTCGGTTTTCTCCAAAAAAATCCAGCTCTATGTCAAATTTAGATATCTTCAACCAGAGTACACACGGAGCAGTTAAGTGTTCCACTGATTACACAAGGCTTGTTCCTAACACTCAAAGTTGTGCTGATTTTTCCACCAACCCGAAAAGTTTAGGGGCCAGGGGGTTTCCTACAGAAGGCCCAGTTAGTGTTGTGGGTAAAGAATTGCAAAATCATGCCCCCAGTATGGGGGCTTCCTTTGGCTTTAAAAGGATCAGTAGAAATAATTGTCAGAAGTCCATTTGTGAATTAAATCATATTTTACCTTCTCCAAAACTCAAAAGTTTAGAGGCGATGACTTCTATGTTTGCGAGGAGATTGGATGCCCTTAAGCACTTCATACCATCCGCTGTAAAAGATGATGCAATTTGTGTGACTACCACCTGCTTCTTTTGTGGCAGAAATGGCCATGATTTACGTGGTTGCTCAGAGATACGAGAAACCGAGTCGGTGGATCTTCTTAGAAACATCAGTCAGTATGATGGACCTGAAGAATCTTCATGTTTGTGCATCAGATGTTTTCAGCATGATCATTGGGCTATTACATGTCCCTTGGCATCTTCAAGCAGGCAAGAGCAATCAAAAAATGATGCTTCTTTGACCCATCAACAGAGTTCTAGTAAAGAGCAGCTTTGTATAGGCGTTGTAAGACAATCTGGTATGCTGGAAACAAGAGCAAGCCATCCCCAAGTTGCTGGTGAACGTAGTAAGTGCAGTGGTAAGAAACCTCGAATTGACGGTGATCCCAGTCTGAACCCAGTACGGTATGGAAAAACGATCTATGAGGGAAAGATTTCAAGTTCGGAAGAAGTTCAGAGGAATACTGCTCTGGGTTCAGGGGAGAAGGAATTAGAAGAAAATCACAGTGGTTCTTTGTTCAAGTTTGGCAGTAAGCAGATTTCAGATGTACCTAAAGGAATGTTTGATGCTATAAGGGGGCTTCATTTATCGCGAATGGATATTCTCAAGTAAGTGAACCATATGAACCAGCCTGTTATTAAAGTCTGCTCTTTCAGAAGTCGTTGACATGACTAATTATTGCATATAATAAGGTGCCTGTTTAAACTGCATAAACACTTTGTTCGCTTCCTACATACACCTCGAGAAAAATGGAATGAATTGCCTGTTATGATATATTCGGTTTAAGTTTCAACAAGTAAGACTTCTAAACATAATTTCACTATTCATTTGTTGTTTTTAAGGAGACTATTGTATTTGTTGAATTATATGAGGTAAGTTACTTAAGGTAATCAGACAATTACCTTAATTATTGTAATTGGCAGAGTAATGAAGCAATTACTCTAGGAAATTAGGCCTCCTAGCTGTTTGCACTTTGCAGCATTAAATTTGCCTATTGCACAATACTCCAATTTATTTAAGGGCCGCATAGCCGGATTACTCCTCCTTCCTGAGTATTTGATACGTCCATTTTTTTGATCACATAATTCTTCCCTCAAGTGGGAAATATTGTTCTTTTCATAGGATGAATGTCAGCTAAACTTTTTTGGAGCTCTTGTGTATCTCACTCTCCTTTGGTTGCCTAGCCTGGACATAATGAACATACAACAAAAGGAAGAAGAAAGACATATTATTGATGTGACTTTGGAAGTAGGACAAAACCACACATTAGCATTCGAAAGAAGAGGAAGCGTACTTTCGTATATGGCTGCACGCATGGACCTATCTCTTTTTTTTTTAGAATGCATTTCTTCGTCATGGTAGAACCCTAGTCTGGGGAACTTATTTAGCCGGAGGAAAACAAAAGTGACTCTTGCTTAAACTTAAACAAGGGAATTAGAAGTATGACACATGGATAAAAGAGATACTGAAAACCCAGTGCAAATTGCAAATGAATACACTTGAGATAGATGTGAGTGAAAAAGGGATACAAATTAAGTGTAGTGCTCTCGTATATATAGTCAAATAATAAAGGTACAATAAGGATAAACTAGGAAAAAGAAAACCCTAATAAACTAGGAAAAAGAAAACCCTAATAAATTAGAAAATATCTCCAACACTCCCCCTTAAGCTAGGCGCAAAAATATCAACTAAGCCAAGCTTGACAACTGAGTCCTGAAGAATGAATAGAGTGACAGGTTTTGTGAAAACATCTGCAACCTGATCACTGGTCCCCACAAACAATGGAGTGACAATACCACAACTAACCTTCTTCCGAAGAAAGTGAACATCGATCTCTATATGCTTCGTCCTCTCGTGTAGTACAGAGTTAGAAGCGAGCTGAATAGCAGATCGATTATCACAATATAATGTGGATGGAGAAGTCACTGGAAATCCCAACTCGCCAAGAATCGATCGTAACCAGATAATCTCACACGTGCCAAGTGGCAGTGCTCGATAGTCTACCTCTGTTGAAGAGCGGGAGACAACCGCCTGTTTCTTGCTCTTTCAAGAGATAAGATGAGTCCCTCGAAAAGCACAGAAGCCCGTAGTAGATCGACCGTCACACGCTCCCCCATAATCTGAATCTGAATAACATACTAGAGAACCAGTTTGAGATCCTGATGCATAGAACAACCCAAGTCCAGGACAAGACTTGAGATACCGAAGAATATGATAAACTGCATCAAGATGAGGCTGACACGGTTTGTGCATGAACTGACTAACTCGGCTGACAGCAAATGAAATGCCTGGCCTAGTGTTGGCTAGGTAGATAAGTCTACCTACCAACCTCTGATAAATAGTCGGATCTCTCAACTCTCCACCTTTAGCAGTAAGCTTCAGGTTTGGAATCATAGGTGATGATGCCGGTTTGCACCTCAGCATCCCAGTGTCTGAGAGAAGATCCAGGACATACTTTCTCTGAGAAAGAACAATACTCCTGTTACTACGGGCAACCTCAATCCCAAGAAAGTATCGCAGAAATTCAAGGTCCTTCACATCGAAAGCCTTCCCAAGGTCTACCATGACCTGCGCAGTCCCAGAAACATCATCTCCAGTAATAATAATATTATCAACATATACCAACAGGATGACACACTGTCCAGAAGTATTCTGTCGAATGAAACAGATATGATCATAATGACATCTGGTGAACTCTAAATGTACAACTACACCACTAAAGCGAGAGAACCAGGCTCGTGGTGACTGTTTCAGTCCATAAAGAGACTTACGCAGTCGACATATCTTTCCAGCATACTCCCCCTCACCACGAAAGGCGGTGGTGCATCCATATAAATAATCTCGTCCAGATCACCGTGAAGAAATGCATTGTTCACATCCAACTGATGAAGAGGCCAAGAGTACTCCGCAGCCAGAGAAATAATCAATCGAACAGTAGTCAATTTTGCCACGGGGGCAAAGGTAACACCAAAATCACGACTTGGTACCTGAGTAAAGCCCTTCGCCACAAGCCTAGCCTTGTGACGATCAATAGTACCATCCGCCAGAAACTTCAGGGTGTAAACCCAACGACAACCAACAGTCTTCACCCCTGAAGGTAAAGAGACAAGATCCCATGTATGATTACGCTGAAAAGCGTCCATCTTCGTCTGCATGACAAGAACCCACTGGGGCTCCCGCATAGCCTTTGAAACAGAGCGAGGAATTGGCATATCTTATAAGGCCATGCTATAAGCTCGAAATGTAGGAGACAGATCACCATAAGAAATATAAGCAGAGATCGGATATAAAACCCTGGCGGTCCAACCATAACGAACAACTGGACGACGATCACACTGCGGATAACGACGCCCTAAATCATCATCCTCCACTGATAATGTCTCATCAGGTAAAGTAACTGGTTTAGTACCTGCAATCTCATCAGTACTAACAACAGGTGCATCAATATGCTCAACGAACTGAGAAGTATTACCTGCATCGCCTGAGGTAGAGGGGACATCAGCAGGGGGATGAGAGCGAGGGCGACGAACATAAACCTGCAAAGGAAGAGAGACTGGTGACTCTGGACTAACAGGGATGGGTGGCTCTGGGGGAGGAGAGACTGATGACTCTGTAGTGATAGTGACCAATGGATTTGGCTCCTGTGGTAATGGAAAATCAAAGAGAGTATCATCACTTTGAGGGGAAGTTACAGGACTGGAAGAAAAATAAGGAATATGCTCAAGAAAAGTAACATCTAGACTATGATACATACGGCGCCCAATAGGATCATAGCATCGATACCCCTTAGATTGATGACAATAGCCCACAAAGACACAACGAATCGTTTTATTATCAAGTTTATGGCGAGTAGGAGACGATCCTGAACAAAACATGTGCAGCCAAAAACACGAGGGGGGACCGGAAAAAGTGTTCGTTCAGGGAATAAGACCTGTAAGGGAGCCCTATGCTGAAGAACACGACTCGGTGTACGATTGCATAGAAAGGTAGAAGTCAAAACAGCAAAATGCCAATAAGATTTTGGTACCCCTATACCTCTAAGCATACAACGTACCATCCCTATTAGATTCCTATTTTTCCTTTCAACAATTCTATTTTGCTCAGGAGTATATGGACAAGTAAGCTGCTGGAGGATACCCTGGGAAGAAAGGTGAGACACTAAGGCATCAGACACATATTCTTTGGCATTATCCGAATGAAGAGCACGAACAATGACATCGAATTGTGTCTTAATCATCTGGAGAAACTGAGTGATGATTGGGAGTACATCAGACTTCCTATGCGAAAGGTAGACCCAGGTACAACGGGTATGGTCATCTATAAATGTCACATAGTATCGAGCACCTGACAGAGCAGTAATTGGAGAGGGTCCCCAAATATCAGAGTGTATTAGGTCAAATGGCTTGGGTGACTGGTGCATGCGAGGAATATAACTGGTTCTAACATGTTTCGATAGGGAGCATATAATACAATCAAGTTTACCATCAACACAATCCTTGTTCAAAGCAGGAAATAACATACATAAATATTTAAAATTTGTATGTCCAAAACGGTCATGCCACAACAGAACAGTTTGTGACGAAAAATCATAACGACAAGTACTAGGTTAAATAATAGCATGCAAGCTAGGAACATGTAAAGACAAATCAGGTGTAGGTGATGCAGGTGAAGGAACTGGTGAAACTGGAGGTGGATTGCCTAGATAATACAGTCCATCTCTCTCATGTCCCCTGATAATAATCCTCCTGGTATTCAGGTCCTGCAAATAACACGAATCAGATAAGAATACAACCGCACAGTGAAAATTTCTGGCTAACTGATGTACAGATAATAGATTCATGGTCAACTTTGGCGTATGAAAAATTGAATGTAATGTAAAGCTATCTGGGAGGCGGACTGTACCCCTACTAACAATAGAGGCATGTGTCCCATCTGCTAGCTGAACCTGTGTATGTAATTGCTCGTCAAAAGTGGTGAAGTGATGGGCCTCACCTGTCATATGACCATTCGCACCCGAGTCTACCATTTAAAGAGGAGACGGACTGGTGCGAGCATGAAAAGCACGAGGTATACCTATAGTGGTGGCAGTAGCAGAAGTCGGACCTAGAGAAGTCAGGGCGGACATAAGTCTATCCAATCGGGAAGTGATAGCATCTATATCACTCTGCCAAGGAGGAACAGTAGGAGCAGCGGTAGTAGGAGGTGGTATCTCAGCAATAGTAGCAGTACGGCCGCGAGGAGACGGCTTAAGCTCTGGATGGAGCTTCCAACAAACAGCCCTGAGATGTCCTGGTCGGCCACAATAATCACACTGACGAGAATCCCCCTGACGATGCTGGTTCGAGCGCTGTCCACCTCTGGCTGAGGATCCTGAACGTGACCCGGCAATAGCTGCAAGAGCCATCTGGTCGGCTGGAGGAGTCAAGGCTGTAACTGGAAGTGATGCAATACGGACGCGGTGCTCATACTGCTCAATCATCGCATACACCTCATAAAGAGACGGAAGCCTCATCATCGACAAGATCTGTGAACGAGGTCCCTCAAACTCATCACGAAGTCTCATAAGGAACTTGTGAATCCTATTCTCCTACTCTCGAGTATGCAAGAATGCTGCTCCCTCGGGCTCTATCCTCGGAATAACAGAAAGAGGACGTAGGGTCTCATACTCAAGCCACCGCTGGGTCAAATAACCATAATAATCTTGAACGGTCATATCTCCCGGCCGAGCTTATGAGAGCTCTTGAGAAAGCTCATAAACACGAACTCCCCGTCCTGACTGGGAATACATCTCTGATAATGCGTTCCATAGGTTCGGAACAGAGTTATGAAACTGATGAATCCTGCAAACAGTTGACTCCATCGAGCCAAATAAGCATCCAAGAATGGCGCAGTTCTTGGAGAACCATGCAAAATATCCAGGGTCTGCATCAGCTGGCTTTGGGTGAGATCCCGTCAGCCAACCAAGCTTCCCTACATGGCCTAGGAAAAGCTGGAATGAGCGAGACCACTCAGCGAAGTTACGGCCATTCAACAACTGTGCCGTAACTTTCTAAGAGATCATGCCCGGCAATGCTGGTAATGCAATTGTGCCAGTAGGTACTGTATACTGGTCAAACATAAAAGTAGAAGTACCAATAGATGACTCAACGGTAGAGGTGTCAAACAGTAGAGGTCTCAAGTCCCTCAGTAGTAGTCATAGTCACAACAATATTAGGGCACTCGTGATGGATAAAAAACAACTCTAAGATGAATAGAGGGATAAAATAAGGGAGAACAATATACCTCCAGTCGAACAATAGCGACAGATAAAGAAGGTCCAAAAAGCTCCCAAATAATCAGGTCATGGTGCTCAGAAATCCAGTAAATATAAATAAATGATCTATTGCATTAAGAGCAGATCAATGGAAAAGAGGATTCAATCCCTCTTTAAAGGATTGAGTGGTTTGCTGTCGGGAAGTGGCTTTGGGTATGCACTCTTCTTTTGGCAGTATCTCCTTTAGCTTATTGTGCTGCGTATGATCACAGTGTCGGACATTTTGTTTTTGTAATTAATTAGACAATATTGTGTTGTCGGTGAAGGTATATATGGACTGTGATGTCGGTGTGGCCTGGGGCTGTTTGGAGCTGTCGGTGGAGACCTGGTAGGTGCAGTCGGTGAAGGTATATATGGACTGTGATGTCGGTGTGATACCAGCAGTCGGTGGAGACCTGGTAGGTGCAGTCGGTGGAGACCTGAGGCTGGGATTTGGCCGGGGCAATCGGTGTGGCCTTGGGATTTGGCCTGGGCAGTCGGTGTGGCCTTGGGGCTGTTTGGTTGATACCACGTGTAGGTGGTATGGGCAGTAGGTGGTCTGTGGTTTGATGATTGCTGGTCTGTGGTATGGGCAGTAGGAAGGCCGGTGAGGATGATGGAGAAGGTTAGGATGGATGAGGGAGAAGGCTAGGGTTAGGGTTAGGGTATGACTCTGATACCAACTTGAGATAGATGTGAGTGAAAAAGGGATACAAATTAAGTGTAGTGTCCCTGTATATATAGTCAAATAATAAAGGTACAATAAGGATAAACTAGGAAAAGGAAAACCCTAATAAATTAGGAAATATCTCCAACAAATACATTTAAAGAAGCAGTTCTCATACTTGTGTTTTGTAAATATTAGATTTTATTTTATGAATATCTCCTTTTCCACTGCTATTTAAACTACAATTGATCTCTTTAATGGCTTCAGATTAGTGAAAGACCCTATATCACTCTTGCATCTGGATGGTTTTTTCCTGCGCTTGCGGCTTGGAAAGTGGGAAGAAGGTCTAGGAGGAACAGGATACTATGTTGCTTGCATAACTGGTATGACACATTTTAATCTCACTTCTAAATTGTGTACTGAATAATTGTGTTTTGCAGGAGATAAATCCTATTTTTGCTCATGAGTGAGGCATTATTTCTTACACTTTCTAGATGGCCGGAATATATACCTGTTTTCCAACTTTCTTTTTGCTTATCTCTTATAAATTTGCAGGGGTTCATAGAGAAAACTCAGCAAAAAATTCCAAGAATTATATCTCTGTGAATGTTGGGGGTATCAAATGCATTGTTGAAAACCAGCACATCTCTAACCATGATTTTCTAGAGGTAATCTATGATTTGATTATTCAGTTTTTTCTAGAATTGCCTGCTGTATTTCTTCAATGCATTTTGTTTATTTTGGCCTTTCCTGATCTCAGTAGATGTAAGAAGGGCTTAAATGTGTTGTTGGAATGCTAGAGTAAAAATGGTAGTTTTAAGGATTCTCTTTTCATTACAATGGGGTTTTTTGTCAAACATACGTGTAATGAAAAAGGATAGTTTTTGGATTCTACAGCAACTGGCTTGAACATAAGTTTAAAGAGGATATGAATTTTTTCTATGCTTATCGCATGTAAGTTGCTAAGTTCACTCAGACCACTCTTTCATGGGTTGTTCAAGGCCGGGAATGTCCCATGTTCATTGGTCTATGGCAAATATATTAACCCTTTATAGCTGTCGTGGTCAACAAATAAACGCTTCAGTCTTGCATAGCTCCCAACACCCCCAACATGGTTTCATGATATGTTTAATTATTAAAGGGTCTCCCTTTACATCTCCAGAAAGGAATATCTACTGTCCTTTACCAAAACTGTGTTGTTTTGGGGATTACGCTATTTTGAACATATCTATCATTTTTCATAGAACACCCATCCTAGTATTCCGCCACTGTTGGTAATTAGGTGGCAAGTAGTAGCCGAGGCTAACATTGTAAACCTTTGGTACCCATTTTGATACGAAAATTGTTCATACTATGCATTCTGCAGGACGAGCTTGTTGCTTGGTGGTGCAGAACCTTGAGAAGTGGTGGGACGATTCCATCTGTAAATGACCTGAAATTAAAGCTCGACGATAGAAAAAAGTTGGGTCTTTAGATTTTACTGTTTTTATGGTGCAGGGCCAGTAGTTTTGAGGTCCAGATTGCCTAAGAAGCATTGCAAAGATTGAGCTTCATTCTTTCTTTCTTTTTCTGTAATTAGAATATGAAACTTACTATTGTTTGATTGAATCATCTGTTTAAGAGCATAAATCTGAGAATTTCTTTGAGTACAACCATCTTCCTTTTGAGAATGTAGAATTTTGAAAACTTACTATTGTATGATTAAACCATTTATTTAGAGCACAAATGTAAATATTTCTTTGATGAACATCTTTTTTTTTTTTGAGAATTTATTTCTGGTGTCAATCTTGTTTTAGTATAAACCAGCTCAAGTCACGGTAGACAACAGCTGAACACAAAACAGTAGTCAGTGCAAGCCTGAATACTTGTAAAAAAAATCTTGTTTTAGTAGCTGGGCTTGTGGAAATGAATGAAGTAGTCCACTTAATCAAACTGGTTTATGTAACTGGCTAAAACTTTTAAGCTGATGGTCTTCTGATCCAGTCGTATCCTCATTATGCAGTGGTCTGCACTCTGCATAAAATGGCTAGAAGTCTCGTCTTCTCTCTTTTTTTTTTCAGTGGTCTGCACTCTGCATAAAATGGCTAGAAGTCTCGTCTTCTCTCTTTTTTTTTTTGGGCTAAAAGGAGAGTTTTCTGGTCAGCATGTAGAGTTTTAATTGATTAAGTAGTGGTACAAAGGTTGAGAAAATTTTCTGCTAGTTTAACACAGTAAAGTGGTTTCCATCATAACGTAATTTGTTTTTTTGTTTTTTTTTTTTGAAAGTCAATTTGTATGTATAAGTTAACATGATGGTAATTTATCGGTAGTTGTGACATCACCCGACACTATTAAGTGGTGTGCTAAATTTATTCAAAAAAAAAAATCGAAGGAATATCATATACCTCACATCACCATAGATGATCCTCCAAAAAGGCGAGAGCACTCGAATACGACACCAATTAATGATGTTATAGAGATCGATAATATATGAATTTTAATGATGTATCAGTTGTTAATTGAAATGTTAATACACTTTTTCTCAATTTCATTCGATGATAGATTATCTACCATTGATTCAAGTGTGATCCATCATTTATAAGTGAATCTCTCATCTACATATGGTGAATTATCTACTTTTAAGTGAAGTTAAATAAAAATATAATAGAGAAGACCTAAATTCCAAAAAGATTACTAACTCTAAAATGTTTAAAACTTTTCGGTCTTTATTATATATTTTATAAAAAAATTGAATATTTTAAAATATATTTTCAATAATTTTTATATCTATACTACTTTAAAATGTCAACAAAAGTGAAAAACTTTTGATTGACTATCATACTCTTGATAAAACAACTAATGCCAACACTATCTTTTGTAAGTTATTATAAAATTATTAATATGATTTTTAATGGTGAAGGTTATACAAACTTTTGAACTTCTATTTACATATTTTTAATAAATACTTCATCCCTTGAATTGGGCACTTAGAAACAAGAATGTTAATCATATCTTCTGATTCTATTTGAGCTTACAACCTAAAGAAAGCACGTCATAATGTGGCTTTGCACATTACTCATTGCATTAAATTATTGTCTTTTCGTCTTTCATCATAATTAATTAGATGTACAACTACAGTTCTCTCCACTATCCATGGTGCATGAAATTGTCTCACACATGAACACGACGGCTCAACTCCTACACTTCTTCTTTCATGATTACTTGATTGAGGTAAGTTTTTATGTTTTTCTTGATTTCAACCTTTATTCCACTTGGATTTTGTCATTCTTAGTGCTCAATGTTTCTTTGATTCGGTCATAAGCTTTGTTTTTTCTTCTGGCTTTCTTAGTTTTAATGTATTGGGTTTGTTGTCATTTTTTAACTCATAAGCATTGGGTATTCTTGCTTGGTTCTGGTTTCTCAAAGCTTATTTTTTTGGTTTCAAATGCCCTTGATCGTATGTCTGCATTTTCATTTTTTTTGATTTTGGAATTTTATGAGTATATATTGCTTTCGTGTTCAAAGCGTTGCGACTAACTATTTTTGGACATGTATTTTCTGGTATTGATATGGGTAATGATTATCGCCTATGTTATTCATTTGGTGGATTATAGGTCTTTCAGTTGGATTCTGTCAAAAGGATACACATACATGTTCTTTTTTTTTTTTTTTCCCGCTCCTTGTTTTATGGATTAACTTTGTCCTCTTAATTTCTAGCTTTTTTCAGTGTTGTGTTGGATATTATGAACTATACATCTTTGAATTGTTGGGTTTGTTGCTTCAATCCTCAGTTTTAATGGATTATCTTTATGTTAACTGCAACTTTATGATTTTGATATTATTATTTTTTTCCTCTTGAATTTGCATATCATCATTTTTTTAATCTATTGGTTAATTAATTCTATAATGTATATTTCATTTTCAAAATTATTACACTTCGATTCTTTAAAACCACTCAACCGAGCCGTAAGACGTTGAAAGCCTATAAGTTCGTTGATATCTATGTTAAATGTAGGCAGACTCATTAGAGTTGTCTAAAATATTTCAAAAAAATATATACTCACTAAAATAGAGTATTATTCTGTCAAGTATCAATTCTACTTCTAATAAAATTGTTCTAACTGGTTCCAGAAACCATGAGGGTATATAAATATTCTAAAGACTTCTGGAATTATTCAATCAACTAATGATAATAATAAAATAAGTAAGTAAACAATATGGGATGGTTTATTGATACTTCAAGACTATACTTATAATCACTCCCAGTCCAAAACTCCATGCATGCACACACATTCAAATCGGTGTCCAATGCACACCTAAGAGAAGCAATTTTAACCCATGTACACTACTAACACACAACCAATGCAGCACTCACTTTTTCTTTTTTTGGGCACCACACCCTTTATATACACCACCAACCCACATTAAAATACTTATATCACACTTTATTTCGGGGAAAGTTATTGCCATAGACATTAATGATATGACTTATTAGAAAATAGAAAAATATATAAAGAAAACAACTTTAATAATAATTGAGCTTCAAATATACATGAGCATCTGGATGAGGATAGATGAGCAGTGACAAAAAAAACATTGAAAATTTTGTAGTCATTGTTGTCAACCATAAGTGTATTTTTTTTTTGGGGAAAAAATTGTTACTATATACATTTGAATAAGACTATTGTTTTACGTCATTAAAATTTCTAAAGTATTTCAATTTTAATTTAATTAAATTGTTCCAGTTTCCATTTTCATTATGAAAATCATCATTGTTATAGACTATGCATTATAAATTGGTAAAGTAATCTGAGGGTTTATTTATAACGAACTATTAATATTTTGAACTAGGTAATTTTATAAAGCAAATACACTATCACAAACATACAATGAAAGCATTAATTTGGCCAATGCACACTTATGCCCTAATTTCTTTTCAAACTTTTTCCAATATGTTAGTTGTAGTCTTTGAGCATATTTTTTTTTAACAACGCACTCATGATTTTTTTGTTTTCTGAACTTTAGAGGATATACATTATCAATCTTATCAGGATATGAAAATTTTCAAAAAGATATTTTGTGTATTCTGTAATTATCATAAAGGTTGGACGCTCTTAACTACCAATTAATACACCTCACAGTAGAGTTGGTACATTAGGTAATCTTAACAATTATGAATAAACAATCCTTGTCCATCCACACAATTGTATTGATGTGTCTTGTGTTTCCAAATTATAAGTAAGAATAAGTAACCTTCCTTGTCATAGTAAATAGGAGTGTTAAGTTTTTTTTTCTTGTACAATTTCACGTTTTTATTGAATTTGTTTAATCGTTGGCCCTTTCGTATTTATATGAGGATTAATGCTTGGATTGTTTCAATATTTGATTATTCTGTATTGTATATTGTGTCCTCTTAAATTAACATATTTTTTCCAAAATATTTCACGTGCAACAACTAGTATGTAAATATGTATGTATAAATATAGTATGACGCTCTCAAAACGCTTCTGATCCAATTTTTTTTTTAATATTGCCACTTTTATGATCCCGCTTCCACTCTCGCCTCGCCTCTTCTCTGTGTGATCTAGGTCATATCGTAAATACATTTTTCATCAAGTGGGGGTATATAAGCACTATTACCCATACACACTTTTTTGTAATTTTGAAAACATTAGGGTGATCATCTGAAATCACATAAGAACTAGGACTCTCGTCAATTTTCGAGAATCATAAGCCCTCTTTTGCAATATTTCAGACCTGGGTTCACTGTTTCCCTACCTATATATAAGTATCCAATAACCCGTCTCATCTTCCTGAAAACCCTAGCCGCGCGACTCACATCTTAAGCATCTTCAGATTGGGGTTTCTGATTTCCATACTCATAGCCATGGTGGGTTTGCAGCTTGAGTTCTCTCTGCAACAAACACACACACACACACACACACACACACACACACACACACACACACACACTGTCTCTCACTCTCTCTATATCTCTCTATCAGATTATATGTAATCTTGTATGTATTCTTTGTTTCTGTGTGTTAGGCGGACGTAGAGACAGATGTTGCCACAGGACAGCCAAAGAAGAGGACGTTCAAGAAGTTCAGCTTTCGAGGCGTCGATCTTGAAGCTCTTCTTGACGTGTCTACCGATGAGCTTGTCAAGCTCCTCGGTGCCCGGGCTCGTAGAAGGTAGTAATATATATATATATATATATATATATATATATATATATATATATATATATATATATATATATTATTGATTGTGTATACGTCTATATTTCTGTAGTGGTTTTCATTTGCAGGAAATTTAGTATTCGTGGGTAAATTTGTGTCTATATTTCTGAATTTTTTTTTTGGGTCTGTGGTTTTGATGCAATTATAGGTTTCAGAGAGGTCTGAAGAGGAAGCCAATGGCTTTGATCAAGAAGCTACGCAAGGCGGTGTGTATTTTGGCAATTTGTTTCATTTTCTTTGGACTTTTAATTTTAGTTGCTTGCTGCTAAATCTTGCAATTTTGGGCTCATTGATGGGTTGGAATGTGTTCTCTATGTTGGTTATGAGTAGTAGTAATTTGGGTTTTTGATGTGTTTAATGTGGCAGTTATTCTGTTAACAGTCTTGATGTATCCTGTTTGTTGATTTTGTGGTTGGTGTCTAATTCGGTGGTTATGGAAGATAATAAGTTAGTTGATGCTAGCAATCATCCATTCCATGCTACTAATTGGAACTTTAAGCTAATGCATTTCTTCAGACATTTTCAGAAGATCATTGAGGGTTTTGAGGTGGTTTTCATATTCATTGTACAGAAGCATGTAGGTTTATTGTGGTTTCCCAAGAATTAAAATGCATCTAATTTTGACTGTTGAAAGATTTTTGTTTTGGTGGGTATAGCACAATGTTAGAGATGCTACTATTGCAAGTTTTGAGATCATAACTTGAACTACTGCTTGCTTGTTTTCAGAAAATTGATTTAATTTTAAGCATTTAGTGATGTTTAAATATATTGTGTTGATTAACATATTGTCTATTTCCATTAATTTCTTAGTTTATTTTCAGATAAATCCCAGTGTTATGGATATTTTTTAAAAAAAAATATTTTCTTGCACTTTCTCTTCATTGAAAGTAAATTTTGTGTTTCTTGCTGATACTTTGAAATTATGTTCTCGATATATACCTATGATTAAGAAATTCCAGATTAAAAAACTGATTTTGTGACCTTCTTGGATGAATATTTAAGCCCATCTTATGTATTTTGACAATAGTGGTGAGAAGGTTCAAGGACAACAATTCATGTGATAAGTTGTACTTCTAAGAGTTGGGACAAGTTTTGTGGTTGATTTAAATGGATTTTTGGTGAGTACGTGAATGAGTTAAGAATGAAAAATAGTGTATATTAGAGTTTAGTCAACCACTCATTTGTAAACGACCCAAAATATCCACTGACATTTTGAAAAGCACTCTGATTTAGTTTAAGATTCTGAAGCATGAATAATGTTATGCTTATCAAAACATTTACCAAAATTTTTGGGTTTGTGCCAGTAGTGAACCAAATTTTTTGCCGACATCTGACAGTTGTGATTTTTTTTTACTATGTACTTTGTATGCTAATTGCAGATATGCTGATATTGTTGTATATGTATGTGTGATCTGTAACACTGTGTGCAATAGAAATGGGGAAATGATGTGCTTACCAAAAGAATTCGGATGGTTGGATTGGTTGGTCTCATTAAGACCCACTTATCCAATCACCCATGTTTGGTAAACTTTTTTGACAAAGCATCGTAGACTCAGAAATGAAATTTTTTCCCTGATTTTTCTAAACTCATCGATGCTCTGCTCTGCTCTGCTCTTTGGTCTTTTTGTTCTGTTTGGGGCATCAATGCCATCCTTGCAGCGCCTGTTGAGCTATGTTACTTTGATAACAATTGCAGACTTAGTAACCTAGAATTAACTAACATTTGTTTCTGTGGTTTTCTGCTATATGTATTGTGATTCTGCTTGTATAACCACTCTTTTGCCAGTTATTAGCCTTGAGTAATGGGGTCCTTTTCATGTTTTGTGCAGAAACGGGAGGCCCCACCTGGTGAGAAGCCTGAGCTTGTCAAAACTCACCTGCGTAATATGATCATAGTACCTGAGATGATTGGAAGTGTTGTTGGGGTGTACAATGGCAAGACCTTCAATTCGATTGAGATCAAACCTGAAATGATTGGCCATTATCTGGCAGAGTTCTCAATCTCATACAAGCCAGTCAAACATGGACGCCCTGGTATTGGTGCCACCCACTCCTCTAGGTTCATTCCTCTCAAGTAAATCTTCTGGAAGCATTATAGATGTATGGTCATATTTCGTATTCGGTGCAACTGGTTAACCGCTAGATGAGTGGGGACACATTTGTTTTTTTGAACTGAGTTATTCTTGCTTAATTATTAACTCATTTATGTGGTTTGATTTTTCTTTAGTATGGATGTTTAAAGAGTGCTTTTAGCTTAAAGACTTGCTGGCTTCTGTGGTCCCCCTCCCCTTCGCCCTCCTCCCTATTTGCTCTTGTTATGCCTTCAGCTTAAGCTGTAGCTACATACTTGCATATTTTTCGTTCTAGTGTTTTTTTGGGCCAATTGGAGTGATGATTAGTAGTTATCTGAGTAAGTGATGTGTTGTGAATTGGAATTCAAATTCCAGAAGAAGTCTATAAAATGAAAGTGTGGACGACGTGTGTTGGATATGTTTCTTTCCTTTTTTTTTTTCTAGAATTTGGTTGGGCTTGACTTCTAATTTCTTGGGTTTTTTCCTGCCATTTCGGGCATCATCAGTTTTTCATTTTTTTTTTCTGTCCAATCGTTTGGGCTGAATTACTCGAAGAGTGGCTCTCAGAGCCCGTCCCAAACGCAAGATGTGACCTGCTCCCACGGTCGTCAAGCGTTATTAACAAGTCAATTGTGTTGGGTGAGGTGAGTTTGTGTTAAAATTATTTCGTTCATACCTAATTTATTTATTAATTCATATTTAACGAGTCGTGTCATATTTAGTTTGTGTCATGTACAAATCGTGTATAACTAGTTTATAAATAAGTCATGTCGTATATTTTTTTGATTAATTTCACTTATATTTGATTCGTTAATGGAACGAGTGACTTAAGGAAAACTTAAATTCTATAATTTTGTGTCGTGTTAACGAGTCTTGTCATTTTGACACCTTTTTTGATTTATTAATAGGCCTCACCAAAAAGCCCAAAGCCCAATGGGCTGTCCACAGCCCACAAGCCCAACAGGCTAACGGGCACCCTGACCTGTACACGTGGCAGGGCTTGGGTAGCCTGTTAGCCCGGTGGGTAGGGCTTGGGCTGTGTTTTTTAGGGCCGGGGACCCGTTGGGCTGACCCATTAAGAAGCTCGTTAGCCCGCCCATTAGCCTAATAAAATAAGTATATTATTTATTTATATTTGATTTATAACTTTTATAGGTTGAGACTTGCAAATGATTGACAATTGTGTAGGTGCCAACCTAATTAAGATTACTTAATTTATAGCTATGCAAAATAGTCTTACCCACTAATCAATTTGTAAAGTAACATTATAACTCTATATGAATATTTGTTAAATTTAATCAATATGGATAATTTTTTTATACCAACTTCATGTAATTGACATTTTTTTATATTTTTTATATAAAAAATAAATTTATCGATGTTTTTTTGTATTTTTTACACAAAAAATAATTTTTTTACACAAAGCTTGTTTCAGGCCCAATGGACGGGCCATAAGGCCCGGCCTGTATTTAGCTTGTGTTTTGGCCCAATAGGCCGGCCCACAGACGGGCCATGTGCCTTAAAATTCCTAACGGTCGGGGCCGGCCCCGCCCATTGACTAGTCAAAGTCCAAAGGCCTAGCCCACTAACAGGCTATGGGCTGAAAAATGTCGGGCTAGGCTGGCCCAGCCCGGCCCGTTGCCCGCTGCCGAGGCCTACTTATTAACCTCCAAATGGGTTTTGAAGTCTTTCAATACCAGTTGTATATTTGATGCCACAGCTCTAAATTATTCCAATGTGGTAGCCATGTTTTTTCAGTTTCACTGTTTTTTTAAAAATTTGGCTGGGCTTAATTTTTCACGATTCTCATTGCTCAAATACACGAAGGAGACAAGCAAGAAATATTGTTTGTACTAATGGTTAAGCATTTGTCTATCTTTTGGTATAATCTGGGTTTTTGTCTCTCAAGTGGCTTACTGGTTCTTCTCTCTTGGGGTGATTTACAACATTTGTGAGTTAGGGTTATTGATTCTTGACAAGAATTCAAAAATGAATAAGTTGATTGACAACAATAATAAATAAATTGGGTTATCATCAAACATGAATAACTCGATTTCGAGATGCCAAATTCATTTAACTATCAATGTATGAAAAATTATCTGATTTTTTTTTTTTCATTTCTTTCATTCATTGATTAAGTTCTGTATGAATCCTCGCAATTTTTTTTGATTCATTTCTTGGTTTTGTGAGGATATGAATTTTGTGGATTTTTAGTTTATGAGAGCTTATAGATGGTAGGTTTGGTTGAGAGTAAAGGTGGTGCTATCATTTTAGTCTTGATTTTCTAGTTCATGGAGTATATATTGTAGGTAAGGAGTTAAAAGAGATTAACCCGTGTCTGATCAATGTATTCAAAGGGAAGAATAGGATGAGTGGATGGATGAAAGAACTCGAGCTGCCTATTAACTGACAGGACTAACCAGTGGGCAAAAAATTTCTTAGATTAGGTGGAGGTAGTAAATATTCTCACACTAGCCACAATGTCTGTCTTAGATCAGGTGATTGTGTGTATTGTAGGGGCAAGTGATGGAGCCTGAAGATATTTATAGCACAAGTACTCAGGTAGGCAAGGCTGCTTGCACCTACCTCTGTACATGAATCAATGTCGTGCGTGACAGTTGTGCTTATCAGCAAATGTCTCGATTGCAGCAATACTGATGACTACTCACCACGTGCTAGGTGTCACGAGGATTAATTAAGTAGATATGACGTTTCCTCGGATACAGCCTGGACTCGTCCATCGAGAAAGGGGTACATCATACGAGACCCTTCAACCACCGCGGGAGGGTCATGTCTGCAGTGCACGCGTACCTAGGGTCTTTCCTTCCCCTTGGAAGTTTGAACCCCTTTCCAAAGTCTTTGTCAAGGTGCCCAATCAAGGATATTTATGTAGTTTCGATCTTTTAGCTACAAATCCACATTTCTCATCATCTCATATGCTAATTTGAACCATTAATCCTTTGTACCTTAGGAGTCCTTTGAAATCCTAGTCAAGCATAACCCAATAGGCAATGAGACATATACACTAGGAGGCCTGCTCAAGCAGACTAAACCTTTGAGACCTTATTCGAGGCCGAGGTTAACAATCATACCTATCTACCTCTGTTGTCCAGTTCTCCCTTGAAGAAGGTCATATTACCCTGTTCCAAAGTGAAAATCCCTCCTCCTGGTCCTTTTAGACCAGTAAAGTAATGATACACTATTGATTTGCTTTACCACCGTGGGCATCCAATGGGTCATAGGTTCTTTCGAAGGGGCCTTATTTCGTGGGTACCCTTTTAAGATTCGCTAAGGATGCCATTCTTGTCAATTGTAATATCCCATCCACGTACATTTTTTTCTGCGGTGGTGGAGGCGTCTTGCGCCTAGATTTCCCCTAGGCTTTCGCAGTACCATTCTTGCTATTCCTGTTTTTTCTTGGTCGAGGATCTATTTTGCCATTTTTATCGCGATGAGGGTGTGCTCATCTTTTTCACGGTGCTTGATAACTTTCACAATGTCGTGGCCCCCCTGTCAACCGTGGGATCCTCTAGGGCCCCACCCTACTACGTTAGCTCGTGGTCTTTTTTAGGCCTACCATTTGTCCTTCTACATTGTGTACACTTGTCCAATTTTACAGGTCACTACATATATGTTGATCCGAGCACAATGTAACAGTTAAACCGTTGGGTCAAGGTCATGACGTGAACACAATTAATTGACCTATTTATTATTGATTAGTACTTTACATGATCTCAAGGCCGGTCTTAGGGCTAGGCCACTAAGGGCTTGTTTGGAATCTGGATGGATTTTTGGAGAGAGTTTGAATTGATTTTTCCAAACCCTTCCAAATTCAAACCCCTCTTTATAAAGATGTGATTCAACATTAAATTCAGTACATACCTATGTTTGGTATGCAACACATACACATGTAGGATCCATGGATATATCATAATTATTAACAACTATTTATCCTGTAAATGACTATTTTATTTCTTGATTAATCCAATTCATACCCATGTTAAGGGATACAATTATCTTTTGCATTATTAACCCATCTTCCAAAACCCTTAACCCATCTTCTAAAACCCATCCCTTCCCTAGATTTGACGAAACCCATGATCATGAGTTTAATATTCGGGTCAACTACAGGTCAGGTTTGGAAACTTATGATTGAATTTTTAATCCAAACACGGAGTTTAGAGGTCATTTGACATTTAGACTATTTTTTTCCAAACTCAGCTTGTCAAGCTCTCCCATACCCCCTTACCAAACAGTCCCTAAAGTGGCTGTCTAGTAGGGGTGTTCACCCTACCCTACGGGTAGGAAATATGTTCTTCCGTCTTCCTACCCGATACTTTGCGGAAGAATTTTTTTCTTGACCTACCCTACCCGACAGGTGTGGTATTCCTACCCGATTAATCGGGTAGAAAATCGGGTAGGAAGTCGGGTAAACACTTTTGTAACTATTAATTTTTGAATCATTTTAACAATTTAATTAAATAACATACACCAATTTAACAACACAATAAATCAATAACACTAAAATCTAAAATAACTACAATAAGAATTATAATAAAACACAAGAAAGTATGAACATCAATCCACCATAATTGAATCATTTTCCCAATCGCATACGTTCAAAGAGCAAAACAGCAGAAGTCATGTCCCCATTTTTCCCAAACGCATCGAGCATCGCGTTATTAGATACAATACATGGTTTAGATATTTTATCAAACATAATATGTGCATGTTTAAGGTCAGTCTGTTCAGCATACAAGACAACAAAACACGTTTGCTTAGGATTTTTTTTAGGAGGAGCAGTGGAGTGAGGTGTGAGGCGCAGGTGCTCTCGGGACTTAGTATATTAGGGTTTTTTTTAGTTTATATATATATATATATATTAATTAATTAATTAATTAATGCGGGTAAGGTAGGGTAGGAATGCGAAAATAGATGACTATTCCGCATTCCTACCCGATTTAATCGGAAGACCAAAAACTCTTCCGTATTTCTACTCGATTTTTGCGGCTAATCGTTCAGTAAGGTCGGATAGGGTAGAAACTTATGGCCAGTCGAAAATTTGAACACCCCTACTGTCTAGGATACCCACATTTTAAAAGTACAAAAATAAATTTTAGCCCAATTTTTCGGACCAAATTTTTTTCAATTAGATAACATCCGCTAAACATGGGGCCCTAAAAATTCCTTTCAATCCACAGATAATCAGCACGTTTCCTTTTTAGGGCCCTACGTTGCACATGTGTCAGGGATTGTCCTTGGCATTTGTATAGAAAAGCTTTGCTTTTAATTTTTAAATGCTCTCTCTCTCTCTCTCTCATAATACAATAGACTTTTGGAGTTAAAAAGAAATCTCGTGGTCCATTTCCAAAGGAAATATGCTGTTAACAAAAAAGGGAATGTATTTTATCAATTGTTTGCTAATATTGGGTTGCTTAATCACATGTAACATTTTTTAATTTATAATTTTTTAGTATTTCATTATTTTTTCAATTCATGATTACAAATCATTCAAACAAAAATCAACGACAAAGATTGATTTTAATACAATATTAAATTTAGTATCGTAGTCTTATTCATATAAATTAAAAAGTTGGTTGTTTGACTTGAAATTTATTATTCATGAATTTTTTATTTTCTATGATGTGTGACATAGAACATAATAAATCTTTATATTCCATATTTTAATTAAAATAAATAGAACATTTAATATTATTTAATAGTATTACAATAAATTTTAATAGGCCCGTTTACAGTTTTCGTCAAAGGCCCCCATTTCAATGGGCCGCGCCCCTGCATGATCTCGAAATAATAATATCTGAACACGATACAATATTTAATGCCCGATATATATCGAAACATGTCAAAAATATCGGAACATGATTTAGTAAAAAGAGTAGGTAGGAATTCAAAACTCAACAATTCTCCCTCCCTCAAAATCAAAAAAGTACAGAGAGAGACTAATAATTAGTGTCTTAATCTAGTAATAAAGGTGAGGTTACTAAGGAACAAGTGTAGAAGTTGCAAATTTCATTATCAACTTTTATCCACAATAATAAAATATAATTTCTATATTACCCAAAGACAAGAAAGAAGGTCACATTGGATTAATTTATAGTGGTCAGGTAATTAGTCCATATCAGATTTCCACATAAACAAGTAACTCATCTCCCCCAAGCCCCAATGGAGCTTTCCATGCAACTTCTTCTTTAATTATAATTTACAGCATAACAATCATGTGTCAAAAACTAGCACCAAGTGTAGAGTTTCATTGTAAGATTGCCAAGTGGCATATAGAATAAATAATGAATTTTAAAACCATAGAGTTTTGCTCTGGATTCAACCTTTGTGTCCTTCTAGGAAATGGCAACCAAACTTCCTGTCAGCTTCATGTAGGGCTCTATGCACTGCCTTTTCTACTTCTTCTGCACCAATCTTTCCATTGTTTTGACAAAAAAATGAAGGTAGTGGGTGAGCAAGCTTATCATGTGGATGTTATTGATTCAATTTATAGAAAGCTTGAAAAAAAGGAACAACTAAATGTCAAAATGGACATCCCCCATTCTAGACCATATTAGACAACATTTTGAGGCCTACTTGATCCTTTGACTAGCCATTGTGGCCTCGTTACTCTGTTTGGAGTTATCTTAAAGAGCAATGCTATGTAATTCAAATTTGTATCTCAAATTAAGGGGACCATTGGATCAGTGTGTCTTATTTAAAAAAGTTGATGGGACCCACTCATCCAATGCTCCCTCTTCATTTGAGATACAAATTTTGATTACATAGTATTTTCCTATCTTAAATAAATAGTTTTTAAGAATTTTAGAGTAAAATAAGTTACAGTTGTTTGGACCTTGACTTTTTACCAACTTATGCAGCAACTTTTTGGACCCAAAGAGGCTGATTTTATGAATTTTTTTTCTAGATTTTTGGAGTTTTTTTGCGGGTCCTACATAATTTTTTAGTTTATTATATTCATAAAATATTATTAGTGATGTAAAAAAAATTTTAAAATTCATATTTTGAAAACTATTATGCATAATCTATACATACATATAATTATTATTTTTACATAAAAAACCAAAAAAACTAGAAAATCACTCCACAAGACTTTTCCAACTTTTTTAGTTTTTCAAAAAACACCCCAAACGGTTTTGAGAAATTTTTTTAACTCTGACTTTTTTGCAAAATTTTTCAAACCATAACTTTTCACCTAAACAGGCTCCTTGTTTCTAAAATTTGAAATTTATTTTAGAGTAAATTGAATTTAATCCTCTTGAAGATTTTAAAGTTTTTGTTTCGCTCACTCAAAAATTATAAGTTTCACGATGCACCTTAAATTTTTGTAACAGTTAGATTAATTGTGAGTTTCAATATTAGATGAAACCCATCTTTAATCTAATATTTGTAGTGAATTATGTCCGTAAATTAAATTCAAATAGTATTTTCCTTTCGACTAGTCCAATTGGGGCATGACTTCATAAAAGGGGGCACACTTGTTTAAACTAATACTTCCAATCTTCAAATGGGCAAAATAAAATTTGTTATTTTTTTTGGGGACAAAGTGGCATTTGCTAACTTTCATCCAAGCAATTACCAATAAAATCTGAGACTATTATCAGATGTTCAGAAACCCTTTTCATTAATTATTTTGATGAAATCAACAACTCAGCCTTTTAAAATTCGAATGTTAAGAGATTGGAATATCACAATTTTAAAGTTAAAGGATCAAAGTGAGACTAATTGCATATTTGAAGGGCTAGGAGAGTACTTTAACCCATCTGAAACCACAGGTCCAACTTCTCTGCTACTGATTTTTAACAGCAGAGGTGCTGTTGAGTAAAATAGGAGTCGTTCTATTACCCGGTGTGCCTATCAGGATATGTGATTTTAAAATTAATGCAAATTACCCAGTGTGCCTATCAGCGTATGTGACTGTGTGTATGTGTGTGTGTGTGTGTGTGTGTGTGAGAGAGAGAGAGAGAGAGAGAGAGAGAGAGAGAGAGAGTGGTTCAAGTACCTTGGTTTCAATATCCAGTACTGCTGAGAACTCCTGTGGTGAAAATTCTGATTGGATCCCTCTAGTTTTGGACCCTGTAGCTTTCAGGCATTTAAGAACCTCTAACATAGAATTAATCCCAGATGAAGGATAAGGTACCCTGAATTTGATCTTTGCTTTCTCTACTCCCTCACTCATCTCTCCCTCACCAAAAACTCCCTCAATCTCAGTGTTCTTCCTCTCCAACTCTTCCTTATATCTCTGCAACTCTTGAATATTTTCAGCTGCCACTTGAATAATTGAATTTTTATCACCCTGCAATCAAAACCCACAAAAAATAGTTCATGAGATGAGACACAAAAGCTTGATGTATAATCCAGAAAGTTAGTGTTAGCTTATTCATCGGTTATGTAGTCTTCCAACCATTTTTTGAAAGATACTGGTTTTCGTGCTTTGGTGGTCGTCGGGATTCTTTCAATGACTTATGTTGTGTTGAAGGGATATTTATAGAATCCGATCGATTTGTGTAAAACCCGCAATATCAAGTTAGGAACAGAATCGGGGAAAGTATACAAAAAAGACAGTTCTTTTCAATTGGACTATATTCATTCTTGAAACTGAGTTATAAAGATTGAAAAAAAAAAAAATCCCAGTAGAGAAATTTCTGACCTTAGTACCAGGGGGTAACATGGAAAGCAAGGCTAAGTAGCTCTGCTTCTGCCTCTCTCTCCTCATCCTTTCACTGATCTTGTGTTTATAGCCCCTTTCGCTCTCTACTCCTTTACTTTCATTCATAGGCTTCCAACTTCTTCTCAAGAATTCTATCATCCTCTTGTTTACGTTCCGATGATCCGATCCATTACCTTTTCCCTTTGCTTGAAATTCATCGATGAGTTGGTCTCTGTAGCAAACAAAAGCACTTTGATTCACTGGAAGAGGATCATCAAGCCACAACATGTCCTCAAAAGTGTCATATTGAAAGACCTGATCCATAAGCTCTTCTTCTCTTCAGTGTTCCCGGGAATTTCAAATTGTAGTTTATAGCGGTTATTATAACGGTCTTCTCTGATTCTAGCTCTGCATATCAGTCATGAAATACACATTTAACATGTGGTCAAATGTTTTTCTTATTCCAACTTAGTTTTCTTAGTCAAGAAGTGTATGTGGGGATATAGAGAGACATATTAATATGGAGAAATTATATTTTGATCCCCTTAACTATGATTATTTTCTTACATTGTCCTCTTAACTATCATATTTCTCACATTATATCTTTAACTTTGTTATTAGTTTCACATTGTCCCCTAAACTATTTATTTGGTTTTAATTTGCCCTAGACACGTTGACAATTTTGGTCCAAAAAATAATGGACCTTTGCTTTTGGGGCAGTGTAAAATCGATTCAAGTAGTTGTGGGGGCGATATAAAAATGCAATAATTCAAGGAGCAAAGTAAAATTGAATCTATAGTTAAGGGGGGTCAAAGTGTAATTTTCCCTATAGATATAAAATATAGTGCCTCTAGGTGTTTTTTGTACTACCCAGCCCATTTGGGGGGACCCACTTAAACTTTTGTGATTAGAATCAACGGCTTACAACGAATCCATATGTGTCTAGAAGGAACGAGGAGGTTTCTGCCATGCGTGGAAACTTCGTGCACGCCTTGAAGAAGTCCAGTATGCAGTCAATATGTAACCCTGGTGGTTCTTAATTATAGTTTATTTATTTATAGAGGTTGTCCCAAGCATTCACATTGAGTTGTATTTTGTGGGTGTCTTTGTCTAGTAAGTCATTTAATATTAAAATTATTTTATTTTCTCCCTAATTTGTAATTATATATAATCAGTTTGTGACGTGTTAGATTTGTAGTATACATAATATATTAATATGTGTATTTAAATTAAATATCATTTCAAATTTATCAGATTTAATTTTTCATTGCTCGTATTCTATTATAGGATTATAAAAATTTTGTATATTCCTAAAATTCATTATTCTAGCTATAAGAAAAAAAAAAAAAAAGAGAAAGAAAAATAGTTAAAGTTCTATTTTTTTTAGAACTTTGTGATTGAGAGTGGTTTTTTAGTGATGTTTGAGAAATTAATTTTTTTTGAAATTCATTTGATTAGGATTCCATTTATAATTTCTTGAATAAAGTAAAAATAATTGTCAATATACTGCTCATATTAGAACTTTACTATAATTAAGAATTAGTAAGGTCAATTAAGATAAGATTTAAGATATTATTCTATAATATATATTTTAAAACATATCAAATTTTTAAAAAAAATTTAATTTTTACTTAAGAATACACTATAAACTATTTTCACATAAAATCTTAATATAACTTAAAAAGTTTATTGTGGCTGAAAAATTATGTTTTGATGTAATATAAATTGATTTTAAAAAATTATATAGACAATTATTTTTTATCTTAGAAATAAAAAGTTTAAATTTTTTAAATGAAAAATAAAATAAATATATATGCGGATAATATTATCTTTGAATATGAGATGAATAATATTAAATTGATGGAGTCTTTGAAGTATTTTGAACATTTTATTGAAAATACAATGATGCATTTTTTTTAAAGATAATATAGTCAATCAAATGAAGTGTTTTGAACATTTATTAGTAGTATAAAGGGCACGATAATCCTAATTCACGCACATGCGCCACGAGCCTTCTTCGGCACCAAAACCCCTTCCTTAGAGATAGGGGCGAGGCACAAGAGGATGTACTGGGCCAACCATGACCCTTTTCGAGTAGCTCTTTCAACTGCCGCCTAATCTCCTCATTGGCCAATGTCAACGTCCTGTAATGTCGTCGTTGGGTAAGACTGTTCCCTGTGTGAGTTCAATCGAGTAAATTATAAGCCGTCTCGGCCAAATTTCTTGGAAGCAATACATTAAATGCTCCAACATTCCATTACATGCGTCTCTGTCTATTCCAAGACCTATAAAATTGCTTTCTTGCAAGAACACAGAGAGCATTAAATACTCTCCAAGAGTTATTCTTCAGCAGTCAGTGGGGTAGCCACTTGGCCCCATTGCAATTTTGAAAAATCTTCGGTTCAACTTCTAATTTTGAAAAGTAAGAAAATCTTGGTCTCCTGCTGTTTGGTCAGCAGATAGTTCTCTTTAGGTGGTCCAGTGCATAAAATTCACGCCATGCCACTTGATCAGTAGATGATTCTTCTTAGGTGGCCCAAATCCCCTATATATTTGACACGAATTTGTCGTAACGTTGAAACTATGATGAATATATTTATTGTCATTGATGTATAAGATATTTTAGAAAACATAAGGACATGCACACTCTTCCCTTTCTGTGCTACCCACCAACCCACCACCCAAAAAAAAAAAAATACTCATCTCACCCGCACACACTAAACACACAACTCTCTTTCTCTCTATGCAACCCACCCCCAAAAAATACCCATCACACACACATACACAAAACACACACACACACACACACACACACACACACACCCTTTCCTTCACCTACACACTCTTGGATTTTGTGAACTTGCTTTGATTAGGTTCAATTTGAATTTTTGAATTTGTGAATTTGGTTTGATTACGTTCAATTTTATTAGGTGGTCATTGTATTTAAGTTCGTTGATGTTTTGAGGATTTGAATTGGTTATCTAAAATTTGGATGGTTTGGTTGGAGTGTTGGTATCACTAGTGGGTGTCAGCATGTGGTATAGGTTTTTTTTTTGTTACAAAATGTTCACATACTTATTGTGTATATGCCATTCTCCCCGAAAATGGGTCAAATTGCACAACAAACATTGTGTACCCTGAGGTTTTATTGTTACCTGTGGTATTCTACGATAAATAAATGGTATAATTTCTTTGAAAGTTTAATTCTACAAATGACAATCATTTTAATAAAGCTATTTTATCTTTACAATTGAATTTAATCTCAGTAGAATTGGAATGAAGACATGCGCGAGTTAAATATAATAAATATATAACCAAGTTTTCCCAACGAGGATGTACCTACGAATAAAGTAACTAATTTTATTGTTTGTTGTTTTAAATTATGACGTGTATGGATTTTATTGTTTTTTGTAAATAATAGGTTGTGATACATTCTCCCAACTGGAGGATGCGGATATGTGTTGATACAAGACATTGAATGGACTAAAGCAAATCAAATCAAATCCAAGCACACAACACATAAGACTAAAATGTGCATGATTTGATAAAACACTAATCTCTTGTGCACTCTTCTCAATATTAGAGTTTTCTCATAAAAAATTGAGGAATACTATGCCTATTTATGAGCATAGTAATATACCAATAATACCATGTGTGTTGCAGGTTAATAGTTTTCGTACATAAAAATTAACATAATGTATTAGTATGTGTATTTAAATTAAATATCATTTCAAATTTATCAGACTTAATTTTTCATTGCTCATATTCTATTATAGGATTATAAAAACTTTGTATATTCCCAAAATTCGTTGTTCTAACTATAAGAAAAAGAGAGAGAAAAATAGTTAAAGTTCTATTTTTTTAGAACTTTGTGATTGAGATTGGTTTTTAAGTGATATTTGAGAAATTAATTTTTTTGAAATTCATTCGATTAGGATTCCATTTATAATTTCTTGAATAAAGTAAAAATAATTGTCAATATACTGCTCATATTAGAACTTTACTATAATTAAGAATTAGTTAGGTCAATTAAGATAAGATTTAAGATACTATTCTACAATATATGTTTTAAAACATATCAAAATTTTAAAAAAAAAAATTCAATTTTTACTTAAAAATACACTAAAAACTATTTTCACATAAAATCTTAATTCAACTTAAAAAGTTTATTGTGGCTGAAAAATTATATTTTGATGTAATATAAAATGATTTAAAAAAATTATACATATAATTATTTTTTATCTTAGAAATAAAAGGTTTAAATTTTTTAATGAAAAATAAAATAAACATATGTGCAGATAATATTATCTTTGAATATGAGATGAGTAATACTAAATTGATGGAGTTTTTGAAGTGTTTTGAACATTTTATTGAAAATAAAATGATGCATTTTTTTTAAAGATAATATAGTCAATCAAATTTTTTTATTAGTAGTATAAAGGCACGATAATCCTAATCCACGCACATGCGCCACGAGCCTTTTTCGACACCAAGACCCCTTCCTTAGAGATAGAGGCGAGACACAAGAGGATGTATTGGGCCAACCATGACCCTTTTCGAGTAGTTCTTTCAACTGCCACCTAATCTCCTCATTGGCCAATGTCAACGTCCTGTAATGTCGTCGTTGGGTAAGACTGCTCCCTGTGTGAGTTTAATCAAGTAAATTATGAGCCGTCTCGGCCAAATTTCTTGGAAGCAATACATTAAATGCTCCAACATTCCATTACATGCGTCTCTGTCTATTCCAAGACCTCTAAAATTGCTTTCTTGCAAGAACACAGAGAGCATTAAATACTCTCCAAGAGTTATTCTTCAGCAGTCAGTGGGGTAGCCACTTGGCCCCATTGCAATTTTGAAAAATCTTCGGTTCAACTTCTAATTTTGAAAAGTAAGAAAATCTTGGTCTCCTGCTGTTTGGTCAGCAGATAGTTCTCTTTAGGTGGTCCAGTGCATAAAATTCACGCCATGCCACTTGATCAGTAGATGATTCTTCTTAGGTGACCCAAATCCCCTATATATTTGACACGAATTTGTCGTAACGTTGAAACTATGATGAATACATTTATTGTCATTGATGTATAAGATATTTTAGAAAACACAAGGACATGCAAACTCTTCCCTTTCTGTGCTACCCACCAACCCACCACCCAAAAAAAAAAAAAAAATACTCATCTCACCCGCACACACTAAACACACAACTCTCTTTCTCTCTATGCAACCCACCCCAAAAAATACCCATCACACACACACACACACACACACACACACACACACACACCCTTTCCTTCACCTACACACTCTCTTGGATTTTGTGAACTTGCTTTGATTAGGTTCAATTTGAATTTTTGAATTTGTGAATTTGGTTTGATTACGTTCAATTTTATTAGGTGGTCATTGTATTTAAGTTCGTTGATGTTTTGAGGATTTGAATTGGTTACCTAAAATTTGGATAGTTTGGGTGGAGTGTTGGTATCACTAATGGGTGTCAGCATGTGGTATAGGTTGGAAATGTCTTAAATTATTTTTTTTTTCTGCTACAAAATGTTCACATACTTATCGTGTACGTGTCCTTCTCCCCGAAAATGGGTCAAATTGCACAACAAAATTGTGTACCCTGAGGTTTTATTGTCACTTGTGGTATTCTACAATAAATAAATGGTATAATTTCTTTGCAAGTTTAATTCTACCAATGACAATCATTTTAAGAATGCTATTTTATCTTTACATTTGAATTTAATCTCTGTAGAATTGGAATGAAGACATGCGCGAGTTAAATAGAATAAATACAACCAAGCTTTCCTGATGAGGATGTACGAATAAAGTAACTAATTTTATTGTTTGTTGTTTTAAATTATGTCGTGTATTGATTTTATTGTTTTTGTAAATAATAGGTTGTGATACATTGTCCCAACTAGAGGATACGGATATGTGTTGATACAAGGACATTGAATGGACTAAAGCAAATCAAATCAAATCCAAGCACACAACACATAAGACTAAAATGTGCATGATTCGATAAAACACTAATCTCTTGTGCACTCCTCTCAATATTAGAGTTTTCTCATAAAAAACTGAGGAATACTGTTCCTATTTATGAGCATAGTAATACACCTCGTGTGTTGCACGTAAATAGTTTTCGTATATAAAAATTAATATAATGTATTAGTATGTGTATTTAAATTAAATATCATTTCAAATTTACCCGACTTAATTTTTCATTGCTCATATTCTATTATAGGATTATAAAAACTTTGTATATTCCCAAAATTCGTTGTTCTAACTATAAGAAAAAAGAGAGAGAAAAATAGTTAAAGTTCTATTTTTTTAGAACTTTGTGATTAAGATTGGTTTTTAAGTGATGTTTGAGAAATTAAATTTTTTGAAATTCATTCGATTAGGATTCCATTTATAATTTCTTGAACAAAGTAAAAATAATTGTCAATATACTTCTCATATTAGAACTTTACTATAATTAAGAATTAGTTAGGTTAATTAAGATAAGATTTAAGATACTATTCTATAATATATGTTTTAAAACATATCAAAATTTAAAAAAAAAAAAATTCAATTTTTACTTAAGAATACACTATAAACTATTTTCACATAAAATCTTAATACAACTTAAAAAGTTTATTGTGGCTTAAAAATTATATTTTGATGTGATATAAATTGATTTTAAAAAATTATATATACAATTATTTTTTATCTTAAAAATAAAAATTTTGAATTTTTTAATGAAAAATAAAATAAATATATGTGCGGATAATATTATCTTTGAATATGAGACGAGTAATATTAAATTGATGGAGTCTTTGAAGTGTTTTGAACATTTTATTGAAAATACAATGATGCATTTTTTTTAAAGATAATATAGTCAATCAAATGAAGTGTTTTGAACATTTATTAGTAGTATAAAGGGCACGATAATCCTAATCCACGCCCATGCGCCACGAGCCTTCTTCAGTACCAAGACCCCTTCCTTAGAGATAGGGGCGAGGCACAAGAGGATGTACAGGGCCAACCATGACCCTTTTCGAGCAACTCTTTCAACTGCCCCATAATTTCCTCATTGGCCAATGTCAACGTCCAATAACGATATTGTTGGGTAAGACTGTTCCCTGAGTGAGTTCAATCAAATAAATTATGAGCCGTCTCGGCCAAATTTCTTGGAAGCACTACATTAAATGCTCCAACATTCCATTACATGCGTCTCTGTCTATTCCAAGACCTCTAAAATTGCTTTCTTGCAAGAACACATGAGCATTAAATACTCTCCAAGAGTGATTCTTCAGCAGTCAGTGGGGTAGCCACTTGCACCCATTGCAATTTTAAAAAATCTTCGGTTCAACTTCTAATTTTGAAAAGTAAGAAAATCTTGGTCTCCAACTGTTTGGTCAACAGATAGTTTTCTTTAGGTGGTCCAGTGCATAAAATTCACGCCATGCCACTTGATCAGTAGAAGTTTCTTCTTAGGTGGCTCAAATCCGCTATATATTTGATACGGGTTTGTCGTAATGCTGAAATTATGACGAATGTATTTATTGTCATTGATGTATAAGAGGTATTTTAAAAAACACATGGACACGAACGCTCTTCTCTTTCTGTGCTACCCACCAACCCACCGCCCCAAAAAAAAAATACTCTTCTCACCCAAACACACAAAACACACAACTCTCTTTCTCTCTATGCAACTCACCCCCAAAAAATACCCATCACACACAAACATACACAAAACACACACACACACACACACACCCTTTCCTTCACCTACACACTCTCTTGGATTTTGTGAACTTGGTTTGATTAGGTTCAATTTGAATTTGTGAATTTGGTTTGATTACGTTTAATTTTATTAGGTGGTCATTGTATTTAAGTTCGTTGATGTTTTGAGGATTTGAATTGGTAATCTAAAATTTGGATGGTTTGGTTGGAGTGTTGGTATCACTAATGGGTGTCAGCATGTGGTATAAGTTGGAAATATCTTAAATTATTTTTTTTTTCTACTGCAAAATGTTCACATACTTATCGTGTACATGTCCTTCTCCCCCGAAAATGGGTTAAATTGCACAAGAAATATTGTGTACCCTGAGGTTTTATTGCCACCTATGGTATTCTACAATAAATAAATGGTATAATTTTTTTGCAAGTTTAATTCTACCAATGACAATCATTTTAATAATGCTATTTTATCTTTACAATTGAATTTAATCTCTGTAGAATTGGAATGAAGACATGCGCAAGTTAAATAGAATAAATACAACCAAGCTTTCCCGATGAGGATGTACGAATAAAGTAACTAATTTTATTGTTTGTTGTTTATTTTCTTTTCTAAGTTTGTTGTTTTTTTAAATTATGTCGTGTATTGATTTTATTGTTTTTGTGAATAATAGGTTGTGATACATTCTCCCAACTGGAGGATGCGGATATGTGTTAATACAAGGACATTGAGGATGGTGATAAATAAAAAGTTTGATAATATTAATGATGGATGATCCATTTTTGTAAACTCGATTAAAGATTGACCCATTTTGCAAGTATATAGTATAATTACGTTTAGTGATCATTCTTTCATCTTATGGTTAATGTAGTTGTGATAGTTAGTAAAAATAATTGTGTTTATAGAGGACTGTGGTTAATATTTTCAGGAGATGTTCTGCCGAAATTTTTTATTTCTCCCATTTTGCAAGTGTACACAGTATATATTTTGATTCAAATATATAATCCAGGGGTAGAATATTTTGAATTGGTCAAACCGTGATTTTTGCTGATTTATTGAGGTAAAGTTGATTTAGAAGTAGTTTATATCATTTTGTTGTGTGATAGAAGTTGCTTGTGACTAAGAAATTTAATGGATTGTTTATAAATTTTTGAAAAAATGGTTGTACTACACTCTTCTATGTTTGGATTGTCACATTTTCAACTATTGTTATGATGCAGTTGATGTGGTTAGTATAGTTTTGAGCCGCTTTGGATACATAAAAGGTGCATGTTTATTTTTTAACCACTTCCATTTTACTTGGTCTTTTGTATAGGTAGCATAGATTGTTGTGAGTCTTGATTTAGTATAGACAACACAATTTGGTTGGATTGGTGTAATATAACATGTGGGAGTTCATAGTTTATTTGTTTAATTAAAATTTTATAGAGGGTGGATTGTGCAATTAATATTTTACAAATTTCTAATATAGATTGATAGTTTCTTACAGTTCTATTTGTAGGAAAAATTTTGTCCAAATTTTGTATAGAAAAATAGTTGATTAAATATTGACGATTTTTTGTTTAGCATAATATAGCGCCTTGAGGCATATACATTTCTTCTAATTGTATTTTTTATGATGAATGAAAAGAAAGCATTCCAACTCAGTTTAGTTCGCCAAAGTCATGACATTAAGTTAGATAAGTGAATGTCGGTTCTTAAATCAATCATCGCTTACTAGGCGTCATTGTTAATTCTAATTAGGTATGTAGTTTTAAAAATATAAATTTTATGTGTTTTCAGTTTAAATTTATGTGACTTTGATCATTAAAGTTGAGTGTTCTCCATCTTCATATAGGTCATACTTTGTTGACCACTAATTCAAAGTGCATGTGAGTTAAGGATACAATTGTATCTTCCAGCTTAATGTGCGCGTTCATGTTCAATACTTTATTTTTTTGTGTTCACAATCAATGAACAGTTTTTTTGAATTGAACAGTGTCTTCCGACACGGATTATCGCTAGTATTTTGATGTAATATAAATTGATTTTAAAAAATTATATATACAATTATTTTTTATCTTAG
This sequence comes from Ilex aquifolium, assembly GCA_951799425.1. Classification (NCBI taxonomy): domain Eukaryota; kingdom Viridiplantae; phylum Streptophyta; class Magnoliopsida; order Aquifoliales; family Aquifoliaceae; genus Ilex; species Ilex aquifolium. Next base: position 27,774,684 of record OX637401.1, read on the forward strand.
AAATAAAAGGTTTAACTTTTTTTATGAAAAATAAAATAAACATATATACTGATAATGTTATTTTTGTATATAAGATGAGTAATATTAGACTGATAGAGTTTTTGAAGTGTTTTGAATACTTTATTAAAAATATAATGATACATTTTGTTTTAAATACAATGATGCATTTATTAATAGTATAAATATAAATTATGAGTGGTATCTGCCAAATTTCTTGAAAGCAATACATTAAATGCTCCGACATTCCATTACATGCGTCTGTCTATTCCAAGACCTCTAAAATTGCTTTCTTGCAAGAACACATAGAGCATTAAATACTCTCCAAGAGTTATTCTTCAGCAGTCAGTGGGGTAGCCACTTGCCCCCATTGCAATTTTGAAAAATCTTCGGTTCAACTTCTAATTTTGAAAAGTAAGAAAATCTTGGTCTTCAGCTGTTTGGTCAGCAGAAGATTTTCTTTAGGTGGTCCAGTGCATAAAATTCACGCCATGCCACTTGTTCAGTAGATGATTCTTCTTAGGTAGCCCAAATCCGCTATATATTAGACACGGATTTGTCGTAATGTTGAAACTATGACGAATGCATTTGTTGTTATTGATATATAAGTAAAGATATCAATTAGTAGTGATTAAATTCCTTTTATGGTTCCACATAAGAAATTCATACGAATAGAACCTATATGTCCAATTGAACTACGAGGTAGAAGTCTTTTAACTTACGTTTGGCCCATGGCGGCCAATGTTCCTAAGATCATAGAAGCAATGCTGCAGAAAAAGAAGATTTGTTGCAAATGTAGCTCCATAAGAACCATAAATAGAAACACGTGAATGTTTAACAAAAATAGAAATTTTAGACGCAATAGAAAGGAATGGGGGTTTTCTTTGGGGCTCGAGAGATGGAAGTTCAATGGCTTATTAGAGCATCTCCAACAGATGCTGTAAATCATCAAAATAGGTATAATTTAGCTAATCAAAGCCACTTTTCATGCTCCAACAGATGCTCTTCATAATAGCTATAATGCATTTTTGCTACAGTGATTCTCTAAATATAGAGAATCACTGTAGCAATATGTAAACATAAATATATATTATTTTCTCTCTCTTCCTCTCATTTCTTTCATTCTCTCTCTTTCTCCCTTTCACTATTCCCAAAAAATATAATACAAAAGGGATGATAAATAATATTTAAAACGAGTAGTTAAAAATATAGAGAATCTGTTGGAGTGTGTATTGAAAAAATGAGTAGCTAAAATAGAAAAAATTGTTTTTTGGGTAGCTAAAATAGCTACTATTGTTGGAGATGCTCTTAGCATCTACAATCACATGACATTCATGGTTTGAAGGCCAGAGCCTCCCTAGAAACAAAAACTACATGAAATTTTCCATCATATATAATAATGTACAGGCATAGGTCCCCTGCAACTCTGCTAGTGAGAATAGCCATTTGGCCTCTTCAAAAATTAAGTGGGTTCACTTACTTTCACATGATACTAAAAAGGGCCAGAGACTAAGATACCAATTGGTAGGTATTACATGATTTTCTGTACATGAAGCTGTTCATTGGTAACTAATTTCTCCTGAGTAGCAGGCTTGTCTGGACATGTTGCAACAAGTTCTTTAACTGAGATCTCTCAATTTCATTCTTGAAAATAGTTTTTCTCCTTCTTGTTCTGACTAGTTGAATCAGTGTGGTCCTGTAACTTCTTCCCTCATTTCATCAATTTTGCTACCTGATGCATCGGACCCGACAAGTGGATTGTGACCATCAGGTTCTACCTCTGGCTCCTGATCTTCAAAATTGTATGGGAAATTTGTTTCCAAGTGGAGATTGCCAGTTGAGTTGTTGATGAATTCTTCAGCATCATTATCACTTTCGTATGTCTCGAGGTCAACCTCATCTCCTTCCTCCTGTTAACAATATATTTGAAAAATGTTTAAGGAATACGAAAGAACCAGCAGTGTCCACAGAGAAAGTGAAAAGAATAAACCTCGTGATCCTCATCTTCAGTAAGATAAGCAGATTCTAATTTGTCATACAACTCCTCATCTCCACGGTCCCTCACGAGTCCCATTTGTTCCTACAGTTGTGTAACATAAGACATACAAGATTCGAGTGAAAAAGAGGAACTTAAAATAACTTTTTGACTGCCTTTTAATAGGCACTAGGCAGGCCCATAAAGAAGATGGTAAAATCAAAAAGAGGCTGTACAATTTCGGATCTTAGCTTCTCCACACCAGTTTGCAGAGTTGAAATATGGTTAAGGAGAGCCTGTTCGCCATAACAATGCAACAGAAGTTAGGGCACAAATTCATCATTAAATTTCAAGCACGTGAAAATTCACCCAGTTGACATAAAACAACGAGAACAACCCTTAAAATCAGTTTCAGGCCCAACTTAAAATTTGAAAAGGAGGTAGGCATAACCATTGACGTAGGCAGTTGATATTTCATCCTGAAATTATTATTATTATTTTATTATTTGTTTTTTTTCCTTACTTTTAGGCAAGATACAACAGGGTGGCCCCTAGGTGGTGGTGTTGCTTGCCAACCAATCACTTCATGGTGCATTTTATGAGTTACGACTTAAATTACAATGATTTGACATAACACTAAAACCTAGCACAATATCTGGAAAGAAGAGTTTTTGATAAATTGTAAGAAATACCTCACGCCTCTGAAGCTCAATTGAACGTGCCAAAGCTTTTCTCTTTGTTAGAAGATTTTTGGGCCTCAAAGCGGAAGGTCGCTTGTAATCCTTACCTCGGAATACAACTATGGCATATCCCTTGGAAACTTTGTCCACAGATACCAAAACACCACCGCTCTCAGCTTCGAGGGATAATGCAATTTTTGTGACCTGATCAAAGTGTTTAGCTTTTACTATGATTTTGACCAACTCCCGGTACTTCCAGTGTAAGTGCATGTTCTCCACTGTACCATCAAAAACCCCACGCCTACCTGAAACACTAATGCAGCAATTCATACTCCGCAGAAGAAACATGGAAACTTTGTTAGGTAGTGAGTTTCCTACCAAGAAGTAGGAATGCTTTCATCCTTAAACCAAGCTTCCGAAACATAAACCTCTCCTCATCAGTTATGCTGTCGGGGTCTGCTTGGCGATCTGCCGGATTTAGAAAGTCTTCCACCTTAGATAAGGTCCGTTCTGCTTTCATTAACTTCCGCTCAGCCTGTTAGGTTTTATACCCTCAAAAGTCATTCCATGAAAATCTCGAAATGGAGACCCAACAAATTTGCGACATTATTTCTTTGATGCTTGATGTAATCAAACTAAACTTCAAAACATGAAAGGGAAAAATGGGATATTTCCGGAATTTGCATTAAAAACAAATATTATAATCATATGACAATACAGCTCAAGGAGAACTCACTGTGACATAGTGGCAGGGGGAAAAGAATGTTGCCATTTACTACTTGAAGCCATAAAACACAAGCAGTATAAACACAGAATCTTTCATAGCAAACCTAAGTTTTGAAGAACTTACAAAAGCAAGCTTCCGTTCAAGTCTTCGGAGAAGGATGGCATGCCTTTCTACTTCTGCTTCTATCATCACCTTTTCCTTGTGATGATCATCCAGCCTCTTTCCCCACCTAGCATCTGCATCCAAAGTTTCCTCAAGAGTACCAGCCATTCCAGATTCATCAGTTCTTTCAACGCTTGGTATAACCAAGGTTGATGCTCTCAACCGTGCTTGCTCTTCTTCATCTTGCAAGGCCTTTGCCAATCTCTCCTTTTCTAGTAATGCTTCAGCAACATCTGGTGACAAAAAGTTCTTCCCTCTGTAGAACACCAAGAACTCCTTGTTTCTAGAGAGAAGCACACCCTCAGTTAATTTCTGCATCAAATAGCCAAAACTGCCAGATAAGTAACAGTAAATTGAGCCTTTCACATGTGGATGATGTGAATTCTGGAAATAAGAGAAAGAAAATGTGGTTCAGAATCTCAATTGTTTTGATTTTTTTTAAGTAATCTGTATAGCATTGCTTCTTTCCAATTTAAAATGCACGACTTATCCAAAATTAGTTCAGTTAAGACTTAATACTACTGTGGAATTCAGGATTAGCTTATTCATGTATTGCTATGGACCACCGAGTATGTCACCAACAACAATTTAGGGTGTTTTTGAATAAAGAATGGATTCTATTCATCACCAGAATTTAGCTTGCCGTATACCTGGCAATGTTAAGAAGCACAACCCAGTTATTGCAAAATTTGCAATAGATGTATTTCATTAGAGTGTATTTGACAAGAACAGAAAACGGGCAGTCATCAACTTCACTTTCCCTCTTCTTGCAATGGTGACTTATGCCTTGCATTATGATAGTTCATCCTTAATGTGCAATTGAAATATTTAAAAGCTTCAATAATAAGTGTTGTATAGGGGTTTATAAAAGAAATGCCAAAATAAGGCAATCAAAATCTTTCTAATCCGATCTAGAAATACATTTTCATTGACATTAAATCCAGCAGAGTCTTAAATCACATCCTAAGCTCTCTATAGTCACTTGTATACTTACCAATTCAAACAAGCAAGCATTATGCAGAGTAACAACGCACAACAAAATTTTGAACAAGCGATTCCAAGTTTTGGGAGCTGCAGCCAATTAAAATCTTTTTCCCTTTGTTTTCCTTTTTGTTTTTTGGGGTGTGGGCGTTAGTCAGTTATCATGTCCTATTTAAGAGATACATTTCAGCATCCCAAAAGGACAAAACACAACAAAATATGATGAAAAAGCAAAAACAGCAGTAGCAGCTGATACATATTCATCATACATAATCCAAGGGATACACATGACTCACAATTTGTGACTTCATGGAAAGATTATAACAACAATCATCACTAGGCAAGGGACAAAGAATAACTCTACATTCAGACCTTTAAGAATACTCAATCTTAAACAGGAGCCATTCCTTTTCATCCTCGTCTAAGAGATGCTTCTAACAAGTATCGTTTTTCACATAAACAAGCAGCTCACCCACTTGATCGGAAAGAACAAGTGATTCATAGAGCTGCTTGACCAAAATTAAAGTGCATATTGCAAATAACGAGCTCCTTAGCAAAAATCAATTTTTTTCCCCATGCTTCAGAATGTTTTGGCCAATGTTTTGAAATGTCTCGAAATCAAAATTCTATTTTTTTTTCTCTGGTTTAATTATTCGACATTTCCCAAGTTAAACGAAAATTCTGCACCAAAACGAAATTGTGATCCTTGGTCATTAAATCCCAAACTAACATTTGAAGGAGAGAGGGAGGGTCACCATAAGGGCCAAGTAGAACACCCCCTACAACCTATTCGATTTGTGTGTATTTTAGTACCTTGATATCTTCGGCCATTCTTTCACTCGTAGTTAGCTGGACACCACGTTTTAGAGCAATCTTCGCAATTGAACTTTTTTCCCATAACTTAATCATGGCCACAGCTAAACCTTGGTGCTGCCTGCTTCGACCTGTGATACAAAAGATGAAACCACGTCAAAATAACACCCTGAAAATCTTATGCATGCATGTTATTCCACAAGAATTGCATACCCAATGCAAAGTGTGGAGGGAGAACTCTGGCAAGCCTTCGTAAAGCTGTTGCCTCCTTTGTTCCAAGGGTAGATCTCACTCCATAGGGAAGTATTCTGAAGGGAGGTTGGTAACCGGGTACAATACCAGGGAGCAAATCTGCATCTACAGGTAACGGATCACATCCTGGCCAATCTGTGTATCTAGGCCCCAGCCCATCTAACAGCTTGTCTACTTCATCTTCATACTGGACTTCAGGTGCTGAATCGGTGTTCTTTTTCTCCTCAACAGAAATTCCAGACTCGGATAGAGGTGGATGCACATCAGTAGAGGGACCAAGCTCTGAAGGATTCCTACTAATTCTATCCACAACTGTCAAAGGGGACTTATGAGAAATCTCATTCCTGTTATACATCCGTTTGTTCTGTCGTTCTGAAGGACTCTCATAACTTACACCCCTATACAGAGAAATAGAAGTGCCAGACCTCCATACCACCAGCCCACCAGTTTTCCTCTGAGCAATAGAAGGCGACATCAACAAATGGATTGACAACAATCACGTATAAGAAGCATCAGAAATAAAATCTCTTATTGGATAAATACTTTAAAGAAGTCGATGATTATACCCCAGGTAATTAGATGCAAAATTTTAAGTCAAGGATCTACAGGAGGAAGAGAGAACAAAACAAATTGAAACTTCCAAAACAGATCTTCTATTTGCTACATATTTTACAAGCTTTGTTTATTTTATAGTCCTGTCCAGAAAACTTGGTAAAAATATACTGTATGTGCTTATTTTAACTATCATGTACAAATATTTGCTTCTTCTTTGTGATGTAAGATGTGTGAGAAACACTCACCTACAAATCTTGACAGGAAACATAAAGCCAGTCATCAAAATAAAATAAAAAAGGTTAATAGCACTTTTGGTACCTAAAGGATGCATTTTTGTCAGTTTAGTCTTCATTGTATCATTTTTGTCAATTTGGTCACTAAAGTATTCAATCTGTGTCACTTTGGTCCCTAATCAGACAATTCGTTAAGTTTTTTGACGGAAGTGACCACGTGTCATTTTTTTAGACAGTATCACGTGCGCAACACGTAATCATTCCATCAAAACTTAAAGGTCCGTCAATATTGGGCCAAAATGATATGAATTGACTACTTGAGGGATCAAATTGACAAAAAATGCATATTTTAGGGACCAAAAGTGCTATAACCCAAAAAAAATTAAGGGCAGTTCATGGCTGGAAAAGGTTGCTGAAACTATGGGATTCTAGGGTCTAATAAGGTGCTCTCAGACAGATAGTAACTTTGGGATTTATTGGCTCTTTTGGGTTGCCAGGGTTTAATTTATATGATGGAAATGCCTGGGCTTACTTAGCCTGGATGCTAAGGGTATAAAAGAGGAAGTTTCAGATGCTATAGCAGTTATGTACATGAAGAAACAAGAAGAGAAGCGATGGTATACCCTCACAAAGGTTAGGCAAAACACACATCATAATGCAATATGCTCCTATGAATAAAATGGTTACATAGAGATTTGTGAGCTGCTTGGTTTCCATAATTCCACCATGACTATGTTTCAAAATTAGGTAATCTGGACTCTCAAAGTTTTCAGAGATCTTTGTATGGAAGTTTAGTTGTATATATCTTTTGGGCACTCCTTCTGTATACATCATATGTGCATGGGTTACTAGCCCCCCTTTGCCAATTTTTTGATAAAATTTTGTTTCTCCAAAAGGACAACAAAATTTAAAAGCAGATTACTGCACCTCCAAAAGTGAGACTAAAGATAAAAACTCAACAAGTAAAACACTTATTTAGTGAAGCTCAAATTATTGTAGGTGAATTTAAATTTAAGACAATGTTGAACTAAATGGAGAATTTACTGATGTAACAAAAACTGGAAAGGTATGATCACGTTAATAGAATCTAAACATGGACCTTCCGAACTTAACACTCCCATGCAAAGAGAAAATAAACATTATCAGAAAAGGGTGACATCTGCTTGAAAGAAGAGAAACCAATCATGAAAAAATATTATCAATCAAATAAGTATTGACTGACCAACTTCATAGCAGGTCTTAATGACAAAACATTTACAGCATTACATATTTGAAAATTGGTGATGCCTTCCAGGTAGCTCTGTTTTGGACTTCTACCCGAGTGGAGGAGGGGAGGGAGGAGTCCTCATAATTGGTGAAGAAATGTAATTTGCTCTTCCTAGTCATTTTTTTTCCCAATTTAAAAGAGCAGAAGCTTTGGATGTAACCCAAATTGCTATTGTGTGGTCCATAAGATCAGTCAGGTGAATAAAGGCCAGAGGCAAAAAAGTGCCAGACCTCCAAATCACTAATCCACCATTTCTCTGAATAACGTAAATGTTAAATCACAAAGAGGAGTGTAAAAAATTGTTTTTGGAGTTCTGAAAACTATAAGAAACTAGAAGCCAATCATTATGTACTTCAACATCAAATTTAGAACAAGTTACCGCACTGCCAAAGTGTAACTAGGTGAAGATATGTACAAGAAAACTCAACAGGTGAAGTTCAAGATAATCTAATCAGGGCTCTTCAAATGAAGCCGAAGATATGGTCATTTTAAAAGAATCCACATTTGGGCCTTTTTATTTAGAACACGACATCAAAAATAAGACAAACCACTAAGGGAAAAAAACTTGCCATTTGATGAGCATTATAATTAATTTTCTTCTAACAGAAACTAACAGGGAAAGCAGGTTTTGATGGCAGACTTAGCTGACCATTCCTAACAAGCATTGGATCGAAATCTCGTGAAGGCATTATATAAAAATCTCGTGAGTCGTGACCCAACAAGATGGCCTCAATTGCCTGGACTCTACCAAGGCGAGACAACATCAGCATCACAGATACTCCTATATGTAACAGAATGATGTATTACTTCCAATCCACTGACAATATATTCATATCTACATTCTATGTCATAAGTCAAGCAAGAACAGTTTCAGTTTGTTCTTAATAGACATTCAAGTAAAGGGAGCAGAAGCCTTTGATTACAGCCCAATTTGATATTCTGAGGTTCATATGGAAGTTGAGGAGCCGACACATATTTGTGAATGATCAAGTTTCCTTTGAGGATAAAGAGAGGCAACTCATGTTTGAGAGCGAAATTGCAACAATTTGGTTCATCATTGGAAAGATTGAAGCAGATATTATGTTGTGCGTGTTTGATTTATTACTAAAATACTCATTACTAATCTGGAATGAACTGTTTATTCACCGGCTTCTTTGACATTAAAAGACAACACAAAATGAGAAGGTAGATAATAACAAGTTTCATAACAGGCTCACCTCCAATATCTCATGCATTCGCTTCATATTAAGTGCAGGAGCCCCCTCAATTTTCAATCTCACGACCTCTGATGATTTCCACTTCTCATGAACCATATCTACCACCTCTTTTGTAACACCTGCACCACTAACCCTTGTCTTGTGCTTCGTCTGAAGAGCCAAATTCCTCAGCCTCCTCAACTCTGACTCTGGAAGAGTTAATTCTGCCAAAGAAGTCCTACTCTTCTGCCTAACTGAATTCCTCTTTTCCTCGTCCTTCACCACAGGCTTCTCCCAGGGAAACCTGATCTCCCTATCACTCCCAAACACATTTTCATCCCCAAATTGAGATTTATCCGAAAATCCGCCTCTCGCATTGGGCAATATTCCTTCCTCAACATAAAATATATCCTCAATACTCCCCTTTTCACTCACTCTCTCCTCTACCCTCTCTGTCTTCTCATTCACATCATCAATATACCCAAATTTCTTTAATTTCTCAACAATCCTCTCCATTGTACTACCACTACCAGCACCACTAGTACCATTTTCGTATTCCAAATCCGATAAATCCTCACTATTTCGATAATTTGTCACTGCCTGAGGTACTTTCAGCCGGTTTTGTTTTTGGGTTACATTCCAGTTATCTAACCAACTAGTACTATATGAATTCCCAGTAGAATTCGACTGTGAGCTGGGTATTTCAATAGCAGAACCCCATTTGTGTCTCTTACGTTTGAGCACAAAATTGGATTTGGTTTGTGGGTTTTTCTGTGGGGACGAGTCTGAGTTAATACTGTTATAGGGTGCATAAAAATTGTTTCTTTGGAAAGGTATGGACGAAGCATACCTGAAAAAGTGCAAGCGTCTGGTTATATGGAACTTGGTGACCGAGCTCTGGAAAGAGTCTATTAAAGTTGTTGTTGGGGGCACAAGAGCCATATACAAAGTCTAAGCAGATCCGACAGATGTATACATACAAGTGTATAACTACGGAGAGAGAGATGAATATAGTGAGAGGAAGTCTTGGAAACTAATCAAACCTGTAAGAATACTGAGGTTTTGTGCTTGTTCTGGTTCAGATTATCTTCTCCCTCTAATATCTATGGTGCGCAATATAATGAACCAAAACAGAGAAGTACTAAATTGAGCAAGGAGTGCGTGGTGCGCACTATGAGCAGTTTTGAACCCGGAGCCTTTGGGTTCGACCGGTTTGAACCGAGTGTTTTTAGTTTGGGTTAAATGCAAGAAACCCCCGGTACTTAAACTCATTTGCACACGACCTCCTCGTAATTTAAACTATCGCACTAAATCCCCCTGAACTCGTGATCAAAGTGCAAAAGTGGATTTCCGTCATAGAATTTGTAAATGTCCTAAAATACCCTCATTGTTACATTCAATTTTCAATGGAATGCCCTTTTTTGAACTCTTTATCTACCTTTCCCTCTTCTTCTTCTTCTTGGTTGTGTGTGCGCTTAAATAACGTACCTATTAGCTGGAAGTTTAAACATACCATTAATGCTATTGGGACATAATTGAAGGACATAATTTTGGGACATAATGAGTTGTCACCAATGAAATGATAAAAAAATATATTTAATGATGGGTCCCATTGTAACATTAAATGAATTCAATATCATTTCATTGGTAACAACTCATTAGAGCATCTCCAATGGGCTCAGCAAATAGCTTTTTTTAGCTATTTTGCTGAGTCAATCCAAAAAAATTGGCTCCAACCGGCTAGCCATTTGGCTCACCATTCTGCCTCCCCCTTTTTTCCCTCAGCAAATGTAGCTAGCCATTTCTCTCTCAGCAAATCTCTCTCCCTCCAAAATCCCTCTCTCTTCCCCAGATCCATCTTCTCTCTTACCGGTCTCTCACTCTCACCTCCCTATCACTCCTCTACCTCCCTCACTATCACCTCTCCCTTCACTGTCCCTGGCCAACGACAACGCCAGCCACCACCAGATCCAGCGACACCACCAGCCACCACCAGATCCAGCGACACTGCCAGCCACCACCAGATCCAGCATCACCGACTGCAACCACCAAAGTCCAGCACCATCACCGACTGCCATCACCAACGCCCAGCCCCATCACCGATCCAGCGACAACGCCCAGCCCCATCACCGACTGCCACCACCAAAGCCCATCACCGACTGCCACCATCACCGACTGCCACCATCGACTGCCATCACCGATCCCTAGTGCCTCCTCCTCTTTGAATCTCAGAGACTCTCGCCTCTCTCGCTGTCTCTCCTGTCTGATGAGAGTTTCACGAATTGAAATCATATAATTCCTTTGATTTACATTTCATTATTGAACTTGGGGCATTATGCTAAATTGGGTACTTGAAATATTGTGACTGATTATTAAAAATATAATGTTAATTTTGTGTTGTTATCAACCTGAATTATTGTGGAATTGGGAATCTATTGATGAATTTGAGCTCAGTTCGGTAATGGCATGAAATCGATCATCAATTCTGGATTATTGTGGAATTGGGAATCTATTGATGAATTCCTTGGTTTGTTTGTGCAGTACCCATTTGTTCTGTTGGGTTTCTGAATTGTTGGCTTATATGACATGGTTGATATATCACTCTCTCGTATATTCAGTTGGAATTTATTGGAGAATTATACTGTTCTGTCATAGATTGGTTATCATATTCATTCAGAAATTGCCATTTAGTTTACTGGTTTCTGGATTTCGGAATGTTGGGGTTCTTCAAATGATTAATTGATCACTCTCTTGTTTGAGGTGATTCTTGTAGATGACGGATCTCTGGATTCATATTTAAATTTGGTTGATTGGATATTGTTATTATGATGCCTGGGGTTTCTGAGCCAAATAGATGTTTGATTATAGGTTTTATCAGAATTTTAGTTGTTTTTCTTTTTCTGGGTTGTCCTTCGGAGGGGTTGAATTCAGATGGAATACATCTTATGACCGTTGTAAATATAGCCGTTGTAAATATGATCGTTGTAAAATTTAAAATTTAAATTTTTAAATTTAAAATTTGATGACGTGGCACGACACGTCATCATTATGGCACTTACGTGTTATGCCACGTGGCATTTTTGAATTATATTATTGAAAGTTAGTTAAAGTTAGTTGAAATAGTAAGCTATTTTGCTGAGCGTGGTTGGAGTGAATTTTAAAAAGTTGCTAGTTAAAGTAGTGAATTGAATATTTAAATATATTTTGGGTAGCTATTTTGCTGAGCGTGGTTGGAGATGCTCTTATGTCCCCAAATTATGTCCATAAATTATGTCCCAATAGCATTGCTCGAAAGATACATTAAAGAGCAATGCTTTGTATCCCAAATGAATAGGAACCATTTGATGAGTGGGTCCCATCAACTTTTTAAATTGGAACCCACTGATCCAACCATCCTTATTAATTTGGGATACACATTTGGGATACAAATTTGGGATATATAGCATTACTCGTACATTAAATTATATTTTACTAATAACGGCTGCACTCAGTGTGTCTCTACAACAGATACATTGAGACTAGACGACTACACATGCATCTCTTCGATTAACTTCAAATTTAACACCATAATAAATATATATTTAAACCTCTTCATATACCCTATAGAAAAATACCTCTATAAATACCGTATCTAAAATTTAGAACAAAAACATAGAAAAAAAAATGGAACAATCAAAGCAACAAAGAACACAAACTAGCATACAAATGCTTTCAGGTTTTTTGGACAATTCCTACGCAAAATAAGATCGTATGTAAGTTGATACCGACTGTCTCAAATATGAACTCTACATGCCCAACAAAGAAAAATACAAGTGAAAATAAATGGCGAAATCTGTCAACAAAAAGCTACAAAAAGAAAAGTAGAAAGCAAAAAACCTTGAGGTAAAGTTTAAGGATCTCAAAAAATGATATTTTTTCTATTTTTTTATAAATATAAAACAAATGAATCACATATATAATCTTCCCCTTTGTCTACCTGTGTTAATTTAGTTTTTAATTTGTGTACCTATGATAATTTAATGTTGTCTACCTGTACGATGAATAACATACGCGAATTTCTTTTTTACTGAAGCAAGACTTTTTCTCTTCCATGATCAACGCCAATTGGGAGTTTTAAGGAAGAAAGATACTATCCAAAGTTGATAAGAGGTTTCCTTTTTGAATTTAAAGATTTCCTACAAATTCAAAAATCCAATGCAACATCTTTTTAAATTATTTTAAATTTTGAATATACTGAAATTAATTCATTTAAGGAGATATATTCATGTTGCCCTAAGGTGTAATTTTGAACTTAATAAAGGTGCGCTAAAAAAATATGTACACAATTAAAAAATATATACTTTCAAGCTAAAAAATAATAGGTTTGTAAAATAAAATAAAAAATAACAGGTACGTAATGAAAACAATATAAAAATAACAGGTACATAATAATTGTCAAACATGTACACTAAAATACAGATCGCCAGACAAGTGCACTAAAACACAAATTATCAAATAGATACACTAAAAAATAGATCATTAATGTATATTCTTTTCCATAAATACATATCGTTAGAGATATACACTAAAACACAGATCGTTAGACAGATACATTAAAACACAAATCGTTTATGTACATTCTATTCTATAAACACAAATTATAAAATATGTACAATAAAAATACAGATCGTCAGACGAATACACTAAAACACAAATCATTAATATACCTTCTTCTCCATAAACATATATCGTCATTCAAAATTGATAAACAACAAAACAAAAGCCTCAATAACAAATGAACTAATTAATTTCTTAACATTTCTGCCAACACATAGACTACATTTAATTTTTTTAAAAATCGGGGGACTTTTTTTTATACTAAAAATTCGATAGAACTAAAATTAATTTACAAAAAAAGCATCGCGTTTATAGATCATGACATTTACAAATTCATATGGTGGAATGATCAACTCGCTAATTTCGTATTTATTTTTATTTTGATGTTGTGTCAGAAATATTGTCACCCCTAAGCTGCCTTCTCTCTCTCTCTGTCTCTCTCTCTCCATTTGGTCCGATCCGGAAGGCAATTGCGAAAGAGAACCCATCTAGCTGGTTCAAAGGTTTCCTTCTTCACAGGTAATGTTTTATACTACTCCTCTTCTCTCTATTTAGTTTATATTGGTTTATATTCGTAAAAAAATCTTGTAAAATAGCAAAATTTGTAAAATTTATTTGCTCATTGATTGGACTATTAGCTAAATCTTGGTTATCTAATGGTCTTCTTCGGTTTGATTTAAATTGAAGTGTTTGGATTAACCTTTTGGTTTAAGTTTCTGATTTATTGCCACGATATGGATCAATGTATAAGACTATAGAAAAGTTTATGGCATTCGATCAAAATAAGTTGGGTCGTTGTTGTCCTCAAAATTTGAATGCAAATCCGATTCGATTACTCGGATATGAATTGATAAGATTATTTGTACTCGAATTAAAATCTGATATTTTAGATTTCACGGATTCAGATTTGGACATATGTATATTTGATCTAATTATGATACAATTTGAAATATTTATATATTTATATATAAATATTAAAGAAATTAAGTGTTTATTTGAAAAAAATTAGTTAAAATTAGGTGTAATTTGTTAAAATTTAAGTTATTCGGATCAGATTGTTAATGGGTTATGATATGAACTACGAAAATAAAAACCCGTTGAATTATTGGATCGAATTTTTAAAGTCGAATTAAGATTTGGATCAATCAAAATCCGATTAGACGTACTTGAAATGAAGAAAATAAAAAAAGAAGAAATGAGTACAACCAGAACAGGGGGGGAAATTTACACAATCTCATGTAACAACACTTGTTTTGTAGCGTAACACTTATTAATGAGTTGAATTGAACAGTATGGCTTCTGGTCTCTTGTGTTTTTTTCTTTTCTTGCTGCATGTGGTTTTATTAAGAGAACAGTTGTGTGCCATGAATGATCCATGCTTGGATCCAATTGCATAAGAAACCTATACTGTTGCTTCTTGCTTTCATTATTCGGAATTTAACTAGTCTTATTGTTCGGCGTTTCAAACTCAAAGACATAAAGGGCAGCTTTTTAGGAATAAGAATGTAACATGGATTGGTGGAATATGATGATCATAACTTGTGGGGAATTTCTGGATAAAATGGATAGGAATCTAGTGAAGGTTGTTCTATGTGAGAGTCCCTGGTCTTTGTGGTGAATAACCCAGTTCAAAGACATTGGTTGAGTGGTCACTACACTATCCAGGAACCTCAAAGGTATCAGAAGATTCCCCTTGGGCACAAGGCCAAAGACCTTTGATTACTTCCTTTGCTTTGCAGACTATCAACCCATTCACCTTCAGAAGAACAACTGGAGAGCTGATTCTTGCATCAACATGTTTAATAAGGGGAACATTGAAATCTGAAAGCCATTTAAAATCTTACCTGGAGACGTTTTGCAGTATTGAGAAAGAAAGGGTGGGCAGCATTAATCCATAAGAGAAATGAAATATGCTTGTGTCATGTAGCAACTTATAAAAGGTTCTTTTGGAACAATAATCTGGATTACATATGAAAGGATGCATTCTTAAACTCTAAATAATGAAATTGAAATTCGAATAAATATTGAAATTCTTCTAGGTATCTTGATTAACAATGACTTGTCGAGTTGTTTGAACGTTCATATTCAAGTGCAAAGAAATGACAACAAATTATGGATGCAACTTTTTTTGAGAGCTAGGATGACTCATGCCATGCCTTTCTGAGTAACATGTAACTAATGGGGAAGGAGAGGCAACCAATGACACATACGGAAATTGCAAGGCTTTTTGAATGCACTAAAACAGCGTACATGCCTGTAATGAATGCAATTAACATTGCTTCCATGGCAATGATAATGAGACAATAGGCAGCAGAATAGTGCTTGACAAGCTTTCCCCTTTTTATGTCGTCTGCCACAATGAAGTACATAAACACTGCGGCTGTGGAGAATGTCATGGCTATAGTATCTGTTATGACAAATAATTTGAAAGCTGCTTTTCTTGTTAGAATTGCCATACCTTGGTCTGAGCCCTCATTGCCATTATAGCCACCTGGCACAGTGAAACAAGCCGCGAAGGTAACAGTAGCAATGAGTGTTGCCACTATTAAATGAATGTCAGCTGTTTTCCTAATGTCTACTGGTAAGACTTTTTCATGGGCATGATGCCTCTTCGTCATTATTATCTCATCATTGTCTCTGCTGATTACATCTCTCCGGCCTAGTGTAGCACCAACTCTGATAAGATCTCTTTTGATGAAACCCTGCATTTTGCTTATTTGGTCAGCAATGGAAAAACAGAAGTTCTTGATGATAAAGTGGTTATGGTTGTTTTTGCTTTGGCTCATGATATCTAACTCTGAACATACTCATATAGAGGAACTGGTTGGACGCTGACTTCCCTTAAGGCTAGTCAATCAATTTGGAAGGAGAGAGCTGGTTTGTTTTGTGCTGAAAATTAAAAATGTGATGGGAAAGTTTAAAATGGCTCGGTTAAAGTTTGCAAAATTCATGGCAACTTGAGAGGATCCATGCTTTCTCTATGATATTTATGTAAAAACATATATGCTATATGGCATATGCAGGCTAAGTAGGTATTCTTACCCATGCTTCTGTATATTTGTCACTGTATACTACGTCCAAAGGAGTCAAGTTTTCCTTGTTAAATGCCATTTTATCTGCCCAAGGGTGCATTATGAGATGAGACTCATAGCTGTCAGAAGCAGCAAGTAGATGAAGAGCTGTGTTCCCATCCGCATCTTTTTGATTTAGAAGGCCTCTGAGTGAGAAATTTTGCAAGATAAATTTGATTACCCTTTTCTTCCCATTCTCTACTGCAATGTGAAGAATATTCTGGCCTCTGTTATCTACCATCTCCCAACAATCAGGACAGTGCGATATTAGCTCTTCCATTACATTCAAATGGCCGTGAGCAGCAGCTACGTGAAGAGCTGTCCTTTTGTCATCCTTGTCTGCAAGGTATGTAACTGATTTATCTACGTTCAATAGCTGTTTAGCCCTCGATACATAACCAAATCGTGCAGCATAGTGAATTGGTGTCCACCCATGTATGTCTGCTTCCTTTATAAGATCTGATTTCCAGTCTAGTAATTTCTCGGTACATCCTGAAAGAGAATCAGATAATTGTGAAAAAGGAAATGAGATACATGTCAGTGATGAAAACGATTGCATTACTGTAATGAAATTTAGTAGAAACTTTTGAACGTTTAGAATTCTCATGACAAAGAAGCGATGTCTCGAGATTTGATGGATTCTGATCCTAGCTTCTTCCACAATGACATAAGATCTCAATGCCATTGTGATTATTAAATATCTGTATAGAATTCTTTTACGAATTGGTTCTTCCTTGAACATCACTAGTCTTGTTATTCGGATTTGGAAACACTTGTATAGAATTTCATTTGATTTTGGTATGGCAGCTACTACTTTTTCGTAAGTGAGGTGAGGTATTTCTTTTGGTTTGAATAGGGGTCATTCTTTTTTTGCTTGGGATTGCTTAGTTGGTGAATAATCGATTCAAGGCCTTATTTGGGTTGGATGAATTTGTAACGGTCTATGACAAAGACATCCAGAACTGATTGCCAAATCACATATTCATTTGGAAGTAGAGTACTTAAATTGACACAATTGAAACTTTAATCGGCATGAGTACATTTGAGCATAAACATCAAGGATGAAAAGTCTGGATTGGCAAGAAATTGTTGACTACCTTCAAAATTGCCAAGGACTGCAGCGTGGAGAGCTGTTTTACCACCAGGACCACCATAGGCTGGTGATCTACAAGTTTTCAAGATCTCCGACACTAAGCCTATGTACCCCCTCTCCGCAACCAGGTAAAGAGGCGTCTCCTCGGCGTTATTGGCTGGATTTAGAAACTCAGGATCAGCTTGTGTCAATAATTGAGCCACAACAAAGTGATGATTTCGCACAGCCTCATACAAGGCGGTGTCTTTGTCATCGTTTGTCATCCTCAGCATTTCCATGGCCGTTCCGACCCCATTTTCAAGCTCTTCATCCAATGCTTTTGCAAATTCGATGAGTTTTCGGACTATGTCAGAGTGACCTTCCCTTGATGCTATATAAGGGAAGTATCACCTTTTGAATTCACTCGACGACACATCGATGGACACATGTTCAGGATCTCTATCACAGATTGTGTGTTTCCAAACAGGGCTGCGATATGGAGGACAGTGTTGTTGTTTGGGGTCACTTGGACTTCAAGGTGGTCTTTGTTTTGCAAGAGGACATTGATATTGCCTTCCATGGCAGCTCTGTACAGGCTTGAATCCATGTGCATAGTGTGGTGAGATTGGCAGGCTTGCACAAGCCTTTGTTTTCCTTCTTTTTTTGGTAGGTAATTAGACCATTGATTAAAGAATGACATTCAATCTTCAAATGATTGTATGCCGGCAAGGGAGGTGACAATTCATATGAACAAAAATTGTCATATCTCATGTCAATTTTGCAAGGTTTATTGAATTATGTGCTCAGTCTCTTTCATCAATTAATATTTAATTAATTCACTTTCTGTTCTGAAAGTTTTTAATTAGTTTCTAAATTGTCTATTTACTAACTTTTAGAGAAGAGTTATGTCTTTTTAATGATGGTTTTTACGTGTCCATTGCTACGTGTTCTGTGATTTTGTGCTTCGTTTTGTTGGTTCTTTTGATTATTTGACAATTCTGATTTACCTAATTGTAACTGGGATTGTTTTTATGCCTCTTGCTAGTTTTAAAATTTGGGGCTGAATCTTCAACTAACTTAAGAAATATATGCGCAATATGGCTATCGAAAAATACGTGACAATTCTCTACATGACATGTTCACACAACACGAAATTAGGGGGTTATAGTTGATAAATTCTTGACAAAAACTCAAAAATAGTTTATTCGTAATGCTGTCTTTAGTTGTATTAAACAGATTGGTGTGTTATCTCTGTATTGTCTATGACTTATTTTCCCAAAATAAATGTTGTGTCGGAGAGGTTAAATTGGGCTGAAATCAAATTTCAAAATATTCAACTTGAATTTAACTCAAAATTTTAACTAGAGCACAACCCGAATTTAAATCAGGTTGAGATTTTTTTATACAAATCGTACCTGAGTATCGAAAATCTCTACCAAAATACTTTATATTTATGTTAAACTTGGATTCAGTTCGGATTGACTTGTTCAAAATTTTTCCTAGGTAGAATTTGATTTCATATAATACAGAAGATACCCACAAAAAATGAAAAAGAAAAGACAAGAGTCATTCCCATTTGCTAATTTGAAGCTGATTATAGGCTCGATTAAGCATTTCCTGCTGAAAAAAAAAAAACAGACTAATAAAATCTAATGTGAAAGTAAAAAACTTTCATTCATTCTGGCAGATATATAGACTTGTATGACTACTAGACCAAAAAGAATTCCCAAAGCCATTAACAGAAATTAAGGAAAAATTGAAAAAAATAAAATACTCCATTTGGAATCTATGTTTCTGGGATTCAGTTAATCAAGAGGAAGAGACTTAGGCGGTGTTTGATAAAACTGAAAGCTGAAGTCTGAAAGTTGAAAGCTGAAGTCTGAAAGTTGAAAGCTGAAGTCTGATAGCTGTGGACTGTTTGGTATTCACTGAAATTTAAGTACTGAATTGAACTAAACTGTTTGATAACTACATAGAGCTGACGTCTGAAAATAAATTAATTTTCAGTTTTACCCTTCCACTCTTTAATTTGAAAATATTTATAAAATATGTCATTAACATAAATCATAATCACTATTATTATATTGTAGTGTATATTTAACAAATATTTGATCAAAATAAATAAATAAATAACATCTGAATAACACAATAAGTGAACAATAACAAATTGAATAACATAATAAGTGAACAATAACATCTGATAAAAAAAAGAATAATAAATAATAAATAATCAAATAATATTGAAAAAATACAATAAATTAGATTTTATTAACAATATGTGTGTGCGCCGTGTGTGTGTGTAGTGCATATGTTTGTGTGTAATTGTGTGTATGCAGTGCGTGCGTTTGTGTGTGTAGTTATAATTATGTATGTATATTTTTGTTACAGAAGACAAGGGAAAGAAAAAAAAAAAAAAGGAGATCGACAAGGAGAATATATAAGTTAGGAGTTTTGGAGATAAGACTAATTAGAGTTTTAATAGGATTGTAACATATTTTGGGGTATAATTGTCATATTGTAAATATTATTAAAGATGATTTTGCTGAGCGTTTTCAGCTTTCAAAATTAAGTAAGGGATCTCCTACTTAATATTGTAGCCTGTTTTTAAGAAGCACTTAACATATTAAGAGAGTTTAAATTTTGGTTATCAAACGGACTTAATTAATAAGTGCTGAATACATTTATTTTAAGTGGTGAATTTGGGTTAACAAACACACTCTTACAAAACATGAAAACATAAATGGGTATAAATAGAACACCAAAAACACAAGTGACGATTGCAAGGGCTGGTGTTTGGGCTAACACCACATAAGTCCCTGTACTGAATGCAACCATCATTGCTCCAATGGCAGCAACAACGGCAAATATGGAGAACGCGACAATCATTTGAAACCTGCCCAAATTTTCCATCCCTGCCGCCCAAAAATTGAGAAACATAGAAAAAGAAGAGAGTAGCAGGGCAATAGTATCTGTTATGATAAATACTTGGAAAGCTGTTTTTTTTGATAGAACTGTCATTCCTTGATTTGTACTACCACTTTGGATATAGCCACCAGGCATGGTGAATCCAGCAGCGAAGGTTACGGTAGTTATGAGTGCAGCCACTATCATAGTGGTGTCGGATAATTTCCTCAGTCTTTTTCTTCTTTGTTCATGAAACTCTCTTCTTTTTTCATGAAACTCCATTCTTCTTTTTTGTTCATCATTTTGCATAATCCCCTTGCCTTCACGTATGTTGATTGAATTCCGCACGCCCCGAGTAGCACCACCACGTTCCAGTACCTAGTTGACATAAAAAAAAGATCTTATGCAAGTTTTGTTTTTGGGAAAATTACATTTGGAACCCCCTAAACTATAGACTCAATTTCACTTTGCCCTTTGAACTATTGTACTTTTCACATTGCCCCCCCAACTACTTGAATGATTTTAATTTACCTCAAACTCAAAAGGGCCGCTATCTTTTTTTAACGAAAATTGCTACCATATCGGGGTAAATTGAAAAACATAATAGGGTTTAGGGGAAAAAGTGAAATAACCTTTCATTAAAATTGTAACAGACATCAATAATTGTGGAGATATGAAACTAATCACATAAGTGAGGGTGCAATGTAAAAAACATGTTAGTTGAAGGAGCAATGTGAAAATGGTCATTTATTGAGGGGATGAAAGTGTAACTTTCCCTTTATTTTTTCACTCTTGAATTTGGAAAAAATAGGTCGATAATATTGTTTACTCTACAAAATACTGGGAGTGATCACAAATAGAAAAGATATAAACAAAATAATCGCCCCTTCTATAATCCTACAATTACAACAAAGTGATCAAGATATTGAATAATGTTATATTATCAAGTAATAATATGCTTACTAAAATTTCATACTAAATCTTATATCTTAAGTAATGCAGAAGATTCACCGCTATTGAATGAAAGTGGCGGGGACCATTTATCTAATGACAAAGACTATGACACATCATTTGAAGTGAAAGATTTGATATACAAATTTGATAAGCACGATATTATTGTATATTATACGTGTACTCTTGGGTGCAATTTGATAACATTTTTATTAAGTATTTTTTCTTGGAGTTTTTCGCTTAAAAAGTTGCGTAAAAAAAATAGTGTGGTGGCACAAACTATATTTGTGTTTGCACAAAGCCATTCTTACCTTGTAAGCCCGAGAAGGTTTATCTTCACCCATCGCAATGTCGAGTGGAGTCAAGTTTTCATTGTTTAAGGCCTTCTTATCCGCCATAGCGTGATGAACGAGTTCTCTTACATAGCAATTGGAAGCAGCCATCTGATGGAGAGGTGTGTTGCCATTAACGTCCCTTTGTGTAAGAGCGTCAATTGCTATGTAGTCCTCTATGCTTAGGACAATATCGACGAATGTATCATTCTTATGTTCCAGTGCAATGTGAAGCATATTCTGTCCTTTACCGTTGACAATTTCACCACAATCTGGACGGCACCGTATAAGTTTTCGTGCTACATCAATACATCCTTGCCTAGCTGCTATATGAAGACCTGTATTCGTATCGTTGTCTACTAGGTATGCGATAGATTCATCCACAGATAATAGATGCGATACAATATTTTCACGTGCAAAGAATGCCGCATAATGAAGTGGACTCCATCCCCTTTCATCTGTTTCCTTGATCAGAGATTGCTTCCGGGCCAATAATCTTCTTGTACTTTCTGATCAGACAAGGAGAAATGAGATAAATTACACACACAAATGTGATCTACCTACCAAATTAAAGGAATTCTCCAAACCTAGGGGTGATTCCTCCTCTTGCCTTCTATATCCACCATTGCATAGATACATAATTGTGTTAGACATTCACTAATGTTATTGAGACATAATTTGGGGACTTAATGAATTGTGACAATTAGATTAATCGTGGAGTGCATTCAATACTAGGATCCAGTGACAATTCAATAACCACAATCATTAAGTCTCTAAATTATCTCATACTCTAATAGCTCTATTCTTAATCTCCGTCCTTCAAAAAAAAAAACAAGTTAGTGGGTTTAACACACCACGTGGCAATGCTATGTGGTTTGCACGCCCAATAACAAATTGCCACAAAACCAACTTATTGGACACATAAGCTGACTTTTTCAAAAAAAAAATTCTGATAAAAATGATAGATGACAATCATTCATTGACAATATACAATATTTTATTAGTGATGAACACATCATGTGTTGTGTTAAATCCACTAAAAAATGGATAGTAATATAGATAAATGACAGTCATGATTATAGAATTTTGTACCTTCGCTATTGGAAAATATTGCTGCATGTAAAGCTGTTCTCCCATCGGGGCCACCATAAGCTGGTGATGTGCAGGTTTCCAATATCACATCCACCAAGTCATCATATCCCCTCTCTGCAGCAATGTAAAGTGGAGTTTCCCCAGCATTATTAGCGGGGTGTGAAAACTCAGGGTCTTCTCTTATCAAAACCTCGACCACATTACGGTGCTTATACCGCACAGCATCATACAAGGCAGTGTCCCCATGCTTATTTCTCATCCTCAGCATCTCCTTAACTGATCCAACTCCACTTTCAACCCCCAATTGATCAAGTGATACTGCACATCTGATAAGTTCCATGACCACGCCATAGTGTCCTTTCCTTGCTGCAACGTGGAACGCAGACTCATCGTTTGAATTCACCCGACATATAAGTGATGGGACCATTGATATGATCTCTGGAACACATTCTGTTTTGCCGAAATGGGATACAAGATGGAGGACAGTATTGTTCTTTGGAGTCGCTTCATCCGCGAGTTTGTCCTTGTCTTGCTTGAGAACACCAATGTTGCCAGAAACCGCAGCAATGTACAATGTGGGATCCATGTGAATCTGAGTTTTTACTCACTAGATAAATGCTCAGCTATGATAGGATAATATATATGCAACAACTATGTGGACACTATAGGTTTTTGTTTGGCTATGGTAGATTGGAGAGGCCTCTCCTATTCCTCTTGATTGTGTATATAACTATATATTAACAGAACTATATGTTGAGTGTGATGCTACAAACGATGTGAATGGTGAAGGTGAACCAAACAAGTGATTTGTACATTTATATATGTAGTCACAAGGTACCCTACTTTTTCTTATAGGAACATGCATTATTGGTTGAGTTAACTGCAAGTAATGGATTATTCAGCCAGAAAGTAATGGATCATTCATGTGTGATCAGCTTTCTCTTCAAGCTTTCCATTTTCTATGGATTAAAATATCAGACTTTAAGATTGAGGAGTGATACATAAGTAAAGAATAAAAAAAGAAAAGAAAAGAAAAACAACACTTGCCAAACATAGTATCTCAACTTTATTGAAGAACTTTGTAATTGAGTGTTGTTGAAGGATGTTAATTACTTTCATGGCTGAATGAAGGTATAGACGAAAAGATACAAAAAGGGATGCAAGATGTTAGATCACATTATCCGTTTGAATGATCAACATCGGTCTACATTACTAATTTTGATCTTATTAAAAAATATTAGGATTGGATACATCCTTACCATTCAAAGATAAATGGAGAATTCTTTGTCATGGACCCATAATATATGCAAATATCTCTCTAAAATAAACTGTTATGTAGGTGGGATGGTAAGATATTAGGGGAAGGAGGTTGAAGTTTGAGAAAATAAAGGGTTATTTGCATTGATGGTCCCTAAGGTTGACGTGGTCCTTCACGTCTACACATTAAGCAGATGTGGTCTCTATCCTTAACTGCCATCCAAATAGATGATGAAAAAATGCACGTGCACAACACGTGATGGATACGAAGTATATTGCGAATGTTTTTTGCAGGGTGTAGTGTTATAAAGTACAAATGATTTGAATGGCCAAGGTGAACCCTCTAAGTCATATGCAGCCTTATATA
The DNA here is from genome assembly GCA_951799425.1 of Ilex aquifolium. NCBI lineage: Eukaryota > Viridiplantae > Streptophyta > Magnoliopsida > Aquifoliales > Aquifoliaceae > Ilex > Ilex aquifolium. Next base: position 27,799,164 of record OX637401.1, read on the forward strand.
GTGATAGGTACCCATCCTTAATGGAAAAAGAAAAAGAAAAAGTAAAAGTGAGTTACACTAAACTTGTTCTGGTAAAAAAAAAAAAGTGATCTACACTAAGTTATTGTTGGTCTAAAGAAGAAAAAGTGAAAAAAATGATCCACACTAAACTATTACTTGTCAAAAAAGAGAAAAAACGATTTACAATGAGTCAAAAAATAGAGAGAGAGGGAGAGAGAGAGATTTACACTAACCCAATGGAATACATTAACTTAATTCTTATGGGATTTCGTACTGTGTTGAATATAACCTAGTTTAGCCTAGGTCAATTGTATATAAACCTCTTTATTGTTGATTGCGAATAGGTACATTTATAATCTATAATACAAAACATGACAGACTTCAATAAATCTATCCGACGGTCTCAAATAGACTCATCCAACGGCCACCAACATTTCTCTCAAAACCATTCACATTGCACTATCCCTTCAGGTACGAGTTAACTTAATTAATGATAACTTGGGACCACGATCGTGTCTCAATGGGAGTTAAACTATGATACATAAATTGACTAATACGTAAACTATAATACGTAAATTGACTAATACAATTGAAATTACAAATAGAATTAAACTATAGAACTTCCTAAGCTGGAGATCTAAGAACAGGAAACATATCTTTGATATTCTAGAACTAGAAGTGTCTATCTTGCTCATGTCGTTCAGATTAAGTGTTATTTAGATTTGGTTCATATTGCTTAATCATGCTGTTTTTATAAGATCTGAAAAAATTATGAGGTCTTAGATTGGTTCAAACATTTGGGCCTGCCTGGGATGGAGATTCTCTCTGGAACTGTTATTGGGGTTGGCCGGCACCTCTTCTGCATGTGTGATTGGTCAAGGATGCAGTGTTCCTGTCTGGACTACAATTTTCTTCATCAAGTCATTCATGATGATTGATTGTTTTTCAGGAATTAACAATTAAAACATAATAAATAGTTTTATGGGGCGGCTTTCTCAATGGAGAGTGTTGGCTGTGGAGCACGAGAACCACACAACACAAGAACTGAACAAAAACAAAGACAAAGAACTGAAATGAGACTCCGACAGATCTAAACAAAAACAAAGAATTGAAATTGGTTTTCAAAATGCAAAAACCTAAAAAGATTTAAATTCACATAAAACCTAAAATCACAAAATAGCAACTAATCAATTCAGTTTCACACAGATCTAAATACAAATAACAAAGAACACACAAAATAAGAGAGAGAGAGAGAAAATACTCAGCCTGGTCGCAGATTTACTCAGCCTGGCCCAAAGATTTGAAATGGCTCGAAGATTTACCTGCTCGCAGCTCGCTGAGTTTGATGTCGAGCAAGAGAGAGAGAGAGAGAGAGAGGAGCAGAAGAGTGGAGGGCCTGGAGGAGAGTGGAGACGCAACAAGAAGGCTTCAGCCTTCAGCCGTTCAGCTTAGAAAGATTCAAAGAATTTGGATAGGGTTAGGAAAAATAATTTTATATATTTTTTGTGTGGCTATCATTAAAAAAAAATTTGGTTAATTTTTAAAAAATAATTATTAATTTATTATTATATTAATTGTGGGACATAGCAGTAGAGGGGCGTCGCCCACTGGCCCTTGGCGCCGCCCACCACACACACACAACAAACAAGCATATACTCACAATGTTGCTGACCTGGGAGCCAATGGCGTCGCCCTCATGCATGTGGCTATTTGTTTGGCTTTGTTTTACTTACTATCAGTATTATAATATAATATTTGAATGGCTTTGCCTTGACTTTCTATCATTATTATAATATAAATCTTTGTATGTCTTACTTTTACTTATTATCATTATTATAATATAATATTTACATGGCCTGATTTTCACTGACCATGATTATTATAATATTAGTAATTATCCGTGCCTGAAAGTACAGTGTAACGAAAAACTAAATTAAAATTCGAAGAATACTACATTGCCTAAAGACACTTTTAGGTGAAGCTCAAACCAAATCCGTGGCTACTTTTAAAACACACACATAAAGAATGCACCATTAGTTAGTCTCTTGACCATTCTTGATTTTAAATCTGTTGAAATTTCAATACTTGGATTAACATTTAATTTATTGAAGGTGGAAGCTACCTCAAGGTACATTGTAACAAAAGAAGTCGATAATTTAAAGGAAAAAAAATAGCATTACCAAGAGTAAAGTGACACACATAATTCATTTAGGAGGCCAAATAAATTTCTTGATGCAAAAAAAAAATAGCAAATCTCCTCTAAAACTTATGAAAATGTCAACTTGTATACACAATTTATATGCTTTCTAATCGAAACCTAAAAGTTTCTAAAAAAAGCAAATTCTAATACATTAAAAAAAAAAAAAAGAGAATCCAAAATATTATAACTAATAGTCAGTTATATTGCCAAGGAACGCAAGGAACAAATCAATATCATTGACCTAACACAATTCACTTTTCACTTTTCATTATATGCATTGATTATGCTATAGTGTGATGAAATATGCCCTCTGGGGATAAGTGGACCTAGAGCATAAAAGAAGTTGACAGTTCATCACTTCTAAATTCTAATACATTCACGGTTTAATTATATACTTGAACTAAAGGGAAATTACACCTTCTCTTAAATTTCAAACAAATCAATTTGCCTCCTAAGATGCATTCACTTCAACTTATTCATTAGGAAATGGTCATTACAGTCACACTTGGACAGTTATATAATACCAAGAATTTCTGACTAAAGAATAAGCCTCACATAGACAAAGCAAAACCAAGAAACCAAAGATAATCCAATCCAAAACCCAAATAAATTAGACAGTTTGAAACAATTAAATAGTCATCCATGCATTTCTTCCAATTAGAGCAAAATGGAGATAAAAAACTATGACCTGTTATTAAAGTAGGAAGCCTTTTCTGTTTACTGTACCATATATTTAGGACACTTGGAATAGAGTTCATATCTAGTTTAACAGTCAAACATGGGTATAATGGAAATAATTGAACTTGGATATTTATTTCTCACTTTTGATCTTATCCCACATTATTTCTGAGCAAAGAAAATAACAAATAACAATGGAGAGAAGACACCAAACCTTGTTCAAACAATCACACAAATTTCTCTTTTCTTCTCATTACATGAAACAACCACCGGTATATACAGTATTATCTCATCCTTCCTCAATAGCCTATAAATTGAAACCATTAGACTGATTTACACAGACACATATTAGTCGCAATCAATCAGATTTGCAAGTCCATTCACCTGCACCAAGCAATGAGCTTTCATTGAAGCCTTTATCCTTTCTCTTACTTGCCCCTCATATTTCGTTCCCCGACCGTAGATCTCTCAAGCCCTTATCACCTGATCGCAATGTTTGCAACGTCAAGAGCGAATCCAACATTCCTATTAAAAACTATATAACTGAGCTTTCATGGAAAAAGTGTCATCTTATATTTTTTACCTCATACACTCGTACTGTCACCCCCACATAACTCACAAAAGCTTCATTCATCTATTGCCTAACATAAACACAAAAAAACAAATGCTAATCAAAGTGCAGCAATAAAGAATAAAGCTCTTAAAGAATAAAGAATTTCTACTCACAGAGCCAAGGAAATGCAATTTTCTACTCAATTGGCCTGAAACACAACATTTCAATAAAGGTGTGACATTCTTTATTTTTTTCAACATATTGTGCTTCTCTTCTCCTTAGTTTTCTCATGAAGCATATAGGGATAACCGTAACCAACCTAACATAGAGTTGCCTACTTATACTCAATCTAGATATCAGAAAATCCCTTTTAAAACCTAAATACTAAATTAAAACATGATCAATAAATCTTACCTTGTCAACCCCACCACTACCACTGCCACCACTATTTCTTTGTTTAACATCCACTAATATCCTTAAAGATCCTCAAGGCATGTGAAAATATAAAGTCAAACATAAGAATATAGAGTCTGAAAAAAATTAATTCAAGAACCAATGTTATAGTTCGCTGAGGGGACCTTTTTATTATACCAGTTGAACAAATATTATTCCATAATGAAAACAATACAGTAATCTCCACTATCAAATCGTATCAACCGAAGGAGAACAGAAAAAAAAATTATTGGGCCATGATGGGAGAGACTCATCAGAAACATATATTAGTTTGAGATGTGTTTTTTTTTTTTTCTCAAAAAGTTAGATTGAGATGTGCTATTATATCAATGTAAAACAAGCTTTAACATCGCCCTTAGATAGTAAATATAATCGATAGCAAGATTGAAACGAAATGAAAGAAATTGAAACGAAGTATCCAACTTGAAAACAATTATAATAATTATTTTTTTAAAAAAAAAACCCATAAAGCTCATATACAAATTTGGAATGTATTATTATATCAATGTGAGACAAACTATAATACAATTATGAAATCAAAGCAGGGAAGACCATTGCAATTACATGTCCAATTCATTTCTAACAAAATCCGCATTCTAAAATAACATAATCAAACCGAGTTCACAAATCCACATTGAACCTAATCAAATCGAATTCAAATTCAACCTAACCAAACGAAGTTCACAAAATTGAAATTGAACAAAGTCCAAGATGAGAAATGGTACTAAATTCCCATCCTCCTAAATCCAATAATCTCAATTATTTTAGCTCCAATTACTCTAAAATCAAGCACAAACTAATTCCAATAATCCCAATATATATTTGGTAGAAATTAAACATAAAATTTGAATTGAACCTAATCAAATAACATTCAAATTGAATCTAATTAACCAAATTCAAAGTGAACCTAATCAAACCAATAGTGTGTGTAATTGTATGTGAGTGTGCGTTGTGTGTGTGAGAGAAAGAGACGTGAGAGAGAAGGGCAAACAAAAAAAAAGGAAGGGATGAACAGTTCAGGCAACCAAATGATCGTGATTAGAACAAAATTTCTTGATTTTTTTTCCTTTTTCACTTGCAGAGTATATCAGTAAAACTAATAGTATGTATTCTCAAGATCAGTATTTGAAACAGGTCTCAGAGAAATAAAAATTATACATAAGGTTGAGACTGTTGGATGAAATGATTTGAGACCGTTGGATTTGTTTGTTGAAGCCGCCCTGTTTGTTGAAGCAAGATTTAACATCCCCTTAGATAGTTAATATAATTGATAGTGAGATTGAAACGAAGTGAATGAAATTGAAACGAATAAATTTTTGGAATGTATTATTATATCAATGAGAGACAAACTATAATACAATTATGTAATCAAAGCAGGCCAGACCATTGTGTTCCAAAAAATGCAATTAAATGTCCAATTCGAATCAAATCTAAAGTTATGAAATCAAAGTTTCTAACAAAATCCGCATTATAAAATAAGATAATCAAACCGAGTTCACAATCCACATTGAACCTAATCAAATCGAATTCAAATTCAACCTAACCAAACGACGTTCAAAAAATTGAAATTGAACAAAGTCCAAGATGAGTGTATGAGTAAGGGAAATGGTATGTTCTAATTCCCATCCTCCTAAATCCAATAATCCCAATTACTTTAGCTACAATTACTCTAAAATCATGCACAAACTAATTCCAATAGTTTAACTCAAACAGTCAAAGATTACTTTAACTAAGTGAAAGAGAAAAAATTTATTGACTACAACTCATCTGGAATACATGATTATACCGGAATGCTACTTGGAAAGGTGAGGTCTTTGTGCAAGATGTTGGCAAGTGTCTTCTGCCTGTTATTTCCTCTGAATGGTGTACGGCCATAAAGCATCTCATATAGAAATATACCTGATTTCAAAACATTATTAATTATAAAGGCCATATAGATAATAACTAACTGAATTAGCTGGAAAATTCTCCAGGAAGTAAGTTAATGGAACTGGGAACTGGGAACTGGGATATGAGTCTTTTGGAACTGGGAACTATCGGCCTAGTCCTTGGTCAAAGGTCTGAGAAATCAACATTGAAAAATTAAGGACACGGCAGTTTAGTCATTTTGTGGTCCCGGTGTAATAACTTCATCAGAAAGGAGGTTACAGAAAGAGAGAAAATGAAGTGCTTTGGCAGAAAAATAAACAAATGGAAGTGCTTTGGCAGAAATGGAGAAAAAATTATTTGAGAACTTTTGTCAAACATGTGGTGTCTATGGTTGGTGGTGGAGGTGTTGGGTGGACATGTGTGTGGGATTGAAGCTTTGACAAAGATCTGAGGGGCATCTTTGAGCTTGGCAACAGTGACATTGACAGAGAGGGTAAGGGATTTGCGGTAACAGAGAGGGTGAGGGATTTGCAACAATGAACTGTCCCTCCTAAGCTCTGTCACCCACTCCTACTACTTACCATGTAACCATTGGAAAACGTCCAAGAGAGAGAGCAGAGAAGAGGTGGGGGTAGGATGGGGGGTTAGTGTGTGAGAGAGAGATAGAGAGAGAGATGAGGGATACCTGGGAGGGGTTATCGCTGGCGGCGGTGCTGGTGGTGGTGTCGCTGGGGCATAACAGAGAGAGAGTACGGACCATCGGAGTAAAAAAAAAAAAAAAAGAAGAAACAACAATGAAGCAATGGAATGGCTTGAGAGAAGTCTGATTTGAGACGACATCTCTGACAGGGTGACTAAGAGAGGTCTGAATTTGAAAAACAATTAGAGTGAGAGGAGATGAGTTTGGGGGGAAATAGAAGAATGGTCGGTAGCCGTTAAATGAAATGATTTGAGACCGTTGGATTTGTTTGTTGAAGCCGTCCTGTTTTATATTATAGATAACTTTCCCTTTTTTTCCACCAAGAGGACAGTACACATATAACTATATGTGGGACAATAAGCTGCAAAAGCTAGTGGGCAGTCTCAAGGCGTCGCCCAAGCTTCCAGCCTCCTCAAGGCGTCGCCAAGCTTCCAGCCAACTCCCCAACAGCCTTAAGGCCTCGCCCAAGCACCACAAGCAGCGCCTAAGGCGCTACCCAGCTTCTAGGTGTCACCCAAGATGCTGCCCGATTTCCTGGCATCGCCCAAGGGGCCCTACCGGCCTTCAGGCGTCGCCAGTAGTGCCCAAGGCCACCGCCCAGCCAGTTGCCTCGCCCAGCTAGCTGCCTCGCCTTCGGCATCACTTGCACCTGGCTCCACCACACCTCCTGGCGTCTCTGCTTGGCGCCCAACTTAGCATGGGACCTAGAGTCCTAGTAAAACTCGACTCCAAGTATTAAGCGAATATGGATAAATAAAGCCTCTCAACGAGCATATCCCTTCCTACAAGTCAGGACTCAATGTCCTAGTATGATTCTACCTCGAACATCTAGAAAATTGGTGATGAGGTCTATCCTATCACAACCTAGAGTTCGATTCTACTTGGAACACGGCTTCCTATGTCACTATAAATAAAGGTTACAGATACCAGGTATGTAATTCAATCCTGGCCTATTCACCATACACTCTTTCTTCGACAAGCTTACTGACTTAAGCATCGGAGTCCCTTTGGCCGCCTCCGGCCATCGGTTCACCTAGGCGTTCTCTTGTCTTGCAGGTTCATCAAGGCATCTCCACCACCTTCTCCGTCTGTACGAGGTGGTTATTCTCTGTGTGGATTTATTCCTGTACATTAATTTTATTTAGATGGATAAACGGGTTATAAACGAGTTGACATGTCTCACCCGAATACAAGCCGTTTATTAAACGTGTTAAACGGGTTGATCAGTTTATCACCCGAACCCGTTAAGGTCTCACCCAAACCCATTTAATCTGTGTCGATTGGTGTCGGTTAATCATGTTGTGTTGGATTTTGATAGGCCTAATGAGAGGGTTTCCCCACTTGTAATGCGGAGGTTGTTCATTCGACTCCCCTTCCCAACATTTCTCCCTTGTAATTATACCGTGTCCAAAAAAATAAAAATAAAAATGAATGTTAGTTCGAAAACACACACATTATTCTCCCAAATAAAACAAAAAGAAAGTGCTCTTCACTCAAATTTCCCAAAAATAAAAACAAAAATTGTAAGCTTCAAAATTCTCCCTCGCTCTGTTAGACTATTTTCTAAACTGACACAAAATAAATAAAGTGCTCATGCACTGAATTTGACCATCAAATTTTCTACATCAGATGATGTACGTGCACAATGAAAAATGTAGGATGTCTTATTGTAGAACATACTGATTCAATCACCCAAGTTGACTCGGAGTAAACAAATTCATAAAAGATTAAACAATCGAGACTTTGAGTACTCTAACTCTATTCTAGCAAAAATAAATGTTTGTTGTAACTAACATCTAAACGGACGAATTTAGAAATCACACTACTAATATTATGTTTGATACATGATATAAGTAAACGACAATTATTTAGAACTTTATACCTTCGCTATTGGAGTTTCCCCAATCTTATTGGCTGCAATCCTACTCTGTATTAACAACATATCACAGCTCGACATGTCTAACAACGGTGAGAGTCTATGGAGAGATAAGGATGCTCGAAATTCTTGGAGAAAAAAGGGTGAAGACTCTTACAATCTAGCCTCAATCAGTGGAGAGCCTTCAAAATAGGTAAATCAGCATGATCCAATAAACTCCAACTGATGAGGGATTCTCTGTTATCAAGGATCCTCTGTTATCAAGCAAGCTGTCCAATGTAACAAATGGAGATCATTTTGGCTGTCAAATCAGAACCAACCAGATTTCATGGGATTTTTTCAATGTAATTATGTTTAAATACTTCATTTGTATAGCCTAAGTGTTCACGTTGAAATTCAATACAAAACTCTTCCAGTATTATTTTTTTAGAACAAATTCTCTCGGCCGTTTTTTTTCTTCATGGTATCAGAGCAGTTGTGAACACTAGGCAACGTTACAGTCACAACTCCAACATTCTTCCCATCTTATCTTCCGCTCCTTCCCTCCACTATGACTACCTTATCACTCAATGTTGGCAATTTTATCACTCTCCGACTCACCCCAAACAATTATCCCTTGTGGCGTGAGCAAGCCTTGGCTCTTGCAGAAAGTCAAGAATTGGTCGGGCATCTCACAAATGAAGATCCTGCTCCCAACAAATTCACAACTCCAAATCAAAGCAGCTTGGAAAATGCAGAAAATTCCACTCCACAGTTAACAGATGCTTTCATAGCTTGGCGAAAGTCTGATCGTCTCCTTCGAGGGTGGATCATTGGAACACTCTCTGAGGAAACTCTTGGACTCGTCGTTGGTCTCGACATTGCTCATGCAGTTTGGGAGGCCCTAAAAAATCCATATGCCCAAGAATCACAAGAACGCGATTTTACATTGCGACAACAAGTGACCTATCTTCGAAAAGAAGATCACACAACAATTACCGAACACATTAGCAAATTCAAAGGTCTCTGTGACAATTTAGCAGCCATTGGGAAGCCTGTTCCAGACCAAGAAAAAGGTTTTTGCCTTCTCACTAGTCTTGGTCCTCAATATGAAGTTGAAGCCCCCCAGGCCAACGTACTTTGAATTGGTCTCTCATCTCCAAAATTTCGATCAGAGGCGTAACTGGTTCTCTAATCACACAGATGTCCCAGCTTCTACCCTCACTCATCAAATGGCTTTTTATGGACAACAACAACAATGCTCACAGTCAAACCCTTCAGGCTATCGTGGACCATCACAAAAATTCACCTCCAATGGACGTGGTTTTCAGGCACAACAGCAAAGGGACTCGAACCACGGCTACAACAACAACTCCTCTTCGGCAAATCCACAACGACGTCCTCCACCACCTAGTGAGCGTCGAATGACACCTACGGAGAGGGACAAATACCGTGAGCAACAATGCCAATATTGTGGGATGATGGGACATATTGCTAAGATATGCTGGTGGGTGCCAAAGAAACCCACTCAACAAGATGAAATTCCACAAGCACTCGCGACTCTTACTTTGGACAATACCATTGCAGACACAGAATGGACAACGGACACCGGGGCTTCCAACCATATGACAGGTAAGCCAGGTATGTTAACAAACATTTGTAACTACTCTGGTGCTGATTCTGTGCTAATTGGAGATGGGTCTTCCATGCCCATTCTTGCAATTGGTGATTCTTGTATAAAACAAAAAAATACTGCCTTACCTCTCAATAATGTTCTGTTGGTTCCGAACTTAACAAAAAACTTACTTTCTGTAAGCTAGATAACGACACAATTTCCTGTTAATTGTGAATTTTCTAATGTTAATTTCTGTGTTAAGGAACGGGAAACATGACAAGCAATGATAACAGGGAAACGCAAGGGTGATCTCTATGTCCTACCCACTTCTCCAGAATTATATTTCTCCCATCGGTCCAGATCAGGCACTGCAGAAGTTTGGCATCAACGCCTAGGCCATCTCCATTTGTTACATTGGACAGCTTGCTTGATAACAGAGGATCCTTGATAACAGAGAATTCCTCATCAGTTGAAGTTTATTGGATCATGCTGATTTACCTTTTTTGAAGGCTCTCCATTGATTGAGGCTAGATTGTAAGAGTCTTCACCCTTTTTTCTCCAAGAATTTCGAGCATCCTTATCTCTCCATAGACTCTCACAGTTGTTAGACATGTCGAGCTTTGATATGTTGCTAATACTCTGCACATCAAATGAGTTCTAGGACTATGTCGTAGTGTCCATTCCTTGCTGCAAGGTGAAGTATAGACTCATTGTTCGAATTCACCCGATGTATCAACAAGGGGAACATTGATAGGACCTCTGACACACATTTTGTTTTGCCAAGTTGGGAGACAAGATGGAGAACAATATTGTTGTATGAAGTCACTTCATCTGCTATTCTTTTTTGTTTTGTAGGAGAACATCAGTGTGTGCAATCCAAGATCCATGGGATTGGATGGTATGCAATTGCCAGTAGAGAGGCCTACCTCTTCCTCTTGCCTATGTAACTATTTGAATGGTGAATGTGGACCAACCAAGAGATACGCACCCTTACATATTCCCAAATTATGTAGTAGCATACACAATGATTGGGTTGAGTACACTGCAAGTAATGGATTAAATTTATCCATCAAAAAAAGAAAAATATTATACAACCTAGCTAAATGGAATCTAAAAGTTAAAACTTAAATGCATATCATCTTTTAGATGAAATAAGTGGGTCTCACTAAAAAATTTGATGGGACCCACTCATCCAAGATATGATATGCAGTTGAGTTGTAATTTTTTGGGTTTAATTTGGGTTTTGTAGCATTGCTCAAAAAAAAAAAAAAGGATATTGGTCATACAAAGATGCAAATATATCATTTTTACAAAAATATAAATCAAACATATTTTTAATTTTCTAATAAAATTAACTTTTTCTTAAGATAATGAATTAATAGTATTGGAGGTCCCCAAAATATGAAGTTTGTCTCATTTTAGTCCTCAATATTTCAATTGCATTATTTGGTCCCTTAAATATTGAATATGTTTCGATATGATCTCTCAAGCAGACAGCGTCCAGATTGCTAATGATTTTTTATCATAAATTTGTCACGTGATACTTAAATATTGATAGAAAAATAATTTGTAAAATTCTTGACCAAATTTTTACTCAAATTTTGGTTAAATAACTACCCAAATTACACAGTTTTGATAATGAACTATTCAAATTTTGGTCAAAAGCTACCCATATTACACATTTTTTTGTCAAGAGTTACCCAAATTTTATTTAAAGCTACCAAAATTATTTTTTGTCTATATTTACGTATTACGTGACAAGTTTATGATAAAAAATCGTTAGCAATTTGAACGTTGACTATTTGAGGGACCATATAGAAACATATGCAATACTTCAGGGATCAAAATGATGCAATTGAAATATTGAGGACCAAAATGAGACAAATTCTATACTTTTGGGACTTCTAGTACAATTAACCTAAGAAAATACTTGAGTAAAGTGCTAACAAACTGTACACTACTTTTTACCTTCTTGTGGTTTATAGTTGTCATACTTAATTTACTCCCTATATCTACAAAATATAATTCATTCTTTCGAAATGTAAGATTTAAGCTCGGTTTGAATTCAGTTCATTTTGAGCTTGACTTGAGTTCATTCGTTTAGAAAACGAGCTGAACTTGAACAATTTTTTTTGGCTTAATTAGAAAATTTGCCGTATAAGCTCGGCTTGTTTTGGGCTCGAGCTTTCAAAGTTCAACTCGTTTATCTGTACTACTAATAAAAGTACTTTAACATGAAACACTTTTGATTAACTATTGTGTCCTTATAAAATAGTAAAAAGGCCCTTGTATCCATTTATAGTTAACTATTAGTTAACCATTCAAATTACTTTTATATTTTTCTATAGTTAATCATCCAAATTACCCTTAAACATACTTTATTATGTGTAAGAAGACAGTACTAGATGAAGTACCATATCAAAAACTACAAATTTGTGGGTTAAATTTTATTTTTTTGGATTCAAATTCTAATAAAAATAAAATAAAATAATAATCGATCCTAAAAAAAATAAAACTTCAGAGATCAAGTTATATATATTTTTTCAAATATTTAGCAAGTATTGATTCGAAGTGTTAAGTTCAATCCTAAAATTTTAGAATCGATTTTAAACACCTCAAATAATTATAAATTAACTTCCCAATATTATATTTTGTTGTATGATCCTAAAAAAAACAAATATCAAATCTTATAATTTATCTCTATATACCATACTCTATATAAATGCCAACTATCTTGAAAAAAATTTATTCTTCTTTTTTACCCTATTTTAATATTTTAAAGTCAATTTTTTCTTCACCAAAAAACTACCGTAATTTTGGAATTAGGCTATTAAAATTATGAAATAAAGGTTTCAAATGGTCACGAAGTGACTCTGTGGATTCTACATATAAATATTTATATGCATTGAACGTATCCATAATTAATATGTCAATTAGAATTTATACTTACTAGACATAAATTGAAATTTATTTTGATTGAATTGAAATCCATACTTGAGTAATTGTGAAAGTCTGTAACTCTTCCACTTACTCATGGCGACTCTAAAGTCACAAAGTTACTCTTATAATGTTGTTTTGTTTATCATGTTTAAGTATTCATAATGTTGTTTGACAGATATTGAAGAGAGAGATGAAATGCTTTGATTGCTTCAATAGATGTGGCAAGCAACAGAAGATAGAAGAAGAATGTTTAGCTTCTCAAGATGCTCATTCTAAAGTTGTAGATGTTCTCTCTCTTTTTCTCTCTCTCTGTGTCTCACATACACACACACACATGGTTACCGAGTACTGATCTTTAATTTGTAATATGTATTATCCATTGTCAACTATTTATTTTTTTGATGATTTTCTGTTGTCTGTGTAATAGTCAACATGAATTTTTCTAATTGTTGGTTGTTTGCAATCACTCTAATTTGATCTTTATTGTGTTTTAAGTTTTTTTTTTTTTGTCTTTCTTTAGGAACTTGATTTACATGTTTTACTCATGTAAAATCACAAAGAAAGACTTGAATAAACGAACAATAAAGGCCCATGATTTGATCATGTCTATATAAAATTGAAAAGTTAAGGGTAAATCTAATACTTCAAGACAATAACTATAGGAAATGTTAGTTTATTATGTTAAAAGACTAATATTGACTATCTTAAGTACATCTTGTAATGAGTTTGGCTGTGAAATATGAACTTTATGCTCTAAATTAAATAAAGTGGATCACAACATATGCAATGGTCATCTTGTTCCTCTGGTTCAGTACAAAACACATATTAAAAAGTTTTTCCTAATATCATATTTGATTATTTGTAGAAAAATGATATATATTATTTACTATTCCAAATAATCCATGTGCAACGCACGTGTACACTAACAAGTATAGAAAAAGAAAAAATCCGTTGTTGTTTTCTAAAGTATTATAAAAATTAACATGTGATCCGATGTGAAAATATTCTTGGATATTTGGATTGTGATGTATGGGCTGATCCAATAACCCAATAGCTTACTGGGAAGCTGGATTAGGATTTAGATTCCCTTTATTATCCTTTCTCTTCAATTCTGTCAAATACAATATTTAATAAATGACATGTATAAAATTTCAATTTCAAAGCTAGATATTTCTTGAATCATTTTGTTGTTGGTGGTGACTTAACCCTGATTAAGGAGTTTTGTGATAAGAAAAAAATCTAATAAGAACCACCGGTTGTCACAGTTCTACTTTGTGGATTTGTGGTCCCTTTTCTCATCTCTAGAAAAATTGGTCAAAATCAACCTACTCTCAAAATAAAAATAACATGTATATTTCTCACCTCCCCAAAGCTCATGTGCACTAACTGTTTGTTCAGTATGGAGGAAAATGCATGGATAAAAAAAAATTTGGTATCATACTTCTAAAAATTATTACTTTTAAAGGGTATTTTTATAATTTTTATGGGTCAATTTACAACTAAAAAATTAATCATTTTCGTGGGTATTTTTACGACTGTTGTGATATTTTTACCACTTTTTTTCGTTACAAAAAAAATTATCCTTTTTGTGGGTCTTTTTATCACTATTTTGATAACTATTTTTAATTTTTTTATCACTTTTTTAATACTACAACAGTGATAAAAATATTTATAATAATAATAAAAATATTCACAATTATAATAAATTTTAATATTGTACTGAAATTTTATTTGTAGGCATCATAATCAAGTCCTTCGTTTGGACCATACTTTGAAAAACAAAGGTGGGGTTATCCATCATTCTTTTCCTCTACTAATGGAAACGTACAATTAGGTATCTTGTCAAAGACGAAACTCATCAACATGATATTCATATAATAGAAAGTAGGTCACAAAGTCTTTGTCGTCGCCCAAGGGGCCCGGTGCATTGATTTTTATTAACGACATTTTGTCCTTCTCCATTTGAAAACAAATGAAATTGAAAACTTTGAAGAAGATATAATACAATTAAAATTAGGGCATCCTATACTGTTGAAAATTAATACTGATGATGCACAAAATTGGTCTTCGTGCAAGATCAACAGTCAAGAATGTGTACGGGTATGATTAATAAGCAATTAATAGGCAATCAATGACAGTCAATGGCAAAGCAGTAAATAAGAGATTAACACAGAGATTTATAGTGGTTCGGTCCGGTTGACCTACGTCCACTCTCGGGAACGGCGGCGGTGGCCTGGTGTTCTTTATTGATGAATAATAGTACTCCAGAGAGTTACAGTGCTTCTAGAAAGAGAGCAGTGTGTGTGAGGGTAAGTGTATGGGTTTCAAGGTATGCCGAGGCTCTTAGATGTCTCTCCTTCATATGGAGAGGACTTACATTTATATAGGTTGAGAGAGGCGGTGAGGCGGTCACTATAATTTAGCAAGTACAGTTATGGTAGGACTCTACCATTTTGGAAGGTTCTATTTAGGTAGGACTCGATCTTCTCAATCTTCATACCGGTATTCTCTCCCTCGTGCTCCTATTCAGTCGGAAGGGGTCCTGAGCTGGATTGGGCTCATCCTTGGTCTTGTGATTGGACCCGGAGTTCATTTGGCTCGCACCGAAATGAAAAGAGACGAAGCAGGACGGACCAGGAGGCTTTGCACTGGGCGGCGCCCAAGAGGGGCTAGGTGGGC
Organism: Ilex aquifolium; assembly: GCA_951799425.1. Classification (NCBI taxonomy): domain Eukaryota; kingdom Viridiplantae; phylum Streptophyta; class Magnoliopsida; order Aquifoliales; family Aquifoliaceae; genus Ilex; species Ilex aquifolium. The sequence goes on from OX637401.1 coordinate 27,814,706, forward strand.
GGCGCCCACTTGAGGCATGGTGGGCGGCGCCCATTCGGGGGTTAGGTGGGCGGCGCCCACTTTGGTCTTTGGTGTCCTGGAACTTGCCTCCTAGTGTTTTGGCATCCTTCTAGAAGCTTTGGCATCCTTCTAGAAGCTTTGGCATTCTTCTAGATGCTTTGGCATCCTTCTAGAAGCTTTGGCATTCTTCTAGATGCTTTGGCATCCCTCTAGATGGGTTGACCCAGCCTTGATTTGAAACTTCATTCGGGCTTTCTTGGTTCATTTAAATTGGGCTTTGGCCCAGCGGAATTCGGACTCGTCATTTGCCCCCATGCCCCGAGCCTTTGATTTTTTCGAAAGGCAAGGGTCGAGGGCATGTGTTCATCTCCGTTCGGGTGAGACGGGATTTTCCTTGCCATTCACGGCATCCTTTGACCCCCGGGGACTCGTTGTTTTGGGAATTTTGCTGAACTTCCCGGTACCGAAAAATATGTATATATATATTTTTCCTGTTCCTCTATAAATAGAGATTACTATTCCATTGTCTTCATTTTTACCCATCTCTTGAAACTTTTCCCAAAGGGTGTTCTTCCGAGTTTATTTCAAGAAGCTTAGTTAGGCTTCCTCAAGAAGCTTAGTTAGGCTTCCTCTAGAAGCTTTGTGAGGCTTCCTCTAGAAGCTTTGTAAGGCACTCCCGCTCTATTTAAGGAGCTCACTGTTCATATTCCCATCTCCTCCATTTCTTCCTCTCATTTCTTTCATTAGTTGAAAACATGAGGACTAGGGGCTCATTCATCCGTAAGGGTCTTCATGTTGAAGGCTCCCATGAGAGAGGCATGGTGGGCGGCGCCCATGAGGAAGGCATGGTGGGCGGCGCCCATGAGGAAGGAGGGGTGAGCGGCGCCCATGTTGGCTTGGCAGGCGACGCCCATGTGGAGAGAGGAGTGGGCGGCGCCTTCTCATGTGCTGGTGGCTAGAGTGTTGCACTAGGTAGTTTTTGGGTGACAACAAGAGGTTGGCAGGGTGCCTTGAGCGACACCATAAGGCTGGGGTAGGCGCTTTTGGTGATGCCAAGAGGTTGGCCTGGTGCCTTGAGCGACACCATAAGGCTGGGGTAGGCGCTTTTGGTGATGCCAAGAGGTTGGCCTGGTGCCTTGAGTGACGCAATGAGGCTGGGGTAGGCGCCTTGGGTGACGCCAAGAGGTTGGCAGGGCGCCTTGAGTGACACCATGAGTCTTGCCCCCACTCCTCCGTTATGTGTGTCTTTGTACTACTGTCGGAGTTGGGACTCCAGTGTAGATGACTTAAGTTTCAAAAGTGTGTCTGGAAAAGACAATGTTATCTCAACATTAAAATATCTAACATGATTACCTGGAGAGAGGCAGACTGTTTGCATGAGAGCAAAGTCAGAGTTGTGGACGTCCCATGAGAGAGCCGCATGATCATAGGCCGAGCTACGTGTAGTCTCGGGAGATGGCTGCCTAAGCAGAGGCTTACTTGGTGACTACGTGCACGAGAGCAGAGTCATAGAGGCCGAGCTACGTGTAGTCTCGGGAGATGGCTGCCGTAGCAGAGGCTTACTTGGTGACTACGTGCACGAGAGCAGAGTCATAGAGGCCAAGCTACGTGTAGTCTCGGGATATGGCTGCCGTGGCAGAGGCTTACAAGGTGTGTCCCGCACTCCTCTTTGACTTTCTTCCTTTATATTTTTGGCTTTGAATGCCTATAGGTGGCTGTTGTTTTGCCCTGCCTGTTTACAGATACGCTGACAGGGAGGTAATTGATGGCCAGACAGCGGAGAGGCGGACACATGAGGCTGCTGAAGAGCAGTTAATGGTTTGTGCGGCAGGCGCGAGAGGATGCCGCGTAGCTTGCACGGCAGGCACGAGAGGATGCCGTGAAACTGTTAAGGCTCGAGCGGCAGGCACGAGAGGATGCCGCTGAGAAGTTAAGGCTAGCGCATGAAAGGGCTGCTCAACTTAAGGCTGACCTTTGAGTAGCACTTGAGAGAGCTACTAGGCCAGAGGCTCAGTCCATAGAGATGGGGGAGATGAGAGATGATGCTGAGGAGCTGGACGCCTGGTGGGCCCCTACTGCTGGGCGCCTTGTGTTGGGCATCAGCTGCTAGGCGCATGAGGCTAGACGCCTGAGACTAGGCACCTGTTTCTGGGCGCCTGAGATTGGACGCCTGAGGCTAGGCGCCTAAGGCTGGGTGCTTGAGACTGGGCGTCTGTTGCTAGGTAGTTTTTGGGTGACACCAAGAGGTTGGCAGGGTGCCTTGAGCGACACCATAAGGCTGGGGTAGGCGCTTTTGGTGATGCCAAGAGGTTGGCCTGGTGCCTTGAGCGACACCATAAGGCTGGGGTAGGCGCTTTTGGTGATGCCAAGAGGTTGGCCTGGTGCCTTGAGCGACACCATAAGGCTGGGGTAGGCGCTTTTGGTGATGCCAAGAGGTTGGCCTGGTGCCTTGAGTGACGCAATGAGGCTGGGGTAGGCGCCTTGGGTGACGCCAAGAGGTTGGCAGGGCGCCTTGAGTGACACCATGAGTCTTGCCCCCACTCCTCCGTTATGTGTGTCTTTGTACTACTGTCGGAGTTGGGACTCCAGTGTAGATGACTTAAGTTTCAAAAGTGTGTCTGAAAAAGACAATGTTATCTCAACATTAAAATATCTAACATGATTACCTGGAGAGAGGCAGACTGTTTGCATGAGAGCAAAGTCAGAGTTGTGGACGTCCCATGAGAGAGCCGCATGATCATAGGCCGAGCTACGTGTAGTCTCGGGAGATGGCTGCCTAAGCAGAGGCTTACTTGGTGACTACGTGCACGAGAGCAGAGTCATAGAGGCCGAGCTACGTGTAGTCTCGGGAGATGGCTGCCGTAGCAGAGGCTTACTTGGTGACTACGTGCACGAGAGCAGAGTCATAGAGGCCAAGCTACGTGTAGTCTCGGGATATGGCTGCCGTGGCAGAGGCTTACAAGGTGTGTCCCGCACTCCTCTTTGACTTTCTTCCTTTATATTTTTGGCTTTGAATGCCTATAGGTGGCTGTTGTTTTGCCTTGCCTGTTTACAGATACGCTGACAGGGAGGTAATTGATGGCCAGACAGCGGAGAGGCGGACACATGAGGCTGCTGAAGAGCAGTTAATGGTTTGTGCGGCAGGCGTGAGAGGATGCCGCGTAGCTTGCACGGCAGGCACGAGAGGATGCCGTGAAACTGTTAAGGCTCGAGCGGCAGGCACGAGAGGATGCCGCTGAGAAGTTAAGGCTAGCGCATGAAAGGGCTGCTCAACTTAAGGCTGACCTTTGAGTAGCACTTGAGAGAGCTACTAGGCCAGAGGCTCAGTCCATAGAGATGGGGGAGATGAGAGATGATGCTGAGGAGCTGGGCGCCTGGTGGGCCCCTACTGCTGGGCGCCTTGTGTTGGGCATCAGCTGCTAGGCGCATGAGGCTAGACGCCTGAGACTAGGCACCTGTTTCTGGGCGCCTGAGATTGGACGCCTGAGGCTAGGCGCCTAAGGCTGGGTGCTTGAGACTGGGCGTCTGTTGCTCGGTGACTGAGATTGGGCGCCTGGTGTTGGGCGCCTGAGGCTGGCTGCCTGCTGTTGGGTGCCTGGTGAGAGGGGGCGAGACCCCTCGTCTAGGCGACACCATGGGAGCACTCAAGGTGGAGAGGGCGAGACCCTTCATCGGCATCATGGAGGTGCCCAAGGTGGAGAGGGTGAGACCCCTCGTCGGTATCTACTATTGAGGGCGTCTGCTGCTGGGCGTCTGAGATTGGGCACCTGCTGCTGAGTGCCTAGTGAAAGGGAGTGAGACCCCTCATTGTCATCATGGGGGCGCCCAAGGTGGAGAGGGCGAGGCCCCTTGTCTAGGCGGCATCATGGGAGGCGCCCAAGGTGGAGAGGGCGAGACCCCTTGTTTAGGCACCATGGGGGCGCCCAAGGTAGAGAGGGCGAGACCCCTTGTCTGGCGGCATCATGGGAGCGCTCAAGGTGGAGAAGGGGAGACCCTTCGTCTAGGCACCATGGGGGCGCCCAAGGTAGAGAGGGCGAGACCCCTCGTCGGCATCAACTGCTGAGGGAGCCTGGTGATGGTCGCCTTTTGTCTACCTTGTTGTTAGATCATGTTCAGACTTTTGTAAGCTGTCTGTAAATTTTAGGAAAGCACAACAATTCTGGACACAATAATCTTCGCAGAAAGTTATTTCATAAAATAATAAATAACAGAATAAATAATCTAAAACGATAAAGGATAGATGAGAGTCATTGACATTCTCTCTCGTCCTCCTACGCAGGTACATGAGGAGGGACAACTGGGCGAGGGGCACCCTGGTGTGGCCTTGGGGCGCTCTGGCGAGGCCTCCATGGCGAGGTGCTGCTTGGTGCCCTGAGTGATTAGGTTGTTGCTCCTCTCTTGTTGGGGTGAGTGGGGCTCTTCCCACAGGGTGAGGTGACGCCTCCTTGGAGCAGTTACATAGTCTGTAGGAGCTGTTGCCTGACGACAGGGGTCGCCGTAGCAGATGGCTCCGAGGGTGCGAGGGGAGGCAGAGTCTCCTCTTGGTGTGTCGGGTTGTTGTCCCTCGGTTGTTGAATCATTGATCGGATAGTGATTGTCATGGAATAGCAAGGTGGTACAACACTTAGTCATTTCCCACAGACGGCGCCAAACTGATGATGCACAAAATTGGTCTTCGTGCAAGATCAACAGTCAAGAATGTGTACGGGTATGATTAATAAGCAATTAATAGGCAATCAATGACAATCAATGGCAAAACAGTAAATAAGAGATTAACACAGAGATTTATAGTGGTTCGGTCCGGTTGACCTACGTCCACTCTCGGGAACGGCGGCGGTGGCCTGGTGTTCTTTATTGATGAATAATAGTACTCCAGAGAGTTACAGTGCTTCTAGAAAGAGAGCAGTGTGTGTGAGGGTAAGTGTATGGGTTTCAAGGTATGCCGAGGCTCTTAGATGTCTCTCCTTCATATGGAGATGACTTACATTTATATAGGTTGAGAGAGGCGGTGAGGCGGTCACTATAATTTAGCAAGTACAGTTATGGTAGGACTCTACCATTTTGGAAGGTTCTATTTAGGTAGGACTCGATCTTCTCAATCTTCATACCGGTATTCTCTCCCTCGTGCTCCTATTCAGTCGGAAGGGGTCCTGAGCTGGATTGGGCTCATCCTTGGTCTTGTGATTGGACCCGGAGTTCATTTGGCTCGCACCGAAATGAAAAGAGACGAAGCAGGACGGACCAGGAGGCTTTGCACTGGGCGGCGCCCAAGAGGGGCTAGGTGGGCGGCGCCCACTTGAGGCATGGTGGGCGGCGCCCATTCGGGGGTTAGGTGGGCGGCGCCCACTTTGGTCTTTGGTGTCCTGGAACTTGCCTCCTAGTGTTTTGGCATCCTTCTAGAAGCTTTGGCATCCTTCTAGAAGCTTTGGCATTCTTCTAGATGTTTTGGCATCCTTCTAGAAGCTTTGGCATTCTTCTAGATGCTTTGGCATCCCTCTAGATGGGTTGACCCAGCCTTGATTTGAAACTTCATTCGGGCTTTCTTGGTTCATTTAAATTGGGCTTTGGCCCAGCGGAATTCGGACTCGTCAAATACTACTAACTTCTTAACGGGTTGATACAAACCTATTTAAACATAATTCAAACATGACTCTAAACAATAATATAGGAGTCTGATATCGATTATTAACCCAAATTAAAAAACGACACAGTACAGTACTGTCCAACTTACAAACACGACATAATTAATATAAACTATTGAAAATTATACCTACAACTAATTGGCACTAGCATGGACCAATGGGAAGAACACAACTGCAGCCCTGTTGTTGGTCCACCATGTGGAAACAGGTCAACCAAGGCTGGACTATCTTCACCACTACCAGTCATATCTCACGGAGGAGAAGTTGCCAGCACCGAGTGAACCAATTCCCTCAACTAGGTTCACTTGCATACCAATTTTCTAAAAGATGCAGACAGAAGACAAGATTAAGACACGCAATTAGAATCTTTGTTTATAACTATGTTAGCCTCCGATTTAGTCCAAATCAGCGGGTGCATAATAACTTTACCGATTTAGTCCAAGATTAAGACATGATTATTTCTTAAGGAATTTTTTTTTTGTCTCTCTTGCGGGCATTTCTTTACCCCCTATACAAGTTTTTTACTACACTATAGATGTATTGTACGACAATTGTAATTGTTGATTGCTTATCGTAATAGTGATCTATTGATGTATGCAAAAAAAAAAAAGACAGTTATGAATGAAGTGAGACTATTAAGAAATAATGTATAGTTCGCAAAGATATAAAAAAGTGTAGAAGAATATGGGAAAAAAATTTGTTGCTATTTTCTAGAGAATTATAAAAATTAACATGTGATCCAGTGTGAAAATAATCCCAGATATTTGAACGTGATGTATGGGCTAATATGATAACCCAATGGGAAGCCGGATTGCTATTTAGATCCCCTCCATTATCTCTTCCCTTCAATTCCCTCAAATAAAGTGTTTGACATGTACAAAATTTTAATTTTAAAACAATATGTTTTATTAGTCATTTGTTGTTGGTGATGCGTCAATCATGGTTAAGGAGTTTCGGATTAAAAAAAAAATCTGACAAGAACCACAACTCTATTTTTGTGGATTAGTGGTCCCTTTTCTAATCTCTAGAAAAATTGCTCATCATGTAATGGAAAGTTGGTCACAAAATCTTCGTCGTCGCCCAAGTGGCACACGGTGCATTGATTTTTATTAGCGACCTTTTGTCCTTGTTGTTTGAAAACAAATCAAATTGAAAAATCTTTAAAGAAAATATAACTCAATTAAAATTAGAGCATTCCAAACCGTTGAATGTTCAACTTTTCACATATATTTAAAATTGTCTTAATAATCGAAATGATCAAGCCCCGTTGGTTAGAAAAAGAATATTTTTCTCTTATGTGTAACCCAATTGAATATTTTCCTCTTTGGCTACCTAGCTTCTTAATGTGATTTGTGAACTAGACAAAAAATAAATATAAAATAAATGTAAATCACAAATAAATAAACTCGCTACACATATTTATTAAACGGGTCAATATAAATTTATTTACATATAATATACAAAAACTTACTATAAATAACTATATATGAGTATTATATCATTATTGATCCAAATTAACAAACGATAGGTACAATACTGTCCAACTTACAAACACGGGTAGCACACAACTCTCCTCTTGGTCCAACATGTGCAAGTTGGTCAGCCAAAGCTAGCTATCTTCATGACTACTACCAACCAGATCTAGCGGAGGAGATGTTGCCAGCACCGAGTAAACCCATTCCCTCAACTATGTCCACTTGCTTTTTATGACCTCAAATTTCATTTTATTCCAAGTTCACCAAATCAAATTATAAATTATACTTTCAACTGTACTAGATTCCAAAGGTACATTCACTACATTCCAAACCATTGTCACTTTTTTTTTTTTTAATTTGACACTAAGTGTATCTGGACCATCTTTCATGTAAAAAAAAAAAAAAAATTAGTGTGAGCTTTGTTTGATTGATGGAGAATTTGAGAAGGGAGAATTTGGTGTCTTGTCAAACAGTGAACTCATCAACTCGTTATTCATGTGAAGAGAAGAAAATCCAATCACAAAGTCTTGGTCGTGGCCCAAGCGGGACGGACAGGTGCATTGATTTTTATTAAGGGAATGACCTTTTGTCCTACACCTCCTTGTCCCTTTGAAAAACAAATTAAATTGAAAACTTTCAACAAAATATAACACAATGAGACATTGATGGACCAAAATAACATATATTACTTTCACCGCCATTAGTGTATTTCAACGCATATTAAAATTGTCTTAATAATTGAAACGATCAAGTGATGTTGGTTATAGAAAAAAGAATGTTTTCCCAATTGAATGGTTAAACACATGCAATAAATGAGTCCATAAATGAAATTTGAAGACACAAGTACGACAATAAAGACAGGTTCATACAAAATTAACCCCTAATTCGGGGCACATGATGATCACGTGACGTTTTTCCTTTAGATAACATTATTATATCATTATTACAACCGTTAGATAACAGATTCAAATCGATAACATCCACTCCCTCAAAATGAAATTAACTACAAACCATTTCAGATAGACCCGTTGGTCTTCTAAAAGACCTCATGTCCACGCACTTTGCTACCTTGCCAATGGGCCATGATGCATAATATATAACTAAAAGATATCGCAATTAATATCAACCTTAATTTGTTGCGTTCGCCTCTAAATTAGACCAAGTTAGAGGATGGATAATTATCAAGTTAGTGTTAGTTTGGGAAGAAAAATATATATCCTACTGCATTTTCATCGACGGACTACCTAGCTTCTTAATGAGATTGGTGAACTAGACAAAAAATATATATATAAAAAATAAATATAAATCACAAACAAATAAAAACTTGTTGCACATCTATACTACTAATAAAAGAAAGCTAATGGGAAAAACTTTTGATTTCCTCTTCTACCACTACTTAATCATATAAAGACAATTATATCTTATTTACCACTTTAACTATTACATCTTTCCCTTTCTAAGAACTAATATTTGTAATTACAAGTGCAATGAATACATAATATTACCTATAGGAAGACCTTTCATATTCATAACATTAGAAAAAATTAAAAAACATTATAAGAATAACATGCTCTCCTTCCAAACCCTCACTTTTCACACAGTAGAAAAATCTTCTCTCTTTAAATAATAGAAGCTACTGATATTTTTGTTCCTCTCTATAACTTCCATAGCTCCCTCCATTTCTGTATTTTGCTTTTATTTTTTTTCTTTGCAAGTTATCATGAATCTTATGAAAGTAGAGCTTGTAAATGATATTGAAGATGATGAGCTCAAAATACAATAATTCTTGATTGATTATGTGATTCTTTTTTTGTATCAGTGCTTAACTTCATTTGATATTATCTTACTATCAACTACTGATTTGATGATCTAATTTGAGTGTAATCTAGGACTTTAAGAGAATGTGATGTGTCTTATTCATTGTTTAGATTCAATTTTTTATTTATTTTTTTTCTTCTCAATTTTAATTTATAAATTTGATTTGTCATGGTCTTGGTGCCTGAGATTAATTCTTGCAACGATACGCAAATTCTACTTGTTAATTACATTTTTATTCACTTCTTATTGAGTTTTAATCCATTTTTTAGTCTTCAATTGTCAAACATTTACTGTAAGATTGTAAATTTTTCCAATCCAAAGGTAATTTGGAGTGAGAAACTCTATATTCTTGATGAGAATTCTGGTAAGTGTTACCCACAACCATGGTATAAGCAAATTATTTGAAATATAAATATTATAAACAACCAATAAGTAATCAAATCAACGACCTTATATATTCTTTTTATATTTTGACTCTTTTATTTTCTAACTTCAAACTTATTTTATGCATACATAAAACTACAAATATAGAGATGATGTGGGTAAAAAGTGAAAAATAAAAACTAAAATCATAATTTAAAATAGTCCACGTACAACGTACGTGGGCCCCAACTAGTATATACAATAGTCAAATTATTTGGATTCGACTTGTTTTGAGCTTGACTCGAGTTTGTTCATTTAGAAAACGAGTAGAGCTTGGATATTTTTTTAAGCTCGTTTTAAAAAATGAGCTCGTCAAGCTCGGGCTTGAACTTATTCCTTTGGCTCGTTTACCATCCCTAATCTATGCATTGGTTTATCTACTTTGCATGACTTAGTTATTTATTTGTTTTTATAGCAACCATATGGCTGCTTTATAGAATTTGTCTTGCTACCCTTTTCGGTGACACGAAATCGTCTCAACCTCGCGCAATTTAAACCTATAGTTGCATGTAATCTCAGATACACTCAATCAACTGTAAATCACGTGCATCGCTTAAACACTTGTTTTATGTTGCCAGAGAGACTTGGAATAAGACGTGCTGGTTCAGGCCTCACCCCTTCCTCGACCACCAAACCAATTTTGCGTTTCCTTATTTTTCTTCCCCTGCCTTGGAAGAAAAATTAAATCAAATACTAAAGTAAAATAAAGTTGACAGTTGTGATTTGCTTAATTGGTTTATAAAAATAGTAACATGTAAATCTCCAATAAATAAACTGACTCATTTGCAGATCAGGAATTGTGATTGAACTTTATATAGATCAAGGTTATTGTTTGAAATTATGTTCTTAAAACATATTTCGCCCCCGCACTTGGTATTTATAGATCATTCTTGGGTTTCTAACAAACACTAAATCAAGGCATCTAGTGTTGACATTTGCCATGCTCTCAATTAGCAGGCCCCAGTATCAACCCGATGCTCATTTATCAGTTTCTTAATTGTCGAATTTGTGCAAGGATTCCAACAAATTAGAGGGTTGACAGATAGGAGTGTTAATCGAGACAACCTACTTGGGCTCGGCTCGAACTCGACTCGTGTTTTAAACGAGCTGAGTTGAACAATTTTTAGGCTCGTTAGACTTGGCTCAAGCAAGCAAATCTCGGCTTGTTTATATGTAAAATAGTCGAGCTACTCGGGGTTGGCTCGGGTTCGGCCAGGTCTCGAGTTCTAAACAAGCCGAGTTTGAACAATTTTTTAGGCTCGTTTAGAAAAACGAGCTCGACACTTGCAAAGGTCAGCCGATTAACACCCCTACTGACAGAAGGCATCTCCCCTGTTTGGTGAGAAGTATCTTTGGTTTCTTGGCAGCAACAAGTTTTATAGGAAAATCAATCAGCCCAATTGCAATTCTCATAACTAGGCTGAAGATTCCTCAGCAGATCAATAACCCCCTTACTATCTCCAATAAACAAGACAACCAAGAAGCACACTTGCACTCTGCAAAGTAATGGAAAGGTTGGGTTGATTTACATTATGCATCGGTGAAAATCTTGTGGCGAATACAATATATATGCAAGGTTTCGCCATTATTTTAAAGTTTCTGTTCTCCCTTATCAACTTTTCCTGGATCCCCCCCTGGGGGGGCTTCAAAGGATCTCTAAGTTGCAATTGTAAGCTATGACTGTCACTAAATCCGATCAACACGCATACAGTTTCAAACATTGAATTGAAATCTCTAGGGTTTCAATTCAACTACCAAAAAAGTCTATGCAAGAGAGAGAGAGAGAGAGAGAGAGAGAGAGAGAGAGAGGTACTAACCACCAAGAGCAAGATTAGAAATGAGAAGAAAACGCCAAACGAATTTATAACGCTGAGCTACCGATTCCTTCGGAGGTTCCATTGAATCTGCGTAGAACGAATCAACGCTTTCCTCTTTAATACTAGCAACCTGCCATTCATGGGCCAACACGGTCCATGGACTGATCTGTGAAACCCCATAAAAAAGACAATCAGTCCTGTCAGGTGGCCCGTGAAATTGAAAACTTTAATACTAGCAACGATTCTAATTATAATTATAGGGGTTAATTGTACTAAAAATCCCAAAAGTATGGAATTTATTTTATTTTGATCCCCAATATTTTAATTATATCATTTTAGTCCATAAAGTATTGAATATATTTCTATATGGTCATTCAAATAGACAACGTCCAGATTATTAACGATTTTTTATTATAAACTTGTCACGTAATAACTAAATATGAACAAAAAATAATTTTAATAGCTCTTAAACAAAATTTGGGTAGCTAAATAAAATATCAAATGAGTAAAGTGAACCCCACTTGGGTAGCTAAATCTTAATGTCTGTCTCTCATGATACAATGATCTTCACGTAATTGAATATGAGTTGTCCATCAAAGCATGCTATTATGTTTAGGACAATTACAGAACCAATGGATAAATATTTGATACAAATAAAACTTGACTAACATTAATTAAGATTTTCAATTTAACACAACACAATCTAGCTGAAAACAATTGCCGACCAAGCGTTGAGTGCCTTCTCTATTTCCTCCCCTTGCAAGGTCTAATGATCGAACCAATGCCACAAAAGGTTGAGAAATAGAGCAATGGAAGAGAGTAGTAGACCAATAGCATCTGAAACAATGAATGCTCGAAAAGCTGCCTTTTTTTGCTAGAACTGCCATTCCTTGGTTTGGATCGTCACTTTGGTAGTAGCCACCGGGAACAGTGAACCCGGCCGTGAAGGTCACGGTGGCTATGAGTGCAGCAACTATCATCTGCCTCTCGGCTGTTTCCTTCAACGCTCCTTTGATTTTACTCGTACGAGCTTCAACTACTTCTATTGTGTTCCATTTCATGGGGCCTTTGTTAATTTCATGCCGCAAGCCAAATCGAGCACCAGCATGCGTTAGTGAATACTGGGCATCCCTCTACAAGTTTAATTCTTGAATCATGATCTGGGGAAAATCCCAAATAGGTCTAGAATATCGTATGCTCTATAAAAATGCTGGCAATGCTCACGGAAGAAAAGAAAAGCAAGAACATTTAGGTTACAAAAAACTTAAAATCTCCCCTTTAATAACCAAATGGTTAATGCTAATCACATCGATGATTACTACTTTTACGGACAAAGACATTAGCTAAAATCACTCTGATGACCCAAAAAAAGAAAGAAAGTTGCTTATATGACAAACAATACACTAACGATTAATTTGTCAAAAGTATCTTGTAAAACTAAAATATAATATGGTAATTTGTTCGTAATCACTACATCATGTCATAATTAAAATAATAAGTGAACCGTAACAACTTACTTGAGAAAAGTGGACTTTGATATTATGAAAAAATATTATCAATCAAATAAGTATTGACTGACTAACTTCATAGCAGGTCTTAATGACAAACCATTTACAGCATTACATATTTGAAAATTGGTGATGCCTTCCAGGTAGCTCTGTTTTGGACTTCTACCCGAGTGGAGGAGGGGAGGGAGGAGTCCTCATAATTGGTGAAGAAATGTAATTTGCTCTTCCTAGTCATTTTTTTTCCCAATTTAAAAGAGCAGAAGCTTTGGATGTAACCCAAATTGCTATTGTGTGGTCCATAAGATCAGTCAGGTGAATAGAGGCCAGAGGCAAAAAAGTGCCAGACCTCCAAATCACTAATCCACCATTTATCTGAATAATGTAAATGTTAAATCAAAAAGAGGAGTGTAAAAAATTGTTTTTGGAGTTCTGAAAACTATAAGAAACTAGAAGCCAATCATTATGTACTCAACGAAAAAATAGGTTTCTTTCCAAAAACCATGTGCATCAAATTTAGAACAAGTTACGGCACTGCCAAAGTGTAACTGGGTGAAGATATGTACAAGAAAACTCAACAGGTGAAGTTCAAGATAATCTAATCAGGGCTCTTCAAATGAAGCCGAAGATATGGTCATTTTAAAAGAATCCACATTTGGGCCTTTTTATTTAGAACACGACATCAAAAATAAGACAAACCACTAAGGGAAAGAAACTTGGCATTTGATGAGCATTATAATTAATTTTCTTCTAACAGAAACTAACAGGGCAAGCAGGTTTTGATGGCAGACTTAGCTGACCATTCCCAACAAGCATTAGATCGAAATCTCATGAAGGCATTATATAAAAATCTCGTGAGTCGTGACCCAACAAGATGGCCTCAATTGCCTGGACTCTACCAAGGCGAGAAAACATCAGCATCACAGATCTATATAATAAAGTAGCTAATTTTGTTTGTCTTTAGCTTTTCGCGGTTCAGATCACTTGACGATTATTGATCCGACGGTCCTCATACCAAATTTTCCTAAGACTCCTATCTCTCATCTAACTCTCTCCCCTTATCTCATACTAACTGATACAAAGACTCCTATCTCTCATCTAACTTTATCTTTCTATCTCATAGTATAACTCTCTCTTTATCCCTCGATACACTCTCCCTCCTCTCTTCCATTTTTAAAAAGCAACCCTGCCGACCCAGAAACTCTCTCTTTCCTCTCTTCCATTTTCACCCGATACCCAGCAACTCTCTCTTCCATTTTTAAAAAGCAACCCAACAACTCTCTCTTCCTCCTCTCTGCATCCCACACAAACACAGACACACAAAACACATCAAACACAGACACGATGAATACAACAAACACCCACACAATGAACACAACAAACACCCACACTCACTCACGCTGGATATAGCACACACATACATACTCCCACTTATTTGCTTCCTCTGTTTTTTGACTGTGTTTTTTATGCATACTAGATGATCGGATAAAGTCGCAGAAAAGAAATGGTGACCATACACAACCATGACCACACAACCTCATGTATTTGTTCATCCTTTTCCTCTCCTCTCTTCCTCCTCTCTGCTTCCCATACTAACACAGACACACAACACAGCGAACACACACACGCTGAACACAACAAACACCCACACGATGAACACAACAAACACACACACTCATTCACGCTGGATACAGTACACACACACATACTTGCACTTCTTCGCTTCCTCTATTTTTTGACTGTGTTTTTTATGCATACCAGATGATCGAATAAAGTCGCAGAAAAGAAATGGTGACACTTTCTTCATCTATTGCATATTTTTGGAAGTAAATGTTTTGTTTTTATCACAAGTAGTATTTTGAATTTTCTGTTTTCTTGCACGAAACAAGTAGCCCTTTCGATCGATAATTAATTCCATGAGACGCCATGGCTGCCAACGTCTTCTCCACCTGTTACGGGTGCATAGTGCCTTCAGGTTATCATTTTTTTTGTTTGTTACTGTATTTCTAAGATATGCTTCCCTTTTGTCCACACAACTCTTGATGGTTATGTTAAATTCTATTTTTGTATTTTTCATTAGCCTCTGGTGTTTTTGATTTTGGTATTGTAGTGTGCGTCTACTTTTTGGAGCAGTATTGTAAACTTCTCTTATAAAGCTAATTCTGATAGATGCTATCTGGACCATTATTTATACCCTATAGACTTCAAAAGCAATTTAGGTTATTGATGGTTTAATATTGAAATTCTCTTATTCTTTTGCCTTGATGAATGGTTGCATTGATATAATTTTATTTGTTATCTTTGATAATGCTATGCCTACTTAAAAACTAATTTATGTTGTATCTAATAGGCATTTAATCACACAACCAGGCTTTTCCCATGTCCTAAAAAAGTGAAGTTACTACATTTTAAAAAAAAAGGTAAAGGATATCCAATCTCAATGCTTTTTCTTTATGTGGACATAATAAATTATGAGTAGATTTGCACATTTGTGCATGTATTCATTGCATTCAGTTATGTATTTTCGGTTCTGAAAGTATTAAGGAAACAAATGATCACATATCTGGTCAAGATGAAATTACATTTATTTTGCTCTTTCTAAAATTCTATTCACCCTACTGGAATTTCTCTTTGAGTTATTTTTGCCTTTTTAATTATATGCAAGTTGTTTGCAGTTATTTTCAATTAAGCGATGATTTGTTTGATTGGTGTGTTTTTAAGTTAATTTGTTAGACAATTGTTTTAGACTTAAGTGGTTGTTCAGAATTACGTGCACTATTTTGTTTGTCTAATGAATGACACTAATATGTCTTGGTTCAGAATTAGTGCCTGTTTGGTTGGCCAAAATATTGGACAAAAGTAAATTACATTTTTGTGTCTCATATTATGTTTTCTTTTGGTTTTGTTAATTGTAAAGAAAACTTGATTCAATTTTTTCTCTGTTTTTAGCTGATAGAATATGTGATTGATTTGCTTATACATGTGAAGCTTTAATTTAATGACAAATTTTTCGAATGCTTTGAAATTTTCGTGCATTGTTTTGTTTGCAATATGTGGAAGAAAGCAAGATAGCTACCCCTACATCACTTCACATGTGTCTTAGTTGATTTAAGTGTCGTAGTTGCATTAATTAGGTTGTGTGTATGCTATTTCAAATCAATTTTCCAGTCCAAATAATTGGTGAAATAAGGGGATTTAAAATTTTGATTCCTCACTTTTACTATACTTTTTTTTACTGTGATTTGGACCCTTTTCCAGTATCTGGGGTAGGTGATATGTTTGAGTTTGTTTGATGATCATAGAAGTGGCTTTTAAACACATGCAAAATGACTTTCATGACAACTCTTACAAGGGTTAATACATTCAATTATCTAGGTTCGTAAGGCTGATGTATTTGATTAATTTTAGATGAATTGTTAAGTCAATTTTCTATAGTTCTATATGATTTTAATTGTCATAGTAAATTGGATCGACTGATTTACTAACTATTTGACTTTGATTACGGAAAAAAACATATGGTTGTGTGGGAAAATAGTCGTGGCTGCTTAGGGGAAGGCATGCTAGGATCATTGGACCTAAGCTTATTCTTTTTTTTAGTGCTATGACTTTGAGGTGAATTGTGCAGTCATGAGAGCTCCTTCTTGGGCCGGAAGTTTTCAAATTCATGCAATTTTCAAATTAAGTATTTTTTAATTTTTTTGGTAATTTTGTATGTTCGTAGTAAGTATAATTGTGTTACCTTAAATGAAATATGAAATTCAATTACCGTAGTAAGCATAATTTTTTTATGGATTCTCATTTTTTTTAATTGGGAATTTTTTTTATTACACAGTGCCTTTACGCATTAGCATTTTATCGATTGTTTTTTTGAATAATGTGTCTATATTAATTAGTATTTTGTGTTATACATTTCTTTTAAGTGCAATTTTTTTTTAAAACATAGTGCCTTCAGGCACGGGCAATGACTAGTACTCTTATATGTAACAGAATGATGTATTACTTCCAATCCACTGACAATATATTCATATCTACATTCTATGTCATAAGTCAAGCAAGAACAGTTTCAGTTTGTTCTTAATAGACATTCAAGTAAAGGGAGCAGAAGCCTTTGATTACAGCCCAATTTGATATTCTGAGGTTCATATGAAAGTTGAGGAGCCGACACATATTTGTGAATGATCAAGTCTCCTTTGAGGATAAAGAGAGGCAACTCATGTTCGAGAGAGAAATTGCAACAATTTGGCTCATCATTGGAAAGATTGAAGCAGATATTATGTTGTCTGTGTCTGATTTATTGCTAAAATACTCATTACTAATCCAGAATGAACTGTATATTCACCGGCTTCTTTGACATTAAAAGACAACACAAAATGAGAAGGTAGATAATAACAAGTTTCATAAAAGGCTCACCTCCAATATCTCATGCATTCGCTTCATATTAAGTGCAGGAGCCCCCTCAATTTTCAATCTCACGACCTCTGATGATTTCCACTTCTCATGAACCATATCTACCACCTCTTGTGTAACACCTGCACCACTAACCCTTGTCTCTTGTGCTTCGTCTGAAGAGCCAAATTCCTCAGCCTCCTCAACTCTGACTCTGGAAGAGTTAATTCTGCCAAAGAATTCCTACTCTTCTGCCTAACTGAATTCCTCTTTTCCTCGTCCTTCACCACAGGCTTCTCCCAGGGAAACCTGATCTCCCTATCACTACCCAACACATTTTCATCCCCAAATTGAGATTTATCCGAAAATCCGCCTCTCGCATTGGGCAATATTCCTTCCTCAACATAAAATATATCCTCAATACTCCCCTTTTCACTCACTCTCTTCTCTACCTTCTCTGTCTTCTCATTCACATCATCAATATACCCAAATTTCTTTAATTTCTCAACAATCCTCTCCATTGTACTACCACTACCAGCACCACTAGTACCATTTTCGTATTCCAAATCCGATAAATCCTCACTATTTCGATAATTTGTCACTGCCTGAGGTACTTTCAGCCGGTTTTGTTTTTGGGTTACATTCCAGTTATCTAACCAACTAGTACTAGATGAATTCCCAGTAGAATTCGACTGTGAGCTGGGTATTTCAATAGCAGAACCCCATTTGTGTCTCTTACGTTTGAGCACAAAATTGGATTTGGTTTGTGGGTTTTTCTGTGGGGACGAGTCTGAGTTAATACTGTTATAGGGTGCATAAAAATTGTTTCTTTGGAAAGGTATGGACGAAGCATACCTGAAAAAGTGCAAGCGTCTGGTTATATGGAACTTGGTGACCGAGCTCTGGAAAGAGTCTATTAAGGTTGTTGTTGGGGGCACAAGAGCCATATACAAAGTCTAAGCAGATCCGACAGATGTATACATACAAGTGTATAACTACGGAGAGAGAGATGAATATAGTGAGAGGAAGTCTTGGAAACTAATCAAACCTGTAAGAATACTGAGGTTTTGTGCTTGTTCTGGTTCAGATTATCTTCTCCCTCTAATATTTATGGTGCGCAATATAACGAACCAAAACAGAGAAGTACTAAATTGAGCAAGGAGTGCGTGGTGCGCACTATGAGCAGTTTTGAACCGGGAGCCCTTGGGTTCGACCGGTTTGAACCGAGTGTTTTTAGTTTGGGTTAAATGCAAGAAACCCCCAGTACTTAAACTCATTTGCACACGACCTCCTCATAATTTAAACTATCGCACTAAGCCCCCTGAACTCGTGACTAAAGTGCAAAAGTGGATTTCCGTCATAGAATTTGTAAATGTCCTAAAATACCTTCATTGTTACATTCAATTTTCAATGGAACGCCCTCTTTAGAACTCTTTCTCTACCTTTCCCTCTTCTTCCTCTTGGTTGTGTGTGTGCTTAAATAACGTACCTATTAACTGGAAGTTTAAATGTACATTAAGTTATATTGACTAATAGCGACTGTATTCAACGTGTCTCTACAACAAATACAGTGAGACTAGACGACTAGACAGGCATCTCTTCGATTAACTTCAAAATTAACACCCTAATAAATATATATTTAAACCTCTTCATCTATCCTATAGAAAAAAATTCATTTATAAATACTGTATCTAAAATTTAGAACAAAAACATAGAAAAAAAAATGGAACAATCAAAGCAGCAAAGAACATAAACTAGCATACAAATGCTTTCAGGTTTTTTGGACGATGCCTACGCAAAATAAGATCGTATGTAAATTGATATCGACTGTCTCAAATATGAACTCTACATGTCTAACAAATAAAAATACAAGTGAAAAAAATAGCAAAATCCTTCAACAAAAAGCTGCAAAAAGAAAAGAAGAAAGCAAAAAACCTTGAGGTAATGTTTAAGGACCTAAAAAAATGATATTTTTTCTATTTTTTTATAAATATAAAACAAAGGAAAATTTTCAACCACACTCCCTCTAGTTTACCATATCTTCAAGGACACTCACTCTATTTTCTGAATCTTTAGTAACATCCCCTGTCAGATTAAAAATATTAACTAGAATGCAATTTTACTAAATTGCCCATGATATATTTAAGGACAAACTTCATTCACACCCCCTCTGAGTAAATATATCTTCAATGAGACCCCCTCTAGATATATATATCTTGAATGAGACCCCTTCTATTTTCTAATTTTTTTTACGTATTAAAATTCGATTCAAGCTAATTAAAATTTATTTTTTTACATATTAAAATTTGAGCCAATTACAGATTATATTTTTTACGTATTAAAATTTGGGCTAATTAAAATTCTATTTGAGCCAATTAAAAATTATTTTTAATTGACTTAAATCAAATTTTAATCAACTCATATTGAATTTTAATCAGTCCAAATTTTAATATATAAAAAATATAAATTTTAATTGACTCAAATTTTAATAAATTGAATTTTAATTGACACGAATTTTAATAAGTAAAAAAATATAAATTTTGATCGACTCGAAAGCAAATTTTAATCGGCGCTAACAACTCGGGTAGAGTTCAAATCGACTCAAATTTTAATTTGTAAAAAATAAATTTTAATAGGCTCTAATTTTAATACGTTAAAAAAAATAAAATTTATTCAGCTTCAATCGAATTTTAATTGGTTTAAATTTTAATAGAAAAATAAATTTTAATTGACTCGAATTTTAATAAAATTTTATGTAGAAAAATTACTTGAGGTTTATGTAGGGGTATTTTTGGTATTTTAGATTAATATTTTTTTTAGAAATGGTAGTTTAATGGTAGAGGGTGTTAGTGATGTTTAAATATAAACTAAAAGGGGTGTCAGTAATGTTTTTTATAATAGAGGGGGTGTCCTTGAAGATATAGTAAACTAAGAGGGGTGTGGCTAAAATTTTCCCTAAAACAAATGAATCACATATGTAATCTTCCCCTTTGTCTACCTGTGTTAATTTAGTTTTTAATTTGTGTACTTATGATAATTTAATGTTGTCCACCTGTACGATGAATAATATACGCGAATTTATTTTTTACTGAAGCAAAACTTCTTCTCTTCCATGATCAACGCCAATTGAGAGTTTTAAGGAAGAAAGATACTATCCAAAGTTGATAAGAGGTTTCCTTTTTGAATTTAAAGATTTCCTACAAATTAAAAAATCCAATTCAGCATCTTTTTAAATTATTTTAAATTTTGAATATACTGTAATTAATTCATTTGAGGAGATAGATTCATGTTGCCCTAAGGTGTAATTTTGAACTTAATAAAGGTGCACTAAAAAAATATGTACACAATTAAAATATATATACTTTCAAGCTAAAAAATAATAGGTTCGTAAAATAAAATAAAAAATAACAGGTACGTAAAAAAAATATAAAAATAGCAGGTACATAATAATTGTTAAACATGTACACTAAAATACAGATCGTCAGACAAGTGTACTAAAACACAAATTATCAAATAGATACACTAAAAAATAGATCATTAATGTATATTGTTTTCCATAAATACATATCGTTAGAGATGTACACTAAAACACAGATCGTTAGACAGGTACATTAAAACACAAATCGTTTATATACCTTCTTGTCTATAAACAGAAATTATCAAATATGTACAATAAAAATACAGATCGTCAGACGGATACACTAAAACACAAATCAGTAATATACCTTTTTCTCTATAAATATATATCGTTATTCAAAATTGATAAACAACACAACAAAAACCTCAATAACAAATGAAAAAAAAAAATTAACTATATTTTAAGCTGAAATAATGCTATGAGAGCAAAATAGATAATAAAAATCAATAACTAATCAATTTCTTAACATTTCTACCAACACATGAACTACATTTAAATTTTTTGAAAAATGGGAGACTTTTTTTTATATTAAAAATTCGATAGGAATAAAATTAGTTTACAAAGGTGGGATCGTGCTTATAGATCATGTTATTTACAAATTCATATGGTGAAATGATCGACCGCTAATTTCGTATTTATTTTTATTTTGATGTTGTGTCAGAAATATTGTCACCCCTAAACTGCCTTCTCTCTCTCTCTCTCTCCATTTGGTCCGATCCGGAAGGCAATTGCGAAAGAGAACCCATCTAGCTGGTTCAAAGGTTTCCTTCTTCACAGGTAATGTTTTATACTACTCCTCTTCTCTATATTTAGTTTATATTGGTTTATATTTGTAAA
Organism: Ilex aquifolium; assembly: GCA_951799425.1. Classification (NCBI taxonomy): domain Eukaryota; kingdom Viridiplantae; phylum Streptophyta; class Magnoliopsida; order Aquifoliales; family Aquifoliaceae; genus Ilex; species Ilex aquifolium. Next base: position 27,836,027 of record OX637401.1, read on the forward strand.
AAAATCTTGTAAAATAGGAAAATTTGTAAAATTTATTAGCTCATTGATTGGACTATTAGGTAAATCTTGGTTATCTAATGGTCTTCTTCGGTATGGGATTTTGATTTCAATTGAAGTGTTAGGATTAACCTCTTGGTTTAAGTTTCTGATTTATTGCCACGACATGGATCAATGTATAAGACCGTAGAAAAGTTTATGGCATTCGATCAAAATAAGTTGGGTCGTCGTTGTCCTCAAAATTTGAATCCAAATCCGATTCGATTACTCGGATATGAATTGATAAGATTATTCGTACTCGAATTAAAATCTGATATTTTATATTTCACAGATTCGGATTTGGACATATGTATATTTGATCTGATTCTGATCCAATTCTGAAATTTTTATATATTTTTATATAAATATTAAATAAATTAAGTAATTATTTGAAAAAAATTTAGTTAAAATTAGGTTTAATTTGTTAAAATTTAAGTTATTCGGATTGGATTGTTAATGGGTTCTGATATGAACTACAAAAATAAAAACCCATTGAATTATGGGATCGGATTTTTAAAGTCGAATTCGGATTTGGATCGGTCAAAATCTGATTAGATGTACTTGAAATGAAGAAAATAAAAAAAGAAGAAATGAGTACAACCAGAACTGGGGGGGAAATTTACACAATCTCATGTGACAAAACTTGTTTTGCAGCTTAACACTTATTTATGAGTTGAATTGAACAGTATGGCTTCTGGTCTCTTGTGTTTTTTTCTTTTCTTGCTGCATGTGGTTTTATTAAGAGAACAGTTGTGTGCCATGAATGATCCATGTTTGGATCCAATTGCATAAGAAACCTATACTGTTGCCTCTTGCTTTCATTATTCGGAATTTAACTAGTCTTATTGTTCGGCGTTTCAAACTTAAAGACATAAAGGGCAGCGTTTTAGGAATAAGAATGTAACATGATTGGTGGAGTATGATGATCATAACTTGTGGGGAATTTCTGGATAAAATGGATATGAATCTAGTGAAGGTTGTTCTATGTGAGAGCCCCTGGTCTTTGTGGTGAATAACCCAGTTCAAAGACATTGGTTGGGTGGTCAGTGGTCACTACACTATCCAGGAACCTCAAAGGTATCAGAAGATTCCCCTTGGGCACAAGGCCAAAGACCTTTGATTACTTCCTTTGCTTTGCAGACCTTATCAACCCATTCACCTTCAGAAGAACAACTGGAGAGCTGATTCTTGCATCAACATGTTTAATAAGGGGAACATTGAAATCTGGAAGCCATTAAAAATCTTACCTGGAGACGTTTTGCACTATTGAGAAAGAAAGGGGTGGGCAGCATTAATCCATAAGAGAAATGAAATATGCTTGTGTCATGTAGCAACTTATAAAAGGTTCTATTGGAACAATAATCTGGATTACATATGAAAGGATGCATTCTTAAACTCTAAATAATGAAATTGAAATTCGAATAAATATTGAAATTCTTCTAGGTATCTTGATTAACCATGACTTGTTGAGTTGTTTGAAGGTTCATCTTCAAGTGCAAAGAAATGACAACAAATTATGGATGCAACTTTTTTTGAGAGCTAGGATGACTCATGCCATGCCTTTCTGAGTAAAATGTAACTAATGGGGAAGGAGAGGCAACCAATGACACATACGGAAATTGCAAGGCTTTTTGAATGCACTAACACAGCGTACATGCCTGTAATGAATGCAATTAACATTGCTTCCATGGCAATGATAATGAGACAATAGGCAGCAGAATAGTGCTTGACAAGCTTTCCCCTTTTTATGTCGTTTGCCACAATGAAGTAAATAAACACTGCGGTTGTGGAGAATGTCATGGCTATAGTATCTGTTATGACAAATAATTTGAAAGCTGCTTTTCTTGTTAGAATTGCCATACCTTGGTCTGAGGCCTCATTGCCATTATAGCCACCTGGCACAGTGAAACAAGCCGCGAAGGTAACAGTAGCAATGAGTGTTGCCACTATTAAATGAATGTCAGCTGTTTTCCTAATGTCTACTGGTAAGACTTTTTCATGGGCATGATGCCTCTTCGTCATTATTATCTCATCATTGTCTCTGCTGATTACATCTCTCCGGCCTAGTGTAGCACCAACTCTGATCAGATCTCTTTTGATGAAACCCTGCATTTTGCTTATTTGGTCAGCAATGGAAAAACAGAAGTTCTTGATGATAAAGTGGTTATGGTTGTTTTTGCTTTGGCTCATGATATCTAACTCTGAACATACTCATATAGAGGAACTGGTTGGATGCTGACTTCTCTTAAGGCTAGTCAATCAATTTGGAAGGAGAGAGCTGGTTTGTTTTGTGCTGAAAATTAAAAATGTGATGGGAAAGTTTTAAAATGGCTCAGTTAAAGTTTGCAAAATTCATGGCAACTCGAGAGGAGCCATGCTTTCCCTATGATATTTATGTAAAAACATATATGCTATATGGCATATGCAGGCTAAGTAGGCATTCTTACCCATGCTTCTGTATATTTGTCACTGTATACTACGTCCAAAGGAGTCAAGTTTTCCTTGTTAAATGCCATTTTATCTGCCCAAGGGTGCATTATGAGATGAGGCTCATAGCTGTCAGAAGCAGCAAGTAGATGAAGAGCTGTGTTCCCATCCGCATCTTTTTGATTTAGAAGGCCTCTGAGTGAGAAATTTTGCAAGATAAATTTGATTACCCTTTTCTTCCCATTCTCTACTGCAATGTGAAGAATATTCTGGCCTCTGTTATCTACCATCTCCCAACAATCAGGACAGTGCGATATTAGCTCTTCCATTACATTCAAATGGCCGTGAGCAGCAGCTACGTGAAGAGCTGTCCTTTTGTCATCCTTGTCTGCAAGGTATGTAACTGATTTATCTACGTTCAATAGCTGTTTAGCCCTCGATACATAACCAAATCGTGCAGCATAGTGAATTGGTGTCCACCCATGTATGTCTGCTTCCTTTATAAGATCTGGTTTCCAGTCTAGTAATTTCTCGGTACATCCTGAAAGAGAAGTAGATAATTGTGAAAAAGGAAATGAGATACATGTCAGTGATGAAAACAATTACATTACTGTAATGAAATTTAGTAGAAACTTTTGAACGTTTAGAATTCTCATGACAAAGAAGCGATGTCTCGAGATTTGATGGATTCTGATTCTAGCTTCTTCCACAATGACATCATATCTCAATGCCATTGTGATTATTAAATATCTGTATAGAATTCTTGTACGAATTGGTTCTTCCTTGAACATCACTAGTCTTGTTATTCGGATTTGGAAACACTTGTATAGAATTTCATTTGATTTTGGTATGGAAGCTACTACTTTTTCGTAAGTGAGGTGAGGTATTTCTTTTGGTTTGAATAGGGGTCACCCTTTTTTTGTTTGGGATTGCTTAGTCGGTGAATAATCTCTACAACTTTTAACAGAAGCTTGGGATTCAAGGCCTTATTTGGGTTGGATGAATTTGTCACGGTCTATGACAAAGACATTTGAGCATAAACATCAAGGCTGAAAAGTCTGGATTGGCAAGAAATTATTGACTGCCTTCAAAATTGCCAAGGACTGCAGCGTGGAGAGCTGTTTTACCACTAGGACCACCATAGGCTGGTGATCTACAAGTTTTCAAGATCTCCGACACTAAGTGTATGTACCCCCTCTCCGCAGCCAGGTAAAGAGGCGTCTCCTCGGCGTTATTGGCTGGATTTAGAAACTCAGGATCAGCTTGTGTCAACAATTGAGCCACAACAAAGTGATGATTCCGCACAGCCTCATACAAGGCCGTGTCTTTGTCATCGTTTGTCATCCTCTGCATTTCCATGGCTGTTCCGACCCCATTTTCAAGCTCTTCATCCAATGCTTTTGCAAATTCAACGAGTTTTCGGACTATGTCATAGTGACCTTCCCTTGATGCTATATGAAGGGAAGTCTCACCTTTAGAATTCACTCGATGTGTATGGACACATGTTCAGGATCTCTATCACAGATTGTGTGTTTCCAAACAGGGCTGCGATATGGAGGACAGTGTTGTTGGTTGGGGTCACTTGGACTTCAAGTTGGTCTTTGTTTTGCAAGAGGACATTGATATTGCCTTCCATGGCAGCTCTGTACAGGCTTGCATCCATGTGCATAGTGTGGTGAGATTGGCAGGCTTGCACAAGCCTTTGTTTTCCTTCCTTTTTTGGTAGGCAATTAGACCATTGATTAAAGAATGACATTCAATCTTCAAATGATTGTATGCCGGCAAGGGAGGTGACAATTGCTATGAACAAAAATTGTCATATCTCATGTCAATTATGCAAGGTTTATTGAATTATGTGCTCAGTCTCTTTCATCAATTAATATTCAATTAAGTCACTTTCTGTTCTTAAAGTTTTTAATTAGTTTCTAAATTGTCTATTTACTAACTTTTAGAGAAGAGTTATGTCTTTTTAATGATGGTTTTTACGTGTCCATTGCTACGTGTTCTGTGATTTTGTGTTTCGTTTTGTTGGTTCTTCTAATTCTTTGACAATTCTGATTTACCTAATTGTAACTGAGATTGTTTTTATGCCTCTTGCTAGTTTTAAAATTTGGGGCTAAATCTTCAACTAACTTAAGAAATATATGCGCAATATAGCTATTGAAAAATACGTGACAATTATCTACATGATATATTCACACAACACGAAATTAGGGGGTTATAGTTGATAAATTCTTGACAAAAACTCAAAAATAGTTTATTCGTACTGATGTCTTTAGTTGTATTAAACAGATTGGTGTGTTATCTCTGTATTGTCTATGACTTATTTTCCCAAAATAAATGTTGTGTCGAAGAGGTTAAATTGGGCTGAAATCAAATTTCAAAATATTCAATTTGAATTTAACTCAAATTTTAACTAGAGCACAACCCGAATTTAAATCAGGTTGAGATTTTTTTATACAAACCGAACCTTAGTATTGAAAATCTCTACCAAAATACTTTATATTTATGTTGAACTCGGTTCAGTTCGGATTGACTTGTTCAAAATTTTTCCTAGTTAGAATTTGATTTCATGCAATACAGAAGATACCCACAAAAAATGAAAAAGAAAAGACAACTGTCATTCCCATTTGCTAATTTGAAGCTGATTATAGGCTCGATGAAGCATTTTCTGCTGGAAAAAAAAAATAGCCGAATAAAATATAATGTGAAAGTAAAAAACTTTCAGTCATTCTGGCAGATATATAGACTTGTATGACTACTGGACCAAAAAGCATTCCCAAAGCCATTTACAGAAATTTAGGAAAAGTTGAAAAAAATAAAATACTCCTTTTGGAATCTATGTTTCTGGGATTCAGTTACCATTGCGAATAGAAGGTCTTACAAAGCATGAAAACATAAATGGGTATAAATAGAAGACCAATAAAACAAGTGACGATTGCAAGGGCTGATGTTTGGGCTAACACCACATAAGTCCCTGTACTGAATGCAACCATCATTGCTCCAATGGCAGCAACAACGGCATGTATGGCGAACACGACAATTATTTGAAGCCTGCGCAAATTTACTATGAACACCGCCAAAAAATTGAGAAACATAGAAATAAAAGAGAATACCAGGGCAATAGTATCTGTTATGATAAATACTTGGAAAGCTGTTTTTTTTGATAGAACTGCCATTCCTTGGTTTGTACTACCACTTTGGATATAGCCACCAGGCATGGTGAATCCAGCAGTGAAGGTTACGGTCGCTATGAGTGCAGCCACTATCATAGTGGTGTCGGATATTTCCCTAAATCTTGTTTTTACATCACGCTCCGATCTTGGTTTCTCATCATCCTCATCGGATATTTCCCTAAATCTTGTTTTTACATCACGCTCCGATCTTGGTTTCTCATCATCCTCATTTGGGTGTCCGATAATCCCCTCTTCACGAATGTTGATTGAATTCCGCAAGCCCCGAGTAGCACCAGCATCTTCCAGCATCTAGTTGACATAAAAAAAAGATCTTATGGAAGTTTTGTTTTTGGGAAAATTACATTTGAAACCCCCTAAACTATAGACTCAATTTCACTTTGCCCTTTGAACTATTGTACTTTTCACATTGCCCCCCCCCCAACTACTTGAATGATTTTAATTTACCTCAAACACAAAAAGGCCGCTATCTTTTTTAACGAAAATTGCTACCATATCGGGGTAAATTGAAAAACATAATATAGTTTAAGAGAAAAAGTGAAATAACTTTTCATTAAAATTGTAACAGACATCAATAATTGTGAAGATATGAAACTAATCACATAGGTGAGGATGCAATGTAAAAAACATGTTAGTTAAAGGAGCAATGTGAAAATGGTCATTTATTGAGGGGATGAAAGTCTAACTTTCCCTTTATTTTTTTACTCTTGAATTTGGAAAAAATAGGTCGATAATATTGTTTGCTCTACAAAATACTGGGAGTGATCACAAATAGAAAAGATATAAACAAAATAATCACCCCTTCTATAATCCCACAATTACAACAAAGTGATCAAGATATTGAATAATGTTATATTATCAAGTAATAATATGCTTACTAAAATTTCATATTAAGTCTTATATCTTAAGTGATGCAGAAGATTCACCGCTATTGAATGAAAGTGGCGGGGACCATTTATCTAATGACAAAGACTATGACACATCATTTGAAGTGAAATATTTGATATACAAATTTGATAAGCACGATATTATTGTATATTATACGTGTACTCTTGGGTGCAATTTGATAACATTTTTATTAAGTATTTTTTCTTGGAGTTTTTCGCTTAAAAAGTTGCGTAAAAAAAATAGTGTGGTGGCACAAACTATATTTGTGTTTGCACAAAGCCATTCTTACCTTGTAAGCCCGAGAAGGTTTATCTTCACCCATCGCAATGTCTAGTGGAGTCAAGTTTTCATTGTTTAAGGCCTTCTTATCCGCCATAGCGTGATGAATGAGTTCTCTTACATAGCAATTGGAAGCAGCCATCTGATGGAGAGGTGTGTTGCCATTAACGTCTCTTTGTGTAAGAGTGTCGATTGGTATGCAGTCCTCTATGCCTAGGACATTATCGACGAATTTATCATGCTTATGTTCCAGTGCAATGTGAAGCATATTCTGTCCTCTACCGTTGACAATTTCACCACAATCTGGACGGCGCCGTATAAGTTCTTCTGCTACATCAATACATCCTTGCCTAGCTGCTATATGAAGACCTGTATTCATATCGTTGTCGACAAGGTATGCAATAGATCCATCCACAGATAATAGATGCGATACAATCTTTTTACAATCAAAGAATACCGCATAATGAAGTGGACTCCATCCCCTTTCATCTGTTTCCTTGATCAGAGATTGCTTCCAGGCCAATAATCTTCTTGTACGTTCTGATCAGAAAAGGAGAAATGAGATAAATTACACGCACAAATGTGATCTACCTACCAAATTAAAGGAATTCTCCAAACCTAGGGGTGATTCCTACTCTTGCCTTCTATATCCACCATTGCATAGATACATAATTGTGTTAGACTTTCACTAATGTTATTGAGATATAATTTGGGGACTTAATGAATTGTGACTATTAGATTGATAGTGGAGTGCTTTCAATGCAAGGATCCACTGACAATTCAATGACCACAATCATTAAGTCTTCAAATTATCTCCTATTCTAATAGCTCTATTCATAATCTCTGTCCTACAAAAAAAGCTAGCTAGAGTGGGTTTAACACACCACGTGGCAGTGCTATGTGGTTTGCACGCCCAATAACGGGCTGCCACAAAACCAACTTATGAGACACAAAAGTTGACTTTTTTTTTTTTTTTTTAAAAAAATTCTGATAAAAGTGATAGATGACATCATTCATTGATAATATACAATATTTTATTAATGATGAACACGTGATGTGGTGTGTTAAACCCACTAAAAAATGGACAGTTATATAGATAAATGACAATCATGATTGTAGAATTTTGTACCTTCGTTACGGGAAAATATTGCTTCATGTAAAGCTGTTCTCCCACCTGGGCCACCATAAGCTGGTGATGTGCAGGTTTCCAATATCACATCCACCAAGTCATCATATCCCCTCTCAGCAGCAATGTAAAGTGGAGTTTCCCCAGCATTATTAGCGGGGTGTGAAAACTCAGGGTCTTCACTTATCAAAACCTTGACCACATCACGGTGATTATACCGCACAGCATCATACAAGGCAGTGTCCCCATGTTTATTTCTCTTTCTCAGCATCTCCTTAACTGATCCCACTCCACTTTCAACCCCCAATTCAAGTGATGCTGCACAGTTGATAAGTTCCATGACCACGCCATAGTGTCCTTTCCTTGCTGCAACGTGGAGCGCATACTCATCATTTGAATTCACCCGACATATAAGTAATGGGACCTTTGATATGATCTTTGGAACACATCCTGTTTTGCCGAAATGGGATACAAGATGGAGGACAGTATTCTTCTTTGGAGTCGCTTCATCTGCGAGTTTGTCCGTCTTTTGCATGAGAACATCAATGTTGCCAGAAACCGCAGCCATGTACAATGTGGGATCCATGTGAATCTGAGTTTTTACTCACTAGACAAATGGTCAGCTATGATAGGATAATATATATGCAACAACTATGTGGACACTATAGGTTTTTGTTTGGCTATGGTAGATTGGAGAGGCCTCTCCTATTCCTCTTGATTGTGTATATAACTATATATTAACAGAACTATATGTTGAGTGTGTGTTGAAAGAAAATAATAAACATGACTTTTCATGTTCTAGGAGTTATTTTTATGCATTTAGTTTTTTGTATTAGTGGGTCATCAATATGGTATTAGTGGGGGACAAAGTAATTGTGGTATTTTAATTCTCCAAGTAATGGAGGAGTGGGGTCTTTATTATTTCATTATGTAGTGGAGTTATTTTGTATGTCATGTGTTATATATGAGTGTCTATATATATCCTATGTAATACATCCATTTGAATATAAGTGAATAGAAAGAGTTCTTCCTATCTTCAATAGTATCTTCCATTATTTTTTGTGAGTGTGTGATAGTCCTCTAGATTCCAACAAAGTGGTATCAGAGCTAGGCTTGAGTGTTGAAAAAGAGAGAGTGAGAGAGAGATGGCGAATGGAATGCTTCCATTTCAAATGCCTCGATTCATCAAAGATAACTATGATAATTGGTGTATCCGCATGAAGGCAATTCTTGGATCTCAAGACTTATGGGAGATTGTAACAATTGGTTACACAGCACCGCAAGATGAAGATTCCTTAAGTCAAGCCCAAAAGGAAGTCTTGCAAGCTACAAAGAAGAAGGATCAAAACGCTCTTTCACTCATCCATCAATGTTTGGCTGATGCAATGTTACAGAAGGTTGCTAGTGCAACCACATCCAAGCAAACATGGGATGTTCTGAAAACCGCTCATAGTGGAGTGGAAAAAGTCAAGAAAGTTCGCCTCCAAACTCTACGAGGTGAATTTGAGGCTTTACGTATGAAAGAATCCGAATTAATTTCAGATTATTTCACAAGAATCTTGGTGGTTGTGAATAATTTGAGAACTTATGGTGATGATCACTATGATGATACCCGGGTGATAGAAAAAATCCTCCGTTCATTGGACCCCAAGTTTGACTACATTGTCGTAGCCATTGAAGAGTCTAAAGATTTAGACACAATGACAATTGACGAACTCATGGGATCGTTGTTAGCCCATAAAGAACGGCTAGGCAAGAAGAAGCAAGATTTGTTGGAACAAGTGCTACAAACCAAGCTTTCTTTCAAAGAAAAAGAAAGAAGGCAAGATGGAAGTCAAAGAGGTAGAGGGCGTGGACGTGGAGGTGGAGGTCGTGGTGGACGTGGTCGAGGTAGAGGGGAAAACTTTGGTCAAAATGCGTCCAACAAAGAAGAAAGAGGTCAAGAATCACATCGTGGAAGAGGCAACCATTCAAAGTCATATGGAGGGAGGTATGACAAATCTCATATTCAATGTTATAATTGTCATCGATATGGCCATTTTGCTTCCGAGTGTAGAAATGATTTTGTGGAAGAAAGAGCACACTTTGTTGAAGACAAAGTCGAAGAGGTGGAGTCGACCTTGTTGTTGGCATACAAAGAAGAGCAAAAGGGAGACAAGAACGTGTGGTACCTTGACTCCGGTGCTAGTAATCACATGTGTGGAAACAAAGAGATGTTTGTGGAGCTTGATGAATCGGTAAGTGGAAAAGTCACTTTTGGAGATTCTTCTCAAATTCCAGTAATAGGAAGAGGTAATATTTTGATTCGTTTGAAGGATGGAAGGCATCAAGTTATTTCTAATATTTTTTATGTGCCAAACATGAAAAATAATATTTTGAGCTTGGGACAACTCTTAGAGAAAGCTTATGATATTTGCATGAAAAATCATAATCTTTCAATAAGAGATGGAAACGGGAATTTGGTTGCTAAAGTGCCGATGACAAGAAATAGAATGTTTTTGTTAAATATTCAAAGTGATGTGGCAAAATGCTTGAAAGCATGTGTTAAAGATTCTTCTTGGTTATGACACTTGAGATTTGGACACTTGAATTTTGGAGGATTAACCTTGTTGTCTAGAAAGAAAATGGTGAAAGGATTGCCTTCTATCAACCACCCGGATCAACTTTGTGAGGGATGTCTAATTGGAAAGCAAGCTAGAAAGAGCTTTCCCAAAGAATCCATTTCAAGAGCAACCAAACCACTTCAACTTGTTCACTCGGATGTTTGCGGCCCTATAGACCCACCATCATTTGGTAAGAACCGGTATTTTCTTCTCTTTATTGATAATTTTAGCCGGAAAACATGGGTTTATTTTCTAAAACAAAAATCGGAGGTGTTTGGTGTTTTCAAAAGGTTTAAGGCTTTGATTGAAAAACAAAGTGGGTATGAAGTTAAGGCAATTAGATCCGATAGAGGAGGTGAATTCACATCAAATGAATTCAAAATTTTTTGTGAAGAAAATGGAATTCACCATCCTCTAACGGTTCCAAGATCACCACAACAAAATGGTGTTGCCGAAAGGAAGAACCGAACCATTCTTGACATGGCTCGGAGTATGTTGAAGAGTAAAAAAATGCCCAAGGAGTTTTGGGCGGAAGCTATTGATTGTGCCATCTACTTGTTAAATCGATGTCCCACTAGAAGTGTTCAAGACAAAACACCACAAGAAGCATGTGGAGGAATCAAACCAAATATTTCTCATTTGAGGGTCTTTGGAAGTGTATGCTATGCACATGTGCCGGATGAGAAACGGATCAAACTAGATGACAAGAGTGAAAAATTTATCTTCATTGGTTATGATTCAAGAAGCAAAGGTTATAAGCTTTACAACTCAATCAATGGCAAGATAATCATTAGTAGAGATGTTGAGTTTGATGAAGAAGATGAATGGGATTGGAACACTCCACAAGAAGACTATGATTTTTTCCCATTTTTTGAAGAAGAGGAGGAGCCCAATGAGATCATGGAGCTGCCCATTTATTCTCCTCCACCATCACCACCAATACCCACCAATGTGCAAGCATCTCCATCATCATCCGAAGCAAGCTCAAGTGAGAGGCCACCTCGCATGAGGAGTCTTCGAGATATCTATGAAGAAACCAAAGAGGTAACTCAAAGATTTAGTGATCTAACACTATTTTGCCTATTTGCCGATTGTGATCCCATAGGCTATGAGAAAGCGGCACAAGACAAGAAGTGGAGGAGTGCCATGAATGAAGAAATTGAAGCAATTGAAAGAAATGGAACATGAGAACTTGCCACACTCCCTAGAGGACAAAAGGCCATTGGAGTGAAGTGGGTGTACAAGACAAAGAAAAATGCCAATGGTGAAGTGGAGAGGTACAAAGCAAGATTGGTTGCAAAAGGCTATAGTCAAAGACCGGGTATTGACTATGATGAGGTATTTGCACCCGTTGCTCGTTTGGAAACAATTAGATTGATTATTTCTTTAGCCGCTCTAAATGATTGGAAAATTCATCAAATGGATGTAAAGTCCGCTTTTTTGAATGGTTTTCTTGATGAAGAGGTGTATGTTGAACAACCCTTGGGTTATGTTGTGAAAGGGCAAGGAGAGAAAGTCTTGAAATTAAAAAAGGCTTTGTATGGTTTGAAGCAAGCACCAAGGGCTTGGAATAGTAGACTTGACAAGTACTTTCAAGCAAATAATTTCACCAAGTGTCCCCATGAACATGCTCTTTATGCCAAGGTGAATGATAATGGTGATATACTCTATGCTTGTTTGTATGTGGATGACTTGATCTTCACAGGAAATTGTCCAAGAATGTTTGAAGATTTCAAGAGAGCGATGGCTAAAGAATTTGAGATGACCGATATTGGACTTATGTCATACTACCTTGGCATTGAAGTGAAGCAAATGAAGGAAGGTATTTTCATCTCTCAAGAAGGTTATGCTAAAGAAATTTTGGCAAAATTCGAGATGCGAGATTGTAAGCCGGTATGCACACCCGTTGAATATGGTGTAAAATTGTCAAAATATGAAGATGGAGAGCATGTGGATTCCACCCATTTCAAGAGCCTAGTGGGAAGCTTGAGGTACTTAACATGCACAAGGCCGGATATTCTTTTTGGTATTGGTCTTGTAAGTCGCTATATGGAAGCTCCTACCATGACCCATTTGAAGGCGGCGAAAAGAATTCTTAGATACATCAAAGGTACACTTGATTATGGATTACTATATTCTTGTTCTAACAATTCCAAGCTTACGGGTTATTGTGATAGTGATTGGGTCGGAGATATGGATGATAGAAAAAGTACTACCGGATATGTTTTCTTCATGGGAGATACCGCATTTGCTTGGAGTTCAAAGAAGCAGCTCATTGTGACTCTTTCAACTTGTGAAGCCGAGTATGTGGCGGCTACATCATGTGTTTGTCAAGCCATTTGGCTTAGAAATTTGTTGAAGGAGCTTTATTTGCCTCAAGATGAATCGACGGAGATCTTCATTGACAACAAATCGGCACTAGCATTGGCAAAGAATCCGGTGTTTCATGATCGTAGTAAACATATTGACACAAGGTTCCATTTCATTAGAGAATATGTGACCAAGAAAGAGGTGGAGCTCAAGTTTGTGAAGTCTCAAGATCAAATTGCCGATATTTTCACTAAGCCCTTCAAAGAGGATGTCTTTTGCAAATTGAGAAGTTTGCTTGGAGTTGAGAAGAAAAATCATGTTTAAGGGGGGGTGTTGAAAGAAAATAATAAACATGACTTTTCATGTTCTAGGAGTTATTTTTATGCATTTAGTTTTTTGTATTAGTGGGTCATCAATATGGTATTAGTGGGGGACAAAGTAATTGTGGTATTTTAATTCTCCAAGTAATGGAGGAGTGGGGTCTTTATTATTGCATTATGTAGTGGAGTTATTTTGTATGTCATGTGTTATATATGAGTGTCTATATATATCCTATGTAATACATCCATTTGAATATAAGTGAATAGAAAGAGTTCTTCCTATCTTCAATAGTATCTTCCATTATTTTTTGTGAGTGTGTGAGAGTCCTCTAGATTCCAACAGTGTGATGCTACAAACGATGTGAATGGTGAAGGTGAACCAAACAAGTGATTTGTACATTTATATATATAGTCACAAGGTACCCTACTTTTTCTTATAGGAACATGCATTATTGGTTGAGTTAACTTCAAGTAATGGATTATTCAGCCAGAAAGTAATGGATCATTCATGTGTGATCAGCTTTCTCTTCAAGCTTTCCATTTTCTATGGATTAAAATATCAGACTTTAAGATTGAGGAGTGATACATAAGTAAAGAATAAAAAAAGAAAAGAAAAGAAAAACAACACTTGCCAAACATAGTATCTCAAATTTATTGAAGAACTTTGTAATTGAGTATTGTTGAAGGATGTTTATTACTTTCATGGCTGAATGAAGGTATAGACGAAAAGATACAAAAAGGGATGCAAGATGTTAGATCACATTATCCGTTTGAATGATCAACATCGGTCTACATTACTAATTTTGATCTTATTAAAAAATATTAGGATAGGATACATCCTTACCATTCAAAGATAAATGGAGAATTCTTTGTCATGGACCCATAATATATGCAAATATCTCTCTAAAATAAACTATTATGCAGGTGGGATGGTAAGATATTAGGGGAAGGAGGTTGAAGTTTGAGAAAATAAAGGGTTATTTGCACTGATGGTCCCTAAGGTTGACGTGGTCCTTCACGTCTACACATTAAGCAGATGTGGTCTCTATCCTTAACTGCCATCCAAATAGATGATGAAAAAATGCACGTGCACAACACGTGATGGACACGAAGTATATTGCGAATGTTTTTTGCAGGGTATAGTGTTATAAAGTACAAATGATTGGAATGGCCAAGGTGAACCCTCTAAGTCATATGCAGCCTTATATAGTGATAGGTACCCATCCTTAATGGAAAAAGAAAAAGAAAAAATAAAAGTGAGTTACACTAAACTTGTTTTGGTCAAAAAAAAAAAGTGATCTACACTAAGTTATTGTTGGTCTAAAGAAGAAAAAGTGAAAAACATGATCCACACTAAACTATTACTTGTCAAAAAAGAGAAAAAACGATTTACAATGAGTCAAAAAATAGAGAAAGAGGGAGAGAGAGAGAGATTTACACTAACCCAATGGAATACATTAACTTAATTCTTATGGGATTTCGTACTGTGTTGAATATAACCTAGTTTAGCCTAGGTCAATTGTATATAAACCTCTTTATTGTTGATTGCGAATAGGTACATTTATAATCTATAAAACAAAACATGACAGACTTCAATAAATTTATCCGATGGTCTCAAATAGACTCATCCAACGGCCACCAACATTTCTCTCAAAACCATTTACATTGCACTGTCCCTTCAGGCACGAGTTGCCTTAATTAATGATAACTTAGGACCACGATCGTGTCTCAATGGGAGTTAAACTATAATACGTAAATTGACTAATATGTAAACTATAATACGTAAATTGACTAATACAATTGAAATTACAAATAGAATTAAACTATAGAACTTCCTAAGCTGGAGACCTAAGAACAGGAAACATATCTTTGATATTCTAGAACTAGAAGTGTCTATCTTGCTCATGTCGTTCAGATTAAGTGTTATTTAGATTTGGTTCATGAAGGGGTTAGACCCCAACGTTACACGTGTCCTTGCATTAAATGTGCTCACGTGAGGTTGAAAAGACTAAGCACGTGCTTAAGAATCAAGAATCCGCGGTTGTGCCTCATCCGAGCCGAGCTAATCAAAGGCTCGGTATACAAGGCGATAACTCTGTTGTCGAAATCATCAAGCCTATCGAAGTGTTTCATCAGTACAATGGAATATTTCGGCTTGAATCCAGGCGAGTTCGTGGGTGAGATCGGCACGGCAAAAGAAGAGGTCGGTTGTGCCAAACCGAGCTCGTTAACGGATCGGCAAACAGTGGAGATGCTCGGCATTAGGAAAGCCCGACCTCCTCAAAGGCGGTGGGTACAGAAAGATTTGCCTAAAACTTTGGCAATCAGATAAACGAGATCTGCGAGAATAAAGATATTCAGAGAAATTATTGGAGAAGAATCAGAAACCTCCCAAACTCAAACACTGAAAGAAAGGAAGGTGTGCCACCTTGCCTCTGAATTAACGGAAACCCTAAGGGGAATGCAAGCTATAAAAGAAACACGAGACCAAGGTGAAAAGGTACGCTGAACTCTCCTTGTCTTCATGCAACGCATATCATTCAACTACTGACTTAAGCATCGGAGTGCCTTCGATCGAAGCACTTCGATCTTGGGCAGTTTGCTCGTTTTGCAGGAAGAGAGGCTGGGAGATCAAGTTCAGAGATTATCAAAAATCACAGTTCCTAACTTCATATTGTCAGAGGTAAACCTTATTTTTTGCCTCTACATTTTGGCGCCGTCTGTGGGAAAGATCTTAATCTTTCGAACAAAAAGCTACAATGTCAAGACTCAGAAGCGCAATTGGATCACCAAGAGGCAGTCATCCCCTAGGCGATTCCAATCCTGCGTACTTTCCGACTGACAGCAACGGGAGGTTGCATGCAGTCAGAAACCCATCTGGGACCCCCGAAAGAGACGAAGCTTCTTCTGCAAGTTTCAAACCTTCGAAAAGCCGGAACCCGGGTGTTGAAGACCAAGGTGCTGAGGAGGAGAACCGCTCATTAGCAAAGCTGATCCAATCACTCCAAGACCGTTTGGATGCTCATGACAATCTCTTCAAAAAGTCGTATGCCAAGGAAAATGATCTGATCAAGGAGAACGAGGAGTTGAAAGCCAGACTAAACGAGATGACCAAAAAGGAGAAGCGCTCAAGAGAAGGCCGGCGTGAGAGCCCTGAGAGGAAGCCTAGCCGTATCGCGATAGCTGATGATGAAAGATATCAATCGAAGAAGCCGAGGGTCCACGAAGTGGACGCGTGGAAACAGTATATTAACGATGAGCTAAACATCCGTTTGAGGAGGCCAGAGCAAAGGTCGGCTAGGGATCTAGCCAGGAGAACAACAGGGGAATATGGAGACGGATGGGAGTCATCTCCATTCACCACATGGATTGAAAAGGGGCGAATTCCGGGAAAATTCACCGTCCCGAATTTCAGACTGTACGATGGAAAGACAGATCCGTCCTCCCACATTAGACACTTCAGACAGCTGATGACTGTCCATAGAAGAAACGAACCGCTGTTGTGCACTATCTTCCCTAGCAGCCTTGGAGAGTCGGCCATGAAGTGGTTTGACAGCCTGCCGAGGGGAACAATTGATGGCTGGGCTCAGTTGGCCGAGCAATTTACGGCCCGGTTCATCACCAGTAGCAAGCAGCCAAAAGATGTTGGAGCCTTGCTCACGTTAAAAAAGAGCAACACCGAGACACTGCGTGAATACGCTCATCGATACTGGGAGACAATGAACGAGGTCGAGGGATGCAATCCTGAAATTGCAGTTGCATCATTCAAAATGGGATTACCAAAGGAGAACCCTCTCTATCAGTCGCTTACCAGGAGGCCGGCAACAGACTTGGAAGAACTCATGGCGAGAATTGAGAAATACACCAAGGTCGATGACGACCTGACCAGGGAAGTGGTGAAGGAGCAACCGAATAGGAGGCAGTTCGGTAGAGAAAGGCAATCCGAACCGAGCAGAGAAGGAGGAAGGAAGATCGAAAATGATGGCTTTCCCCAAAGGTCATCCTTCCTAGGGGTGAACACAGTGTTCAAGGAGCCTATTTACAAAATATTGGGTCAGATCAAAGAGAAGCCTTTTTTCAAATGGCCGAGCAAGCTGATGGGAGACCCTTCTAAAAGGAACCCTAATTTTAGGTGTTCATATCATAAGGACGTGGGCCATAAGACAGAAAACTGCTGACACTTGAAACAGCATTTGGAAGAGTTGGTGCAGGCTGGGCACCTCGCAGAGTTCATTGAGAGTGGGCGAAAGGCAGACGAAGGAAGGACAGAGCAAGCTGGGGACCGCAACACCCCGACAGGAGTAATTGATGTGATCCACGCCGCAACTAACCCCCAGATGTCCACCAACAACTCTGCTCGGGCCTACATTCAAAAGGCTGCAAAGGAAAGAGAAGTTTACGAGCTGAGAATGACACCGGAGGTCACCAACAAAAGAATCAGATTAGAAGAATCAGCCGAGGCGATATGTTTCTCCGAGCAGGACTTGGTCGGCGTTCACCAACCTCATAACGATGCCCAAGTCGTCACCCTTCGGATCGCAAACTTTGATGTCAAAAGAGTTCTGATCGATCCAGGGAGTTCTTCAGAGATAATGTACTGAGACTTGTTCCAGAAACTCGGCCTCAAGAACCAAGATCTCAAGCCGTCAAACACACCACTCATCGGCTTTAGCGGTAAAACAGTACTTCCTAAGGGGAAAATCACGCTTCCTGTAAAAACAGGACCAGTTTGTATAATGACCGAGTTCCTAGTAGTAGACACAGTCTCGGCGTACAATGCGATAATGGGACGATCATGGCTGCATGAGATGAGGGCCGTGCCGTCAACGTACCACCAGATGCTAAGATTCCCGTCGGCTGATGGAATAGTGAACGTTCGTGGAGACCAGGTCAGTTCCAGGACCTGTCTTTTGACCTCGGTAAAGGCAAAGGATCCGTGCCGAGAACTTAGCTCGGTGGAAGAAGATGAAAAATAGCAATTAACTACCGACAGCCCGGTCAAACTCAATGACGTAGCTGTCAAAGAATGTCTTGAAGTACCTTTGGGAACAGAGAAGGAAGTTACAGAGCGAACCATCGAAGACCTGACTAAAGTACCTTTAGACAGGGGTGGAGACCCGGACAAGTATTTTATGGTGGGGGCAGCACTCAGTCCCGAGCAGAAGATAGAGTTGGTAGGACTGTTGCAGACATATGCCGATGTATTTGCATGGGATACTAATGATATGCTCGGCGTACCTCCCGAGCTAGCTTGTCATCATTTGAATATAAATCCAAGTTTCAAGCCGATCAGTCAGAAACTGAGGAGATCGTCGCCTCAGCACCAGGAGGCAGTAAAAGAAGAGGTGACACGATTGCTGGAATCCAGAACAATAAGAGAAGTTAAATATCCGACCTGGTTGTCAAACACAGTGGTGGTGAAGAAAAGTAATGGTAAGTGGAGGGTGTGCGTCGATTTTTCAGATCTTAATAAAGCTTGCCCAAAGGATAGCTTTCCACTGCCGAAGATAGATCAGATGGTGGATGCAACAGCGGGGCACGAGCAGATGAGTTTCCTGGACGCTTTCAGGGGATATCATCAGATCCCTCTCGCCGAGGAGGATCAGGAGAAAACTGCTTTCATAACCCCAGAAGGAACATATTGCTATAGAGTGATGCCATTCGGACTAAAAAACGTAGGAGCGACGTATCAGAGGTTAGTAACCCGAATGTTTTCAAATATGCTTGGCCGTACTGTTGAGGTTTATATTGATGATATGGTAATTAAAAGTAAAAAGGCCAGTACCCATTGTGCCGACCTCAGGGAGACCTTCGAGGTGCTTCGGAAGTATAACATGAAGTTGAACGCATCCAAGTGCGCGTTCGGTGTCGGCTCCGGTAAATTCTTAGGATTTCTTGTTACACACCGCGGTATAGAAGTAAATCCCGAGCAGGTAAAGGCAATTACTGAATTACAGTCGCCTCGTACCGTTAAAGAAGTACAGAGACTCACTGGAATGGCTGCAGCACTTGAGAGATTCATTTCCCGAGCGTCTGACAAATGCAGACCCTTTTTTCAGTCCATTAAAGGAAAGAAAGGAGCACTCTGGACCCACGAATGTGAAGATGCTTTTGCAAAGCTGAAGGACTATTTGGCGTCTCCGCCGATCTTGTCAACTCCCTCACCCGAGGAAAAGCTCTTTCTTTATTTGGCTGTATCAGAACAGGCCATCAGCGGTGCTTTAATGAGGAAGGAAGAGGGAAAATTCAAACCTATTTACTATGTGAGTAAGGTGCTCTTAGACGCAGAATCAAGATACACCTCACTGGAGAAACTGGCATTGGCTCTGGTTAGCTCGGCAAGGAAGCTCAGACACTACTTCCAAGCCCATCAAATAACAGTCCTCACCGACCAACCACTTAGGTCCCTCTTCCAGAAAGCCGACTTGTCGGGGCGTATTGCCAAATGGGCAGTTGAGCTCGGGGAGTTTGACATCCGATTTGAGCCAAGGAAAGCCATCAAGGGACAGATAGTTGCAGACTTTATTGCTGAATTTCAACCAGAGAGATCCCAGGAAGGGGCCGATGATAATCAACTAGCAGAACTTGACGGGGGCTGGACTCTATCAGTTGATGGTTCCTCAAACCAGAAAGGTGCAGGAATTGGCATCATCCTTGTAAGTCCAGACGGGTGCACACTGGAGAAAGCAATAAGGTTAGGATTTGGGACTTCCAATAACGAGGCAGAGTACGAAGCCTTGATAGCAGGTGTGAGGCTGGCGATTGAGGTCGGTGCGGAAAGGCTCCAAGTATTTTCTGATTCACAGCTAGTAGTGAATCAGATAATAGGGGAATATATAGCTAAAGATGAAAGGATGATAGCATATCAAGCCGTTGCGGAGAAAGAATTGAGCAAGATACCAGAGTACTCAATCCAGCAAGTGGGTAGAGCTAGGAACTCTCACGCGGACGCTTTAGCTTCGTTGGCTTCGGCAGTGGAGCAGGAAATTGAGAGATCAATCACTATTGAATTTCTCGCAGAGCCAAGCATTCATTTGACCAGCACGGACGAAATTTTCTGCAACATTGTTGAACCGAGCTGGATGGATCAGATAGTTGGTTTTTTAAAGACTGGTGAATTGCCCGAGGACGAAAAGGAGGCTCGCAAACTACGATTAAAAGCAACAAGATTTTGGTTGTCTCCAAAAGACGAGCTATATAGACGCTCATTTGGGGGTCCGTACTTGAAATGCGTACACCCCAGCCTAGTTCCGGACTTTCTGTCTGAAATACATGAAGGAAGTTGCGGAGCACATACTGGTGGCAGGTCTTTAGCTCACCGAGCCATCTCACAAGGTTACTGGTGGCCTTACATGCAGAAGGACGCTCAACAATTCGTTCGGCGATGTGATAAGTGTCAAAGATTCTCCCCGATCCCTAGGAAGCCATCAAATGAGCTCCATCCTTTGTCAAGCCCGTGGCCGTTCGCCCAATGGGGATTGGATATTGTTGGTCCTTTTCCTCGGGCCCCGAGCAATAAGAAGTACCTATTGGTGGCTACGGACTATTTCACGAAGTGGATCGAAGCCGAGCCTCTGGCTAACATCAGGGACATTGATACAAGAAAATTCGTCTGGAAGAACATTATTACCAGGTTCGGCATTCCATACACACTTAAATCGGATAACGGCACTCAGTTCGATAGTGGGCCTTTCAAAGCATTCTGTCAGCAGTATGGTATTCGTAACTACTACTCCACCCCGGCCTATCCTCAAAGTAATGGGCAAGCTGAAATCTCCAATAAAACGATTTTGGATGGAATCAAGAAGAAGCTGGAGAGTGCCAAAGGAAGGTGGGTAGAGGAGCTGCCAAGTGTTCTGTGGTCATACCGAACCACACCTCGGCGTTCAACTGGAGAGACCCCCTTTCGCCTTGGCTTATGGTATGGAGGCTGTTATTCCACTAGAAATTGGCTTACCCACTTTAAGAACCGAGCTAGTAGAAAGTGGTAGTAACGATGCTGTCGTCAGAAGAGATTTGGATCTAGCTGAGGAGAAGAGAGACCAGGCCCTAATAAAAATGGCCTCGTATCGAAGTCAGATGTCCCGAGCCTATAACAAGAATGTGAGCCCTTGCTCTTTTTCGGTGGGGGATCTAGTGCTCAGACGTGTGCTGGGATCGGTAAAGAACCCAGCAGACGGAAAGCTTGGAGCAAACTGGGAAGGACCGTACAGAGTCACCAGAGTTGGAGGCAGCGGATACTACGAGCTTGAAACGCCTGACCAAAAGGTCGTACCATGCCCATGGAACACGGCAAACCTCAGAAAATTCTATTTCTAATGTACCAGCACCCAATGTGCCATTCGGAGTATCGAATAAAAAATTTTTAGGATTTCTTTCGGATCGCGTGTTTATTATACATTCTACTGCTAAGGAAAGAAGGTAAATATCCTGAAAAGTCCAGGCGTAGCCACCCGATCTGACCCAGTCCCCCGGCTACGCATGACAATGTAAAGCTGATTAGGGATGGGTAAGAATCCAATAAGATTGGTGGGTCGGTACGAAGTAGAGACACTTAGGTCCCAAAGCGGACTAGGTATAACTACTGAGAAACCGAGCTCTTGTAAGAAAGTGCTGAGCAGGCCATAACTTCAAGAGACTCGTTTAAGAAACAGTTCCTACGGGGAATCAAGCTCTTGTAAGAAAGTGCCGAGCGGGCCATAACTTCAAGAGGCGTATATGAAAACGGTTCCTACAAGGAACCGAACTCTAGTAAGAAAGTGCCGAGCAGGCCATAACTTCAAGAGAATCAATCAAGTAAACAGTTCCTAACTGGAACCGAGCTTTAAGAAGAAAGCGCCGAACATGCCATAACTCCAAAAGACTTGTCCAGTTAAATTGTTCCTGATTAAAACCAATTTACAGAAAGAGCCGAATATGCAACTTTCAAGAGATTCGGAACACTGCCGAACTAACATAACCAAACAAGGCCACAACTTTTGAACAACCAAAGTATTTCTAAGTATTAACTTCCCTGTTGAGGAACCGAATTCTCTGAAGAAAGACCGAACATGCCGAAGTTTGAGAATATTCGAAGTCTTTTAAGTGATTGTTCTCACCATTGAGCTACCGAACTCTAAGGAATGACCGAGCAGGACGACACGTCAAAAATATATGAACAAAGTACATAATAGTTTCCTTGTGCATTCATCAAAGAAAATCACAAAACAGAACAAGCAGTAATCTATTCATTACCAAAAGGATGTGTACAAAAGGATCTGTAGAAAGCAAAAGATCCAAGGCAATTACATCAAAATTGTTTTTTAAAGAAAAAATTCTAAGTATTGGTTCAGCTTGCAGGAGGTTGAGAGGAGCTCGGAGCGGAATGTCTGGTGAAAAGCTCTGAAGAAGTGTTAACCTCGGCAGCGACCAAAGCAGCTCGCCATCCCTTGCCGAAGAAAGCATCTCTGATCTGAGGAATTTGAGATCGAAGATCATTCTCCGCCTTCTCCACGCCTTCATTATAAGCAGCGTCGATCTTCTCTTCTTCATCCTCCTTGTACTGTTCAAATTCTTCTAGCAGAGCAGAGTATTCAATCTGGCTCTTCGAAAGTTCAACAGTTAATTCGTGCTTGGAGTGCTTCAGTTTGCCGAGCTCTGCCTCAAGTTTCTGATCCTTGTCAATCAGGCTTTGATTTTGAGCCTGAAGCACTTTAACCTCTTCACAGAGTTTGGCGTACTCTTCGTACGTACTCTCCTTTTTGCTAAGGCTGAGGCTCGGGCATGCATGGCATCTTTCATAAGTTTATCCTTCCTGGCAATCCGAGCTCCAACCTCGTGCACTTTTTGCAAGCGCTGAGAATCATAACAGGAAAGGAGTTAGAAAATATTTTCGAAGAATAAAGAACACGAAAATACGCTAAGGACTTACTAGAACCATATGCTGAATGGCTTGACGAGAAACCTCCTCGTCAGTTAAAGACTCGTTTATGGCAAGGTCACGAGGAAGGATTACTCCCCTGGCAAGCCCAACCGCGACATTGAAATTTTCGATTGCAGAATCTTTGGCAGTAATTTCCTTCTTTTTTGATTTAAGAACTGGTCGGAAGGGGGGAGTTGCTGGATGACTCGGTTCGGCTTCGGAAGTTCTTCGCCTCTTAGGAGCTGGGCCCTCACCGACCTCAAGGACAAAGACGTCATTGGAAATTTCATTGGTTTCTGGTGCAGGAGGGGCAGTCTCAAAGGGAATTGAAGTTTCCGCAGTCTGAACCAGGGTTTCTTGGATGATGTTTGGAAGTTCTTCATGAGTGGGAACCGACAGCTCGGCAATTGGCTCAGGAGCTAATTCTTCCTCAACAACTGGGGGCACGGAGTGTGTCACCTCGGGCTCGGGAGGAATGACCGGTTCGCCTGCATCCAAGAAGTCCATAAAGCTCCTCGCCACTCTGCGGCCAGTGCCTGCTGCAGAAGCCCTCTTTTTTCCTCTCGGAGTCTTCTCCCGAGCAGACTGTAATGCCTCTCGATCCGCGGCAAGTGCTGCATTGGGTCGGTTCGGCACGGCAATAAATGATGAATAGGTCGGGACATAACCAAGCAGCGTATGAGCGGCCCGGCAAAACAGAGTCTCATTAAAATCCCAGACCTTCTGAAGTTGATCTAACTTAACAGAGGATTCAGGAACTCTACCCTTCACAATCTCTCCTACACAAAAACAACATCAAGACAAGAATTTAAAAGAATTTGAGAAGGAAGTAACTCAAGAAAAACATGACATCAAATACCTGGCATGCCCTCTTCGTAGGGACAACGATAAGATGGAGTGGCTCCGGCAGCGTACTCCCAATTCCCAGATACAAATACGATATCGTTTTCATGGCCCTTGTTGGAATCTAGAAGATGGGTGACTAGATACCGATCCTTCTTCCTCACAGAAAGGTAGAAACTATCCCCTGCTGCCTTTAGAATGTAGCAATAGAGGATCTCCCAGAGTCCGAGGCTTAGACCTAAGACCTTGTTCAAAGAGGCAACCCCCATGACGATCCTGAAGAAGTTCAGGCAGCACTGGAGGGGGCACAGCTTGGCGGCTGACAACACCCAAATCAGAAGGTGGTCAAGAGGGAATCGCACCCCCCCTTCAGTGATAGCACGAGTGGGAATGGGGATTGATTCCCTCGTGCCTATCAAAGGCTCATCCTTCCCAGCGACCCTGATCTCCACATCGTCAGGGATGTCGTATTTAGTTCTGAAGGCTGGGATGTCTGAAGGTTGAAGAGGTGCCATTGGAGAAGACGAGATGCGCAGAGATGAAAACACAGAGTGAGGGGGGTTAGAAGCAAGGAAGACAGAGTATATGAAAAGAAAGAAAAAGGCGGTTTATATAGGAGAAGAATTTCAAAAGACAGATTGAATACACTGAATGTGCCGCCAAAACTGAGATACAAAGCCCAAGGCAATAATTATTAAGAAGGAAAACGGCTGACAGGCGAAAAAACGCCTGTCAGACGTTTTCTGGGGGCAAATGAAGGGGTTGGACCCCAACGTTACACGTGTCCTTGCGTTAAATGTGCTCACGTGAGGTTGAAAAGACTAAGCACGTGCTTAAGAATCAAGAATCCGCGGTTGTGCCTCATCCGAGCCGAGCTAATCAAAGGCTCGGTATACAAGGCGATAGCTCTATTGTCGAAATCATCAAGCCTATCGAAGTGTTTCATCAGTACAATGGAATATTTCGGCTTGAATCTAGCCGAGTTCGTGGGTGAGATCGGCACGGCAAGAGAAGAGGTCGGTTGTGCCAAACCGAGCTCGTTAACGGATCGGCAAACAGTGGAGATGCTCGGCATTAGGAAAGCCCGACCTCCTCAAAGGCGGTGGGTACAGAAAGATTTGCCTAAAACTTAGGCAATCAGATAAACGAGATTTGCGAGAATAAAGATATTCAGAGAAATTGTTGGAGAAGAATCAGAAACCTCCCAAACTCAAACATTGAAAGAAAGGAAGGTGTGCCACCTTGCCTCTGAATTAACGGAAACCCTAAGGGGAATGAAAGCTATAAAAGAAACACGAGACCAAGGTGAAAAGGTACGCTGAACTCTCCTTTTCTTCGTGCAATGCATATCATTCAACTACTGACTTAAGCATCGGAGTGCCTTCGATCGAAGCACTTCGATCTTGGGCAGTTTGCTCGTTTTGCAGGAAGAGAGGCTGGGAGATCAAGTTCAAAGATTATCAAAAAATCACAGTTCCTAACTTCATATTGTCAGAGGTAAACCTTATTTTTTGCCTCTACAGTTCATATTGCTGAATCATGCTGTTTTTATAAGATCTGAAAAAATTATGAGGTCTTGGATTGGTTCAAACATTTGGGCCTGCCTGGGATGGAGATTCTCTCTGGAACTGTTATTGGGGTTGGCCGGCACCTCTTCTGCATGTGTGATTGGTCAAGGATGCAGTGTTCCTGTCTGGACTACAATTTTCTTCATCAAGTCATTCATGATGATTGATTGTTTTTCAGGAATTAACAATTAAAACATAATAAATAGTTTTGTGGGGCGGCTTTCTCAATGGAGAGTGTTGGCTGTGGAGCACGAGAACCACACAACACAAGAACTGAACAAAAACAAAGACAAAGAACTGAAATGGGACTCCGACAGATCTAAACAAAAACAAAGAACTGAAATGGGTTTTCAAAATGCAAAAACCTAAAAAGATTTAAATTCACATAAAACCTAAAATCACAAAATAGCAACTAATCAAATCAGTTTCACACAGATCTAAATACAAATAACAAACAACACACAAAATAAGAGAGAGAGAAAATTTACTTGCTCGTAGATTTGAAATGGGTCGCAGATTTACTTTTTTTTTTTTTTTTTTAAGGAACCTCGACGGTGCGAGGGAATATTATTGAATAAAATTAAATTACACCTAGTCAGGGGGGGACATATGTATCTTACCCCTCGATGCAATCTAATTACATGGATTTAAAATTAAAATACAACCAAAGAGCAAAATGCATGCATAGTTACAAAATAATGAAATGAAGCATGCTGCCCCTAAAATAAAAATGACAGCCTGGCCCAAATATTTGAAATGGCTCGAAGATTTACCTGCTCGCAGCTCGCTGAGTTTGATGTCGAGCAAGAGAGAGAGAGAGAGGAGCAGAAGAGTGGAGGGCCTGTATGGGCTGATCCAATAACCCAATAGCTTACTGGGAAGCCGGATTGGGATTTAAATTCCCTTTTTGGTCTTATTTGTACATAAAGTGTGCTTACCCTCAAAGTCAAGCTCATAACTTTATAGTTGCTAATTCAATAGCATTACCACTGTACCAAACTAGGAAGGAAGTAGAGATATGATCCATTTGGGAGTGACAAAGGGTTGTGGCAGAGTTATCTATCATGTTATTGTTCTTCTTTGTTCATATTTTGTTAAATGTTGAATTAATTTATTTTTATATAAATTATGTTAATATGTTTCTCACAGATGAACTTTAAAAAAAAATCTGTAAAATTTATTAATCCTTATTATTGGAGGTGGGGGAGAATTTTTTATACCAATTGATTAATCTTTTTCGTTTATATTTTTGCCCCCACTAGAACATAATTCTGGCTCCGCCCCTGGACCCACTCATCCAAAAGATGATATGCAGTTGAGTTGCAATTTTTTGGGTTTAATTTGAGTTTTGTAGTATTGCTCAAAAAAAAAAAAGGATATCGGTCATACAAAGATGCAGATATATCATTTTTACAAAATATAAATCAAACATATTTGTACATAAAGTGTGGTTACCCTCAAAGTCAAGCTCATAACTTTATAGTTGCTAATTCAATAGCATTACCACTGTACCAAACTAGGAAGGAAGTAGAGATATGATCCATTTGGGAGTGACAAAGGGTTGTGGCAGAGTTATATATTGATAAAAAGGATAACTATTTTTTTTTTTTCAATCGTCTGCAACTACAATTAGTGTTTGGGAAAAATAACGTAGTTTGATCAGGTCCACATCGCATTAATTTTAACAGTTGAATCTACCAACCTCAATTAATATTCATTTACTTTCAAGCGGCACAGGCTCAATGAGGTAGCATTCATTAGTTAATGCACATGTAGTAAGTTGGGTAATAGAAAAAGCCTTTTCCAAAGAAAAAAAAATGGTAGTTGTATTTAATTTGAAACCTAACTCCGTACACTTAATTTATTATAGTTTTGGGATAAAAAGGCAATCCTATTTAATGTTAAAGTTCACAATTTATCAAATAATTGTAGTGAATTAAGTCTCTATATTAGATTTAAAGAACATTACTCGTAGATAATAAGATCCACTATGTTTTTAATTTTTATTTATCTTAGTTCATTTCAAGCAGGTCACTTGGCTTTCTTTAACAATGAGTTTGGATGTTGCTATATCAACAGAGATATTGCATCAAAAATTATAAGTTAAATTATAATTTTTTTATGATATAACTCTGAGCCATTACCAATGTAAAATGTTGTAAATAATCATACAAGCAAAAAATTTTACGAGAGAAATTAGATCAGGATGAACTATCGTATTGAATAAGACCCATCAATACAATTACACCCCTCAATTGAGATCAATTCCAATGTATTAATTTTATATTATTTTATAGAAATAAAAATTTATTATTTATGACTTAAAAAATTAAGAAAAAAAATCAAAGATTACATAAGTCTCACAAGACAATTGGATAACTCTCTCTCTCTCTCTCTCTCTGGTTGAGATAAACTGATTCCATGCTTTGGAAAAAACAAAACTTTTATTTTACGCACATATGTTCACGAATTATTTTACGTTGAATTTTCTTTGCAAGAATACATAACTTAGAATAAGCATGAGCTATGATGCGGTACGTGATTCTAATAAATCTCATTATAAAATCACTTTACTATGCAAGGACGGAATCAGGAATATTATTTAAAATAGGCACTTTAATTACACACTCTAATTTTTATTCTTCAAATCAATCACACTATATAATATATTTATACTTATTATATCATATTTGATATATGAAGTCCATTTAACATAGAAAATGCCAAAAAAGAATATATATTGTATATGTATAAAAAATGACTAATTATCACTATTGTAAAAAAGTGGAGCTAATTATTATTTTTGTAATTAAAAAATATCAGTTATTCACTAACAATCAATTAAATTTACTCAGTAAATGATGTTCCAAACATTATTACTGAGATATTAGCATAGTAAAACTACTAAACTAAAATTTAAGAGCTAAACAAAGTAAAATAATTGAAAATCGATTGACATATAATAAAGACTATAAAAAAGTGGAGCTAATTATTATTTTTGTAATTAAAAAATATCAGTTATTCACTAACAATCAATTAAATTTACTCAGTAAATGATGTTCCAAACATTATTACTGAGATATTAGCATAGTAAAACTACTAAACTAAAATTTAAGAGCTAAACAAAGTAAAATAATTGAAAATCGATTGACATATAATAAAGACTATAATCAATACTTGAATAGAAATAGAGACGGTTTTTCGTAGAAAAAATTGAAGTCAAATAAAGGTCACTTGCAAGAACTTTCATTTGCAAAAATTCATAAATACTAAAATTAAGGTCATTAGAAAAAAGTCATAATACAATAAAGAAGACTAAACAATTGAAGTAAGAAAATTATATGGTGGGCACAAGTAAAAACTATATGCAAGGGCGGAGGGACATAGGGACTTTGGGGGGGGGGACATGCCCACCCTGAATTTTTTTTAAAAATTTTTACCTTTGTATATTTATGGTTTTTTATGGGGCAGTTGGAATTAGACCCACCCTCATGACCAAAAATCGAAAATATTGAACCCACTATAATAAGTTTGAACCAACTAAATCTTATGTAAAAAATAATCGGGCACATTTTTTACTCAAAGAAATGTGAAAATATGTTAAAAAGTTGCGACTAGTGATTGGGTCTATTTTCTTTTTGATAACTCTCAATTTTATAGTATTCATTGTTTGAAATTGTAATAATTTTTTAAAATTGATTCAAACTTAGCCCGAAATTGATTACTATTAACTTAATTACTTATATAGAGAAAGACATTTTCGATAACATTATTAATAACGTTATTAATTGTCAGGGTCCATTGTACATGGTTGTAATTAGCCTCATTTTTTGTAAAATGTTGTAATTACCCTCTTTTTATTGAGTATTGTTTGCATAGACTACGTATATTGGTGTTTGACCCTTTCGTATTTAATGAATCTTTAAATATGCAACACGATGTAAAAAAAAAAAAAAAAGAAAGAAACATGTACGACAATACTCTTATTGATTGAAGAAAAAAAATTAAATTTTGCTGGTTAAGTGTGCCCAACCAATAAAACATTTCTGGCTCCGCCCCTACTTGTAACGACCAAGGTCAGGATAGTAGGGCCTCGATAATCGTGCTCAATTGAGCATGGCCTCAGAGTGCATTTGAAAGGGATGAACGTGGTGTATAGGTTTAATAACTAAGGTGTCATTTGGTAATGATAAGTTTTTGTTTTTTTTGTTTTTTTTTTTTTCATTTTATGGCAAAAAATTAAATAAAAATAAAAAGGCGTTTGATGAATGTTTTTTTTTTTTTTTTTACTGCTCTATTTTAAAAACAAGGACAAAATATAGAAACATCAAAAAGAATATTTTTGAAAACATCCCAAAAAAAAAACAAATCAAGCACGCACCTGTGGGAGAATTTAATGAGATTTGAACTTTGATCCTCTCTAGCAACAAAAAAATAACTTTTATTATTTGAGTAATAAAAATAACTTATATTGTATTTTATTATATAGATATAGCTTGTGATTATTTTTGTATCTTATTGAATAAAAAAACACAATTTAAGGTCACGATTTAAACTAGTAAAATTCATTTTAAAATGAAATTATTGCAGATTGGTCATAACCTTTTTATGATCAGAATTGTATAATTTTTGTTTCAGAATCTGGCCATGTAGAGTTATATTGACCTTTTTGAATCATAACTCTTGATCCAAAATAGTTTAACTAAACAACATTTACCTGTAAATTTCAACATGGTATCAACTATTCTAGTGATAACATAAGTCGTAGTCCGGCCCCAGAACTTTTAATTGTATTGTGCCTTTCTCCATCTTAGAAAAATATGGCTGGAAGAATTTTAGAAATAAGTTATTCTTAACCTCAACAAACTTCAAGTTGTCTGCATTGAGTGTATGGTTACTGGCGCGAATGAAAACCATTCTCGTTGCTACCTGGTCCTTTGTAATAATAATGAAGTGATGTTGCATTTTGGTATGTATGTTTCAAGATACTCATAGTTTAGAAACAACATGCAATGAATTGATGATGAGACCTTCTTAGCTGGTGACTGAAGGGCATGTAAGTTGTAATGACCGAGATCAGGAGAGTAGGGCCTCGAGAATCGTGCTCAATTGAGCATGGCCTCGGAGTGCATTTGAAAGGGATGAACGTGGTGTATAGGTTTAATAACTAAGGTGCCATTTGGTTATGAGAAGTTTTTATTTTTTTATTTTATTTTATTTTTTTGTTTTCATTTTATGGAATAAAAAAATAAAAATAAAAAGGCGTTTGATGAATGTTTTTTTTTTTACAGCTCCATTTTAAAAATAAGGACAAAATATAGAAACATAAAAAAGAATGTTTTTCAAAACATCCAAAAAAAACAAAACAAACATGCACTTGTGGGGGAATTTAATGAGATCTCAACTTTGATCCTCTTTAGCAACAAAAAAATAACTTTTATTATTTGAGTAATAAAAATAACTTATGTTGTATTTTATTATATAGATATAATTCGTGATTATTTTTGTATCTTATTTAGGTATTTTTCCGACCTTTTTAGGCATTTGCATATCTAATTATATTATATAATTTTTAATTTTTATTTTATTAAATAGAATGATTAGTTCTTTTATAAAATTACTAGTTATTGTCTGTGCCTGAAGGCACAAAGTAATAAAAAAATGATCAACAATAAACATATTTGTATTCATATCCAAAATCAAATCACAAACATAGAGGAGAAATAAAAGAATTTAAGTATCGGTTGTAGTGGGGGGTGAAAGGTGGTGGGCGGCCGTGGTGGTGGTAGGAAACGATGATGGTTATGGTGGATGGCAATGACCGTGGTGGTGGTGGGCGACAGTGATGGTTGTTGTCAATCATTGTGGTGGGGCGATGACGGTGGTGGTGGCGACGGTGAGTGACGACGGATGCTTTTGGGCGACAGTATGATAGGTGGTGGAGAATGGCAATGGTGGTAAGTGTGGTGCGGGTGGGTGACAGTGGATGACAGCAGTGGTGGGCGATGAAGGGGGTGGTGGTAGGTGTGGTGGGGGTGGGTGATAGTAGTTGTTGACGACGGGTGGTGGTGGACAACAATATGATGGTGGTGGGTGGCGACGATAGTCGTGAGATGATGGTGGTAGTGGTAATAAATATAAGAATGAGATAATGATGGCGGCGGCGGCGGTGGGGTAGTGTGGGGATAGTGGCGACAATGGTGGTAGTAGTGATAGTCGTGGGGCGGTAGAGGTGGTAAGGGTGATGATGAGACGACAACGGTGGTGGTGAGGGTGGTGGTAGTAGGGATGGTGATGGTGGTGGTGGTGAGGTGGCAGTAGCAGGGATGGTGGTGGTGGGGCGATGACGGTGGTGGTGGTTGTAGTAGGGTGGTGGCAGCGGTGGTGGCGGTGTTGACAGTGGTGGTGGTGGTGGGATGGCGACGGTGATGGCAGTTGTGGTGGTGGTGGAGCGGAGGTGATAGTGGTGGTGAGGCGGTGGTAGTGGTGGTGGTGGTGGTGGTGGTGGTGGGGCAGTGGGTGTGGGACGGTTCCAAATACTACTTTTTTTATTTAAAGTAGTTATAAAAAATTATAAGTCTTTGAAACACTTTTAAAAAGTCACCCGAAACATATTCTTAGGGGCTTATTTTTCCTATTAAATTTAAGGTGTTAATATTAGCCGTCGGATTAATTTTAAAGTAAAATTTAAAGAGATTTCAACCGCAAAAAATAAAAGTCATTTTGTTTATCTTTTGAAATTTGAATTATGTTGTACTTTATTATATAGATATAGATATCGGTATAGATATATATAAATAGATAAATAGGACGACATATGTTAATGAACTTATATTTTATTAGAGATAATCTTTGTTATTAGAGTTTTAATAGATTTTAGATATATTTTGTTTTTATTTTATATATATATATATATATATAGCCGTCCAAGCCAATCTCTTTCATGGTTTGAATGGGAATGAGGAGAGATAAAAAAGAATGTAGTAGAGTCTTGGAAGGATGTAGATATCTCTCAAATGGTTTGAATGGGGATGAGGAGAGATAAAAAGAATATAGTAGAGTCTTGTGAGAATATAGATTAATTAGGATCGTCGGATCAAAAACCTGAAAATGATCTGAGCCGCGAAAAGCTCAAGACAAACCAATCTAGCTACTTTATTATATAAACTAGTTATTACCCGTGCCTGAAGGCACTATATAACAAACAAAAAATTCTTACACAATTGTCCAAATTCAAAAAGAATGGGCCAAAAATATTCATACAAATTCTTTTTTTAAAATGACTCAAAATATATCGTCGATCATATCCTCCATATTAATAGAACTGTCGTAAAGATATATACAACTCTTCAAAACAACACCATATATACAAATGCCTCCGAAAAAAAACAAATATTAACATAATCCATTGAAATTTACAATCTTTAAGTAATAAATAAAATTTTTCTCATTTATAAGACTCAAGAATTTATCACATTTACCACCACTCAATCCAATAATAGAATATAATTATAAACTTAATCATCATATTTTCAATCCATCCTATCTCCATGTAATATATATCTCAAGCAAAAAAAAAAATTTTACTAACATAACACAATTAAATTCACAATCGTTAAGCGATAAATAAAATCAACCAAATCTTACTCATTTATAAAACTCATGAATTTATCACCACTATCACCATTCAACCCCAAATGGCACAACAAAATTATAAATTTAATTACCAAATTTTCAATCATTCACATATAAATATACACAGAAACATACTCTCACACTTTTTTTTTTTGGCTACCAACAAACCTTCCTAATTAATAACTGCTTTTATTAAAAATATAATAATTCAAGTTTTTATGATAAAATAATAATAAATTAATATCTAATTAAAAAATACGGACTTCTCCTGAGTTTTGACAATATTATGAAGACACTCCCTGATATTTTATAAATAACACGGAAATCCCTAAAATTTAAAATTTATTACACAGAGACCCATTTGTCTCCCTTCCTTCAATATTGCTAACGTAAAGTGATGATTTTATCCTAAAAAAATTATTATTTTTATAATTGCCTTTCTCCAACTTGAGTACCCAAAAAAATTAAAAATTTAATAAAATAAAATAAGATTTGATTTAGTACCCAACAAATTGATATAATTTAGTACCCCAAAAAAATTGATTGAATGAATTTTAATATTAATTTGATAACAATAAAAATTAATTTGATATTAATTTGACAAAGTTGAATATAAATTGGACAAAATTAAATGTCAATTTCTGATAAAAATATATATTAATTTACAATTTAAGGTTCATTTCGTGTTTAATATTATTTGTTGTTGATTAAACTAACATGAAATTGACCTTAAATTCTAAATTTTTTTGTTGTATATAAACTTAAAAATTTGTATTTTAACCCATATAATTTAAATACAGATTTTTTCATAGCATAGCGTATTCTCACTTACTATATAATTTAATTATTCTTTATTATTTTTACAATCAATTTCAATTTTGACTTCAACTTTGAATATCCGTAAAATTCAAGCAAAGTTAAGTTTAAACAAAAATATATATTTTATACTTGACAATCAAATTCAGCTAAATTCGAATTCTAATTATAATCACGTCAAACCGAAGTAAACTGATAAAAAATTTTAACACGAACACGAACCATTTAATAAACAGGTAACACAACACGACTCGTTTAACCCATTTACAAAAAAATAAAAAAAATATATTATTTTAATAAATTTTTACACTCCATTTATTTGCTTCCAACTGTACTTTCCTCAATTGAAGGAATTCCAGCCAACAGCTCATGTGAAAATCACACCACAAAGGTTGGTTAAAATGAGAAGTTCACTACCCTTTTTATAGGCAACTGAAGTCTCCCCTCTCCACTCCTTGTCGATGTGGGATTCAAAGAAAATGGCAAAAGGCAATTCAATACCTCAAGACTCAAAACTTCACTTTCCTACTATTGATATGCTTAATTTTTTTTTTTTTGAAATGTTTTCTTTATTTTTTTTTTCTTTACTCATTCATTATTTTATATATATATAATTTATTATTATATTAAATTTATTTAAACAGGTTGAAAGATCTCACCCGAATATGACCCGTTTATTAAACATATGTTAATAAACCTATACTTTGTTAGCGATAATCCTTGTTATTGTACTATTATTTTGTTAATTTTAAATTACGCGTTTGAACTGTTTATTATATAAATTGAATTATATATATAGATATAGATATCAATATAGATATATAAATATGACGGCATATGTTAATGAACTTATATATTTTTTAGAGATAATCCTTATTATTAGAGTTTTACTAGATTTTAGATATATTTTATTTTTATTTTATATATATATATGTGTGTGTGTGTGTGTGTGTGTGTGTGTGTGTGTATAACCGTCCAAGTCAATCTCTCACATGGTTTGAATGGAAATGAGGAGAGATAAAAAAGAATGTAGTAGAGTCCTGTAAGGATGTAGATATATCTCCAATGGTTTGAATGAGGATGAGGAGAGATAAAAGGAATGTAGTAGAGTCCTGTAGGAATGTAGATTAATTAGAATCCTTGGATCAAAAACTTAAAAATGATCTGAGCCGCGAAAAGCTAAAGACAAAGAAATCTAGCTATTTTATTATATAGATATGTTAATGAACTTATATTTTTTTTAGAGATAATCCTTATTATTAGAGTTTTAATAGATTTTAGATATATTTTATTTTTATTATATATATATATGTGTGTGTGTGTGTGTGTGTGTGTGTGTGTGTGTGTGTGTGTATAACCGTCCAAGTCAATCTCTCCTATGGTTTGAATGGAAATGAAGAGAGATAAAAAAGAATGTAGTAGAGTCCTGTAAGGATGTAGATATATCTCCAATGGTTTGAATGGGGATGAGGAGAGATAAACGGAATGTAGTAAAGTCCTGTAGGAATGTAGATTAATTAGAATCCTTGGATCAAAAACTTAAAAATGATCTGAGCCGCGAAAAGCTAAAGACAAAGAAATCTAGCTACTTTATTATATAGATTATATACCAAAAAAAGTAAAATATAACACATATTGGACGGTGAAATTCAACCTAATAACTACATGTGTATAATAATTTAACCGTGGAATTCAACTTAGTAACTACATGTGTATAATAATTTAATATATATAGATATAAATAATTGTATGTAACTATACTACTAATAAATGAATTCAAAAGATTTTAAAAGTCCTTATAAATTAGATGAAAGTATATATGGATGGTTATTATTAAAGATATAATGGGATGTGAGTGTACATTTTTCAAAATTTATTTGGCTTTAAGTACCACCTTCAAACTTATCCTCCTTTAAGTCATCTTTTTCATCAAATAGTTGTCAATAAGTACACATTTTAAAACATTTTTAAATTCTTTCTAAATTGTATTCTATAATTACCCTACCATAAATAATGTATACTTAATTGAATGTGAGACTTTCAAGATTAGAATGTGAGACTTTCAAGATTCCTTTTGATATTTGTGTATCATTTGAATTTTGAAATTATATATATATATATATATATATATCGTGTCTCTCTTTGGTGACACTATTTGCATGACAATTTTTCGACTCCCTCTTTAGGTGCAACTTTTTGAGTGGACAAAATATATATTGTCATCATTTAGGTACAATCTACTGTTGTCACTCTTTACTGACACTGTTTGGACACTATAAAGGGGGCATTACATGATGCTACTGATTGGACCCTCATTGTCATTATATCGTGTCTGTCTTTGATGATACTGTTTGCATGACAATTTATATCGTGTCTCTCTTTGGTGACACTGTTTGCATGACAATTTTTCGACTCCCATTTTAGGTGCAACTTTTTGAGTGGACAAAATATATATTGTTATCATTTAGGTATAATCTACTGTTGTCACTCTTTACTGACACTGCTTGGGTACTATGAAGGGGGCATCATATGATGCCATTGATTGGACCACCATTGTTATTATATCGTGTCTTTCTTTGGTGACACTGTTTGCATGACAATTTTTCGACTCTCTCTCTCTCTCTCTCTCTATATATATATATATATATATATAAAATTTTAAAATTCAAATGATACACAAATATCAAAAGAAATCTTGAAAGTCTCACATTCAATTAGGTATGCACTATTTATGGTAGGGGTAAAAGGGTTTTTATGACTTTTTTTTAGCACATGTATTTCTATCCCAATTATTTTAAAAAGTATACTTTTATCCTATTAAGTTTTTTGGGAGGTACCGGCCTCTCTAAACCCCTTTATTAAATTTATTATAACAATTAGAGATAAAATAAGAAATTAAAAAAAAAAAATGTCTTAGATGCTAACATTTACAAATAGTTTAAATAATTTTATTTTTAAAAATTATAATTTTCATAATTAATCATAATATTTTAAGATTAATCATAGTTTTATAATTATGACTTATATAACAACAACATGTTATAATTCCACCTTAAAAATTTAAAAATTTGGGTACGTAAACTTGGTCCAGAAATGTGCAACGCGTGATAGGGTTGGGTCAACAATGGATAGGGTACGTCATTAATATCCACAACAACCTTAGCTAAAATCAACGTCCACGTCGCATTTTAGAATACCCATCAATTCAGTTACTCATATTGAGGTAATGTCTCAAAGGTCAGTATTTAATAACTGTATGTACTACTACTACTATTACTGCACATGTAGTTAATGCACATGTACTAAGGTAGGTAATAGAAAAATGGTAGTTGTATTTAATTTGAAACCTAACTCTGTACAATTAATTTATTATAGTTTTGGGATAAAAAGGTAATCCTATTTAATGTTAAAGTTCACAATTTATCTGATAATTGTAGTGAATTAAGTCTCTATATTAAATTTAAGAGAGAATTACACCCAGACCTCTTGAGATTTGTCACTTAATCACTCAGTTCCCCTAACATTTGAAATATTACACACAAACTTCCTGAGATTTGTATGCGCATAACACTTAGACCCCTACTGTAAATATATCCATTAATAAATTACACTTAGGCGCTCTTGAAGTTTGTAGGTATATAATACTTAAACCTCTTAAGTTTAAAATATTATACTTAGACAAAAAATATTCCAATCAAAGATAGAATATCAAATATTTTAAAATTTACAACCAAAATTCATGTTCTATTTTATCATTTTTTGAAATAAAATTAAAATTAAAAATTTAATTTTTTCTTAAAAATCGTAATTAGTATACAATTATAGTATCTATTGAAATAAAACTAAAAAATCAAACAAGGGGTCTAAGTCATTCATAATAGAACATAAATTTTACATCCAAAATTCATGTTCTATTATATCATTTATTGAAATAAAATCAAAAATAAAAATCTAGTTTTAAAAAAAAATCATAGTTAGTATATAATTATACTATCTATTAGAATAAAACTAAAAAAATTAAACAAGAGGTCAAATTGTAATAGACACAATATCTTTTAGCTTTAATTGAGGTAGTTTGATATTTTAATTTGGTCGTTTAAACTATCAAATTAAATTCCAATAGACAATATAATTGTATATTAATTACGATTTTTTAAGAAAAATTTGAATTTTTATTTTTAATTTTATTTCAATAAAAAATATAATAGAACATGAATTTTAATTGTAAAATTTAAAATATTTGATATTTTATCTTTGATTAAAGTATTTTTGGTCTAAGTATAACATTTTAAACTTAAAGGGTCTAAGTAACATATGTTTAGAAACTTTAAGGGGTCTGGGTGTAATTTATTAATGGATATATTTACAGCAGGGGTCTAAGTATACGTGCATACAAACTTCAGGGGGTCAGTGTGTAATATTTCAAATGTCAGGGGGTTTGACTGATTAAGTGACAAACCTCAAGGAGTCTAGGCGTAATTCTCCCTAGATTTAAAGAACATTACTCGTAGATAATAAGATCCACTATGTTTTTAATTTTTATTTATCTTTGTTCATTTTAAGCAGGTCACTTGGCTTTCTTTAACAATGAGTTTGGATGTTACTATATCAACAGAGATATTGCATAAAAAATTATAAGTTAAATTATAATTTTTTTATGATATAACTCTGAGCAATTACCAATGTAAAATGTTGTAAATAATCATACAAGCAAAAAATTTTACGAGAGAAATTAGAGATGGACCGTCGTATTGAATAAGACCCATCAATACAATTACACCCCTCAATTGAGATCAATTCCAATGTTTTAATTTTATATTATTTTTGTAGAAATAAAAATTTATTATTTATGACTTAAAAAAATTAAGAAAAAAGACAAAGATTACATAAATCTGACTAAGCAATGCCACTTTGGTGACATAATGACTTAAACCGCTTCTATTGTTTTTAGGTAACGTTGTGAGTTTGAATGTTAAGGAATGCCACTTTGGTGACATAAATCTCCCTCTTTTACAATTGTACATATGAAGTGATCGTGTGCAAAACACACTGATTATAAGAAGAAGAAATATTTCCCCATCATATGTAATTGCAATTATTCATACTTTCCGTGAAAACTGTAATTAGTCAAAATTTATTTACCATATCACATCCTTTGATCCGTAACTGTTTTTTAGTAAATACTCTTATAATTACTAAAAAAAATATAAAAAAATTAAATATATTTTTTGCGGGTAGGGTAGGAATGCGAAAATTGATGGGTATTCCGCATTCCTACCCGATTTAATCGGAAGACCAAAAACTCTTCCGCATTCCTACCCGATTTTTGCGATTAGCCGTCCAATAGGGTAGGGTAGGAAATTGCAGCCAATCGGAAATTTAAACACCCCTAGTCTCATACCTCTTTCTCTCTCTCTCTCTCTATATATATATATATATATTGGTGCATATAAAAAGTTTTGTACTTGTACCAACCATAATTCATTTATTTAGAGGGTAGCACATGGCACCGATGCAAATTATACATGCATTATGAGGCAACGACACTCAAATGTCATCATTTATTATATAATGACCAAGTAGCTTGGAGTTCATACAGACTTTGAATATTATAATTCTTGGATTTTATGGAAGAAAAATACTATAAAATTCAAAAGAAATTCAAAAATTATAACTCAAATGTATATTATTTTTTGGATGAATATTGGATGAGTGAGTCCTATTAAAAAAGTTGATGGGATCCACTCATTCAAAAAATAATAAACATTTATATTATAATTTTTTAAATTTTATTTGAATTATGTGACATTACAACTTTGAAAAGTCTCTCCTATTAATATATTTTATTGACTTAATTTATTATAATCATTGAATTGACTATATGTCCCATTAAATATTAAAACATAGTAATAATTCAATAGTTACAATGAACGCATATCATTAAGTCGACAAATTAGATCAAATTTTTTTTGTCTAAATAGCATTACATGATATATAACTCTGCCACAACCCTTTGTCACTCCCAAATGGATCATATCTCTACTTCCTTCCTAGTTTGGTACAGTGGTAATGCTATTGAATTAGCAACTATAAAGTTATGAGCTTGACTTTGAGGGTAACCACACTTTATGTACAAATATGTTTGATTTATATTTTGTAAAAATGATATATCTGCATCTTTGTATGATCGATATCCTTTTTTTTTTTTGAGCAATACTACAAAACTCAAATTAAACCCAAAAAATTGCAACTCAACTGCATATCATCTTTTGGATGAGTGGGTCCAGGGGCGGAGCCAGAATTATGTTCTAGTGGGGGCAAAAATATAAACGAAAAAGATTAATCAATTGGTATAAAAAATTCTCCCCCACCTCCAATAATAAGGATTAATAAATTTTACAGATTTTTTTTTAAAGTTCATCTGTGAGAAACATATTAACATAATTTATATAAAAATAAATTAATTCAACATTTAACAAAATATGATCAACAAAGAAGAACAATAACATGATAGATAACTCTGCCACAACCCTTTGTCACTCCCAAATGGATCATATCTCTACTTCCTTCCTAGTTTGGTACAGTGGTAATGCTATTGAATTATAAAGTTATGAGCTTGACTTTGAGGGTAAGCACACTTTATGTACAAATAAGACCAAAAAAATATTTGATAAATGACATGTATAAAATTTCAATTTCAAAGCTAGATATTTCTTGAATCATTTTGTTGTTGGTGGTGACTTAACCCTGGTTAAGGAGTTTTGTGATAAGAAAAAAATCTAACAAGAACCACTAGTTGTCACAAGTTCTACTTTGTGGATTTGTGGTCCCTTTTCTCATCTCTAGAAAAATTGGTCAAAATCAACCTACTCTCAAAATAAAAATAACATGTATATTTCTCACCTCCCCAAAGCTTAGGTGCACTAACTGTTTGTTCAGTATGGAGGAAAATGCATGGATAAAAAAAAACGTCAGATGGACTGTCGAATTACATATGAAAGGATGCATTCTTAAACTCTAAATAATGAAATTGAAATTCGAATAAATATTGAAATTCTTCTAGGTATCTTGATTAACCATGACTTGTCGAGTTGTTTGAACGTTCATATTCAAGTGCAAAGAAATGACAACAAATTATGGATGTTTTTTGAGAGCTAGGATGACTCATGCCATGCCTTTCTGAGTAAAATGTAACTAATGGGGAAGGAGAGGCAACCAATGACACATACGGAAATTGCAAGGCTTTTTGAATGCACTAAAACAGCGTACATGCCTGTAATGAATGCAATTAACATTGCTTCCATGGCAATGATAATGAGACAATAGGCAGCAGAATAGTGCTTGACAAGCTTTCCCCTTTTTATGTCGTCTGCCACAATGAAGTACATAAACACTGCGGCTGTGGAGAATGTCATGGCTATAGTATCTGTTATGACAAATAATTTGAAAGCTGCTTTTCTTGTTAGAATTGCCATACCTTGGTCTGAGCCCTCATTGCCATTATAGCCACCTGGCACAGTGAAACAAGCCGCGAAGGTAACAGTAGCAATGAGTGTTGCCACTATTAAATGAATGTCAGCTGTTTTCCTAATGTCTACTGGTAAGACTTTTTCATGGGCATGATGCCTCTTCGTCATTATTATCTCATCATTGTCTCTGCTGATTACATCTCTCCGGCCTAGTGTAGCACCAACTCTGATCAGATCTCTTTTGATGAAACCCTGCATTTTGCTTATTTGGTCAGCAATGGAAAAACAAAAGTTCTTGATGATAAAGTGGTTATGGTTGTTTTTGCTTTGGCTCATGATATCTAACTCTGAACATACTCATATAGAGGAACTGGTTGGACGCTGACTTCCCTTAAGGCTAGTCAATCAATTTGGAAGGAGAGAGCTGGTTTGTTTTGTGCTGAAAATTAAAAATGTGATGGGAAAGTTTTAAAATGGCTCCGTTAAAGTTTGCAAAATTCATGGCAACTTGAGAGGATCCATGCTTTCTCTATGATATTTATGTAAAAACATATATGCTATATGGCACATGCAGGCTAAGTAGGCATTCTTACCCATGCTTCTGTATATTTGTCACTGTATACTACGTCCAAAGGAGTCAAGTTTTCCTTGTTAAATGCCATTTTATCTGCCCAAGGGTGCATTATGAGATGAGGCTCATAGCTGTCAGAAGCAGCAAGTAGATGAAGAGCTGTGTTCCCATCCGCATCTTTTTGATTTAGAAGGCCTCTGAGTGAGAAATTTTGCAAGATAAATTTGATTACCCTTTTCTTCCCATTCTCTACTGCAATGTGAAGAATATTCTGGCCTCTGTTATCTACCATCTCCCAACAATCAGGACAGTGCGATATTAGCTCTTCCATTACATTCAAATGGCCGTGAGCAGCAGCTACGTGAAGAGTTGTCCTTTTGTCATCCTTGTCTGCAAGGTATGTAACTGATTTATCTACGTTCAATAGCTGTTTAGCCCTCGATACATAACCAAATCGTGCAGCATAGTGAATTGGTGTCCACCCATGTATGTCTGCTTCCTTTATAAGATCTGGTTTCCAGTCAAGTAATTTCTCGGTACATCCTGAAAGAGAATCAGATAATTGTGAAAAAGGAAATGAGATACATGTCAGTGATGAAAACGATTACATTACTGTAATGAAATTTAGTTGAAACTTTTGAATGTTTAGAATTCCCATGACAAAGAAGCGATGTCTCGAGATTTGATGGATTCTGATCCTAGCTTCTTCCACAATGCCATCATATCTCAATGCCA
Source organism: Ilex aquifolium (assembly GCA_951799425.1). NCBI lineage: Eukaryota > Viridiplantae > Streptophyta > Magnoliopsida > Aquifoliales > Aquifoliaceae > Ilex > Ilex aquifolium. The sequence continues at coordinate 27,878,748 of OX637401.1, forward strand.
TTGTGATTATTAAATATCTGTATAGAATTCTTGTACGAATTGGTTCTTCCTTAAACATCACTAGTCTTGTTATTCGGATTTGGAAACACTTGTATAGAATTTCATTCGATTTTGGTATGGAAGCTACTACTTTTTCGTAAGTGAGGTGAGGTATTTCTTTTGGTTTGAATAGGGGTCACCCTTTTTTTGTTTGGGATTGCTTAGTTGGTGAATAATCTCTACAACTTTTAACAGAAGCTTGGGATTCAAGGCCTTATTTGGGTTGGATGAATTTGTAACGGTCTATGACAAAGACATCCAGTCGATTGCCCAATCACATATTTATTTGGAAGTGGAGCACTTAAATTGACACCATGAGTACATTTGAGCATAACATCAAGGATGAAAAGTCTACATTGGCAAGAAATTGTTGACTACCTTCAAAATTGCCAAGGACTGCAGCGTGGAGAGCTGTTTTACCACCAGGACCACCATAGGCTGGTGATCTACAAGTTTTCAAGATCTCTGACACTAATCCTATGTACCCCCTCTCCGCAGCCAGGTAAAGAGGCATCTCCTCGGCGTTATTGGCTAGATTTAGAAACTCAGGATCAGCTTGTGTCAACAATTGAGCCACAACAAAGTGATGATTTCGCACAGCCTCATACAAGGCGGTGTCTTTGTCATCGTTTGTCATCCTCAGCATTTCCATGGCCGTTCCGACCCCATTTTCAAGCTCTTCATCCAATGCTTTTGCAAATTCAATGAGTTTTCGGACTATGTCAGAGTGACCTTCCCTTGATGCTATATGAAGGGAAGTCTCACCTTTTGAATTCACTCGACGACACATCGATGGACACATGTTCAGGATCTCTATCACAGATTGTGTGTTTCCAAACATGGCTGCGATATGGAGGACAGTGTTGTTGTTTGGGGTCACTTGGACTTCAAGTTGGTCTTTGTTTTGCAAGAGGACATTGATATTGCCTTCCATGGCAGCTCTGTACAGGCTTGAATCCATGTGCGTAGTGTTGTGAGGTTGGCAGGCTTGCACAAGCCTTTGTTTTCGTTCTCTTTTTTTTTTGGTAGGCAATTAGAACATTGATTTACATTCAGTCTTCAAATGAATGTATGCCGGCAAGGGAGGTGACACTTCCTATGAACAAAAATTGTCATATCTCATGTCAATTATGCAAGGTTTATTGAATTATGTGCTCAGTCTCTTTCATCAATTAATATTTAATTAAGTCACTTTCTGTTCTTAAAGTTTTTATTTAGTTTCTAAATTGTCTATCTTACTAACTTTTAGAGAAGAGTTATGTCTTTTTAATGATGGTTTTTACGTGTCCATTGCTATGTGTTATGTGATTTTGTGCTTCGTTTTGTTGGTTCTTCTAATTCTTTGACAATTCTGATTTACCTAATTGTAACTGAGATTGTTTTTATGCCTCTTGCTAGTTTTAAACTTTGGGGCTGAATCTTCAACTAATTTAAGAAATATATGCACAATATAGCATATCGAAAAATACGTGACAATTCTCTACATGACATGTTCACGCAACACAAAATTAGGGGATTATAGTTGATAAATTCTTGACAAAAACTCAAAAATAATTTATTCGTACTGATGTCTTTAGTTGTATTAAACAGATTGGTGTGTTATCTCTGTATTGTCTATGACTTATTTTCCCAAAATAAATGTTGTCGGAGAGGTTAAATTGGGCTGAAATCAAATTTCAAAATATTCAATTTGAATTTAACTCAAAATTTTAACTAGAGCACAACCTGAATTTAAATCAGGTTGAGATTTTTTTATACAAACCGAACCTGAGTATTGAAAATCTCTACCAAAATACTTTATATTTATGTTGAATCCGGGTTCAGTTTGGCTTGACTTGTTCAAAATTTTTCCTAGTTAGAATTTGATTTCATACAATACAAAAGATACCCACAAAAAATGAAAATAAGGAAATTAAGGAAAACTTGAAAAAAATAAAATACTCCATTTGGAATCTATGTTTCTGGGATTCATTTAATCACGATAAAGAGACTTCCAAAACATGAAAACATAAATGGGTATAAATAGAACACCAATAAAACAAGTGACGATTGCAAGGGCTGATGTTTGGGCTAACACCACATAAGTCCCTGTACTGAATGCAACCATCATTGCTCCAATGGCAGCAACAACGGCCAATACGGCGAACATGACAGTGTTTTCAAGCCTGTTCAAACTTTCTATCCATGCCCCCAAAAAATTGAGAAACATAGAAAAGAAGATAGTACCAGGGCAATAGTATCTGTTATGATAAATACTTGGAAAGCTGTTTTTTTTGATAGAACTGTCATTCCTTGGTTTGTACTACCACTTTGGATATAGCCACCAGGCATGGTGAATCCAGCAGTGAAGGTTACGGTCGCTATGAGTGCAGCCACTATCATAGTGGTGTCGGATATTTGCCTCATTCTTTTTCTTTGTCGTTCATCATTCTCCGTTTTTATTTTTTCAAAATCCTCTCTTTCATCATCCTCATTTTGGATAATCCCCTTGTCTTCACGTATGTTGATTGAATTCCGCAAGCCTCAAGTAGCACCAGCATGTCGCAGTTCCTAGTTGACATAAAAAAAAGATCTTATGCAAGTTTTGTTTTTGGTAAAATTACATTTGGAACCCCCTAAACTATAGACTCAATTTCACTTTGCCCTTTGAACTATTGTACTTTTCACATTGCCCCCCACCCCCCAACTACTTGAATGATTTTAATTTACCTCAAACTCAAACGGCCGCTATCTTTTTTAACGAAAATTGCTAACATGTCGGGGTAAAGTGAAAAACATAATATAGTTTAGGGGAAACAGTGAAATAACTTTTCATTAAAATTGTAACAAACATCAATAATTGTGGAGATATGAAACTAATCACATAGGTCAGGGTGCAATGTAAAAAACATGTTAGTTGAGGAGCAATGTGAAAATGGTCATTTATTGAGGGGATGAAAGTGTAACTTTCCCTTTATTTTTTTACTCTTGAATTTGGAAAAAATAGGTCGAGAATATTGTTTGCTCTACAAAATACTGGGAGTGATCACAAATAGAAAAGATATAAACAAAATAATGCTCATTAATCGCTCCTTCTATAATCCCACAATAACAACAAAGTGATCAAGATATTGAATAATGTTATATTATCAAGCAATAATATGCTTACTAAAATTTTATATTAAATCTTATATCTCAAGTGATCTGGAAGATTCACCGCTATTGAATGACAGTGGTGGGGACCATTTATCTAATGACGAAGACTATGACACATCATTTGAAATTAAAGATTTGGGTGCAATTTGATAACGTTTTTATTAAGTATTTTTTCTTGGAGTTTTTCGCTTAAAAAGTTGCTTAAAAAAAATAGTGTGTGGCACGAACTATATTAGTGTTTGCACAAAGCCATTCTTACCCAGTAACGGTGAACATCACCCTTCACCATGTCGAGTGCAGTCAAGTTTTCATTGTTTAAGGCCTTCTTATACGCCATAGTGTGATCAATGAGTTTGCTTACATCGCAATTGGAAGCAGCCAACTGATGGATAGGTGTGTTGCCATTAACGTCTCTTTGTGTAAGAGCGTCAATTGCTATGTAGTTCTCCATGCTTAGGACATCATTGACGAATTTAGCATTCTTATGTTCCAGTGCAATGTGAAGCATATTCTGTCCTCTACCGTTGACAATTTCACCACAATCTGGACGGCACCGTATAAGTTCTCGTGCTACACCAATACATCCTTGCCTAGCTGCTATATGAAGACCTGTATTCGTATCGTTGTCTACAAGGTATGCAATAGATTCATCTATAGATAATAGATGCGATACAATCTTTTCACGATCAAACAATGCCGCATAATGAAGTGGACTCCATCCCCTTTCATCTGTTTCCTTGATCAGAGATTGCTTCCAGGCCAATAATCTTCTTATACTTTCTGATCAGACAAGGAGAAATGAGATAAATTACACACACACACATATGTGATCTACCTACCAAATTAAAGGAATTCTCCAAACCTCGGGGTGATTCCTCCACTTGCCATCCGTATCGACCTTGCATAGATACATAATTGTGTTAGACTTTCACTAATGTTATTGATATATAATTTGGGGACTTAATGAATTGTGACTATTAGATTGATAGGAATCTATTACCAAAATACGGCAAAATTGAAACTTATTTACCGATCTACAGCTGTTTTGAACTTATTTACCAAACTACGGTCGTTTTTAAAAGCGGAATTACCAAATCCGATTTCATTTAAAAGCGGAATCAACAAGTCCGAATTTATCCTTAAAAGCGGAATCAACAAGTCCGCTTTTAAGCTTAAAAACGGAATCAGTAAATCCGAGTTTACACTTAAAGGCGTACATATGAAATACGCTTTTAGTCCATCACGTGCAGCACCCAAAAGGCAGAGAGGACACAGGCAGGTTTTCAACTTTAATTTTTAAACCTGCCGCCGATATCTTTGAATTTTCCAAGCCTCGTTAAAGTAATGAGGTGCAGTACCATCATTAAAAAAAAATTTGGATACTGTACAAATTTTTAACATATTTATAAATATTTTTATTATTATTGTGTTAAAAAAATAATTACTATACCAATGATAAAAACTCTCATAAATGTAATAAATCACTAATAAAAATGATAATTTATTTTTGTTTTAAAAAAATAATAAATATACTTACTAAAATAATGATAAAAATACTCACAATAATAACAAAAATATCTATAAATGTGATAAATTATCTACCAAAATAATAAATATTTATTATTTGTACGGTATCCAAAAAATTCACGGTTTGACTAAATCGTCTGATTCATGGTTTTTGGATACGGTACAAATTTTTATCATTTTTGTAAATACAAACCGTGAATCGGACTTGATAGATATTTAGTAAAGCTTAGCTACTTCCCAAGTGATGTGTAATTTATATCAGACTGCAAACTTGATAGATATTTAGTAAAGCTTAGCTACTTCCCAAGTGATGTGTAATTTATATCAGACTGCAAAAGTTCCAATTAAGAATTGATAAATATTTATAAATATGATAAAAATTTGTACGGTATCCAAAAACCGTGAATCGGACGATTTAGTCAAACCGTGAATTTTTTGGATACCGTACAAATAATAAATATTTATTATTTTGGTAGATAATTTATCACATTTATAGATATTTTTGTTATTATTGTGAGTATTTTTATCATTATTTTAGTAATTATATTTACTATTTGTTTTAAATAAAAATAAATTATCATTTTTGTTAGTGATTTATTACATTTATGAGAGCTTTTATCATTGGTATAGTAATTATTTTTTTAACACAATAATAATAAAAATATTTATAAATATGTTAAAAATTTGTACGGTATCCAATTTTTTTTTTAATGATGGTACTGCACCTCATTACTTTAACGAGGCTTGAAAAATTCAAAGATATCGGCGGCAGGTTTAAAAATTAAAGTTGAAAACCTGCCTGTGTCCTCTCTGCCTTTTGGGTGCTGCACGTGATGGACTAAAAGCGTATTTCATATGTACGCCTTTAAGCGTAAACTCGGATTTACTGATTCCGTTTTTAAGCTTAAAAGCGGACTTGTTGATTCCGCTTTTAAGGATAAATTCGGACTTGTTGATTCCGCTTTTAAATGAAATCGGATTTGGTAATTCCGCTTTTAAAACGACCGTAGTTTGGTAAATAAGTTCAAAACGACTGTAGATCGGTAAATAAGTTTCAATTTTGCCGTATTTTGGTAATAGATTCAGATTGATAGTGGAGTGCATTCAATGCTGGGATCTACTGACAATTCAATGACCACAATCATTAAGTCTCCAAATTATCTCCTATTCTAATAGCTCTATTCTTAATCTCTATCCTACGAAAAAAACTAACTAGAGTGGGTTTAACATACCACGTGGTAGTGCTATGTGGTTTGCACGCCCAATAACAGGATGCCACAAAACTAACTTATGAGACACACAAGTTGACTTTTTAAAAAAAAAAAAAAAATTCTGATAAAAGTGATAGATGACAATCATTCATTAATAATATACAATATTTTATTAGTGATGAACAAGTCATGTGGTGTGTTAAACCCACTAAAAAATGGACAGTTATATAGATAAATGACAGTCATGATTGTAGAATTTTGTACCTTCGTTACCGGAAAATATTGCTGCATGCAAAGCTGTTCTCCCACTTCGGCCACCATAAGCTGGTGATGTGCAGGTTTTCAATATCACATCCACCAAGTCATCATATCCCCTCTCAGCAGCAATGTAAAGTGGAGTTTCCCCAGCATTATTAGCGAGGTGTGAAAACTCAGGGTCTTCTCTTATCAAAGCCTCGACCACATTACGGTGGTTATACCGCACAGCATCATACAAGGCAGTGTCCCCATGTTTATTTCTCATCCTCAGCATCTCCTTAACTGATCCAACTCCACTTTCAACCCCCAATCCAAGTGAAACTGCACAGCTGATAAGTTCCATGACCACGTCATAGTGTCCTTTCCTTGCTGCAACGTGGAGAGCAGACTCATCGTTTGAACACCCGACATATAAGTGATGGGACCATTGATATTATCTCTGGAACACATTCTGTTTTGCCGAAATGGGATACAAGATGGAGGACAGTATTGTTCTTTGGAGTTGCTTCATCCGCGAGTTTGTCCTTGTTTTGCATAAGAACACCAATGTCGCCAGAAATTGCAGCATTGTACAATGTGGGATCCATGTGAATCCGAGTTTTTACTCACTAGACAAATGCTCAGCTATGATAGGATAATATATATGCAACAACTATGTGGACACTATAGGTCTTTGTTTGGCTATGGTAGATTGGAGAGGCCTCCCCTCTTCCTCTTGATTGTGTATATAACTATATATTAACAGAACTATATGTTGAGTGTGATGCTACAAACGAAGTGAATGGTGAATGGTGAATGGTGAAGGTGAACCAAACAAGTGATTTGTACACTGATATATATAGTCACAAGGTACCCTACTTTTTCTTATAGGAACATGCATTGTTGGTTGAGTTAACTGCAAGTAATGGATTATTCAGCTAGAAAGTAATGGATCATTCATGTGTGATCAGCTTTCTCTTCAAGCTTTCAATTTTTCTATGGATGAAACTATCAGACTTTAAGATTGAGGAGTGATACATAAGTAAAGAACAAAAAAAGAAAAGAAAAGAAAAACAACACTTGCCAAGCATAGTATCTCAACTTTATTAAAAAACTTTGTAATTGAGTGTTGTTGAAGGATGTTTATTACTTTCACGGCTGAAGGAAGGTATAGACGAAAAGATACAAAAAGGGATGCAAGATGTTAGATCACATTCTCCGTCTGAATGATCAACATCGGTCTACATTACTAATTTTGATCTTATTAAAAAATATTAGGATTGGATACGTCCTTACCATTCAAAGATAAATGGAGAATTCTTTGTCATAGACCCATAATATATGCAAATATCTCTCTAAAATAAACTGTTATGCAGGTGGGATGGTAAGATATTAGGGGAAGGAGGCTGAAGTTTGAGAAAATAAAGGGTTATTTGCACTAATGGTCCCTAAGGTTTATGTGGTCCTTCACGTCTACACATTAAGCAGATGTGGTCTCTGCCCCTAACTGTCGTCCAAATAGATGATGAAAAAATGCACGTGCACAACACGTGATGGATACAAAGTATATTGCGAATGCTTTTTGCAGGGTGTAGTGTTATAAAGTACAAATGATTTGAATGGCCAAGATGAACCCTCTAAGTCATATGCAGCCTTATATAGTGACAGGTACCCATCCTTAATGGAAAAAGAAAAAGAAAAAGAAAAAGAAAAAGTGAGTTACACTAAACTTATTCTGGTCAAAAAAGAAAAAGTGATCTACACTAAGTTATTGTTGGTCTAAAGAAAAAAAAGTGAAAAAAAAATGATTCACACTAAACTATTACTTGTCAAAAAAGAGAAAAAACAATTTACAATGAGTCAAAAAATAAAGAGAGAGAGAGAGAGAGATTTTCACTGACCCAATGGAATACATTAGCTTAATTCTTATGGGATTTCGTACTGTATTTAATATAACCTAGTTTAGCCTTGGTCAATTGTATATAAATCTCTTTATTGTTGATTGTATATCTATAATCTTTAATACAAAATATGACATGCTTCAATAAGTCCATGTCTCAAATAGACTCATCCAACGACCACCAATATTTCTCTCAAAACCATTCACATTGCACCGTACCTTCAAGAATGAGTTACCCTTAATTAATAATAACTTAAGACTACGACCGTGTCTCAGTGAGTGGGTTTCCCCACCTGTGATGTGATGTAGAGGTTGTTAGTTCAACTCCACTTCCCAACATTTCTCCCCTGTGATTAAACCGTGTCCAAAAAATAAAAATAAAAATGAATGTTAGTTCAAAACACACACATTATTCTCCCAAATAAAACAAAAAGAAAGCGCTCATCACTCAGATTTTCCAAAAATAAAAATAAAAATTGTAAGCTTCAAAATTCTCCCTCGCTCTGTTAGACTACTTTCCAAATTAACACAAAATAAATAAAGCTCATGCACTGAATTTGACCACCAAATTTTCTGAATCAGGTGATGTACGTGCACAATGAAAAATGTTGGATGTCTTATTGTAGAACATACTAATTCAATCACCCACGTTGACTTGGGGTAAACAAATTCATAAAAGATTCCAACAATCGAGACTTTGAGTACTCTAACTCTGTTCTAGAAAAAATAAATGTTTGTTGTAACTAATATCTAAACGGACGAATTTAGAAATCACACTACTAATATTATGTTTGATACATGATATAAGTAAACGGCAATTATTTAGAACTTTATACCTTCGCTATTGGAGTTTCCCCAATATTATTGGCTGCAATCCTACTCTACACATCAGATGAGTTCTAGGACTATGTCGTAGTGTCCATTCCTTGCTGCAAGGTGAAGTATAGACTCATTGTTCGAATTCACCCGATGTATCAACAAGGGGTGCATTGATAGGACCTTTGACACACATTTTGTTTTGCCAAATTGGGAGACAAGATGGAGAACAACATTGTTGTATGAAGTCACTTCATCTGCTATTCTTTTTTGTTTTGTAGGAGAACATCAGTGTGTGCAATCCAAGATCCATGGGATCGGATGGTATGCAATTGCCAGTAGAGAGGCCTACCTCTTCCTCTTGCCTACGTAACTATTTGAATGGTGAAGGTGGACCAACCAAGAGATATGCACCCTTACATATTCCCAAATTATGTAGTAGCATACACAATGATTGGGTTGAGTACACTGCAAGTAATGGATTAAATTTATCCATAAAAAAAGAAAAATATTATACTACCCAAACAGAATATAAAAGTTAAAACTTAAATACATGTTATCTTTTAGATGAGCGTCGGATAAGTGAGTCTCACTAAAAACATTGATGAGACCCACTCATCCAAGAGATGACATGCGGTTGAGTTGCAATTTTTTGGGTTTCATTTAAATTTTGTAGCATTGTTCAAAAAAAAAAAGAATATCGGTCATACAAAGATGCAGATATATCATTTTTACAAAAATATAAATCAAACATATTTTTACTTTTCTAATAAAATTAACTTTTTCTTAAGAAAATGGATTAATTGTATTAGAGGTCCCCAAAATATGAGGTTTGTCTCATTTTAGTCCCTAATATTTCAATTGTATCATTTTGGTTCTTGAAGTATTGAATATGTTTCGATATAGTCCCTCAAGCAGACAGCGTCCAGATTGCTAACGATTTTTTATCATAAACTTGTCACGTGATACTTAAATATTGATAAAAAAAAAAATTGTATAATTCTTGACCAAATTTTTACTCAAATTTTGGTTAAATAACTACCCAAATTACACAGTTTTGATCATGAGCTATTCAAATTTTGGTTAAAAGCTACCCATATTACACATTTTTTGTCAAGAGCTACCCAAATTTTATTTAAAAGCTACCAAAATTATTTTTTGTCTATATTTAGGTATTATGTGACAAGTTTATGATAAAAAATCGTTAGCAATTTAGACGTTGACTACTTGAGAGACCATATAAAAACATATTCAATACTTCAGAGATCAAAATGATGCAATTGAAACATTGAGGACCAAAATGAGACAAACTCTATACTTTGGGGACTTCTAGTACAATTAACCCTAAGAAAATACTTGAGTAAAGTGGTAACAACATTTACACTACTTTTTACCTTCTTGTGGTTTATAGTTGTCATACTTCATTTACTCCCTATATCTACAAAAAATAATTCATTCTTTGGAAATGTATTTAAGCTCGGTTTGAATTCGGTTCATTTTGAGCTTGCCTTGAGCTCATTCGTTTAAAAAACGAGCTGAGTTTGAACAATTTTTTTTGGCTTAGTTAGAAAATATACTGTATAAGCTCGGTTCGTTTTGGGTTCGAGCTATCAAAGTTCGACTCGTTTATATATACAATAGTCAAGTTATTGGGATTCGGCTCGTTTTGGGCTTGACTCGATTTCCTTAGTTTAAAAAAGAGCAGAGCTTGAATATTTTTTTAAGCTTGTTTTAAAAAACGAGCTCATTAAGCTCGAACTTGAACTCATTTGTTTGGCTAATCTATGCATTGGTTTATCTACTTGCATGACTTAGTTATTTATTTGTTTATATAGCGACCATATGGCTGCTTTATAGAATTTGTCTTGCTACCCTTTTCGGTGACACAAAATCGTCTCAACCTCGCCCAATTTAAACCCATAGTTGCATGTAATCTCAGATACACTCAATCAATTGTAAATCACGTGCATCGCTTAAACACTTGTTTTATGTTGCCAATGAGACTTGGAATAAGACGTGCTGGTTCAGGCCTCACCCCTTCCTCGACCACCAAACCAATTTTCCGTTTCCTTATTTTTCTTCCCCTGCCTTGGAAGAAAAATTAAATCAAATACTAAAGTAAAATAAAGTTGACAGTTGTGATTTGCTTAATCGGTTCACAAATAGTAACATGCAAATCTGCAATAAATAAACTGACTCATTTGCAGATTAGGAATTGTGATTGAACTTTATATTGATCAAGACTATTGTTTGAAATTATGTTCTTAAAACATATTTCGCCCCCGCACTTGGTATTTATGGATCTAAATCTTAATGTCTGCCTCTATGATACAATGATCTTCACGCAATTGAATATGAGTTGCCCATCAAAGCATGCTATTATGTTTAGGACATTACAGAACCAATGGATAAAGATTTGATACCAATAAAACTTGATTGACATTAATTAAGATTTTCAATTTAACACAACACAATCTAGGGGATAATAAGTGCGGACCAAGCGTTGAGTGCCTTCTCTATTTCCTCCCCTTGTCTCGATGCCCATAACTTTTTGATAACAAAAACATAAACGGGTAAAGAAATTACACCAAGAACACAGATGGTGATTGCAAGGTCTAATGATCGAGCCAATGCCACATAAGTTCCTGTACTGAATGCGACCATCATCGCTCCAATGGAAGCAGTTACGAGAATGCTGGTGAAACGTGCGAGCCACAAAAGCTCGAATGTGCTCTCAATTACTGTCTCCAAAAGGTTGAGAAATAGAGGAATGGAAGAGAGTAGTAGACCAATAGCATCTGAAACAATGAATGCTCGAAAAGCTGACTGTTTTGCTAGAACTGCCATTCCTTGGTTTAGATTGCCACTTTGGTAGTAGCCACCGGGCACAGTGAACCCGGCCGTGAAGGTCACGGTGGCTATGAGTGCTGCAACTATCATCTGCCTCTCGGCTGTTTCCTTCAACGCTCCTTTGATTTTACTCGTACGAGCTTCAACTACTTCTATTGTGTTCCGTGTCATGGGGCCTTTGTTAATTTCATGCCGCAAGCCAAATCGAGCACCAGCATGCGATAGTGAATACTGGACATCCCTCTACAATATCGTATGTTCTATAAAAATGCTGGCAATGCTCACGGAAGAAAAGAAAAACAAGAAAAACAAAATTAATTACCAAACAAAAACACTTAAGTTTCAAAAAACTTAAAATCTCCCCTTTGATTTTCATAATTTTTTTTATATATCTACTGTATTCAAATAAACTAAATGGCCTTTAATAACCAAATGATTAATGCTAATCACATGGATGAGTGCTTCTTTTACAGACAAAAACATTTGCTAAAACCACTTTGATGACTGAAAAAAGGAAAGAAAGTTGCTTAGGGGATTAAGGCATGATCCCCCAATCAATTTTTTTTTTTATTGAAAGTCGCTTCCAATCAAAAACCCCATTTTTATTATTTAAATGGTTTACCAATGGTCAATCCTTGAATATATATAAGATAAAGTAAGGCATCCTTACCCATACATCTGAAGCAAAATCGTGGTCATCCACCATGTCCAAGGGAGCCAAGTTTTCATTGTTTAAGGCATTCTTATCCGCCTTAGGATGATGTATGAGTTCAGGTATAATCCAATTGGAAGCAGCCATCAAATGGAGAGCGGTGTTGCCATCAACGTCTTTCTGAGCTACTAGGCTTTCGAGTTCTACGGTACCTTTTGGTAATATTTTCCGAGAGAAAAAAAAAAACAATTTCATCCAGCAGCTGTAGGAAATTTTTCGCTTTGAGGTCTTTGAGTTTTTGATCTGCTAAAGCTCTTGTTTGAGCCTCTGTAGGAACAGCACTAGCAGCTGGTTGATGTATGCCATCTTCTACTAGACTCCAGTACTCTTTAGACTGCAAGAAGTTTTCCATGAGCATACTCCAATGATCATAATGACCATCCAATTTGGGAATGGCCGGTTGAACAAAACTGCTGTTGTCACTTGCCATAACTCACTTGCTGCTGCAAAATGAAGCTGCTGCTTCTATTGTTGTAACCAAATCCCAGTGGGGGCTCTGATACCACGTGCTAATAGTAAAGACAAGAAAACAAGATGAGTTGGGAAGCTTATCTATTATTCTCAAACGGTGGCATTAAATAGCCATACAAATAACTGAAAGACCAAAAAATATGCCATGATTAGGAGTCCATATCTACTCCACATCCAGCAGCTAACTAATTCCTAGAGACTAGGACACTAGTAACAAACATTGACTTGACAACACCACGTCCCTATGCTTAAGGGATTATTATCCAACAAGTTTTGATCAACTCAAACACTAACAATAAAGTTCCTAACAAATTCCTCCCCTTGTCTCGATGCCCATAACTTTTTGATAACAAAAACATAAATGGGTAAAGAAATGACACCCATAACACAGATGGTGATTGTAAGGTGTAATGATGGAGCCAATGTCACATAAGTCCCTGTACTGAATGCAATAATCATCGCTACAATGGAAGCAGTTACCAGAATGCTGGTGTAACGGACGAGCCACAAAACCGTGTATGTGCTCTCAATTATTGTCCTCGAAAGGATGAGAAATAGGGCAATGGAAGAGAGTAGTAGACCAATAGCATCTGAAACAATGAATGCTCGAAAAGCTGCCTTTCTTGCTAGAACTGCCATTCCTTGGTTTGGATCGCCACTTTGGTAGTAGCCACCGGGCACAGTGAACCCGGCCGTGAAGGTCACAGTGGCTATGAGTGCTGCAACTATCATCTGCCTCTCTGCTGTTTCCTTCAACACTCCTTTGATTTTACTCGTACGAGCTTCAAATCCTAGTTTTGTGTTCCAATTCATGGGGCCTTTGTTAATTTCATGAAGCAAGCCAAATCGAGCACCAGCATCCGCTAGTGACTTCTGGACATCCCTCTACAAGTTTAATTCTTGAATCATGATCTGGGGAAAATGCTAAAGAGGTCTAGAATATCGTATGCTCTATAAAAATGCTGGCAATGCTCACGGAAGAAAAGAAAAGCAAGAAAAAACAAAATTAATTACCAAACAAAAACACTTTTAGGTTTCAAAAAACTTAAAATCTCCCCTTTGATTTTCATAATTTTTTTTTTTTATATATCTACTGCATTCAAATAAACTAAATGGCCTTTAATAACCAAATGATTAATGCTAATCACATGGATGAGTGCTTCTTTTACGGACAAAGACATTTGCTAAAATCACTTTGATGACCGAGAAAAAGAAAGAAAGTTGCTTATATGACAAACAATACACTAACGATTAATTTGTCAAAAGTATCTTGTAAAACTAAAATTTAAGATGATAATTCGTTCGTAATCACTACATCATGTCATAAGTAAAAAAATAAGTGAACCATGACTACTTACCGGAGAAAAGTGGACCTTGATATTATCACATATTAATTTTTATGATTGTAAGTACGAATATGTTTTTAAATAGTATGATCCAAATTAATTTTCATATGATATATATAGTACAAAAATTGATTTTGATAATTAGTTTTATACAACTGACAATTTGATATTAACAATAACTTAATGATTGCCCTCGTGAATAAAACTTTTGACAGTGTCATTGTTCTTGTTTAGGCCCCCTCATGTTAAAATCCTAATTCCGTCCCTAATTGTTAGGATGTATGGTTGGAAAATAAATTGTTTTAGAATTTTATTATATCACTGTCGGTGGTGGTGATGGTGGTGGTGGATTTCTATGGAAGAAGAGCTAGACTTATCCATGAGAAAGACAATGACCCTTGTTCGGTTTCGATTGGACAAATTGCAAGACACAAGGAGTAATATTGTCATATAAAAAAAAGAAAAACATTAGCTTGAATTACATGACAAAAAAAATTAGTTGAACTGGAACTCACGCCTTCAAAAATACATGTCTAGACTTATTTACAAATTCAGCTGAGCTTTACCATCATCAATTCTTGAATATATATAAGATAAAGTAAGGCATCCTTACCCATTTTTCTGAAGAAAAGACATGGTCATCCACCATGTCCAAGGGAGCCAAGTTTTCATTGTTTAAAGCATTCTTATCCGCCTTAGGATGATGTATGAGTTCAGATATAATCCAATTGGAAGCAGCCATCAAATGAAGAGCCGTGTTGCCTTCAACGTCTTTCTGAGCTACTAGATTTTCGAGTTCTACGGTACCTTTTTGGTAATATTTTCCAACAGAAAAAAAAAAAACAATTTCATCCAAAAAAAAGTAAAAAATATATGTTTCGATATATATATTTACAAATTTACTTACAGAAAACATGAAAGCATGAAACGGTACCTTTGTATTTTCGTAGGATATAATCGACGAATTTACGTTCTTTATGCTGCAGAGCAATGTGAAGTATATTTTGTCCTCTGTTATTTACCATTTCCAAACAATCTGGACAGTGTAGTATGAGTGCTTCCGTTGTAGAAATATATCCTCTTCCAGCTGCTAGATGAAGAGCGGTATTCTTGTCCATGTCTACCAGGTAGGTAACAGATTTGTCTACAACTAGTAGGTCGGATATTAAGGAAGGATTCAAACCATGAAGGAATACGGCGTAATGAAGTGGAGTCCATCCCCTTTCATCTGTTTCCTTTATTAGAGATTGCTTCCACGCCAATAGTTTGCTTGTACAATCTGATCAGAAAAGGCAAGAAAGATATCTATAATCTATAATTTAAAATAGGGTAAATTTTAACAAATCCATCCGACGGTCTCAAATAGACTCATCCAACAACCACTAACATCCCTCTCCAAATTATTCATAACTTTTGAATATGTTTTTCTAGTGCTATTTAAAAAGGGCATGGGGGGGGGGGGGGGGGGGGGGGGTGACCATAACTTCAAATATGTTAGCAAACGGAGTAGAATGACTAAACATAACATAGACTCACAATGAAAGCGATGGAAGAGTACTGCTCCATGTAAAGCTGTTCTACCACATGGACCACCATAAGCTGGTGATTTACAAGTTTTCAATATCACTTCAACTAAGTCATCGTAATCCCTTTCCGCAGCAATGTAAAGTGGAGTTTCCCCAATATTATTGGCTGTATGTGAAAACTCAGGATCTTCACTTGTCAAAAACTTGATTATATCAAGCTCATTAGACCGTACTGCGTCGTATAAGGCTGTATCTCCATGTACATTTCTCATCCTCATCAACATCTGCTTGGCTAATTCAGATCCATTCTCAGGCCCTTTGTCAAGTGGCTTTGCAAGTTCAACGAGTCCTCTAACCATGTCGTAGTGTCCATTCCTTGCTGCAAGGTGAAGCGCAGAATCGCCATTGGAATTCACTCGAAAAATCAACGATGGGTGCATTGATAGGATACTCTGCACACAGTGATATACGACACTGCCGAGTACAGGGCCGCCCCTATAGTATAACAAAAAAAACGTCGACTTTATGCCCCACATATAAATAAGGTCCCATATTTAGACATCAATAATCTAATATAAGCCAAATATTAAAACCACTATAATGTAGCTCAACAAAAAAACCCTTGAAAGGAAAAGCAAAAAAATTAAAATTAAAATTTGGGGGCCTAAAAATCCGACCCACCTCACACAATCACATTTATTAATGGATAAAAATGATTAACAAGAAAAAAGTCCTGACAAGTGACATCGCCAATCTCTTTTTTCAAAAAATATAATAAGCATCTCTCCTAGTCTAAAAAAGAAAAAAAACATCAAACTAAACATATTTTCTACTCCTTTCAAACTTGCTTTTTTTTTTTCTCATCTAAATACAAAGCAATAACTAAATCATTCATTCTTATAAAAAATCTTTTGATAAAATTGTTACTCATAACAAATAAAATATAATAAAAATTTGAGTGAAAGTTGCATACATAAACAAGTAAAATATCATAAAAAAATAGTGAAATAATTCAACAAAAAAATAACATAAGGTCAATCATGTAATACTACAATTTCGATGAAAAAACATACAAAACAAATAAGAAGATCATAAAAATAAAAATAATATAATAGATTATATTTCTATAAATATCTATGATCAAAAGTCACAGTAGTAATCAAAAAAATATGTTAGCAAATTTGGATAAAAAAAATTTAATTAGTAATTTTGAATCTCAAAAAATAAAAATAATAAATTTTAAATTAAAAAATTAAAGGCGTCATTAACACTTATCGTTTTAAGCCTCACGGTTTATTGGCCCGCCTCTGTTTGGATATAAGATGGAGAACTGTGTTCTTGTTTGGAGTCACTTCATCCACAAGTCTATCCTTGTTTTCCACCAAGAAATCAATGTCCCCAGAAACTGCAGCATTGTACAATTTAGCATCCATGTGATTGAATAACCTGCAACTGCTATCTTGAATTTGGCCAGCAGATTCGCTTGTCTAGAGCAACTAAGGATCCGTCAGAGTGGTAATGCCCTCCAGATTTGTACCTGTTCGTCCTTCGACTCCTCCTCCTTCCCCTCCCCTATAATACTAATAGTGTGACCAAAAAAAAATATATATATGGGCTTGCCTCCTCTTCTTCCTTGATGGTACAAAATATTTGAATGGGCAAAGGTGAATTCATTAAGTCATATGCTCTCCTTAAATAATCTCCTCCAGATACCCATCCTGTTCCAAAAGGTAGGTCACTCATTCTTTTCGTTTATATAAGAATATATATATATATATATATGGATTGGATACATTGCAAGTAAAGGACTACTCAACCTCGAAGCAATGGATTATATTCCCAATGAAATAAATTACGGGTCGAAAAAATAAAATAAAATGATGCCCCATTAAAAATCAGATTTCAACATGGGTGTGTGCTAGAAGGAAAGAAAAAAAAAAGGTATAGCACTTGCCAAGCATAGCATCAACATATTAGAGGGCTTTGTTACTAAGTGTTGTAGAAAATATGTTAATTACTAACACGGATGAAGCAAGGTATTGATGCAAAGATACAAAAGGTGATACAAGAAGAAGGAACACAGAGACAACAAAATAAGAATCCGATATCATATAGGACATTAATTACTATGGGTGGCAATCGTGTCGTGTTGTGTCGTGTTCGGGTCGTGTCATGTTTTGGTCGGGTTGAAAACACATCAACCCAAACACGACCTACGAGTTAAACGGGTTAGGTAATTTGGACACGAACACGACCTGACTCGAAACACGACTAACCCGACACGACCTGTGACCCGAGATTTACACAGGTCGTGTTCAGGTAAACACGACCCAACCCGACATGACATAACAAAAAAAGGAAAAATTTAGACCTGTTTTACATAAAACAAAGACATTAAAAACATCACAAATATCCCAAAACAAATACAAATCTCCACAACACTACAAATATTCAAAAAGTGTTACAAATATCCCAAAGCAATATTACAAGCATCTTTCAAATCCTCTTCATCTCCTAAATCTGCCAAAAAATATATTAAGTAACCCCAATAAATATGGAATGGTTATTGTGACAAAAAATAAAAACAAACCTTAAGTGCCGTTTTGGGGTTTCTTAAGTGGGACATGGTTAAACAGTAAAAACCTAAAGGGGGAATCTAGTAATTTGTTTGGTGAAGTTTCAAGAGGAAAACAACAATAATTAAGATCAGGTTGTAGGCTGACAAGAAGCTTAGATACTCAAGACTGGAATCAAGTAGAAGTGGCAGCCAAATAAATTTCAATCATGTAGTTTAATTTCAACACTTTGGATCTTACTTGGACCTACTGAATCCATCAACCATACCCAAATTTTACAAGAAATCCCACAAATTATCCATGGAACTCCATAAGCCATAAGGAGCCTATTTATGCTACTGGTATTCTCTTCTTTGAGAAACCCTTTTTCAGGCTTTTTACAATCTAGCGTGAAAAGAGAAGATTGTGCAAACTGCCATGAAAACTTGAGACGAACAACGGTTAGAGGGTTATATACCAATTTGTAGATTGAACCCTTATCTATGATAGATGTTTTTCCTTGGTACCTTACGTGTTCCAGAGTATCAATAAATAGTAGAAACTAGAAAAAAGAGAGTTGGAAGAAAGCAAAAAAGGGAGGACTCAATAACGTCTGGAGAGCCTCTTGATCGCAAAATAGAATAACTAGAGAGACAGAGAGCAGAAAGCTCTCGACGCAAATTTGAAGTATAACCCACTACACTGAACCTTTTTCCAAAATGGAATGCTTAATGCGGTGGTGGGTATGATATTCTTGGGTCCTGAATCATTTAATCGAACACCTTGTAGGCATTCATAGAAGTTGGAAGGGTTTGGCAGAAAACCAAACTCAGGAATTCTAAACGAGCCAACTGAGAGAACATTAAACGACACACTTAACTCCTAAGATTGGCTTTGAACAACTTTCAACTATTCAAAGAATTAAAATATAACAAAACACAAAAAACCAATGGAAGAAATAATTAAAATCCAGATGCAAAGCTTTACCAAACAGAGACCTATGGAGCAAAGCATAACTCTTTCAAAATCTTTGCCAAATCTAAAATTGATGTGTTCCGATCGAGCAAACAAAGACAACCCTAAAATTGATGTGTTCTTTGTTAGTTTGGGAGATTTCTCAATTTCTAGGCAAGATTTTCAGTGTCTATTAGTTTGGGACATGTCGGTTTCCCGCGGAACTCCGGTGGTAAATCAGACAGAGGAGGGGGACCAACCTTAACATCTTATCATTTATCAATAAGCAGAGAAAGAGCGAGAGAAAGAGAGCAAACCTGGGGCTGGCAGACTCAGGCAGAGGGAAGGAGGCTGGACGCTGGAGGCGGCGGGTCTGGACTGGACGAAAATAAGAAAATGAAGTTAGGGTTGGAAAAAAATAATTAAGTTTCTTATATCGTGGTGGGTCAATTCGGGTCAAAACAAGTCAGGCGGGTTTGTGTTAATCCAATTAAATACACCGGTTAATTTGGATCAATTTAGGTTAAGCGGGTTGAACCCGAATATGACCCATTAACATTTCGTGTTGACAGGTCGTATCATACACGGGTTTGTACCAAAAAATAATCAACTCAAACCCATTTAATTCGTGTCGTGTTCGTATCGAGTTATTGTGTTGTGTCAAAAATTACCACCACGTAAGTCCCTGTACTAAATGCGATCATCATCCCTCCAATGGCAGCAAGAATAAGAAAAAAAGCGTAGGCGTTTAGTGCAAGTAGCTCAGATTCTTCTTTGTACCTAGTCCCTAAAAAATTGAGAAATATAGCAATCGAAGATAGTAGCAGGGATATAGTATCTGATATGATAAATGCCTGGAAAGCTGTTTTTGTTGATAGAACTGCCATTCCTTGGTTTGTGCTACCACTTTGGATGTACCCACCAGGCATGGTGAATCCAGCTGTGAAGGTTATGGTGGCTATGAGTGTTGCCATTATCATTTGAGTGTCGCCTACTTTCCTCAACACTCCTATTGTTTTCTCATTCTCCATAAGATCAAGATTTTTCTCTTTTGTTTTGGTTATATTCCACAAGCCTACAGTAGCACCAGCACCGCTCAGTTCCGTTTTGACATGCTCCTGCAATTTTAGTTCTTGAATTGTGAATTTAGAAAAATATAGGTCGAGACTATTGTTTGCTCTACAAAATACCGAGAATCCTAGTAGAAGGAAACAAAAGCAATAAAAAGAATCTTCTTTATCCCAAAAATTTGGGTTAGTTTCTCTTAAGTTACGTTTATTATCATCATTAGTAAAAATATCAGCAATGTTAAAGATAATTACCCCTGAAAAATATACCTTCTAATTAATTTTTTAATTTTTAAATATTTGTAATCAATAAATAAATATTCTACCGTTGTTGATTGCTTAGCGGTTGATGAAAGTTATTAGGGTTGTATTTATAATTGGTACAATTTTGTGAGTCAAATTAGTTTAAGTCTAGGTTAGAGGCCATGAGGATTGAGGATATTTGATCTGAATTTGATTGAGGAGTGACTGGAGATTACAAGATCGGACTTGTTGAAATCACACTGGTTGGGCTTAGTAAGTGGACCTAGTGACCTTAGTAGTTAATTAGGCTAATCTCTCTTAATTGACTAGGTTTACGATAGTATTATTTCATACTGCAAAACATACGTTAAAATGAAATTTCAAGGTGGTTGAGACAATCATCCTGCATTGCTTTTGTTTTTTATCATACCAAATTTTTTGCACATATTTTTTCAATTATTTTTACCTCCGTCCAGGTTTTTAACTAGGTATTCAGACATTGTTTCCCAATTTACAAAAGAGTTCAAACCTTGACCCCTATTCCTAGGTAGCCACACTATTAGTCTATCAATACTAACCAAGGTACCACATAATCTTAATCCTTATTACTAATTCATAACTATAAAATTTCATAATATTTGTGTAATCTTGACATTCAATATCGTGGTCCAATGCTCCTGCTCCTCTTACGATGGTGAACAATGGGGAAGTCTGGTCGAAGACCTTAATGTGGTTCACATCAACCCCGCATATCTAGACAGGACCTTATAGATCCACACCCTAGTGACCCCGAACCCTAAACCCTAGACCAGAGATCTGCTCCTCAAATGCCTCCACGAGAACCAAGATGTATTCGTTTGGGACCAACAGGATATGCTATAGATCGACCCCAAAAGTAGAACTCATCGACTCAACATCGACCCCAACAAGAAGTCGGTTTGCCAAAAGAAGAGCCTAGAGAGGAAAAAAGACATCAATGAAGAAGTTGACAAGATCTCAATCCTTTCCTCCATTAGAAGACAATTTATTCATAATGCAGATTCTAGTGATGACGTTGATGAGTATGTTGCAGGTATGTTTGGCGGTTATGATTATATTAGAAGATACAAAAGATGTGGTTATAAGGCCTAGAATTTTTATATGAAACATTACCTATCTAGTTCTGATGGTTATACTAGTAAGAAAGATTTTATAGATTGGTCGGCAAAGGTTGAGTGATTTTTCGATTATCATGAAATCTCTGAAGGGGGGGGGGGGGGGGGGGGGGGACGTTGGATATAAATTGAGGGTCGAGTTTCTGGTTTGTGGTAACATGTGAAATTATCACGTATAAACCAACAAAAATCTAAAGCTCGCTCTTTGAAAAACATGAAGCGATTATTGAAAGTGAGGTTTTTACCGCTACATTATGAGGTGTACGAAGACCAACGAAACCAAGAGGATGGTGGGTATCGATCTCTGAGGCAAAGGGAGTTTGGATTGAAATAGTCAAGTCGACGTGATAACGAGTTGCAATCTTTTACTGGATATAATATTTCTTATTTGTTTCAAGTCTGATCTCGTGAGAATAGATTTGTCAAACACTTATGCTCCGTTTGGTAGGAAGGATGGAAAGTAGGAATAATACACTTTCCTTTCTTTGTGTCTGGTTGGATGTATGAAAAATAAAAATGGCTAATTTTTTTTTTTGTGCTGGTTAAGATTAGGGGTGACAATCAAGTCATGTCATGTCAGATTCGTGTTGAGTCATTACGGGTTTGTGTCGAACATTTGTCAAACCTAACTCAACTCATTTAACTAATTGTGTCGTGTCGAGTTGCGAGTTGACATGTTTATTTTTATTTATTTATTTTTTTTTTTTTACCTTTTACTTTTTATTTTTTTTTTTTATTTTTTTTTTAAAAATTTTTTAAAATATATATATATAAATACATATTTTATCATTGTATTTTTATATGAAATTAATATATATATATATAATATATGTATATATTAAAAGATATATAGACAAATAAGATACATCTCAACACAAATAATTAACTTTTCATTCACTTTCCTTCGGATTTTAGAGAGATTGATTTTTGTGAGTTAGAAGAAAAGTTAATTCATCCAATTTTCCATTCTTCCTACTTTTATTCCTTATCAAACGTGATGTTTTTTTTATCTCTCCCACTTTCATCCTTTCAACTTTTCATCCTTCCATTTTTCCATCGTACCAAACGGAGCATTAGGGAGACTAGAAAATCAATAAAGAAGAAAAAGATTCAAGTCCTCTAGCTCCAAATAAAAATATTGAAGATTATGATGAGACTGGACGGATTTATGGTGATGTGCGGGAGCCTCATGAAAGGTTGCATGAAGACAAAATTAATGATAATCTCTTAATTGATGATGATGCAGGTGACACCATTGAAATCATATTTGATATAAGGAAGCTTGGTAAAATTACATAAGAAAAACTTATGAATAAAACAGGGGAGGAACAAGGACCTGAATTGTATAGAGTTTGTGGTTTTTTAAGATTACTAGAGATTTTCGATTTTGATGATTTTTGAATGCTATTTGATCTTGATATTTTTGGGTTACTAGATGAAGACAGTTTGCTTAGTAATTTTGTTAATCACCATAACAGTTCGACTTCGAGCAAGTCAATAAGCGACACTGTGGATTTATCAAAGTATGCTGGTATGCTGATAAGGCTATAAACAAGTATCATGAAATGAGCAAGTTTAATTTTGGCCACTAGTATTTCTATAGTTTTACACAACATATATATTTTGTAGGAGCTAGTGAGTTTGGGTGTAAATGGGTGGACCCGGCTAACACGACGTGAATACGTTATTTATACACAATACGAACCCGACGCATCAGAAACCCGAATATTTCGAATATAAAGGGTCGGGTATGAGTTAAGAAAATTTTGATATGACAAGATACAACTTTAAAATAACACGAACCCGACATGATATGACCAATTGACAATCTTGCTTATCCCGAGGGATTAAACCCAACTTTTTTAGTTGTCTAAATGACACAATGAAGAGAAATAAAAAAAAGAAGGGTAAATTTCACAGACACCTCTAGATTTAAGTCATATTTCATTGACACCCTCTCTAGTTTTTGAAATATCACTACACACTTTTGTAGTTTATATACACGTAATACAAAACTACACCTAGTGTGATGTGATGATTTATTCTCTTATGAATTGCCAAATTTACCTTTGGCTATATAAAATAAGTTTAATTTGAGTAAGGGTAATTTAGTAAAATGGGAGTTCTAGTAAAGGTAATTTTAATAAAATACTTATTTTATTAGGGAGCAAAAACTGACAGGGGTATACAGTGATATTTCATAAATTAGAGGGGGTTTCAGTGAAATTTACCCAAAAAAAAAAAAAATTTCAGGCATCCTTACCCTGGGAAATGTAGTTTTGGCTTGATCCACCATCTCCAGGGGAGTCCGGTTTTCATTGTTGAAGGCGTTTTATCAGCCATAGGATGATTTATGAGTTGAGGTACATAGCAAGCTGATGCAGCCAACACATGGAGAGGTGTGTTGCCATCAACATTTTTCTGAGTTACAAGTGTACTGATGATTGCCCGTTTGTTCCTTAGGATGTGTTTGACGAAGTCCTTGCTCTTGTGCCTCAATGCCACGTGAAGTACATTTTGTCCTTTGAGATTGACCATTTCACAACAATCTGGACATTGTAACATGAGCTTTTTGGCTATATCAAAATTCTTTCTACTAATTGCTACGTGAAGAGCTGTATTCTTGTTATTGCCTACAAGGTATGCGACAAATTGATCCACATTTAATAGTTGAGATGCCCTGTCAGTACGACCAAAGAATGCAGCATAATGAAGTGGACTCCATCCTCTTTCATCTGTTTCCTTGATCAAAGATTGCTTCCATGCCAATAATCTCCTTGTACTTACTGAAAGAAAATAATAAAATTAAATGGTTAATTATAAAATATCCCCATCAACTTTGGATAGTTTGTCACTCATCCTTTTAGGTTTTAATTTCAATAAATAGTCCTCTTTAAGTTTGAATATTTTGACATTAACTTCAACAGTTAATTTTAGACCATAAAAAATAATATAAGTTAGACCTAAGAAATTTAGGTGATCTCTATTTTGTTGAAAATACATAATTATCTCTGAAAAGAGGTGTCTGTGTGTGCTCACTTGTGTTAGTTTTGAGTGGAGGTGGAGGCGAAGGTGAGTGTACCTGGTGTTGTGTTGTGTAGTGTGTTGGCATTGGGCTGAACATATGTATTATGTTCTTTGCTTTTCCATTTGTTTATTTTTTAGGGATATAATTGGTACTTCAAGAAAAAAATAAGGTAAATAATGTACAAGATGGAGAGTGTAATAGTACTTTCATGTTCTAACCACTATTGTCAGTCAATTTGGTCTACTTGAAATTTGGAGGGGGTAAATTGCAGCATTTAAAATGATAGAAAGCTAATTGCAACAAGATGTGTAGTTGTAGGGGACAAATTATACTTAACCCAAAATTAAACACATGTTAGTCGGATACCATCGAGAAAAGAAAACCTATCATTCCATAAATAGTAATGTTATTGAGATCTAAAAAATTGATCTAATTTGCCGATTTAATGATGCAGCAGTGACATGATCCAATAATATTTTTCATAGTATTATTCTAACTCTAATTGTTTGATTTCTTCATTGGGACTTTATCATGTGACGCATTATTAGGACAATTAATTTTTTGTCCCAATAACATTACTCCTCCGTAAATGTTCCATTAATCCTAGTCATTTTTATACATCATACAAGTAAATGAGGGTCATCTAGAATTTTGTACCTTCACTATTGGCCAATATTGCTCCATGTAAAGCTGTTCTACCACGTGAACCACCATAAGCTGGTGATGTACAAGTTTCCAAGATCACTGCCACCAAGTCATCATATTTTCTTTCAGCAACAATGTAAAGTGAAGTTTCCCCAATATTGTTGGAGGTATGTGAAAACTCAGGGTCTTTTCTTGTCAAAGTCTTTGTAGTCTTAATGTAATTAAACCTTACTGCGTCGTATAAAGCTGTATCTCCATGCACATTTCTCATCCTCAACATCTCCTTGGCTAATCCGACTCCACTTTCAAGCTCTTGATCAATTGACATTGCGCATCCGATGAGTGCCACAACCACACCGTAGTGTCCATTCCTTGCTGCAAGGTGAATCGCAGAATCACCATTTGAATTCACCCGACGTATCAACGATGGGTGCTTTGATACGATCTCTGCCGCACATTCTGATTTGTTTACTTGGGATACAAGATGGAGGACAATATTGTGTTTGGAGTCGATTCAACCGCAAGTCTGTCCATGTTTTGCATGAGAACATCGATGTCACCAGAAATATCAGCATTGTACAATTCAGTATCCATGTGTTTGAATAATACACAAGCGCTATTTGGATATGTCTTTGTTTGACTAGTAGAGAGGCTAGGCTTGCTGATTAACAGGACAATGTGTTGGGTTTGATGTTACAAAAGATTGGAATGGGCAGTGTCCTCTTCATATAGGAAGAAAAGGGTTTGGAATGAGTACATTAGAAAGTAAAGAATTATTCGACCTCTATGTACTAAATTTAATATTGCTGGTCTTGAAAGGAAGGTATTTACAATAACACAATGGAATAAATTGCCTTAGATTCTCATGGGTTTGTATACTGCTAATAGATTATTCATAGAATGCTATTTGAATGTAATTTAGTGACTTATTCATG
This sequence comes from Ilex aquifolium, assembly GCA_951799425.1. Classification (NCBI taxonomy): domain Eukaryota; kingdom Viridiplantae; phylum Streptophyta; class Magnoliopsida; order Aquifoliales; family Aquifoliaceae; genus Ilex; species Ilex aquifolium. The sequence continues at coordinate 27,905,099 of OX637401.1, forward strand.
ATTGTCACTGGATTGGTAGTGGGTCTCAAAGAGTACTGGGATTCACTGTCAATCTAATGACAGTGAGTGATTATGTGAACAAATTAAGTTAATAAATTAGGGTCGACTAACGTTGCTCGTTCATTATACATAACCTAGTTTAACCAAGGTCTATTGTATATAAACCTCTTTCTGAGCTTGACTTTGGATCCATCCCCATGTTATTCATGTGTAAGCTTTCTGCTCAGTTTTTTTTTTGTCACTGGACAATTTAGCTTAACATGCACCTTTCCTTCCAAACGGCTAATGATTATGATTAAAAATTCTCCCACGTTAAGGACAATAAGAGCACAAATTATTTAGGTTTTTGAGGAAAAAAGGACCAAAAGAAGGAAAAATAAAATATTGGTAGAATGTACTCTTCCAAAAAAGTAGAAAAAATGGTAGAATTGTTTACTACTTACCTCTCTCACATCCCGATATAGACAACATCCTTGTGCATTGGTGCATTAAGTACGACTGTAGACATGGGATCTAGCTAGTAAGGCGTACCCATCCTAAAAATTTTCTTTAATTTTTTTTATATGTATCGAGATATATAAATTTAAACATTATTCAAATATATTTTATGGTGCTCACCTTATCACTTCTATCTTTGACGATATTTTATTAGAATATGAACTGTAATTGATCTAAATTACACATTTGGTTAATTTTATAGTTCCAGGAATTTCTTCAATTGACTTTGACTACATATTTATGAGTTATTTGAATTTACATTCTTAATTTAAAAGTAAAATTGTTTGAATTTAGTCTGCAATTAGCCTTTATTTTTCTACAACTTGTCATCTTTATTTATCTACGACTTATTATTTCTATTATTCACAACTCCCACATTGTTGTCAGATAATTAAATTAAAAGCAAAGATTGTAAGATTTCAATTGCATAACCGAATTGTTATCAATTAATGAATAATAACTTGATTACATATTGAGAAATATGTTTTTGATGGCATTGACAATAAATTCTCATACAATGCTTTTAAATATAAAATCTCTATTCAATTGCAATCTTTTTTTTTTTTTGTAAAAGATTATAATTTGTCTACTTTATGAATTTTTATGTATCAAGTATGAGTAATAGATATAATAATATTATATTACTTTTGTCGATTGGAAGAAAAAAAACTAAATCTTATCTTTAAAGTGTCCACTTAAGGAAAAATTTCTGACTCTGCCCTAACTATAAGAAATTAAAAGCAACAAGGGAAAGGTTGCAATACATCTATCATTTCTGACCCTCTTCTCTCTTCTCACTTAGAGATGCCCCCTTACCCTCTTCCCTTTAAAGGCCCCAGTAAAAATCAGACTTCAGGATTGGGGTGTGATCGAAGAAAAGAATACAAAAAGAGAAGGTAGCACTTGTCAAGCGTAGCATCAACTTATTTAAGAGCTTTGTAATTTAGTGTTATTCAAAGATGTTAATTACTACCACGGCTGAAGCAAGGTGCTGATGCAAAGATTCAAAAAGGTATGCAAGGTGTTGGACCAAACTCCAAATTTATAAAATCGTTGACCACCTTTGATCATTTCAAGATTATTAATCTAACAATCTTAACTGATTTTCAAATTTTTTTCCCGCTCAAAGAATTGGACTAAGAGTTTCCTTCCATTTCCAACACTAGAGTCTCAGCTCTCTTCTACCTCTCCTCTCTCAGTCACGCCTATTCCTCCCCCACCCCCCAATACACTAGAGTCCCATCTCTCCTCTACCTCTCTCTCAGTCACGCCTCTTCCGCTCTCTACACGTAGAAAATACAGACAAAAGACAAAAAAATACACAATCAGCTCACTGTCGTTCTATCTATGTCCTCAGCCTCACGCAATGAGGCGATTTTGGTTTAATCATTTGAGCACACTCTTCTTGGGTCTATGGTGGAGTGATGTCGTATGTTGTCAAGGTTTGGATTCTTCGACAATTGGTTCATTGAACTTTGTCATTTAACTTTTTTGGGGTATTTGACTTGATAAATAGTAGACTGTAGTTATTCTTCAAAAGGACTTAATGTTTAATTGCATAAATTATTCTACTTAGTAGTTATTTGCATTTGTTTGTTTTGAAGTTGCATGGAAAGATTCCTTTTTTTTCCCAATTTTCCATGACTTGCTAGCTATATTTTTCATTTTTAAACTATGAGGGAATTACAAACAGAGCGGTCTTTTCTTACAGGCTATATGAATAGCTTGCAGTTGAATGAAGACAGCCTTGGATAAGAGATAATCTTCATATATTTGTTTAATTGCGCGTGATGCTGATTATTTTTGTTGTAATTTGTTGTAACAAATGTTTGAACTATTCAATTTTCTGTGTAAGAGCAACTCCAACTCAGAGCATCTCCAACCCACTCTCTATTTCTTCTCTTTTAGCCACTTTAGCTAGTCAAACACAAAAAATTCTCTCCAACCCACTCTCTATTCCACTATCTATTTCCTAATTAACCCAAATGGCTCACCAAATGTGGTGAGCCATTTGAGCTCTCTAAATTCTCTCTCTACCTTTTTTACTCTCTATCTCTCTCTATATATATGTTTTACTTTTTTAAAATTATTGGAAGTTAATGAAAGCTGGGTATAGTAGTTAACTAAAATAAAGAGTGTGGTTGGAGTGAATTTTAAAAAATTGCTAGCTAAACTAGTGAATTGAATATTTAAATATATTTTGAGTAGCTATTTTGTTGAGTGTGGTTGGAGATACTCTTAGCTCTCTAAAATGGCTAGCTAAAATATATTTAAATATTACATTATCTACTTTAGCTAGTCACTTTTATAAGTTCACTCCAACTACACTCTCTATTTTAGCTAACTATTTCAACTAATTTTAACTAACTTTCAATAATATAATTAAAAAATACCAAATAGTGTGAAACCCGGGAAAATTTGAACTTTTTCTGAAAAAGGGCAAAATGATAATTTGTCATTACTGTGCGTAATTAAAATACATATGTTCTAGACCTCGGATGAGGAAACGGAGTGCGTCGTTGGATTCGCAACGCGAAATCTAGTGACTACCAGAAATTTCGTTGAATTTCGAGATAGTCGGATTTTGCACGTAGTTCGAGACGACTGCGTGGCGATTGACCTTTTAAAGGTCCCCAAAAACGAGAATTATAAAATTTCCTTAAAATTAAGTTAAAGTTTCAATAAAATTTATTTGGACTTAATTCGGGACTTAATGAGTCATTTCAGGACGAAAAACGGGCCCGAAAGTGATAAACAAGCAGTGCGATGTAGACCACACATTTAAAATTATAAATAGGGGCCAAAATATCTGAAAAATGAGATTTTCTTCTTCTCTTGGCCGGCTGAGCTCACACGTTGGAGAGAAAAGAGAAACCTAAATTTCTACCTTTCTTCTTCAAGATCCACCAAGTTCCTTTGGTTGGAAGGCTATAGTCCAGGAGTTAAAGTTCGTCTACTCGTCGAGGGCTTCGACTACGTACCAAAAACAAGGCGTTTCACCGAAGATCCAAATGTGAAGTTTGGAGGAAAGTCTTGGTTTTTGAGTGATTTTGGTGTATAGAGGTTGCCTACATCTCTATTGAGGTAGGGGTTCTCCTACTTTGGTCTATTCTTGTTCTAGATGTAGATAAGTGCATATATGCATATATATATATAGATAGGTTTATATATAGATATGCATGGTTCCATGAATTTGGGATGAGGAAGTGTGTTTGGAAAGTATTCTTAACAAATTCAACCTTGAAATTAACTATAGAGAATTACATGTGTGAATTCTCCTTGGAATTTGATGAATGTGGGCATGAATTGTGTGTAAAGATATGGTATGCCTTTAAGGTGTTTGTTTAAATGCCTTGGTTGATGAAATGAGGTTATTTTAATGATATTGTGATAACATGTTTATGTGTATAGAGACAATTGAAATTATGTTTTATGTTGTCAAGACATGACTTTGATATGTTGACATGAATATGAGGTTTGGTAGTTATATGCACTTGATATAATTGCCATGAAGTTATGACATGTTGAACATGTGGATACAATTGCTCATGTAGTAGTCATTGCATTTTGAGCATTTTCATGGCATCACATTCATGGGACTATTGCATGAGTGTTGGTGTGTGGGAGATGCATGGATATAATCAACACCTTGTTTGGTGGTTGATATGTGGGCTTGGAAATGTGGACCGATGGTCACATGGAGTCACATGATTGCATTGCATAAGGAAAACTTGTGTTGGGTATAGCAAGAAGGGGCATGACGACTTCCTTGGGTGAAAAGCCCTAAACCACTTGGTTCAGTCACTTGGCCGGCGGTGAAATTCCAGAAAAGTGGCACGGTTCACGGAGCCGGCGGTGTAACTCCGAAAATCCGTTGCCCAAAGAAAACACAAGGATTTGGTTATAAAATAAAAACACCCATTCAATGGGTAGATTCCAATAATGACCGAATTTCATAACGATCATTGGAAGGATTTTTCCGTCAATCGACGGGTTGCATTACACTTTGGCGTTGCATTGTGTTGTGTGAGTCGGTGAGGACTCGGATTGAAACGCATGGGTGAGTGTCACTTCATTCCATGGCATAGCATTGTTGCATTCCATAATAGAATGCATAAGTATGAGAAATGTTTAGTTATATGTTTATGTGATGATTACATGAGCATGTACATCTAGGGGAAGAGTAACCTCTATAGGTTTATCTCTACTGGGCGTTGGCTCACCCTATACGGGAACAATTTCAGGTATTGGGTTTGCACCGGGGAATGGCTCCCATGGAGAGCATCAAGGGTGAAGGGGGCCGGCTTGTGGCCTTAATTCGAGTTTTTGTAAAAACTTTAGTATAAATTCCATTTTTGTTATGTAAATTATGGAATGAATTGTAATAGAACTTGTAAAAGTTATGTATTATATGAAAAATCGTATTATACATATGTTTGGGTGAGTTTGGAATGTATTAGAATGGTTTGGAAGTGAAAAACAAAGGAAAAAGGCAAGACAGGCAAAATCGTACCGGTACGCGTACCGGTACGGAGACAGACAGAAGGCAGAGCGTACCGGTACGCGTACCGGTACGCCGATGTCCAGTGGGTACAAAACTCATAATTTTTTTTTATTTTTCTTTTCTTTGCCAAGTCTTTGGGCTATGTTTTTCTTTCCCTCCCATGATCCAAATGAACCATAATGGGGTATGAATCAAGGTGTGTTGGACTAGGGTTGGATCAAATGAATGTTGAATCGAATTTTCATTGTGGGTTATAATCCCGGTTTAAAGATATTCTTGATGTGGTGTCGGGTTAAACGACATCCACAGGTATTTCCGCGGGTTGATGGACGATCAACGGGATCCCCGGATTTTGGGGTGTCACAAATAGCTTAACACGTCATCGTCATACTGATGACGTGGTACAATGACATGTGATGACACGTCATCAAAATTTTGAATTTTGCAACAATGATATTGATAACAGTCACATTTTCAACAATCATATTTCCAAGAGTCATATTTTTCCAATGGCCAAAACTAAAGTGTATCATTAACAAATATATATCATCGTCTCTATAATTGATCAATGTATCACAAAAATCAATGAAGGTTTCAACACACTATATAGTTAATAAAAATACCGAAAAAATCCAAAAATGATTGTAACATATTATTAAATGTAATACAATCAAAACCCTAGATCAGTATGATCAATCAAACCATCAGGTAATGAAAGAAAGAAAATACCTCAAAAACCGTCATATCATTGCTTTGACAGCTTGAGGCAAATGAAGGAAAATACCTCAAAAAAATTGGGGGTTTGAACAATTGTTTCATTCTTCACATGCCACCAATCAAACGAAATGGGAATAAAAAACCCTAATTAATGGAGCAGTGAAGGAAGAATTGGCATCACCTTGGATGAACTGGACGCCATACCTGGGTGAAGACGATCCAAAATCTATCGGCTCAGGCTTCTTCGACTCAAGCACAGAGAGAGAGAGAGAAGCTCCATACCTGAAGACGATTCCTCTGATGAGGACGATGAAGCCACAGTTGAAGAAGATGAAGACCACTTTTGGTGCAAAAAAACAAATACCGAGCCAAAATCTGCTCACTATTTCTAGCGAGTGAAAAATTGATTTGCTAAAATAGCTAGTGGGTTGGAGAGAAATTTTAGAGATTGGCTCTCCAAAATAACTAAGATTGGGGTTTTAGCTAGTGCGTTGGAGTTGCTCTAAGCTTCTGTGTTATGGATTTTTTTTCTATTGGTGCCACCATGTGTTTGTTATATTGCCTCAAAGAAAACAAATATGTTCAAATGTTCAGTTTTTCTATCACCCCCACCCCCACCCCCACGCGCGCGGCGGTACCGTAGCTTTTCCATTGTACATGACACCAAGTGACTAGATAAAAAAAAATCTTTTTGATTTTTTGAAAAATATGGAAATATGAAAACATTAATAATCTACACACAAAAAGAAAATCATACCCTACCAAATGCACAACCTGAAAAGGATTCGTACAATGCAAGCTCAATTATTATAGTGTATGCATTATATGACTTTGTCATTATTGAAAATCTCATTGATTATCTTATAAAAAAATGAAAAATAAATGGGTATAGAAATGACACCAATGGCACATGCGGTAATTGCAAGGGCTAATGATTCACCCAATACCACATAAGTCCCCGTACTAAACGCCACCATCATTGCTCCGATGGCAGCAAGAATAAGATTAGCGACGAGTTCTTGAATTTTTGTAAGTACGGATATGTTATCAACCCACAAGCTCACAAAAATTAGAAATATGGCTATAGAAGAGAGTAGCAGAGCCATGGTATCAAATATGATAAGTGCTTGGAAAGCTGGTTTTCTTGACAGAATTGCCATTCCTTGGTTTGTGATAGTGTTTGTCAAAGATGAGCAAATGAAGTCAAGTGTGGTGTCGGAGCTACAAGGCTCATGCCCAACAATATTGGTAGATGCTAAAGGGAATTGAGGACAGGGAGATAGTACAACGGAATTACAGTGGTTCACCGGCTTGAGAGCTCGGCTAGTCCACTCTGCAATGGAGACGCTTGCTCCTATTTTCTCATTGATTGCGTTGGGTGTGTTACAGAGTAATGTGGAGGAAAATTAGGGTTCTTCTTCTTGGCTCTCTCCTCTAAAAATCCCTCTCTCAATGAAGGCTTACCCTGCTCTTATAGTCTCTTGCTTACATCTAACCCGATTTTACTTCCTACCATCAAGGGATCTTCCTCCCTCTCTCCTTTCAATCCCGGAGTTTCCTAAACTCCATATGGCTGGCTTCAAACGGTCTATATCCCGAGATCTTTGCCTTCTACCGTGAGATCCTCCTTAATATTTGGAGAGGATTTCGGTTGGTTGAGAGTTTCGTGCCTTGGTTCTTGCTTCCTAGTTATTCTGCCGGTATCCGCTGTTGTCTAGCTGTCTCCTTTTCTTCCTTGTTGCGATCTCACCTGTAGGGAGCTCTGGCTCTGGGCCTCTGAGCTATGAACCCTTCGCCTGACCTCCTGAGCTGAGCTCTGTGCCTGAGTTCTCATTTAGAATTTATTTTAGTCATCATCAGTTTGGATCGCCACTTTGATTGTAACCACCAGACATGGTGAATCCGACTGTGAAGGTTACGATGGCTATGAGGGTAGCCACTATAGTATATCTGTCAGCTATTTTCCTAATCTCTCCTCTGATTTTATCTTTTCCAAGAGGATCAGGATCTTGATCTTTCTCTTCTATGCTCCTGCTCCTAATATTCCACAAGCCCAGAGTTGCGCCGGCTGTGCTTAGTAGGTCTTTGATTAATACCTGCAATTTTAGTTATGGAATCATGAATTCGTGGTTAAACAAAATAATTCCAACTAGGAGTATCAAAATTAGATTGATGATACTGGGCGAACTCAATCAAAGCTAGATTGAAGATTCTGGTGCAACAATCAGAGTAGATAATTCAACAATCTAGTTGGTGTCCATATTATAAGAGAGGTTCCCTCGGCCATGAATGTGCGATATGGTGCGAAAATTGATTTCTTTCTGAGTACATTACGGATATAAGTTTGAAAATTTTGATGAAGATTGATGATTTTTGTAGAACTATTCGAATGATGAAGTGTGCTAGACAAGTATTCTAGAACCTTTTTTGGACTTCAAATGTGACTTATTTTACTGATTTATTAATGTGTAAATTGAAATGATCCCAATTAAGAAGTTCAACACTCACAATTGCAATAATGTTACTAAACCGTAGTAGTTGTCATACATTAGGTCGATAAATTATATCAGTTTTTTAAATTCTATTAGCATTACTTTCGGTGTTGAATAACACGACAACTCCACAAACATAAGGAAAGAGTTGGACTTTCTTACTGGATAAACTTTAACTTCTTTAACTTCGGATTCCTCAACGAGATCCAAGGGAGTCGAGTTTTTATTGTTGAAGGCGTTCTTATCTACCATAGCATGATCCACGAGTAGAGGTGCAAAGCAAGTGGAAGCTGCCATGAGATGGAGAGGTGTATTGCCATCGACGTCTTTCTGAGTTACAAGTGTAGTACTGATTGCTTCATAGTTTCGTAGAATATAATGGGCAAAGTTGCTCTTCTTGTACTTGAATGCAATGTGAAGTATATTTTGCCCACTGTCATTCACCATTTCACAACAATCTGGACAGTCTAATATGATTTTTTGGGCTGTATCAATCTCCCCTCTCCTAGCTACTACATGAAGAGCAGTGTTCTTGTCATTGTCTGCAATGTATGTAATAGATTTATCCACAGTTAATAGATGGGATACCTTGTATGCACGACCAAAGAAAGCAGCAAAATGAAGTGGACCCCATCCTCTTTCATCTCTTTCATTGATTAGAGATTGCTTCCAGGCCAACAATTTTCTTGTACTTACTGAGACAAGGTAACAAGAATTAAGATAAAAGGATTAGCAAATATCATTGGGAAAAGAAAATAAGAATTAGAGTGGGTTGTATTATTTTTTTAAAAAATCATATCTTTCGGCTTAATCTCAAATGGAATAATGAATAACGAAATAAGATTTATATAGTCCATTTAAAATATCGAGTATAAAACCTTTATTCTCAATTTAGCACTATGTACCTTCACTATTGGAGATTATTGCAGCATGTAAAGCTGTTCTACCACATGGACCACCATAAGCTGGTAATGTGCATTTTTCCAAGATCACTGCCACTGAGTCATCAAATCCTTTCTCAGCAGCAATGTAAAGTGGAGTTTCCCCATTATTATTGGCAGTATGAGAAAACTTGGGGTCTTCGTGTGCCAAAAATTGGACAACATCAAAGTGATTATGTCGAACAGCATTGAATAAGGGTGTGTCTCCACCGTCATTTCTCATCCTCTGCATCACCTTGTCAAATCCAACACCACTTTCAAGCTCTTTACCAAGTGATTTTGCACATCTGATGAGTTCCTGGACTACATGGTAGTTTCCATTTCTTGCTGCAAGGTGAAGCGCGGAGTCCCCATTTGAATTCACTCGGCGTATCAACAAAGGGTGCATTTTAAGGATCTCTGTCACGCATATACCTTTGCCTAATAGGGAAACAAGATGGAGGACAGTGTTGTTGTTTGGAGTCAATTCATCCACAAGTTTATCCTTGTTTTGCACTAGGAAATCAATGTTGCCCAAAACAGCAGCATTGTACAATTTTGCATCCAAATGATTGGATATATAACCTGCCTCTTCCTTTTGCCTCTGTAAACCTTAACAGATTGTGGTGAGTGGGTTGGGTGTGATGTTACAAACGATTCGAATGGTCGAGTACATGAACCAAACTAGTCATTTATATATGCACCCTATATAATTAGAAGGTATATGTACCAATCCTTTTCATATGGGAAATACATGGTTGGTTTGAGTTCACTACAACCAATGCATTACTAAACTATATCAAAGCCAAACACTCGGCATAAGTTGATTCACTATTTCTCATTTCAACTTGCTTAGCTTCATTCGAAAACTCCTTTGGGTTCATTAATGAATATACTAGGTACATCCTTAGTTCTACAAACATCTTCAATGCATCGAACAAGCCATCATGCCTTTCACAAGATTTTTTGTTACTCGCAAAATTTATTCTTTTAAGAAAGTCATAAACATAAATTTACAAGGAAAAAATTGTAAATACTAGGTTCGTCAAAATGAGACATGACACAAATTGACAAAGAATTAAACAGGTTTGGGTAAGAATTTAAGGGTGTTTATGGGCCGAGCTAGTTTAGGCCAGCGAAATTTTTTTTGGGTTCGGCTTGGGTAAGGAAGCCCAAACCCTTACGCATGTGAGTTATTGGACAGCCCTGCAGACAGGTCAATTATTGGGTTTATCGGATTTCAGACTTATTTTTTTTGGTTGGATAATAAGACTCGTGAATAACCCGGCCCCTATGGACACCCCTAGGTAAAGATAAACGGCTGAACCTGCTAAATTCATTTAATAAATAAGTCGTGTTCGAGTGTGATATGACAACCCTTATACCACCTGTTTATCTGTTTAAATTAAATTGATAAGATAATAATTGTTTCAGTTTTTTTTTTTTTTTAACGTCGATCTGGCTGCATCTCAAGTCTCATCCTCAACCTTGATCAACCATAATTTCAGGTTTTCTTCTCTCTCTCCTTTGATTTCAGCCATAGATACGAGGGGTCATGGTGGTTCCACCGTCATCCACAATCATTTGTGTAAACAAGTACTGCTTCACATCGTATACCAATAATACAGACACGCTCCGGATATCGTTGGATGAAATTTCTATAAAATGAAATGAAGTAATTTAGAAAAAAAAATCGTTTTCTTTTGCATGTTCTTGAAATACAAACACTCAAGGCACTATAACTATTGAGTGTATACCACCAAGTGGGGTGGTTCGGTGGATACCGGCCGAATTTTTTACCCTCAGGTTGGAGGTTCGAATTTTGGGAGTTTACATTGAGACTTGGTGATTAGCCGTTATACTAGTCTAACTAAGTTCGTTCTCGAGAGGTGTAATGAACGCGATCAAGAGTCTGTTGTCTCTAACCCCCACCCCTTTAGCGGATCCCATTTAAAAAAGTTGATGGGACCCACTCATCCAACGGCCCTCCTTCATTTGAGATGCAAATTTGGGTTACAAATTTGGGATACATAGTATTTCCCTTTTTTAATAGCAAAAAAAAACTATTGAGTGTATTTTATCTCGATCTTACCTAAGGTTCATCAAAACTCGTAAATGATCCCCATAATGTATAGATGACCCCCCAAAATTATATACGACCTTTAAAAACCGAAATTTTTTGTGTATATTAATCTTCTCCATTCTTATTTGACTTTTACTAGAGAAATGTGAAAAAGGGAGCACCTGAAATTAAGAATCCTACCAAGGATAGGGATAGCAATCCATTTTTTCAAGCTTGAAAATTGTCAGATAAAGCTCGGTCATGAGTGGTCCTGATTAGATTCAGCTAGAGTTAGAGAAAATATCCAAAAATATCATAACATATGTGTAAATATGATCAACCTGAAAATTAAACCCAAAAATCTATAGTTAGCTAGATACACATGGGCAGAGAGAGAGAGAGAGAGAGAGAGACTCACAGGGAAGCTGTTGGTGGCGTCGATAGCTGTAAGAGATGGTGGTGCAGTAGTATTTAACGTCACTCAATTGTTGGTATTTAATATAACAATATCTTGTTTATTATATGGAAAATGCTATTTGGACCTAAAAATCTGACATAATTTGCTGACCTAATGACGTGACTTCATTGGAACCATTGGATTAACATCAAGTTCTAATGTTTGATGGAACTCACAGTTAATCCAAAGGTGATAGTGAATTAGGTCAGCAAATTAGGTCAGTAAATTAAGTCCCAATAGCATTGCTCTTATTATGTAATCAAGTACATGAAAAAGAGAGGGCTGATGATGACAAAGCCTCTCCAGTCGAGCACGGAAAGTGAATGAATTAAATTACCTCTCCAACCCCCTTCCCCCTTCTCCTTATTCGTGTGTAACCGTTACATTATGGCAATATTATTGACTACAACATTGCTTTGTGTAGTGGGCAATTGGGGATGGTTTGGTGTGTTTTGTGATGATGGTGACTGCGATGATGATATTGAATTATTGCATATGCGTTGAAGGGAAGAAAGGTGTACACGCCATACAAAGTCTTTTTTTTTTTTAACGAATATTCGTCTGAAAGGGTAAAATACATTAATAGTTTCTTAAGCTGGTGATTTGTGGCAGTTTAATCTTTAATTTTTGAATTGTATCAATTTAATTTCTCAACTTTTCAATTTGTGTCCTTTGATCTAATTAAAAGTGACTGTTTGACTTGACTCAAGAGATGTCAACATGACTACATTTGAGGGGACACTTTGGTCCCTAAAATTTATAAATGCATTAATAATTGATACGGACATGTGAAAATCTTAGCCGCCATAAACAATAACACCATGACTTGCAAAACAATAGTAAGATTGAAAAAATTAAAAACAAAAACCGTAGATAGGACTTGAAAAACCCATTATGAAATGGTACCTAGTTAATTAGTTGTTCACCTTATAGAAAACAAAGTAAGGTGACACACTACGTTACACACATCTATTACTAGAGAAACACGGTTTGGTGTTCGCAAGTAAAATGTTAATAGTACCTTATTTTTTTTCTCATTTGAACCACTCATTACCTCTTTAACTACACAATTCTCTATCGACTATGTGTGCAGTAGGCATTAGTAGGGAAGTAAATTACCAAAAGGTAGTCTATAGAACGTATAAAGCAAGTGAAGAAATGAAACATATGCAAAGAGAAACATGACCATGTAGATGTAGGACCATGCATAAGAGGAGAGAGTTGAGGTGTTGCTCTTAATGACTACCAACGGGTAGTGGCCGCACAATGCCATCTCCATCTCCAACTCCACCGCCACCGACACAGACACCGCCTTTACCCTTGACTCCACCTCCAATACCCTTGCCGCCGCCGCCACCACCACCATTGCCACCCTTGGCTCCACCTCCACCTCCACCACCCCTGCCCCCGCCTCCACCACCTGGAGCAACTGCTGAAGTTAAGAGGAGGCTGATGACTGTGAGCACAAGCACAATTTTCACGAGCTTAGGTAGGGGTGTCCATGGGCCGAGTTACCCACGGGTCCTGTTACCCGGCCCGAAGCCCGATAGGCCCGATAATTGGCCTGCCCGAGCCCAAGCCCAAGCCCAATATCCTTTAAGAAAGGGCTTGGGTTTACCCCTAAACCCACTACCCGGCCCGAAGCCCGGCCCAATAACCCGCCCACATACCAGAAGCCCGAAGCCCGCCCGAAGCCCAAGTACCATATATATATATATATACATATCTATACTAATAATAAAAGTACACTATTAAGAAAAACTTTTCATTGACTACTTTAACTCTAAAACAATATATAAAGACAATACTAGTCTTATTTAATTTAGAACTCATATTAATAAGATTAGATTGTTGTTAAACTTTTAATTGGACAACTTGACTAACACAAGTCACAATACTAACATTATTAATATGGAATTTATATTAATAAAACTTCATTAATATTACACATAGTCAAGCCTTTCATATTCTTTCTTTTAAAAGATTAAAATGAATTGTTAAAATAATTAAATTTATTATTATTTATTTCTAACTATTTTCATTAATTGATGACAAGTTTCTGAATTTTCAAATGAAATTGCATAAATGCACTAGAGTATTATTTAATATAAGATTTATTTCAATATAATTTGGATAATATTATCAAACCCTTACTTTTCATTTTGTTTTCTTCTATGTTTTAGTTTTAATAAATCCTCTTTAGTTATGTTTATTGATAATACTAGAAGCCATTTTATTTGTATCAATTATCAATTCTACGAATATGTTCAATATTACATCAAATTACTTATTACAACTTAACATTTTAAATTTGCTCAACTAATTTTTATAATTAAATGACCACCATAACTTAAATAGTTCGCTTCCAAAAGGCCCAACAAAGCCCGCCCAGAAAGCTCGCCCGCAAAGCCCGCCCAATAGGTGACGGGCTGGGCTGCTGGTAGCTTATCCCTACCCGAGCCTGGCCCGGCCCGAAAAAAATTTCACGGACCAAGCCTGGCCCGGCCCATGGACAGCCCTAAGCTTAGGTGCAAAATGCTTAAATCTGTATGGTTTATGCAAAATCTCTTGGACGATAAATAGTCATGCTACCCTCTTTGAAGCTATGAATTCTTGAATATTTTGGCCCTAAATTAAGGTACCGATAATTCATAAACTTGATATGGATGCAAAGTAACAATGACTAGCCTTAGCCTGATAATTTCTAGTCTTTAATAGAGTTTTTTTTTTTTTGGTTTGCTACGTGTAAGAACATCAAATGTTAGGTTTGGGAACAGGACAAAGAGAGAAATTGGATCCGGGGTGATGTCGTGATGATAAGTACTCATCCGTTCAAGTAATCAATTCAAATTTGAGAATCGATCTCTAAAAAAAATGGAGTAATTTATCTGTTTAAAGTCTTTTCAATTGGGTACAAGTTTTACGAAGGTATAGATTTTTTTTCTTTTTTTTTTCGTGGGCTTAGCATAGGGATGAAATATTGACAAATTGTGTCGGGCGTGGATCGGTACTTTTGTTTTTCATCAGAGCAATGCTATTGAACCTACTTTGAAGATTTAATACAATGTGACCTTTAAATTAGTAGTAAGTTTTTTTTTTGGTCCAGCCAACCGGTATCCGAACCCACTGGGCCGACTAATCCGGTTTCGGAGCGGGTCCTGGGGTTAAGGTTTTAAACTCCTCCCAACGGGCTTGCGGGGGATCGAACCGTAGTCCTCCCTACCAAAGTCTAGCCCCTGGCACCACTAGACCAAGACACCGTTGGTAATTAGTAGTAAGTTTCAACATTAAATGAAGTATACTACCAATTTGATGATGATTATAACGGATTCAATTTAAAGGGTACAACGGAGGGACTTAAGAACATATTTCAGCAGCCATTCTAAACTTCAATTCTACTAACATACTTTGGGCGGCTATATGTTTGATGTAACGTTTTCAGTATGTTATTAACTTAATCAATCATTATCATTAAATTGTTAATAGCTTGTAGTATTGATTGAGTATGTTTCCAATTCAATAATTGTGATGGATTAAATCAATAAATTAAGTCATCAAATTAATTAGTTCCAAATAATATTATTGATCACATGGGGATTTTGTGTGGTTGACACTCAATCCTCTCTCTTCTGATTCTTTTATATACAATATCTTTTGTTTTTTTTAAAAAAAAAAATTTGGGGAAAGAGAAGGAAAACTTGAACCATTGGTCTCAAGAAGGCAAAATATTTAGAAGGCAAGAGTACCATTAGAACGAAGATCCATTGGTTCCAAACTACATAACTACATTATCAAGTCATCAAATTAGGTTAAAATTTTAGGCATAATAACCTCTTTACGAAAGTTGAATTCGCTTGCTGTTATGATTCAATCAATGCTCTGCATGAGAGAGAGAAAGAGAGAGAGAGAGAGAGAGACGAAGTATGTTTCTTGGGAGAGGCAGTATATTTAGAATCAGTAATTTCTTAATTTCTTAATTTGTGCCTCCGACAATTTCTTAATTTGTGTATTGAATTTATGTTGTGTCAAACATTGTTACTCTTATTACTCATTTTTACTAGGCAAAAGCATATGCTTACGGAGCGGTATTGGTTGGGCTGGGCCAGCCCGGCAAAATTTTTTAGGCTCATGCCTGCTGTGGGTCGAACTTATTTTGATGGGCCAACGAGCCTTTAACAGGCCAAAATTTGGGCCAGCTTTCATTTTCTGTAAATGAGCCTTTTGAATTTAGTTTTAAAATTAAATCCTTATTTTCATAAAATTATAAAATAAAAAATTGAAGTGCTAAATTCGGAATCTGAAAGAAAACAATACAAGGTACATATATAAGTATAACCATTCTAATTTGCTTCGATTTCTTGAACTCTTTTCAACTTCACATAAATTTGATTGATTCATGTTAGGCGGAATATCAGTATAGGAGCTTTGGACGATAGTTCAAAATAATTGAAAAAGAACTTTAAAAAATGTAGATTTATGAGTTATGTCGATATTTTCAGATTTTTGCAGGGCGTTTTTGTAAATAAGTTGAACTTTTAAACAAGTTTAAATTCGATCGTAGGATTATTTTATGCAGTTATTTTTATTCAAAAAATTAATTTGTTGGGCCATTGGTGTGCTGGTAAATATTGATAAACAAAGCCTCTCAACGAGCATATCCCTTCCTACAAGTCAGGACTTAACGTCCTAGTATGATTCTACCTTGAACATCTAGGAGATTGGTGATGAGGTCTATCCTATCACAACCTAGAGTTCGATTCTACTTGAAACACGACTTCCTCTGTCGCTATAAATAATGGTTATGGGTACCAGGTATGTAATTGAATCCTTGCCTATTCACCATACACTTTTTCTTCAACTTGCTTACTGACTTAAGCATCGGAGTCCCTTTGACCGCCTCCAGCCATCGGTTCACCTAGGCGTTCTCTTGTCTTACTGGTTGCTCATGGCTTACTCACCACGCTCTCTGTTTGTACGAGGTGGTTACTCTGTGTGGATTTATTCCCGCACAATTGGCGCCATTTGTCGGAAACGATTAAGTTTTCTACTAACCAAGAAGCTTTGAAACCATGACCGGTGAGAGAGCGCTATTCACTACTTCCACCACCCTCGATCCATGAGGATTCCGCTAACTATGACCTCCAGTTATCAGAGGAGATTCTGCCCCGTGTTGGGCAAGACCACTCAAGAGAAAATCCTCCTTCTCACCACAATCTACCTCTCGGTGCATAAGGCGGGTTAGCCACTGAGATTGATTACCATGAGGCAATCAGGAAGAAGACAGAGGAGCTAGAAGCTCTCAGGCAAGGCCTCCTACGTCAGAGCAGTAAGCAACTCGCTAACGAGGTCAGACGGTCAACCCGTAACCATTATCATCATAACGATCACATTGAGGAACCTTATTCCTCCCATCATAGGAGCCATTCTCGAACAAGGAGTTACTCGACCCACAATCAGAGTCGAAACAAGTATTCACCCAGGAGAAGCGTTACTAATCGCACCCTCAGAGACCCTTCTCCAAGGCATGATCACCCTCATCGTATAGGTGGGTGTGAAACACATAAACAACGTCATCCTAAGGAGCGAAGGGGATGGCATGAGAGTCCTTCCATCTACCAAAGGGAAGACCACTGGGACGACTATAGAGGAAAAACACGAAGGCGCTTTGAGCAAGTTATGATGTGGCCACCTGGCTACAACATGACTATGCTTATGACGACCTCATTTATTCAACGAAGGATAGGGCGAGGCAGACCTTTGCAAGGATGACTACCACACCTTTTGTTAGGTCTATATGAGAATTTGAATGTCCATGGAAGTTCAGTCCACCGACTTTCCAGTTATATGATGGCAAGTCCGACCCCGTGCTTCACATAGGAGCTTACACCAACAAGATGGCCTTCTGGAAAAGCTATGAGGCATTGATGTACAAGATGTTCCCCTCCAGTTTGGGGAAGTCGGCTCTTAAGTGGTTTCATGAGATGTCCGTGAACTCAATCTACTCTTGGGAATAACTCATTGGGGAGTTTGTGTCTCGATTCATAGCTAACAGCCGAGAACCCATGACGATTGATACACTCATGACACTACGCCAAAAACGAGGAGAGAATCTTCAGAGAGTACGCCACGAGGTATCTAGAGCCTTATGCCGATATCGAAGAATGTGACGAGAAAATTGTTGTTGCCTCTTTTTGCTTGGGCCTCCCAAGGGAGAGTGAGTTGCAGAAACATCTCACTATGTGGCCACCCAGGATTATGTCCCACGTGCAGGAGTACATCAGAAGTTATGTAAAGGTGGAAGATGACAAAAGGCCAATTAATCGGCTACCATCTCCACCGAGAAAGAATCAAAGTAATGAGGGTAGTCCCACAAACCCATCAAAGAGGGAAGAAACGTCAAAGGAGATGAAGGACTCATCCCAAATAGTCGATACTATTTTCAGAGAGCCAATCTATCGAATTTTGTATCACATTAAGGGGAAGGATTATTTCAGGTGACCACCGAAGATGACAGGGGACCCCTCCAAGAGAGACCAAAACCTTCATTGCTCTTACTACAAAGATAAGGGCCACCGAACAGAGAATTGTCACACCCTCATATGCCACTTGGAGGAATCGGTCAAGCAAGGTCAACTATCCCAGTACATAGATAAAGAGAAGACTGCCAAGGAATAGGCAGAACAGCAAACTCAACCAGATGATTAGCCTCGGGCAAGGGATTAGTAGCCTCCCAAGGTAATAAACGCATCTTCATTACCACTCCTCCGATGCAAGTTGACTCAATTCAGTCTTGGACCGAGTATTGAAAAGCCCACCATCTTCAGCATGTTATGCAAGCAAATCACCAAGGTGGTCATACTTCCATGCGCCGAAGGGCAGAATCAGAGAGTGTTCCCATCACATTCTCAAATATGGACTTGGAAGGAGTGGTCCACCCGCATAGTGACCCCCTTGTTCTCACTCTCAACGTGAGTGACTTCAAAGTAAGGCGTGTGCTCATTGACCCTAGGAGTACAACGGAGATCATGTATTATGACTTGTTCAAGAAATTAGGGAAAACTCAGGCCGACCTCCTCCCAACGACGACCTCATTCATTGGCTTCAATGGCATGCAAGTCTAGCCTCTTGGTAGGTTGTGGGTTTCTGTCAAGGCCGGTACGCAAGTGGTCGACGTAGATTTTTTAGTGGTGGACGTTCTGTCACCATACAATGCCATCATGGGGAGACCATGGCTCTACCAGATGCAAGCGGTAGCCTCTATCTACCATCAGATGTTACGTTTTCTTACTAGTGAAGGGATAGTCGAGATTCGTGGAGACCAAGCTACTTCTAAGCAGTGGCTTAATGTAGGGACTAAATTGATAGCCAAGTCACAGCAGATGTTCATAGTTGATGAAGAGCTCCCCTTTCTTGAGGACGTAGGTGTCAAGCCCAAGAACAAGTCAATCGAAAAGCTGCAAGTCATACGAGTAGACCACTCACATCCAGATAGATACTTCCTGATCGGGTCACGACTACTTGCACCCGAGAATGAGTCTCTTATTGGGCTACTAAGGTGGAACATCGAGATCTTTTCCTGGACACCTTATAAGATGCCAGGTATGGATCCCTCATTAGCTAACCATTATCTTAATGTTGACCCTGCTCGTAAGCCTGTCGTTCAGAAGAGTAGGAGGTCCGCTCTCCAGCACGCAGAAGCCGTCGATGAAGAGGTGAACAAGCTCCTGGAGGCCAATTCTATAAGGGAGGTCCAATACTCAGAGTGGCTGTCAAACACTGTTGTGGTCAAGAAGAAGAATGAAAAGTGGCGAGTATGCGTCAACTTCACAAACCTCAACAAGGCCTGCCTAAAGGACCCTTTTCCACTCCCGAAGATTGATCAGGTTATGGATGCCACATCTGGACATGCAAGGATGAGCTTCTTAGATGCATATAGAGGCTACCATCAAATTCCCATGTTTGGGCCTGATGAGGAGAAGATAGCGTTTATCACACAAAAAGGGATCTACTGCTATAAGGTTATGCCTTTCGGCTTGAAGAACGCAGAAGCTATTTACCAGAGAATGGTGACAAAGCTTTTTGGCTACATGATCGGCCAAACGATGGAGGTGTACATAGATGATATGGTGGTTAAGAGCAAGGAGTCATAGAACCACCTCTTTGACCTTCAAAACGTATTTGATATCTTGAAGGGTCACAAGCTCAGGCTTAACGCCTCAAAGTGTGCCTCCGGAGTGAGCTCCGAAAAATTCTTAGGACACTTGGTGACACGAAGAGGGATAGAAACTGATCCAGATCAGATTAAGGTTTTATAGGTAATTAAGAAGTCTTCCTCAATCAAGGAAGATCTGAGGTTAACAGGCATGGTTACGGCCCTTAATCAATTTATCAGTCGATCTTCAGACCGATGTAGACCTTTCTTTCAGTTACTTAGGGTAGGTCGAGTTTTGCATTGGGATGATGAGTGTGATAAGGCCCTCGATGGCTTGAAAAGCTACCTCCAGACACTTCATTTACTCTCCACTCCTTCGTAGGGGGAAGAGCTTCAACTCTATTTAGTCGTGTCCGAACACGCTATAAGTGGAATGTTGCTACGGGCAGAATGGATGGAACAGAAGCCTATCTATTTTGTAAGCAAGACTTTATTGGGGG
Source organism: Ilex aquifolium (assembly GCA_951799425.1). Classification (NCBI taxonomy): domain Eukaryota; kingdom Viridiplantae; phylum Streptophyta; class Magnoliopsida; order Aquifoliales; family Aquifoliaceae; genus Ilex; species Ilex aquifolium. The sequence goes on from OX637401.1 coordinate 27,925,401, forward strand.
AAGAGACCAGGTATACCCCCTCGAAAAACTCCTTTTTGCCTTAGTTATAACATCTCACAAGTTGAAATTTCCAAGCACATATCATTGCGATAATCATTGGGCACCCCTTGAGGAGTGTACTTGGTAAGAAGAATCTCTCTGGTCGCATAGAAAAGTAGTCACTTGAGCTGGAGCAGTACGACCTCAAATTCATTCCAAGAACGGAGATTAAAGCACAAGTCCTAGCAGAGTTTACATATGAACTACCAAAAAAACAGGTAGTAGCATGGAGTTTGGCTCTTAGGTCCCAGCCTTGGGAGTTACAAGTTGATGGAGCCGGTATTGTCATGTTCTCTCCTTATGGGAAAGTCTTAGAGCAGGCCCTCCGGTTAGGGTTCGCTGCCACTAATAACGAGGCTGAGTACGAAGCATTAATCTTTGGTGTACGGACTGCATTGAGACTGGGGGCAGAGGAGTTGATTATATACTCTGATTCTCAATTGTTGGTTAACCAACTCTCCAGGGAGTACAACGCCCGTTCAAACACAATGATTTTGTACCTAGAGAATGTAAGGGACTTTCTTGGACGATTGAAGTCCTACAAGGTGATCCAAATCCCAAGAGACCAGAATGAACATGCTGATGCTCTTGCTACTCTAGCTTTCGCTGATAAACAAGGTTTAAAGCGAACGATTGAAGTGGAGTATCTCGAGAAACCAAGTATACATGAGGACCCAGTAGAAGTCAACTGCGCGGAGCAAGCATCGAGTTGGATGGACCCTCTTGTCCAATATCTCAAGAATGGGACTCTCCTAGAGGATAAGAAGGAGGCAAGACTCATCGTCTCAAAGTCAGCTGGTTACTGGTTGTCATCGGATCATAAGCTCTACAAGAGGTCTTTCTCAGGGCCGTACTGACTATGTGTCCACCCTAGCAAAGTGGAGAATCTACTCTATGAGATCCATGAAGGAGTGTGCGATGCCCATACTGGAGAAAGAAGCCTTGCCCTAAGGGCCATCTCCCAGAAATATTGGTGGTCGTATATGCAGAAGGACGCACAAGTATACGTCAGGAAGTGCGACAAGTGTCAAAGGTTTGCTACTATACCTCTACAGCTAGCAAGTGACCTAAACCCACTCACGAGCCCTTGGCCATTCGCTCAATGGAGCCTCGACATAGTAGGTCCCCTTCCTCGGGCTCCATCCAATAAAAGGTATCTCATCACTGCAACTGATTACTTTACAAAGTGGATTGAGGCCAAGCCCCTCTCCAACATCTGCGACACTGATACAAAGAAGTTTGTATGAGAGAATATAATCACAAGGTATGGAACTCCTTACGCCCTTATATCTGACAATGACACTCAATTTGATAGCTCAGCGTTCAAAGAATTATGTTCAGGATATGGGGTCCGCAATTATTATTCCTCCCATGTTTACCCTCAATCAAATGGGCAAGCTGAAGCTTCAAATAAGGTCATCCTTGACGGTATAAAAAAAGAGCTGGAAGTAGCCAAAGGAAGGTGGGTGAAACAACTTCCAATGGTGCTTTGGGCTTACTGAACAACCCTCAGGCATTCTACAGGAGAGACGCCTTTCTCCCTTTCATACGGTATAGAGGTCGTTATTCCTCTTAAAGTAGGTCTACCAACTATAAGAACCGAGGTCTATGAGTAAGGTAACAATGATCAAACCCTCGAACATAACTTGGATCTTATCAAAGAAAGAAGGGACCAAGCAATGGTTCGGCTGACAACATATCAACAAGAATTGGCTAGATCCTACAACAAGAAAGTCAAAAAAAGGAGTTTCACACCTAGTGACTTGGTTCTTCATAAGGTTCTCGCTCAGACTAAGGACCCTACGGATGGCAAGCTGGGCCCTAACTGGGAAGGGCCTTATAGGGTCGTGACACGAGCAAGGACAGAAGCTTATAGATTGGAGGAGCTTGATGGCAAACCAATTCGCCGACCTTGGAATATCATCAATTTTAGAAAGTTTTATTTCTAGGTTATAATACCTTATCATTACAATAAGTCTACAACGACATTCGTTTTGGATCATCAATAAAGAGAAGCTTGTTCTTTACAACTCTGAGCCCTCTTAAAGCCAACTTCTACGGTTGCACCCCTTAAATCCAACCTCCACGGTTGCACCTCTTAAATCCAACCTCCACGGTTACACTCTTAAAGCTAACCTCCACGGTTGCACCTCTAAAAGTCAACATCTACGGTTGTACTCTTAAAGCCAACTTCTACAGTTGTACTCTTAAATCCAACCTCCACAGTTGCATCCTTTAAGCCGACCTCTACGGTTGCATCCCGTACGCCAACCTCTATGGTTGCAATTCAAAGACTTAAGATAAAAAGAAACATACCTGGAGGGACCACGGATACACAAAACCTTCCAAGGGTGTGTTTAAGGACTTAACAACCTCACTATTACTATGCCTCCTTATCCTACGATGTCTAGTGTAGCTGAGTAGACATAAAAAAAAAAATAATAATAGCTCTAAAAAATCCTGATTTATACTTCATTTAATTTACTCCATTCAATGAGGTATGGGGGCAATTGTGAGACAGAGGTCAGACCTCTAGTGGGGCGCTGCCCACATAGCACCACGCCCACTAGCCCATGGTGTCGCCCACATCGCCACACGCCTACAAATTAGCAATTGAGGCGTCGCCCAAGTGTTGTTAGCCTCCAACATCGCCCAAGACACCCAAAGCAGCCTCCAAGTAGTCTCCTGTGGTCGCCAGTCCAGCTTCCTACGTCGCCCACAACACCACAACGGTCTCCAAGTAGCTTTCAGGCGTCGCCCACCACAGCCAGCCAGAGCCGGCGCCCAATGCCAGTAGCACGCTGCCTAACTCCTGTGCGTGACCAATCTGGCGCCGCCTAGCTGGGGTCGCCCAATCTGTCCCCCAGCCCTGTGTCGCCTCAGCTGCTCCCCTGCGTGGGCGTCGCGTCTTCGTCTCTACCGACGCCCAACTTGCTACTTAGCTGAGGATTGACCCGGGATCTAGAGTCCTAGTAAAACTCGACTCCGAGTATCAAGTGAATATTGATAAACAAAGCTTCCCAGCGAGCATATCCCTTCCTACAAGCCAGGACTCAACGTCCTAATATGATTCTACCTCGAACATCTAGGAGATTGGTGATGAGGTCTATCCTATCACAACCTAAAGTTAGATTCTACTTGTTACACGGCTTCCTATGTCACTATAAATAAAGGTTATGGGTACCAGGTATGTAATTAAATCCTAGCCTATTCACCATACACATTTTCTTCGACTTGCTTACTGACTTAAGTATCAGAGTCCCTTTGACCGCCTCCGACCATCGGTTCACCTAGGCACTCTCTTGTCTTGCAGGTTGCTCAAGATTTACTCACCACCCTCTCCGTTTGTACGAGGTGGTTACTCTGTGTGGATTTATTCCCTTACAAAAGGGTATTGTTATTTTCTTACTTCAATTAAAAATAAGATTATATGTGTATATATAAATTTTTAAACTCTATTTTTTTCAAGTCGATTTTCAGGGATAATTTTTATACATGGGTTCATAATAATTTGTAGTATTAGAGCTAACTATCACATCGAGTATGAATTGAACACAGTATAAACTGCGACTCTTTGAGGTCGAGTCATGAAATAAGTGACTTATAGGCTGGATTAAGATAACTTGATATTATTTATGAGCATAGTGTTATCTCATTGAATACTGATAGGTGAACAGAGCCACCAAAGAAAAATGACGACCATTGGTTCAATGCCAGTAGCTGTTGGAGCCACCAAAAAGAAAGAGTTACCTTTGGATCAGTGTAGATAGAATAGATCAGCCGCCGTAGACATCAACTACAGAAACATGATAGCTAGAGGAATCTAATACCGAATATCAACAAATATTATAAATATGGTGTCACATTATCTATCCACACTGTATGAAAGGAAAACCAATAATGTATGTGGTGTGTGTATATTTTTTATTTGAATTCAGTCTTTAGTTGGTATGATTGCAGGTATGTGTTGCTTCATTATTACATAGATCTGGATGTATTGCTTTTATGAAATCACTCTTTCAATTTTGATGAATGTGGATATGCCTTGCTTCTTCAGACATGGCCAGAAAAAGAACATTGTCGAAAAATAAATACGAGCTCAAATGGAGGGAATTGGTGTCAGACCAAAGTGTGGGGTCATCATCTTTGAAGGTAGAGTGATAATAATATCCTTGATATAATTGTGTGTTTCATTGTCAAAACCTCTAAATTTCATATAGGAGGGGATGAACTCAAATTCCAAACAAGTGATGTTAAACTCATATTTAGAATCCAAGATGGATGAGTCCGCAGATGCAATCAATCACTTTTTTGTGACAGTAAAAATTGCTGCCATAAAAAACTAGTCTCAAAATGACTTAATTCTTCAATTTTTTTTTTTTTGACTCACTTTTCTAGCAATGCTTATTTTTTTAAGATCCTCTTGATGCAAGTATTCTGGCTCATCGTACGAGTCCCTAGGCTGGGCACATGGACTGAGGATTTTAATATGTCAATTTGTACCATTAGTTTTTGCCTTAGAAGTTTTCAGCAAGAAATCAATACATTAAAACCTGTTCCCACAAGAGAGGCCAAATTGATGGGATTATGAGTTATTAATTATCACAATGCAATAAATTTTAAATTTTATTAACGATTTATGGTATTTTTGAACTTATTTATTAAGTTACGTTACTTTTTAAAAAACGAATTCAATATTCTTATTTTTGTTAGAAAGCAGATTTAATACCTTACTTTTGTTAGAAGACAGAGTCAACAACTCTGCTTTTAAATAAAAAAACGTGATTTAAATACAAAAAATTTGTGGGCAACAGGTGAAAATCATGTTTACTGTACAAACATGCTTTTAAGCAAAAGCAAAGCAAAAAACGTATTTAATAAACATGATTTTCATCTATTATGATTGTGTTTGGACTTAAAATATAAAATTATAAAAACATTTGATGGATTGACATTTGGTGAGCCAAGAAGTACTAAGAAACTATCACGTGTCAGAATTTGAAGAAATGCGGGAGATGATCAACCATGACCTTGTTTGAAAAAAGGAAATAACTATCTAGGAGTTACCAGCCAAGTAACTGTGAAGATAGTGACTATAAAAGGCAGAAGAAGAGGAAGTTGAGGACAATTCAAACTCCCACAAGGCCTACGATTAGGGCATTTTAAGAGTAGTGCTAAGTTAATTTTAGAAAGTAACTAATATACCAAAAAAATATACACACACTAATATACCAAAAAACACCCACCCACACCCCACCCCCCACTAATATAGCAAAACACATTACACACACACTAATAGAGATTACTTAATCAAATCCTTGATGTTCAAAATTTCTCAAGTTTTATTTGAGGTTTTGGCACCCAAAATTCTCGACAAAATAACTTTGCTCACCCCTCGTCATATTTTGCGTACTAAAAATGTATGTCTTTTTATTCTCCTTATATTTCGTATGATCTACTTCTTGCCAACTTGCTAACTTTTCGTCATTTATTAGTGATTCGAATTCAGCTTCAACTATATCGCATAAATCTTATGAGATAGATAGGGTCATCAATTGGATGCTCCAATAATTATAACTTTTAACCTCCAAAATTGGGATGGGAGCTTGGGCATAATTGAACGTGAAAGTGTTAACTTCTATTATAAAAAGAAGAAATTGTTCAAAAACTCCATTCATACTGTCTTTTAAGTCATTAAATCCAATGAACTTACTTTTAAGGCATTAATGACAAAGAAGGTACTCTTAGGGTGTGTTTGTTAACATAAATTCAACACCTAAAATGAATGTATTTGACACTTATTAATTAAGTCGTTTGATAACTAAAATTTTAACTCTCTTAATATGTTAAGTGCTCCTTTAAAATAGACTATAATATTAAGTAGGAGATTCCTTAATTTTAAAAGCTGAAAGCGCTCAGTAAAATTATCTTTAATAATATTTATAATATGAAAATTATACCTCGAAATATTTTACAATTCTATTAAAACTCTAATTAGTGTTATCTCCAAAACTCCTAACCTATCTATCCTCCTTGTCAATCGTCTTCTTCAGATAATAAGTGTTTTTCTTCGCTCGCCTGCTGCAAATAAACATGTTGAAACACATACCCACGTTCACTGCACACACACACCTACACTCACACACACACACATGCACTGTACATCCACCCACCCAAACTACCCACACACAAGCACAAATTGCACACACACACACACATATATTATTAATGAGATTTAATATATTCTATTTTTTTAATTAGATTATTTATTTATTTATTTATTTATTGTTATTTGATTATTTATTAGTTATTATTTTTTTATCATATGTTATTGTTAACTTATTATGTAATTTAATTTGTTATTGTTCACTGATTGTGATTCGATTATTTGTTTGTTATTTTTTTTTTTTTAAACAGATGTTATTATTCAGTTATTGTGTTATTCAATTTATTATTGATTTGATATATTGTCATTTTTTATTAGATAAAAACATATTTTTAAATTAAAGAGTGGAAGGGTAAAATTGAAAATTAATTTATTTTCAGACTTCAGTTCTGTGTAGTTATCAAATAGTTTGGTTTAATTCATTACTTAAATTTCAGTGGATACCAAGCAGTCCACAAATTCAGTATTCAACTTTCAGACTTCAACTTTCAATTTTCAGATTTCAGCTTTCAATTTTCAGATTTCAGCTTTCAATTTTATCAAATACCACCTTATTTTACCCTATAAAGCACGGATACTTCGAAATAGTCAAAGTATCGGTATCGGATACGTTTTGGATATGGATACGCCTCCGATACGGCCAGATACGTATCGGATACGGCTGAGTAGTATCCAAAAATTAAAAAAATAAATTTAATTTTTGGATACGGCCGGATACGCTTGGGATACGGATGGGATACTCTTAGGATACTCTTCGGATACGGCGGGGTATTACTTGAATTTTTAAAAAAATATAAGGGCATAAGAGCAAATATGTTTGAGCTATTATTTGCAAATATATTATAGAACCCTAATTTCTTTTATTCCACAGCCCCCCATCAGTCGTCGACTGATTCTCTCTCTCTCTCTCTCACTCACTCACGATCGACGACTGACTGTATTTGACGCCGATCGACGACGGGTATCTCCATATATTATGCAATATGTATGCAATATAGAATGTATGATTTATAAATGATAGAATGGTTAGTTATTATTATATATCTTTGGTAGATGTGTGATTCACTTTATAAATCATAATTATTACATTAAATATAATAATAAAATTTTAAAAAATATATATTTTATGGACGTATCCTACCCGTATCCGTATCTTATTTTTTTAAGTTTTACTGTATCACCGTATTCGTATCGCCGTATCCCATATCACAGTATTTGTATTCGTGCTACATAGATTTTACCTCTAGTCCAATCTAATTGAACCCATTTTTTTTATTACTGGAATACGCCTAAGTCTAACACGTTATCCTTTTTTCTAAAAATATTCTATCTTCTCCTCTTTTTTTTGTCTTGTACCCACTGTCTCTCTTATATCTCAAAAACATTCTCCTCCACTAATTCTCTCTTGTACCCACACTTTATCTCCTATTTTCCTCTACCTCCTATTAAGAAAGAGGGTGGATGGGAAATCTAAGGCCATTCTCGAAAGATGCAACAAACAAACAGTTCCTCTCTGGCGCCTCAGTGTCATACCTGATGTCCACATGGGGACACCAGTAGTGCATGCCCTTGAAAAAGCCAAACCTAGCAGAAAAGACACTTAGAAAAGGAGGGTAACCTCACTAAAACCCACAATGTCTGAAGCCTGGGGTTCGACCTCAACATCGCGAGCACTACTAGAAGTCCTAGCTCCGCCTTTTTTGGATTTCCTTTTTTGAGAATTCTTGGGTTTGGGAGCTCTGACGCTTGGTTGAGGCAATGGGACCGTGACCTCGACAACCTGGGCATCAAGAGCTTTGACACTAGGAAAGTTGTCTATCTCATCACGCATATCCCCCAGGTCATCATCCTCGATCTCGGGGTATCTAACACCCATTGCCAGAGAAACAGACGAAGAGGTGGCTTTAGATGAGGTAGACATAGCGATGCAAGAAAAAGGAAGGCCCAAGGAAGCATATATGAAAGGGATGTTTGAGAAGCAGTCTATAAGAGCCCTTAGGTCAAGACTCCAATGACCAAAGAGGAAGACCCTAGCAGTAGCGTCAGGAGCTAAGCAAAGGCGAAGAGAAGACAAAAAATGACCTTGGCTCCTGAAATAGCAAAAGCGAAAAGTTCAAAAATGGAGTAACCACCTTGAATCCGAGGGATCTAAAGTGATTGGAAACCCTAGAGGGAGGAAAGAAAAAGCAAGGCATTAGACGTACCTAATCGAAGGCGGTCACCAATTGATAACCCGAGGAGGTTTCGAAGAACGAGCAGAACTGGCTTCGAGTAGGCTTCTGAATAAGTTTGCACTAACCAAAGAAATCTTAGAGAACCAGAAGGATGGAGAAGACGAAATAGAAGAAGCTAAAAAATATCTGAGAGAAAAATACTATGGAAATTCGAAGTAAGGGGAAAGATGGTTCAGCATGCAGGCACATTTAATACAGATGTACGGGCAGACACGTGGACTAGAAATGATGAACGTGCACGAGAAATGAGAAAGAAGTAATTCCATGCACGCTTGCAATGCCGTAAAAATTGAGAAACATCTCATCGTGCGAATCCCGAGGGAGAATCAAGCTAACCTCGCTCACTAAGGTCAAAGGTCAGCCCCAGCTCATGTAACCTACCTGGCTGGGGAATGGAGGCAACTGATGATACTCAAAATATGCCTAAGGTTGAGATCGGGTGTTCATCTTGGACCTTCCAAGCTCGGATAACTCAGCCCATCACAGGCAACCAGGGAAGTTAAGGTCGGCACGTCCTCCCCAGCAATTGCACCTCCACAAGGATAGCAAAAATGACAGCTGGCTTCCACCCAAGCACCACACATATATCGTAACGATCTTATATTTGGGCAAGGAATTCGTAACTGTCTCAACGATGTCCACGGCAATCGCATAAAAGGCACAACCATTATAAGAATAATGCAAGCATCACGCTAAGGATCACGCAAGGCTGTTGATGATACCTAAAATAAACCCTAAGCACGAGCCCAGGAAATGAGCTCAGCTCGGGAGGTCAGGTAAAACACGCAGAGCTCGTTGAGCCAGAATTAAAGCTCCCCTAAGCGAGATAATATGGGAAATGATGAGGGCACATCAAGATGACAGCGAACATCTCCGAAGTAATAGTCAAGCTGAATTTAAGGCACAAAACCCTTAACCAATCGAAATCCTCTCCAAAAATTAAGTAGGATCCCCCGAATGATATGCAAAGATCTCAAGATAAAATCCAATTAGGGTGGGGGAAGGATCCCATGATTATAGAAAGTAAATCCTGGTTAGAGGTAAGTAAGAGGCTATAAAAAGAGGGTAAGCCTCTAATGAGAAGGGGACCATATAGACTATAGAGCCAGGAAGAATCCTAATTTCCTCCAGGTTGCATTGTAATACACACAACACAATCAATAAGAAAACAGGAGCAAGAGCCTCCATTGAAGAGCGGACTAGCCGAGCTCCCAGGCCGGTGAACCACTATAATTTCCTTGTGTACATCTCCTTTTCCTCAGTTCCCTAAGTATTTGTCAGCAACTTGCCTGGGTCTTGTAGCTCAGGTGCACACTTGATCTCACACACATCTATACGCTCTGCTCATCCTCGATAAGTGAGCACCATCAGTTTGGCACCGTCTGTGGGAAACGACTGTTCCTGTTACAAATAAGCTGACCTCTCAGTGACTGATGGTATCAACTCGAAACATGAGCAGAAGCCAAACAAATCCACCACGGATGCAGGATCAACAGGAAGCCACCAACGACAGACAACCCAAGAACGTCCAAGATACTAATCCCCCCATGGGGAATTCCCCCACTAACAACGAGATAGAGGCCCTTCGCCTCGTCAACCAATGTTTGCTAGAGGAAAATGCAGAGCTCTCGAAGCTCGTACAACACCCACAGGAGGCACGATCGGCCCAAGAAGGCCAGAATAATCCCTCTCACAGGGAACAACAACACTTGGACCCCCTCAGAGAGGTCAATGAAGGAGGAGAAAACAGCCAGACCAGGGGGCATGTTCCTTACTTACCCCCTAGGAATGGCTATAGTGAAGAGGTGCAAAGTCAGAATGATGACGGCGAGAAGGACGATTTTTTCCCTTACCAGCAGGAAAGGAGAGAACAGCATTGGGAGCAGCGCTTCAAGGATATCCAGCAAGAGCTCAGTCACATGAAGGAGGCGGTAAAGAGCAAGGCTCCGGTTACAATGGATGCCCTGGTACAACAGACTGAGTCCCCATTCACCACTGGAGTGTTGCACTTTCCTCTCCCAACGAAGTTCAGAACGCCACAGATAGAGGCCTTTAACGGAACGAAAGATCCCGTAGATCATCTCAACACTTACAAAAATCAGATGGAGCTGCATGGGTACCAGGATCCTGTACATTGCAGAGCCTTTACCATCACTTTAAAGGGCTCTGCCCTGGCCTGGTTTAACAGGCTCCCACCAGCCTCAATCTCATCCTTTAAAGAGCTCTCCATAGCTTTTGTATCTCACTTTATAGGAGCTCGAATATACCGAAAGCCGAGCTACCACCTGTTGAGTGTGAAGCAAGGACCCCAAGAGAACCTGAGATCTTATGTTCAAAGGTTCAACTCGGAGTCGCTAAAGGTTGATGTCCCGGATGAAAAGTTTGTCATCACTGCATTTATAGCCGGTTTGGGAGTGCAATCTAAAGACCTGATGTTTTTTATCTCGAAAAATCTGCAAGCAGGCATGGCAGAGGTGCTCGCTAAAGCAGAGAAGTACATTAATGGCGAGGAAGCTCTTCTTTCTAAGGTGGGGAGATCGTCCACACAAAAGGATAAAGGGAAGGAGGAGAAAAAGAGGGACCGAAGTCCCAGAAGAGAAAGAGGACGTGGTAGGTCTCCAAGGAGAGATAGAGATCGCTCCCCAAAGAGAAGAGGAAATGTTAGGAATCACTTAGGTCCTCCACAGCCAGATCTGCAGCCAAGGTATCCACCTCGGTAACTCACTCCTCTAACTGCCTCGGTGTCCCAAATTCTGTATGAGGTACAGAATGAGAAATTTTTTAGGTGGCCACCTCGGATGAAAGCAGACCCAGCAAAGAGGGATCCCACCAAGTACTGCAAGTTCCATCGATATCACGGTCATCACACTGACGACTGCATCCAATTGAAGAAGGAGATTGAATACCTGATTCAACGTGGACATTTGCGCCGCTACATAGCTCATGAGGATCGAAACCAAGCTCTTCTACCTTCACCACATCGACAGCAAGCCCCTGCTCAACATCAACAACCCTTGGGGGAAATTAGGGTGATATCCGGGGGATTTGCAGGAGGTGGGGAGTCTAGTTCTGCTAGAAAGGCCCACCTACGAAGAGTCAGAACTGGAGAAGCACTGGAGGTGCATACTGTGTCCAAGGCACCCCGGCTAAGCACCGCTATAACCTTCTCAGACTCTGATATGGAAGGTTGCCAACATCCTCATGATGACCCACTGGTGGTAAGGGCTGTCGTGGCAAACAGAATAGTTCATTGAGTCCTGATTGACAACAGGAGCTCGGTAGACATCATTTTTGCCTCTGCCTTTGACAAAATGAACATAGGAAGGGAGAAACTAGAGCCAGTGAGTGCCCACTTGTTGGGATTCTCCGGGGAAAGAGTATTACCACTGGGATCCATTCAGCTCGTACTCACCATGGGAGACCCTCCATGTCAAGCCACCACAACTGTGAAGTTCCTGGTGATGGATGCTCCTTCCGCATACAACATATTATTGGGAAGACCTTCTCTTAATGCGATGAAGGCCATCCCCTCTGCCTATCACCTGGTTGTAAAGTTTCCTATAGAAAATGGAGTAGGAGTGGTCCGAGGGGACCAGCGTATAGCCAGGGAATGCTACACGGCTTCGATGAAGCAAAAAGAAGTTGAAAGCATCCATATGGATGAGCTCAACATAAGGGACGAGCTAGACACGAGACCAATGCCATCAGAAGAGCTGGAACCTATTCAGCTTGACGAGAAGCCAGAACACCTTGTTTACATCGGATCCAAACTGAGTAGAGAAATTAAGGATCTTCTCATACATTTCCTGAAGGAAAACATTGGGGTATTTGCTTGGAAGCAAGAAGACATGGAAGGTATTGACCCCTCGATTATTACCCATAAGCTAAACGTAAACCCCACTTACAAACTCATTAAGCAGAAGAGAATAAGTTTCGCCTCAGATAGACAAAGGGCAATCAATGAGGAAGTCAGCAAACTCCTCCATGCCAAAGCAATCAGGGAAGTAGACTATCATGTCTGGTTAGCCAATGTGGTTCTTGTCAAGAAGACCAATGACAAATGGCGGCTCTGTATTGACTTCACTGATATCAATCGAGCGTGCCTCAATGACAGTTTTTCCCTACCTCGGATTGACCTCATAGTGGATGTCACGGCTGGCCACGAGCTCCTCAGCTTCATGGATGCCTTTTCAGGCTATAATCAGATCAGGATGGACCCCAGCAACCAAGAGAAGACCTCTTTTATCACTTAGCATGGGACATATTGTTACCAAGTCATGCCTTTTGGGTTGAAAAACGCTGGAGCCACTTATAGAATGTTCCAAAAGCAGATAGGAGAGTCCATGGAAGTCTACATCGATGACATGTTAGTAAAGTCACTAAAAGCAGAGCTCCACATTGAGCACCTAGATGAGTCATTCCGGATCCTAAAAAAGTATAAGATGAAGCTTAATCCTGCAAAGTGCGCCTTCGGAGTTTCTGCAGGGATGTTTCTGGGCTTCATAGTTAGTAGCAGAGGAATATAGGCTAATCCAGAAAAGGTAAAAGTTGTGCTCAACATCCAATCACCCTCAAATACAAGAGAAATCCAATGCTTGACTGGAAGAATAGCTGCTCTAAGTCGTTTTGTGTCCAGATCGAGCGATAAATATCAGCCCTTCTTTCAAACTTTAAAGAGGGCATTCCAGTGGGATACACGGTGCAAAGAAGCATTCAAAGCATTAAAGAATTACCTGAGCTCCCCTCCTGTTCTGGTAAGTCCCTTGGAAGGGGAGGTCCTTACTCTCTGTCTAGCTATTTCAGATTTCTCAAATAGCGCAGCACTGGTTAGGGAGCGAGACAGAGCTCAGCAACCAGTCTACTATTGCAGCAGAGCTCTGAGGGGGGCAGATGAGAGATATCCAAAGATGGAGAAACTTGTTTTAGCCTTCGTAACTACAGCTAGGAGACTTAGGCCATACTTCCAAGCTCACACCATCGAGGTTCCAACAGACTAGCCGATGAAGCAAGTACTGCATAAGCCAGAGTTTTCAGGGAGGTTGGTTAAATGGGCTATAGAGCTTAGTGAGTTCGATATTAGATATAAGCCGAGAACTGCAATCAAAGGACAGATTTTGGCAGATTTTATCGCAGAGTTCACTACAGCAACACCCATGGAGGTCACACAATTGGTACCTGACCTCCCCGTTTGGAAGCTTTCAGTAGATGGGGCTGCTAATGCTCAAGGAAGCGGTGCAGGTTTAATTCTGACCTCTCCGGACGGGATAGATGTCGAATATGCCCTCAGGTTTGGGTTTAAGGCCTCGAACAACGAGGCTGAGTATGAAGCTGTCATCGCTGGGCTTAATCTTGCTCACTTTATGGAGGCAGAACAGCTGGAGATCTGCAATGACTCCCAACTAGTGGTAAAACAGATAGAGGAGTCTTACGAAGCGAGGAGCGAAAAAATGGTCCTTTACCTCAGAAAGGTACAAGAACTAATCAAGAAGTTTGTGCAGGTTAAGGTCAGACACGTTCCCAGGACAGAAAATTCAAGAGCAGATGCGTTGGCAAGGTTAGCAACTGCCTCATAAGAGGACTTGGATAGGGTAATACCAGTGGAGCACCTTCCAGAGCCTTCAGTAAGCATGGAGAAAGAAGAAGTGCTCCCAATCGTAGCACAGCCGAGCTGGATGGACTCTATCATAGAATACCTGCAGAATGGAACCTTGTCAAACGATACCAAGGAGGCCTCCAAGCTGAGAGCCAGGTCAGCTAGATTTTCTTTGCTGCAGGGAAATCTGTACAAACGAGGTTTTTCAGCACCTCTCCTTAAATGCGTGGGAGATGAAGATGCCAACTATATACTTAGAGAAGTACATGAGGGAATCTGTGGCAATCACATCAGAGCTCGGGCCTTGGCAGGAAAAACACTGAGGTAAGGGTATTATTGGCCCACTACGCTCAAGGATGCCACTGAATTGGTCAAGAAATGCAAGACTTGCCAGGAGCATGCCAACATTTCTCATTGTCCACCCGAGCTATTGACCTCGGTGATAAGCCCATGACCTTTCCAACAATAGGGTTTGGATATACTTGGACTCCTTCCCATCGGTGTGGGACAATGCAAGTTTGCAATTATAGGGGTGGATTACTTCACCAAATAGGCGGAGGTCGAACCTTTGGCAACAATCACCGAACAAAAGGTGCAAAATTTTGTTTGGAAATCTATAGTTTGTAGGTTTGGAGTTCCCAAAGCAGTCGTATCTGACAATGGAAAGCAGTTTGACAATCCAAAGTTTAAGAGGTTTTGTGCTGAGCTCGGGATAAAGAACTATTTCTCAGCTCCGGCACATCCTCAATCCAATGGACAAGCAGAGGTCACCATCAGAACCATAAAGGCAGCTCTGAAGACCAAACTAGAAAACCTAAAAGGTAAGTGGGTGGAGTACATCCCTGAAGTGCTGTGGGTCTACAGGACCACTGCCAGATCTGCAACTCAAGAAACTCCGTTTGTTTTGGCTTTTGGAACCGAGACAGTGGCACCTGTCGAGGTGGGGCTCCAATCACCTAGGGTTGAGTTTGCAGACGTTGAGCACAACGATGAATCTCTCCTACTGAACCTCGATCTCTTGGATGAAAAGAGAGACAGAGCTCTACATCGCATCCAAAGTTACCAAAGGAAAACAGCAAGGTATTATAACAAGAGGGTTAGGCACAAAAGCTTTAAAGCTGGGGATTTAGTGCTCAAGAAACTCCTACCTGCGAGAAAGGACCCCACTCATGGGAAGCTAGAACCTAATTGGGAAGGACCCTACATCATATCAAGGGTGATCAGACCTGGAAATTACGAGTTACAAACAGAGAAAGGAAAAATCTTACCTCACTCTTGGAATGTAGAACATCTTAAAAGATTTTTTCAGTGAGTCTCCTTTGTAACGAAGACATTTTCAATAAAGCGGCAAGTTTTTGGTTTATTCATGGATAGCTATTCAACATTCCTAGAACGTTGAACTCTTCAGCTCATAACTTGAGCCACGTAGCTCACGCTGAACTCTTCAGCTCGTAATATGAGCCATGTAGCTCACGCTGAACTATTCAGTTCATAACTTGAGACACGTAGCTCACGCTGAACTATTCAGCTCATAATACGAGCCGCGTAGCTCACGCTGAACTATTTAGTTCATAACTTGAGCCACGTAGCTCACGCTGAACTCTTCAGCTCATACCTTGAGCCACGTAGCTCACGCTGAACTCTTCAGCTCATAATACAAGCCACGTAACTCACGCTGAACTATTCAGTTCATAATACGAGTCACGTAGCTCACAATGAACTATTCAGTTCATAACTTGAGCCACGTAGCTAACGCTGAACTATTCAGTTCATAACTTGAGCCACGTAGCTCACACTGAACTATTCAGTTCATAACTTGAGTCACGTAGCTCACGCTGAACTATTCAGCTCATAATACGATCCACATAGCTCAGGCTGAGCTATTCAGTTCATAATACGAGCCACGTAGCTCACGCTGAACTATTCAGTTCATGATATGAGCAACATTGCCCACGAAGAACTCCAAAAGTTCAGAGAAGAGCCTAGGAGCTCGCGAAGGACTATTTAATTCATAAAAAGAGCCATGTAGCTCATAATGAATTCTTTAATTCATAAAAAGAGCCCTGAAGCTCATGATGAGTTCCTTAGTTCATAAAAAGAGCCCTGCAGCTCATAAAGTCAATAATTTTGCCTTAAGAAGCACTGAAGTACTTCTCGAAGCAATGGGGACAAGAGGAACATAAAGCAAAGGAAAACATAATTATGTTTCAAGCCAGAAGTCACATCACATTTTAAAGCAAAAGTTCAGAACAGAAATTGTTTTTCAAAGTTTGTATTTCAGTGTACAAGTTCAAAATACATGAAAAGTGAAATTAGAGTCACATGAACATGAGGAGAGCTCTAAGTGTCTAGAGAAGGTGTAAGTAAAGGATTCTGCAGCTCAGCAGATGAGCCTTCGACAGCAAGCAGAAGAGGAGAGCTTCCAGGGGTACCAGCTACACGGGTCCCTGCTCCCATTGATTCCGAATTTTGAGCAAGGGCCTCAGTCACAAGGTCAGCTGAGAATGGTATAGTGGCACAAACAGTAGAAGTTACAGCTGGGAGCTCGGGAATTGCAGCAACAGAGCCTATCCCAGTAGAAAGGGCTCCAGAAGTCTCAGCCGGAGGGATGGGCATCTCAACACCTTCTGAGGTAAAGTATAGAGGAGCCAAGTTGTCCCCTTCGCCATCTGTATCAGTATCCTCCAGCTCTTCCTCTGTAGGAATAGTAAAATTGAAGTCAAGGTCTGGATAGGTCTTTGTAGCTCGGCGTTTGAAGGCAAGCCATCCAGTGACCCACTAGGTGGTGACGTCATCCCTCAGCTCAGCAATAACATCATCCTTTTCCTTGACAAGAGTCTTCTGTGCCTCGAGCTCGGTGCAGAGTGCAGCATTTGCCTCAGTCACAGCAAGATAATCCTCCTTTATACTTTGCAAAGAGCTATGGGCTTCAAAGGCTTCTTGACTGGCCTTAGCCCAGGCCTCGGATTTAAGTTTCAGCTCTTCCCTGGCTATTCTTAGCTCATTCTTGGCTTTCCTTTCTCTTTCTTCAGTAGCATCTTTGGCCGTTTGTAAGCTCTGAAGGAAAGAAGCTTGGTTCTCCAATTCCTCCTTTAAGCCTACCACCTGAGCTTGGAGGTCGTCATTATTAAAGGTGAGTTGGGCAACCTTAAACTCGTATGCTTTTAAAGCTTTGGCAGAGCTCTCAGAGGATTGGATCCTACTCACCAAACCTTTTACGTGGATAGCCAGTTGGGGACAGGAGAGAAAGCAAGAAAAGGTAAGCTTAAGGTTACGACATAAAGATAAATGGATGTATAAGGATGCAAAAGCTTACAACAGCTGTTCCCTGAAGAGCTAAGCTGATGGTCTCCTCAAGAGGCATGGAAGAAGCCTTTTGAACGTCAAAATCGGTAAGAACAGAAGAAATGGCCCCAGCAGCAAGCTCACTGTTCTCAAAAAAGGAGTCCTCACCCTCCTCCATCTTGGGCCGTTTTTCTTCGTCACACCCAGGTTTCTTCGGAAAGGATTCAATAATCTTCCCTGAAGGGCTATAGGAGAAGTTACCAGGTTGAAGGTCAGGGACCAGCCTCAAGGCTTCCTTGACCTCAGTTGAGGAAGGAGAAGCCTCGCCTGGCTCATTAGTTCAACTTGATGTGGGTTGAATCCCTGATGGTAGGCAGGCCTCAACGATTGGTGGGGTGTTCAACGATTGAACCTGCTTTGATGAAGTCGAAGCTGGAGAAGAAGAGGGCACCCCCAATTTTTGAATCTTAGCCCGAGTAACAGGGCTACTTCCAGAACCGACCACAGCTTTCCGTTTGCTACCTTTCCCACTCTTCGATAACTGGTCGATCTTGGCCTGGAGTTCCTCAGAGGTGGGTTTCATTATGGAGGACCCTAGAAGATCTAGGCCAAACCAGTTACACATATATGAGGAAGTAGGAAGGAAGGCAGTGCAACTTATTAGAAAAAGGAATTACCTGCTACTTCTTCAAGTCTGATAGCAGAGATAGGAGGCGGGGCTTCTATCGTTATCCCAGGAAGGCTAAATCCTCTCTCAACCAGAACCTAGGGTTGGATAAGCTCGGAGTACCTTCGCAGGTCACACTTGACCAATTTCAACCTCACCTCCTTATCCTCAGCACTAAGTTCAAGTCAGGTACCTAGATGCAACGCAAGCAGAGCAGAGTCAGAAACTTATGATTCTCAAAACAGAACTCAGTCAACTCAAGCAAGGACTCACGCAAGTTCTTTGGAATAGTCCAGGCCTTAGGAATTCTAAGAGTGTCCGATCTATCAGCAGGGTTGTATTCCCAGTTGGTGCCCCCAACAAAGAAGAAACGTTCTTTCCAGTGTTTATGGGAGGACGGAATATGAGAGATGATCTGCCTAGCTTGGAGATATACAAGAAGCCCTCAGAAGAGGTCAGCCTGACGTTGAAAAAGTCCAAGAGCAAGGAAATGTTGGGAACCCCGAGGTTATGGTCCTTAAAGAAGACCAGAAGACCCTCCAGAACACCCCAGAAGTTAGGGGAAAGTTGAGAAGGACAAACGTTGAAATATTGCAAAACGTTCTTGATAAATGGGTGTAGAGGAAGCGAAAGCCATTCTCAAATGCTGCCTCAAAGAAACAGACCCTCTTATGAACTTTGGCAACGTAAAGGGTAGAGCTGTCTGGACACCAGGGCTGGACACCAGTAGGAAACCCATAGCGGGCAATGAAAATCTTCACAAAGGAAGGATCGACCTTGCTAGGGCCCACGAGCTCAGCATGCTCTAGAGCAGCTCCTAAGTATGATGTACCACCAGAGACCCCAACCCCACTGACTTTGCCCTTGCCTTTGTCAGGCTTGGGGGGCATATGAGAAGACGAGGAGGGAAGCTCCTTGGTATTGACCTCGGAGTCAACAACATCAACACCGGGGAAATTGTCGATTTCGTCACCCACTTCCCCTAATTCAGTCTCCTCCTCGGTAGACCTACCTTCTAACAGAGAAACAGATGAGCGAGTGGCTCCAGAAGAGGCATACATGTTTGGGCAGGAAAAAGGAAGATCAAAGGAACGATAGAGAAGAGGAACACTAGTCAAACACTCCCTAATAACCCTAGGGTCAGCACAGTAGCTTCCAACAGCAAGTATGTGCACAATAGAACTCCAATCCACGAAATGGGGAAGAGGAGACAAACAACAGCCACGGGACCAGAAGTAAAAGTATCTATGAGTCCAGAAACGCAATAACCACCTCAAACTCAAGGGATCCAGAACGAGAAAAGATGAAAAGGGGACAGAAAAAGCATACCTAGCTAGGAAAGAGAAACGAGCAACAATCCAGAGTGAAATTGAAGGAAGGGAGCACTGCGGATCTTCAAGTCGAACACAAAGGATCCAATTTTGAGCAAGAATCAGAAAGCTTCAAGCCGGGAAATCTGGAATCGAAAGAAAGGAAGTCGACTAGTGAGAGGAGACGGTTCAGATAGCCGTTTGTACATTTAAAGCTTAAGAAACGTGGGCTGAAACGTGCTCGGAAATCGAGGAAAGTCATGATTGCTGCAAACCGTCAAGAGGCTTCAATCACGTGCAAGCCAGGGTCAGCCACGCGCAGGTCTAGCTCGGCTTAAAAACAACTTAGCCCCTGCCCAAGCTCGCTTGAGACAAGGGCTGGGGGGCAACTGATGATACCTAAAATAAACCCTAAGCACGAGCCCAGGAAATGAGCTCATCTCGGAAGGTCAGGTAAGACACGCAGAGCTCGTCGAGCCAGAATTAAAGCTCCCCCAAGCGAGATAATATGGAAAATGATGAGAGCACAACAAGATGACAACGAACACCTCCGAAGTAATAGCCAAGCTGAATTCAAGGCACAAAACCCTTAACCAGCCGAGATCCTCTCCAAAAATTAAGGAGGATCCCCCGAATGGTATACAAAGATCTCGGGATAAAATCCAATCAGGGTGAGGGAAGGATCCCATGATTATAGAAAGTAAATTCGGGTTAGAGGTAAGCAAGAGGCTATAAAAAGAGGGTAAGCCTTCAATGAGAAAAGGACCATACAGACTATAGAGCCAGGAAGAACCCTAATTTCCTCCAGGTTGCATTGTAATACACACAACACAATCAATAAGAAAACATGAGTAAGAGCCTCCATTGAAGAGTGGACTAGCCGAGCTCCCAGGCCGGTGAACCACTATAATTTCATTGTGCACATCTCCTTTTCCTCAGTTCCCTAAGTATTTGTCAGCAACTTGCCTGGGTCTTGTAGTTCAGGCGCACACTTGATCTCACACACATCTATACGCTCTGCTCGTCCTCGATAAGTGAGCACCATCAACTGTAGAAGACTATAAATAAGATGCATATGCTTCACAATAAAAAGAAAGTAATTCGTTTAAGCCTTACTTTGTGTAAATCTCCCTTTTATCAATAATATCATCCCCAGGAGCAAAAGACTCCCTTGAGAGTGGAGTAGCCGAATCCCCGAACTAGTGACCTACTATAAACTCTCTGTATGTAATTTTCAATTTCCCTTATTCAATTCTTAAGAGCCTATGAGTTCGATAAGTCATTCAATGATCCATTAATCCCTAAAAATCATAAGCTATGTTCTATTGTGTGACAAATTCTATCAAAGGTATTGGTGCAATGAATCTGGTGACATGTCTTTTATCCCTAGCAATCTTCACATCAACTTGGGTGTATTATTTAGTTCAGCGTGTCAAACTTGCCTCTTTTTTTTTTCATATCATCATAAACAATGACCAAACAATACACCTACACCAGAACACAGGTCTATCGATAAACATAACCATGTGCTGATTTACAATTTTTTTCTCGTGGGAACAGGTATTAAGTATCCATATTTTTCTGGCAACTTCATAGTCAAGTTTCATGCTACAAATTGACATATTAAATACCACAGTCCATGTGCCCAACCTAGAGAATCATAGGATGAGCAAGAAGACAAACATCAAGTGGATCTTAAAAAATGAGCATTGAAATTTCAAACACACAAAACAATTAATGTTTCTGTTTACACTTTACATTACAATATTAGACTAATCGAACTGCAATGGAAAGGCTCTGCTGATCTCAACTCAAAGAATTATAATTAATGTTTCCTAGGACTGGAGGAGGAAGGTATAACAGAGGAAGGTATAACAGAGGAAGGCAACATGTGAGCAGACTAGTAGAAGAAAATCGGATCTCAATAGTTTTTCTTCGAAGTTCTCATTGGTTTTAAGAGGTAGAAACCCCTCCCCCAGCCGCAACCCCTATAACGCCCACTGCGTATCCTACCAATCCTTCAGACCTCTCTCTCTCTCTCTCTCTCTCCATAGCTCATCAGCTACGCCACGCCAGCATCATCTCTGTTCAAGTACGAGTTCGATATCGTAATACCCACAGCAAGGAACCAGAATCGCTTACGTTGACAGACCTGTTGCATATCGTCATACACTCCATATACTGCTACCTTTGATGTAAGTCTCTCCAATCAGTTGGATATTACCCATATTAAAAAAACATACATATAAATTTGCTATTTGTGTGTGTTTAGTTGATTGAAGTTCGCTTGTGCTCTCTACCTAGTTTTTAGGTTAATTAAAGCAACCACCGAACAACTAGTTCAACAAATAAAAATATTTCGGGTTAACTTCATTCACACCCCTTATAATTATCTATATATTCAATGACACTTCCTGCTTCTTCTAAAATTTCACTAACACCCAGCATCAGAGGTTGTCGGCATTAACGGAGGAGGTCATTTTACATAAATGCCCTTACGTATAACAGATAGCATATTTAATTTTTGGTAAACTTCATTCGCACCCCCTATAGTTATCCATATATTCAATGACATCCCCTACTTTTTATTCGTAAAACCCTTAATTAACTGTAGTTAGGTTACTTAATCGGACGTATTTAATAAACCCAACCCAACGCATGACTGTTGACCATTCTCATTCCCATCCCCACTGTGTCTTTGATTGCAATTAATTCTACATCCGGCTCATTTCTGACATGCCTTATTCCATATCCCTTGTCTTGATAGAACATTGGTACAACAGATATAGCATTACACCATGCAAAATATCTACATGATCCCTTCTAATAGTTAAAATATAATCATCCTTTTGGTGGACTTCTCTGATTCAACGATCTTAATCACAGTCTTTTTACGACAATAACATTTGTCATAAGCAAATCTTATATCGACATTTTCCTCTCCTACATCTCTGCCTCCACAATAACATTTGTCATAAGCAAATCTTATACCGACATTTTCCTCTCCTATATCTCTGTCTCCACCAAAGCTGGATAAAGAAGACATTGAGCCTTAATTTTAACAATATCACCAATCTGGATATATTGTAAAAACAAAATATTAAAAATTCATCCTAAATTTTATAGGTGGATTAAGCCAAAAAAAAATTGAAAAACTCCACAAAATCTTGATATATTATAAAAAAAAAAAAATTTAAAATTCATCATAAAATTCATCAGTGGATTAAGTCAAAAAAAATAAATGAAAAAATCCAAAAAAAAAGGATATATTATAAACAAAAAAAATAATTTTAAAATTCATCCTAAAATTCATTAGTGGATTAAGCCAAAAAATAAGTAAACGAAAAACTCTGCAAAATCAGGATATATTATAAACAAAAAAAATAAATAATGAGACGGAGGTTTTGCCCGGCAGAAACAAAAAACATCGTTACATCTTCATACCTTCGTCCTTTCTTCACAGACTTGGTTTTCTTCAAGCAGGTGGCCAAGTTATAAGTTGGTGCAATCAGTGTTATCAGAATCGGGCTGACCGTCGAACCTACAGAGGGATCGGTTCAATAGTTCACTGACTCAACCGTTGTGTCAATTGGTTGAATCGGTCGTATAATAAAAAAATAAAAATTATAAAACATAATAATTTAACTAAAAAAATATTAAACATGTCTACAATATATATAATTTATCATAATACATAAAATTTCCATACAATTTACAAAATTAACTAGAGAGTAAAGCATAAAAAGACTGTCAAAATGTGTGTGTGACAGAGAGTGACAGTGAGAAATTTCAGAGAGAAAGAGCTCAATGGATGGAGGTCGCCTAAGTCAGAGAGAGCATCGAGCAGAGGAGTTGAGTGGTCACCTCCCTGGCCTTCTCTTCCTCACATGAGTGGTGAGTCTCGTCTGTGTGGTCGCCTGAGTGGTGGGTGGTCGCCTTAGTGGCCATTGAGCTGTGAAGAGAGCCATAAATCGATGAACGATTTAGGGCAAATGGCCCCAAAAAAGGATTTTATATATAACACCTGAAATTCAAAGCGTCCAGTTCACAGGTTTGATCTAAAACCGGCTGATTTAGCGGTTCTCTAGCGGTTTGATTCCTTATGCGCTCTAACTAGAGAACCAAACTGTTTTAAGTCCTAATTCACGGTCGAACAGACTGGTTCTGTCTGGTTTTAATAACCCCAGGTGCAACTAAAAGGTATCTTCGACATAAAATAGAAAATTTAAGTCATGATTTTCACTTTTCAGCTTGTCTGAGACCGTTGTTAATGGCAAGGGTTGTCATTGATTCAACAATAGAATCTACAAAAGGGGAACAATGAAATTTTAGAAGAAGCAAGGGTATCATTGAATATATAGATAATTATAGGGAATGTTAATGAAGTTTACCCAAATATTTCCCATTTTGTGCATATGACTTGTTTTCTTCATGTTGACCATTCAAATTAGGAAAATAGTATGTAACTTAAATTTGTAACCCAAATTTATATCATCATTGAATGAGGACCATTTGATGAGTGTGTTCCATCAACTTTTTTAAATGGTCCTTATTAATTTGGAATGCAATTTGAGTTATAAATTTGGGTTACATAACACTGCTCTTCAAATTAATATATGAACCAACTTTCTCAGCACATGGTTCTGCAATATTTACACAGGGAAAAGCAAGACGCAGGTCCCTCTACTGGCCAAACGCGGTTCTATTCACATAGCCGGTGCATATTATCCGATCACATGGATGCGAAATTGTACAATGCTGCTGTTTTTGGCGATATTGATGTTCTCATGGAATACAAGGACAAATTTGCGATTCAAGTGACTCCAAATAATAATAATGTCCTCCATCTTGTATCACGAGCTGGCATAACAAAATGTGTGCCAAAGATCCTATCAATCAACTCGTCACTGATATATGAGGTGAATTCAAAGGGCGAGTCTGCACTTCACCTTGCGGCAAGACATGGACAACACGGCGTAGTCCTAGAACTTATCAAACATGCAGTATCACTTGATGAAGGGCTAGAAGGGGGAGTAGGCTCAGCCAAGGAGATGTTGAGGATGAGGAATGAGAATGGAAATACTACCTTACATGATGCGGTGCAGTTTCATCACGTTGAAGTGGTAAAGATTTTGACACGAGAAGACCATAAGTATTCACATAACACTAATAAAAACGGGGAAACTCCACTTTCAATTGCTGCCAAAAGGGGATATCACGATTTGGTTGCGGTGATCTTGGAAACATGCACATCACCGGATTATCGTAGTTCAGTTGGTAAAACAGCTTTGCACGAGGCAATAATCTCCAATAGCAAAGGTAAGGAATTTTAAGATGAATGTCATTTTACTTATATGATGTAGAAAAGAGACCAGGAATAGAGCATGCGAAGCTAAACAAGACAGTGTCCACCCACACTGGGTGGCTTTGCGGAAAAAAAAAAAAGCTAAACAAGATAGTGGCTTTAATTGAATTCCATTATTTTTTTGGTCACATTATTTGTTTTGGTCCATTATTATATAGTGTTTTTTAAGCAATATTTTTAATTATAAAGAGTTAGCCTCCTAAAGTTATTTCTGATTCTTTAGATGCTCTTCGAAGTGTACATATTCAAAAGGTTTGCCCCCATAAGCGTGATTTCTAAACCATGTCCTTGTCTTTATGAATCCCTGATTAACTAGTTACATTAAACATTTAGATTTTGTAGAGAGAAAATCAAAAGTATTCAAGGCCCTGCGAGTTTTTTCTCTATAGTACGCAATGTTTCTACAATTTGCTCTGTTTAACTTTAAACCACAAGCTATCAATTTAAAAAAATATATATATATGTTTCAACTTATATTAGTTTTGATTTTATTTTCCTCGGGATATTAGCTGACATTTGTGTTATTATATGTTTATTCTTATCCTTCTCTCAGTAAGTACAAGATTATTATTGGAGTGGAACCAATCTCTAATCTACAAAAGAGATGAAAAGGGATGGAGTCCACTTCATTATGCGGCATTCCATGGCCATACAAAAAGGATATCCCAGCTATTAAATGTGGATAAATCTATTGCATACCTTGAAGACAGTGACAAGAATACAGCTCTTCATGTTGCAACTATTGGAGGACATTCTTTGTCTGTCCTAAAACTTTTAAAACTCTGTCCAGATTGTGGTGAAATGGTGAATGGTAAAGGAAAAAATATACTTCACATTGCACTAGAGCAGGAAAAATTTGAGACATTCATGTACATCATACGGATGCATGTAGAAATTATCGATGGTCTTATCATTGAGACAGACAATGATGGCATCACGCCTTTCCATCTTATGGATGCTGTCGGACTCCATGTAGATGGACTCACAGATCATGGTATGGTAGATAGGGAAAAGTTCACACTGCTGCACAAGGTGGCTGATGATTGCTTTCCTGTACAAGACGAGGTAAGGATACCTGACCTTTTTTTTTTCTGTTTTTTTTAATGTTTGAGGAGTTGTCATGATATATAGATCATTTAAAAAATGTTTAAAAAAAAAATGGGGTTTAATAACTAATGATGGGGAGATTACCCTATATGTTCGTCTACCTTAGTATAAATTAGATGCTGCCACAACATGGATCCATAGGTATCGATTTAGTCTCCATTCCACAATAATTAATGTTGCACGGAGAAACTCACAGAATTGCATGCCTAATCAACCATTCCTAGAACAAGTGATTAGTTCTTGAAGTACAAAGCCCATCTAACAAAAACTCAAGATAGTACGGAATATTCACTCTTGGTTCCGGCTTTTTTCTTGTTTTTCTGTGCTATGATTTATTTATAATTCATTCTAACAAGAATTGAGTTGAACTTCCCAGCTCATGCCTGCTATGATGTCCAAGTTTGTTTTGCATAGAATTGTATAGGACTAGGGCTAATTCCCATGGGGTACTCAGCTAAAGCTTGGTACTGGTACCTCCTAGGAATTCCCCATACTTTTGCTCAGCAATGGGGATTCACTGCTAGTATTGGTTTTTTGTTTTGATGTACATCACAGAATTTTCACATGAATGAAAACTTTATTTACTTCCGAAAAAAAGAATTGAGTTGAACTTCGTATAATAAAGATATATTGTTCTTGTAATAGTTGGGCACGTGCTGCACATATATATTTAAATTTAATATTCTCCCCCCTATCTACCCAAATTCAAGATTCAGGAACTAACGCTGCCACCGCTGCCACCGCTGTCCCCTATGAAAATTACGATCAAACAGATGAAAGAGTCTTTGAAAAATGAAATGAGAACACTTAAAGAGAACTCTACTGGTGCTTACCAAATTCGAAAGAAAAAAAAGAAAGAATTGTTGATGAAGACAAGCGACACTAGTATGATAGTGGCTGCACTTGTGGCGACTGTAACCTTTGCAGCCGGATTCACCATGCCCGGTGGCTATTACCAAAGTGGCGATGCAAACCAAGGAATGGCAGTGCTAGCAAAAAAAACAGCTTTCCAAGCATTTATGGTATCCGATACTATAGCCCTGCTACTCTCTTCCACTTCTGTATTTATCAGCTTTTGGGGGACAAGGACTAGGGGCAAGATCGCACTTTTGAACATTGCCCGTCTTAGCCAAACTTTGGTAACTGCTGCCATCGGAGCGATGATGATTGCATTTAGTACAGGGACTTATGTGGTTTTGGCTCAATTACCGGCCCTCGCAATCGCTACATGTGTTATTGGTGTCATCTCTTTCCCCATGTGTTTATTGAGTACCGGAAAGATAGAAAAGGATGCTCGGAAATCCAAATCCGAATCGTTCGAGTTCTGAATTCACTACAATAAACCTTTGCTTTTGTTCTTTTCTCTTGACTATAGTTGTAATGCT
The DNA here is from genome assembly GCA_951799425.1 of Ilex aquifolium. NCBI lineage: Eukaryota > Viridiplantae > Streptophyta > Magnoliopsida > Aquifoliales > Aquifoliaceae > Ilex > Ilex aquifolium. The sequence continues at coordinate 27,952,552 of OX637401.1, forward strand.
GTCTATCCAATCATTCTCATTACTGCAGTCATTAGCCCTAATAATTTGTACACTGATGCCACTTATCTGATTTCTATCAATATGTACTACTATAAATGTACACTGATCCAATGGTCATTATTGATTTGGGATGCAAATTTGAATTGTAAATTTAAGTTACATAGCATTGCTCTAAGTATTATGACATTCTCATCTTAGAGCCTGTATTGTGAACGGACAAGAAAAACACTTCATTTTCCTTTCAATGATAACCTTGAAAAAAATATATAATAACATCATTAAATAAAACTTTTCTTGTTCTCCCTTGTGTAACACATAAAATCTCAGTATTTAATATAAACCAATTTTTATCTTTAAAAAAATTTCGATAGAGTTCTCCTTGAAACATGATCTAATTGACAATACCAACCTATGTGTACTACTCATAATCAAATATTTATGTAATTAAACACTAACTTAAATCAATAATCTTATCACATCACGTTAATATCGCTATTACCACTATTTATCAACTACTGCAATATAATAACCCAAACATCTAATACAAAATGAATAAGATACAAATTATAAACTAAACTAACACCAAACTGAGGCTAATATCAATAACTAAGTACATTCACTCATCCCGTAGAAGCCAAATAGCCTGTAAAATCAATATATTGTGCTCCTAGTTAGTTGTCATGCCTAAAGGCACTTTATAATACAAAAAAAAAAAATCGTTAATTAAAATCCATTAAACAAAGTTGAAACTCAACAGAGTTAAAATTAATTGGGATCCACCAACTACAATCCTGCCTTAATAAAAAGATTTACCAACTACTACAACATAGACTCAGTAATGTTCATGTATTCAATGACCAAACAACAAACCGTTTTCCTTGGACAACACACAAAACCACATGAAATCACACACATTTTTCATTATATTCTTCCTTGGTTATAAAAAAAGAATTATAGTTTAATCATCTATTTATGTTGCGTCAATGTGAACCTCAATTAATTGATAAAGATATCATAACAATTTTGAGTACACTCCTTGCTCTTTATTTGCTTTTTATGGGTATTACGAACCTATTATAAAATTAAACAAAGCAAGAAACATCTCTCTCTAAGTTGCATCAAATTCACACTCTACACCAAGAAAAAATAACCAAAAAAAGATAACTTGAAGAGTAACAATGAAATTTTTTTTAGAAAGCCATAATTGGTTGTTGCAGCAATCCATAAAACCCAATACGTCACCACCACAATTGCACAAAACAATCACCCCAATCCACTTCACCCATGCATCACCACTAAAACATTTATCCATATGTATCCCAGGTCACACACTCGGTCATAATTGTTATGATCACAATACCAGTTGGCACTAAACACTCCCCAAATCATTATTTTCAACATACAAAACAGGGGTATATAGACTCGTCAATCCATAAACATTTCGAATTCCAAAAAAAATGAAAAAGATGTGACCAAAAATCACCATGAAGAACTAAACTTGAATTTCTAGACCTATGGTTCCTCAAAAGCTGACTAAACATTATAAGAAAAAAATTCAAAACAATCAGAACAATTTCCATAAAATCGTGAAATCGTCTTAATTGCACCAAGTAAAATTAAAATGAAATCAATGAAGCCAAGACCAAATTACTACCAAAAATCAATAAAAGCAATCAACAAAACCAAGGCCAAATGGTCTTTCTTTACACCTTCAATCTGAAAAGCCAACAAATAAAGAAACTCATTGCATTTCAAAAAGAAGAAATATACCAAAGAGAGAGAGAGAATGACTAAGCACCAAAGTAAAGAGCCAATTGACTAAAAACAATATCATCGTGAAATAGGGGAACCAAGTTTTTTTGAAACAAAGGAGCAACTCAAATCATTGCATGTCATTAAAGTACCAGTGCAAAAGAACAATTGTTGCATGCAGTGTATTAGCGGACTTCGAGCAATATGAAAGCATTGTCTAACACAGAAAAAAAATAATCGAACACTGATCTTGGAAGTTAAATAGCTCAAGCATTATTTTATTTTTTCTGCCTTTTAATTACTCACACAATTTCAGAGTGTTTGTGCTTCATATGTATTAACATCCAATTCAAGCATGAAAATATCTTAACCCCATCAAAACTCTCAACAACAACCAACTAAATTGTAATGAGTCGAATCCAAACAAATCAATATAACAATAATTACATTGATGCTTTAACATTAAGAAGTGTTGCCACTTATTCAGAAAGGCGTCACAGTGGAATAATGTTAGACTTGGTAATAATTAATTAACAACAAAAATTAATGTTATTTAGGTAGTTACACAATAAAGTGAATCCATACCCCATTGGACATGCAAAAGAAAACAATAGAGATGATCTTCAATCATGTGCAATAATAAAATAGTAATGAATGATAACAATATCAAAATAGAAATAATAACAGTAAGAACCTAAAAAGTAAACAGAGCTTGAAAAAGGACCTCATATGTGTAGCTTCTCTTTTATGCGGACAAAGTCTCGAATTTTTCAACTCCAGCTCCTCTTCATTTTTTCTTGGGGAAGATTTCATATCACAATGTGATGAATAATATAAGCCCATAACACTTAAGACCGAATTTAACCCAAAACATTCAGGTATTCTCTAAATCCCATCTCCATCTTAAATTTTGTATACCAATCATATCCCATCATTAATTTGGAAAAAGAAAAGGATAGTTGAAATAAATAATCAATTAAATTTCAATCACCATTCCCAGTAACAAACTTTTCAAGATACTATAGAAACATTAAAACACCTCATGCCTATGCCAAAAATTTTACCAAATCCCTAGCAATTTCTTGGCTTTATCAGTTCTTCAAAATTTTTCTCACAGATATGGTGTTTCACTCAAATCAAACAAAGATTTCTTTAGAAAATCCTAACCCAAATAACCCTTTTCCAAGAAAATATACAAACGCACAGAAAATAACTTCTTTTTTTTTTTTGCGGTGTGTGTGATGTTGTGTGTGTGGGTTTGTTGCTCTGTGTGTGTATATGGTGTGCGATGTGTGTGTGTATGGTTTCGAATGTGTGTGTGTCGTGAGAGAGAGAGAGGCTTACCTAGGTGAGTGGTCGTCGCCGGTGGTGAGGTGAGCCAGACTGTCGTAGGAGAGAGAGTCTATCGTTGTGTGTGTGTGTGGTTTTTTGGCGAGAGCATCTGTCGTAGGAGAGATAAAGAGAGAGGGGGGAGGGGGAGGAGACAGACCGACTTCATTGGAGTTTTGTGTAGTGGGTTTTAATTTTTGGGCGGGATTTTGGATTTGGGTGGAATGTATTGTGAGCCATTAGATTAGATTAGATGAATTTAGATGAGATTTGAACCTTATATTTAAATTTTAATTAAATCTAAACTGTTCAACTTTTTTAAATTGAGTGTTAATTTCAATTTAGGAAATTTGAAATTGTCTCTATCTTATTAGTGTAGATATATATATATATATATATATATATATATATATATATATATATATATATATATATATATATATATATATATATATATATATATATATAACTGTCCAACTCAAACTCTCCAATAGTTTGAATGGGGATGAAGAGAGATAAAATGAATGCAGTAGAGTTCTAGTCAATCTCTCCAATGATTTGAATGGGGATGAGAAGAGATAAAAAGAATGTAGTAGAATCTTGTTGGAATGTAGATTAATAAAGATCGTTGGATCAATAATACTGAATCGATCTAAGCCGCGAAAAGTTCAAGACAAATTAAGCTAGCTACTTTATTATATAGATATGACAGAAAAATATCTCTCATATATATGTGTGTGTGTGTGTGTATATATATATATAGTAACATTAAAAATAAAAAATAGTAACATTCAAATACAAAAAAAAAAAAAAATTATCATTTAAACACAAAAAATAATACTATTTAAACACAAAAAAATAATACTATTTAAACACAAAAAAATAATACTATTTAAACATAAAAAAAATAGTAATATTCAATATTAATATTTTAAAAAAAATAACAATAGTAACATGTTCAACAAAAATAATAACATGTTTAACAAAAATAGTAACATGTTTAACAAAAACAGTAATACGCTCAACAAAAAAAAATAGCAATATGGAACATTGAACAAAATTAAAAATAAAAATAGTAGTATTCAAACCCATAACCAGAGGAAGAAGCCTCCAATTCTTCAGCATCTAAAAAAGTAATACTGGAAAAAGTAAAAGTATGCTCAATAAAAAATAGTAACAAGTCAATTAGAAAAAATAGTTACATAGTCAACAAAAAATTTAGTAACATGAAATATTAAAAAAAATTGGGGATTATTGATCAAAAAAATAAAAATAAAATTGGAGATGAAACTAATAATAAATTGAGCAAGTTTTTCAAATTTTTTTCTGAAAACCAACGACATACAAGTTCATGATGATCAGAACACAGTAAAAGATATGGTGGTTGTTGATATATTCCAAACCCTACTGATTTTGATGTTATGGAGGAATAAATGATATCTAAGGAGAAAGATTTGTTGTACTAAAATGATAATCTTCTTCTAACGAGAGAGAGAGAGAGAGAGTATAAATTTGAATTTCAATTTATGAGTGAATTAAGGGATAATAATTTATAATTTAAGAAATATATACTATTTTAAAATACTAGCATATGTGAAAAATATTTTTTTTCCAATTTTGCCCTCTAACATCACAACTATGTTATCCATATCCTCCACACTTAATTGCTTCTCGTTAACCTCGCCAGCTGTTCACGTCTCCTCTATTCCTACTTTCTCTCCCTCTTCTCTTTCTTTCTCTCCCTATTTCCTCTCTCAAATTCACATATCTAGGCTCTACTTCTCTCAGCCGTTACAGTCTCCTCTCTCCGACTTTCTCTCATTCTTTTCTCTCTCTATCTTGTAATTCACAGCCCATTCTCTTCATCTTCCTCTCTCCGTTTGTCTATCTCTTTTCTCCCCTATGTTTTCACATATAGAGAAGAGCACACCACCCCCCCCCCCCCCCCCAAGCATCCCCCTCTCAGTCTCTTTCTCACACCGTCATGGACCACCTTTCACCGTCCCCTTTTCAGTCTCTCTCCCCCCAAATTTATTTAATTACATGTATTCAAGGACAAAAATCAGTTACCCATTATACATTTCAATTAGGCATCCATTTTCTCTTTCTTTTAATGCTTTGGTTGTGGCTAGACACATCCCAACAATTAATTTGTTTAATAAAAAAAATCGTTGAGCTTCTTCAAAATCCTATTTACAATCGCCTTTTTATGACCAAAAAATCTTCGAAATCCCATCGTCCTTCACCCCTCTCTGTCAGACGCCGGCTACCTGTTGTGTTTTGGCATTACATAGCAAAATCGCTTCTTCTTCAAGCTTTTCACCGCTAAAGGGGCTCCAACCTCGGGTGGAGCTCCTCTGCTGTTGGCGGTCTAACAGCAAACTTTGCTGTTAAGTGGAACGGTGTCGTTCCAAGCAAAAATAAAGAACCCAGCACTCACCGATAACGACGTCGTTCAAAGGCAGTGAGTTTTCACCAATAACGACGTCGTCTCCGGCCTTAAACAAAATCGATTTTCTGCAATTGGCTTTGTTCTTGCCTGAGAAGAAGACGAACGATTGTCTTCCTTCAATCAATTGCCTTCATTCGAACGATTGTCTTGCCTGAGAAGAAGACGAACGATTGTCTTGCCTGAGAAGAAGACGGACGATTGTTCTTGCTTGAGAAGAAGACAGAACGATTTTCATCAATTGCCTTCATTCGTCTTCTTCTCAGGCAATGTCTTCCTCGTTCCGATTCTTGCTCGAACCACAGTTGTCTTCAAGCAATCTGTCGACCACAATCATCTTCGAGCAATCTGTCGACAACAATCATGTTTGAGAAATCGAAGCCCTAATATCAATGTAAGTTTTGAAATTTGAATAGTATATCTTCGAGCAATCATTCTCTCAAATTTTAATAAATTATGAACCTTTCTCATGAGTGATTATATAATCCAAATGTAAGCTAACAAGAAAATGCTTTTTATTGCCTGTGAAAATTTAATGAAACAGTAATGAAGCCTAAATTTTTGAATACACAATAAATAAAAATTTTAAGATTTTATCAGTCAACATGTTATTAAGTTATGCCTTATTTTACCTAGATCTCATGAGATTGTTATTTATTTAGTAATTTTTGAACTGTACTAATTATTCAATATACAACTAATAGAAAGGCATGGAACTTACCTTCCAAAAACTCATGGAATTTTTTAGAAAGGCATTGTTGTTGTTCAGTACTGATGGGATGCTTTGCATTGTTGCTATTCAGTACTGCTGTGATGTTATGATTTTGAGAATGAACAGAGCTGTGGTCTATAAATTTCATAACATGTTGACTGATAAAAAATTCATGTTGACTGATGAACAGAGCTGGGGTCTATAAATTTCAGTTAAAAAGTTCATCAGTTAGGACCCCAACAGCTCAAGTACATGACCGTCCTGAGTGACTCTTCGACCTGTTTGAGCTGCTTGTCATTGGTTTCTTTATCATCCTTCTTGAAAGCACCATGTTCAGTACTGCTGTGATGCACTGATGCTGTGATGCTATGATTTTGAGCTGTTTTGTTGTGGAATGCTGTTTTGGCTGTTCTTTGCTGTGCTGTGACTGATTTTCATGGGGAGAAGAGGTTGCTACCATGAAAGTAATAAAGGTGCTCTTGGAGCATTTTGAAGGAGTTAACCCTTTAGGTGTAAAAAAAAAAAGTTATAAAGAATGTATTGCTGGGATTTTTGGTACCAAATTATACTAACATTTTTATTTTTTGTTTGTAGTGTCAAAGAATGGCATTGGTGAATGAAGCTTATTTGCATGGTTGGATCCTCCTTATCCTTCTTATCCTCAAGAGTTGAATAATGAACATAATGGTGGTGGAGCTGTTTTGTGATCAAAGGGCATGGGTCTGATGTATGGAGGCAAGGTTTTCCAGCTGGGCAGAGAGAATGATGCTTAGAGCAGCATAAAATGGCTTGAGTCCTTTTGAAGGATTAAAGCCATTTCCTGTGTTTAAACATTTAAACTCTTGTTCATTGATTCTTGTAATTTTCTTATTCTTTGGTTCTTGTAATCTCGTGAATCCATCATCTTTGAGTCCTTTTGAAGGATGTGCCCAACTGCTTGGAAACACCTGTGTACATGATCTCATTTTTGTTTTTTTATGGAATTGATCTCACCTATGTATGATTCATGGTGTTCAATGTGTAGTTGTTATCTTGAACAAGTAAATTTTTGTTATGTACCATGCACCAAAGCACCATGTTCACCAACCAATACATGAAAACATCATTTTCAACCAACCAATACACTTTATTTCATAGAAAAAGAATTACAATCAATAAGGCAAGCAAACAAACCCTGCTCTGTCCTTATCCAGAAATGCAAGAAAAAACAAAATTAACAAATGACAATCTTCTTCCTTAAAGCTTTGGTACCCTGCTGATCTTGCTGAAGACAAGCACTTCTTCTCTTCAAGTCCAGCAGCCTTATTCAACATGTCATCAGCATCCTGGTGCATGGCTAACTTGGCAAAATCAACTGACTGAATGTAGAAAGTTGTCAGCAAATAAGAAACTTCAGCAAATAGCAGGCTGCATATTGAATTTACAATTCAAAATGACAAATAAAATTTAATACAGTCCAATTGGTACCCTGCTGATCTTGCTGCACAACCCAATTGGCGAAAATATTCCTATTTACTGTGTATTCAGAAAATTCAGTCATTCAGCAGTCATTCCTATTTACTATGTACCATGCACAATGTTCAAACAATCTGCACTTCATACAAAACCTGCACTTCAAACAATGTTCAAACAATTTGCACTTCATACTATGCTTCAAACTGCCCAATTAGCAAAAAAATCTGCCAGGCAGTTTGCCTCCCTGTAAACATGCTTCAATTGATGGATCATGTCTATTGCCATAGGTGACTATCTCCACAAAAGATTGGAACAAGTCTATAACTAATTCCTGATGGCAAAGAAAAATATGAGATGACAGACTGATAGAACTCACAGAATGCATCATGATAATAAATAAGAATGTCACAAAGTTCAGTACCCTGTTCAGCTTGTCCACAACCTTGATCATCTGCAATTCGTTAACAACGTATCTGTATAACCAAATGCATAAGGTTAGCTCTCATTGTTGAAAAATCAGAGGAGTAAATAGTACTTTTGCAAGCAAATAATTGAATGAGCTATATCAATTATGCTTGTTTAACCAAATAATCATTGGCTGCAATCTTATTCAATATATGTTGACAGTCTTTACACACATTTTTCCACTTTATGTTGGAGGATCATTGGCTAGTTTACAAGAAATTTAATTTAAACAACCTTCATCATGAAAAGCTAAAGTGAAAAGCTCGGCATTCTGTCAAAGATTCAATTGCACAAACACCACATCAGATATATGATTACTTGAAGCTACACAGTTCATCCAATAACAAATTGCCAAGAAATTAGAAAATAAAAACCAAATTGTTCTGTGGAATCAAACAGAAATTAGAGCGATTCAAATCGATAAATAGTAGTGCATATATGCGTATTCTTGAGATTCACTGTTTAATATGCAAGTCAAAACTAAAAATGAGTTCATAATCTGTCAAGAACTAGCAGTGATATCCAGTCTACCAAAAAAGAGTTCATTAATAAGGAAGAAAACTAGCAGTGAACAATATATATGTCAAGAACTACAAGAGGATGTAGATACATTGTGTAAAGAACCGAAAAACTAAATATGCTGGTGGAAGAGAACAATAAATTTTGTCGAAAAAGAAGAATCATCTTAGATAGTGCTTAAATTTGAATACCCAGTTGAAGGGGTTCATAATCTGCTAAACAATTGTACAGTCTGCATCCTAAAATCAAATATCAAAGAGCTAAAATTAAACCTACTTTAATTTAAAAAAAAAAAACAGATCGATAAAAAAAGATATAGATGTTAGCTTCATGCTTAATTTAATAATCAGTAATCGACTTAAAGATATTAACATCAACAGTGAGGGCTTCGATTTTGGGGTATAAATTGACAAACTCAGATTTTGGGGAATGTTTACTCCAAAATAATTTCGAATTTCAAAACTTACATTGATGTTAGGGCTTCGATTTGGGGGATTGATTGCTCGAAGATGATCGTGGTCGACGGATTACTCAAAAACAGCTCGGGTTTGAGCGAGAATCGCAGCGAGGAACACAGCGAGGAAGACGAAAAAATCGCACGTTCTTGGTTGAAGAAGCTGCACAGCCTGTTGCACAGGTGGAAGACGACGTCGTAGTGGGCTGATCTGGGCACAAATTGAACGACGTCGTTTTGAGTCTTTGCTGGGTGCTGGAGTCTTGGCCAAAACGGCACCGTTCCACTTAACTGCAAATTGTGCTGTTAGACTGCCAACAGCAGAGGAGCTCCACCCCTCCAACCTCTCCCTCTGACCAGGTAACTGTCACGTCTGTTCAAATTATTAGTTCAGAATTTTTGGTTTGGTTTTGGTTTAAATTTTTGGTTTTAGTTTGATTTATGCTGGTTTTTTCTTCTTTGCTTCAATTTATTATTCTATTTAGTTGCTGCAACACCTGGGGAGAACATTAGTTTATTTCTTTTGAAGGTGTTTGGTTTCTTTTTTTTGCTGCTTAAAGAATATGTGACTTGGGAGTGTCGTGTCTTTAAAGTTGAAATTTACCTAGGCTATTGATTTGGTTGGCTCTGTGAAGGTGGTTGTTTTTTTCTTTTAATTCCATGATCCTATGAATTCCAGCTCTGTTTTCCCGCTCATTTGATTCTTGTTGATGACCAGAATGGGGCGGCTGACGTTCCTTATTTTGTCTACATTTTGAAATTTTGACAGATCTTCCTCAATAGAAAACAAAGAAATTTGAAACTAAACAAAAGAGATCGGATAAAACATTTAAATGAAACTTACTTTGAAAATGTCAAACCAGAGTGTCATCTTGACAGGATACAGAATCATATTCCTGAAAGGATGGCACTATGAAGAACAACAGCTCTCAACCTCTGTAAACAAGAAGTCAATGCAGCGTTGTCTTTCGATATGAAACTGGCTGCAGAATTTGAAGTGAAGCGTGACCGATGTTTCATCATTTGACACTGCCACATGGCCTATTCAATTTGCTACATGACTCCACCCTTCTAGCCAGAGAGTTTTTTTGAAGAAATATTGGAGATTCATGTTATAAGTTGAATAGAGATAGCTGTCACTTCATATCCACGTTGTTTCCATCCGAGACTTTCAAAGAACTTCTTAGGCTTGATTTTACAACTGCCATAATATTTGGAGTATGGATCCCAATCAAGTGCATCATAACAGGCTTGTGCCATCTCCCCATAACTAATTAGTTTAGATCGCAAGAGGGGATCAATGGGTTGAAGCATGTCTGCCCAATCATTTTCATCGTGAATTTCTTTCCAAGTGTCTGCTAATATTCTCTTAGGCTCGTTAGCTATCTTAGATCTCCGAAACTGGGGTGAGGAGGAATCACTGATCTTAAATACCACACTGTTTTTTCCCAGTGTTCTACTTCTTTCTCCTCTTCTTGATGGTGCCTGGAACATCAATTTTCTATTGAAACTTGGAGATGGAACAGGGTTTTGGGATAAGAGTTGGTTTAATTCTTGATTGTGAGATGTTCATTCTACTAATAAGAATGAACATGGTTGAGTGTTTATTAGTGTAAGATTAGCAAAAAATTATCATTGTATTTTCGGAATATTTGTTTGTATTCTACTCTTGTGGATTGTTGGATCAAAAAAGAATCCAACCCTATCAACCAAAGAAAGCAAGGGAAATTAACTAAAAAGCAGAGAATGTGAGAGTTGAATTAAAAAGAAGCCAAAGATAAACTTGTTTAGCAACAGGAGCACTATTATTCTCATTTGAGGGAGAGGTCTTCTTTTCTTCAATAAGATTTTGTGGAGAAGAAACACCAGGATCTTTCATAGAAGGCCCAGCCAAACATGACTTTTGAGTATTGTTTTTCTCCAAGAGATTTTTCCCACATCTAGGACTACACCAAAAGAAGTAATTGAATCTAACTAAATTAGCCCAAGGCATAGTAAGTGATAAAGTTTTGGACTTAAAAATGTGAATATTTATTCTATCATATTTAGTTGGGTAAACACAATGGTCATATGATAGAATCAATATTCTATTGAATAAATATGTTTCTATCGCATTAAATATTTATGACAAAGTTTATGTTGGTCGTCTTACGTTGTTTTTGGTGATGTTGATTATAATAAATATTTTGATTATTTTTAGTAGATGAAGTCAAAGCCTCCCATGTACAGACATCACCTACAAAATCCTTTATATTGTCTTGCAAAAGAAGGTGATGCTTCTTTAATGCATCCAACTATTTTATGTTTTTATCATAAATTATCTAATCTTATTTTAGTATTTTTTTCACTTGCAGATTAAAAAATTAACATTAAAAAAATCTTCTGCTTGCTAAGAAGTTGGAATTTGCTCTTGGAAAAGTTGAAGTTGTATTGTTTTTTCCTGCTTTTTCAAATCTATTAGCAAAGAATAGTTGTTTTTATTTCCTTTCAATGGATGCAGTGCTATGCAATTAAATGCTACATGTGGTCCCTACATCACTATTATTTGAAATAATGTTCCAACTTACCACTATAACCAATGAAAGACTTAAATTCTTCCTTGCATAAAAATTTCAATACTTTCATACATTTACCTTCATCTATAAACAAAATCATCATGAGTTTGATGCGGTGTTTGAAGTTTTGGTAGAGTTTTAACAATTGATTTGTGTATATTTTCTTGAAAAATGTAAGTGTATCATGAGGTGTTGGTAAAAATATCACTTTATGATTTGTTATTGATGAAATAAGTTGATTATTCATTTTTTGGGTGGTTTTTGTTTGGTTGCATCCATACTAGATGTTGAATATCATAGAACAAGCAACATCAGCAGAAAAGTGCCCTGTTCCAAATGGCTGAAAAAGCTTTTGTAAACTTAGTCCTCCTTTCAAAACTTGTCCCCTGACCAATTGTTGTGATGAGAGTTTTGAGTGGTGTTTTTTTTTGGTCTCTAATACCTTTCTAGCCCACACTAGCAAATCCCTATTTCTACCCCTCATTTCTTACTAATAATTGATATACACCGTAAGATTTTATTCTGTTGTTCTTAATTAGTCAACAAATGCCATAAGAGACAATAGGTATCAGCGCGGGCATAGCCTAAATTGGGACTTTTCGCATTTTTTTTTTCTTCAGGATTATACTTGGGCATACTCAATCATGCACAAAAGTAAATGGACTTCGCTATTTGTGCTCAAATTATATTCACAAAAAAAATGGAGAAAGTGAAGTGTTCATATGCTCAACTATGATAGTTTTACCTTGGTATGGAAAACAAAACCATAGGCCTCTCCACGGCCTCCCTACTCTGCCAAAGAAGAACAAACCATTGCTAGAGTTGTCAATTTTATTTTATTTTTTTACCTTGGTATAATTGACATAACAAATATTCTGAATTCATAATAGTTTTGACTTTAACTTCAAATTTCAGTATCACGTGCCTTTTCACCACTTATGGTTTGCCAGCGACGACTCAGAGAAGCCAAGTACTTCTTATTACAGTTTATAAATTCTATTGACTTGTTTTGGTCATTCATTTTTTGTTTGTTGTAGGAGAAAGTGAAGAATGTGCTAGCAAGATGGAAGACAATGATATTCGTCTTAAATCTAGGAAAGCTTATTGAATTTGGCATATTTTCACCTCCGCATGCTAATCCCCCTGATAAGAGAAAGGAAATTTAATAGTATGCTCAAGCTTGTAGAAGGAACAATTTTACATGGAAAATTAATGTATGCTTTTGTTTCATTGGTATTGTAAGCATGATAGATTTTGTTAGCTTTTTAATAGTATGTCATTGTTTCTTAAATTTTGGGTAATTATAACACATTATGATATTTAACATTGTCATTCTATATTGTCTCTGATTAAATATGATACTATTAGGAATAAATATTTCCACTACTTTTCAAGTCTATCCACTTTGGGGACTTCAGCAGAAAGAAATTTTATGAAATTTTTTACATTCGAGGCTAAGTGGAATTGAGAGACTTCCACATGATTTCATAAAGTCATTAATTAGTCTTGTCTTATCATTGAAGATAGATCATTTTACTTAGATTTGAGAGTTTGGTGATGAGTTCCACTTGTTCTTTTCTCCCTATATTAAATTTATAATAGGCATGAGCTTACGTTTTGTGGTTTCACATCCTTAAATTGACTATACCTATCATATATATATTTTCGCAAATTCTGTCTTTTTTTGGGCATATGTTAAACCTGGATCATAGAGCGAATGTTAGTGTTTATTGAAGTTGTGAATTTTGAAAAAAGTTATCCACGACATTTATATGCAATACACTATACTCACAATTGTTCACGTGCAATGCACGTGTGCCATAATTAGTTAATTTGAAGTTACTTTGAAGGTTTTTAAGATTTCTATAATTGAACAGAATAACACTGTTAAGGGTATTTTTGGGATTTTAAAAAATAGTGGACCTAAGTACTTATTAGTAAGATAAAAAAATGGACTTATTATCAACAAATCCTATTGAAAATTTATTTCTGAAATTGAAGCATTTGAAAATTCATATGAAGAAATGGAATGTGGAAATTTTTGGAAATATATTTGAGAAGATTAGAAGGAAAGAGGTGGAATTATCTAATGCTGAGATAGGGGTGGAACTTCTTGCTTCTGTTGAAAACTTACAGAATCTTGAGAAAGTTCAAGGAGAGTTAGATGATATTTTGCGTTTGGAGGAGATATATTGGAGGCAGAAAGCTAACTTGAGATGGGCAGTGGAAGGGGAAAGGAACACAAAATTTTATCATGCTTTGGCAAAAGGAAAGTATGTGAGGAACAGAATTTGTAGAATTCAGAATTCAGAATTCAGCTGGGATTTGGGTTCAGTCTGAGGAGGAGATTGGGTTTGTTGCAGAGGAGTTCTTCTCTTCTTTGTATTCATCTGAATCGCACCAGATTGATGAAGAATTGTTTTCAGTTATACCTAAATTGGTTTCTGATGCTCAAAATGCTGAGTTAGTTAAATTGGCGTCTTGGAGGAGGTGAAACAAGTGATTTTTTCTATGTCAAAGTATAGTGCTCCTGGTGTGGATGGACTTTCAGGGGGTTTCTTTCAAGGGGCATGGGATGTTATAGGAGATGTTCTTCTTGTGACTGTTAATTTTTTCTTAAGAGGAGGTTGCATTCCTCGGTCTGTGAATGCAACTTTATTTACTTTAATCCCAAAGAAGATCAATCCACTTACATTTGCTGATTTTCGTCCTATAAGTCTTTGTAACTTTTTATACAAGGTGTTTACGAAATTACTGACTACTAGATTGGCTGTTTTGTTGCCTGGGCTGATTTCGAGTGAGCAACATGGATTTGTTAAAGGCAGAAACAGTGGGGATTGTGTGTCCTTAGCCCAGTTAATGGAGGGGGAACAGAATAGGAAAGTTGAGGCAGGGAACATTATGTTGAAGTTAGATATGATGAAAGCTTACAACAGGATGGAGTGGGATTTTCTTTGAGAGTGCTGGATTGTTTTGGATTTTCTCCTTTGTTTGTTCAAATAGTTTCTAACTGTTTGGAAAACCAATTCTTTTCGGTTGTTGTGAATGGGGTGAGGAGAGGTTTTTTTCCCTCTTCTAGGGGTTTGAGGCAAGGAGATCCTTTATCTCCTTGTCTCTTTATCTTAGCCGAAGAGGTGCTTAGTAGGGGTTTAAGAAGAATTTTTTAGCAAGGTTTAGTCAAGCATTATCACATTGGTAGAGGGACAGTTCTTGTTAGTCACCTCTTATTTGCTGACGATACTTTGATTTTTCTGAGAGGGGACAAAAGGTCATTGAAGAACTTAATGGAATTCTTGAAGAGGTATGAAAAGAGCTCTGGGCAGAGGGTTAGTTTGCCAAAAAGCTCTATGATTTGTTCAAAGTTTATTTCCAGTGACAGAAGGCATGTTTTATCGAGTTTGTCTGAAATTCCTGTTAAGAGTTGTCCATTTACATATCTTGAATGTCCAGTAATTCAAGGTAGATCGAGGTTGTGCTATTTTGACGGTCTCCTTTCTTAGTTCAGACAAAGATTGGAGGGCTGGTATACTCGAATTTTATCTAGCATGAGCAGAGTTCTAATGGTACAGTATGTCTTGTCTGCTGTATCAATGCATTTGTTGGCTTGCATGGATTTGCCTAAGACTATAATTGCAAAGTTAAATTCTTTGATGGCCAGTTTCGTATGGTCCAATAAACTGAGTATGAGGAAAAGACATTGGGTTGCATGGAGAAAAATTGCTATGTCTAAGCAGGAATGTGGTTTGGGCTTGAGGAAATTTGAAGAGGTTCAGGTTGCCTTTCGCATGAAGCAAGTTTGGAGTCTGCTTTTGGGTTCTTCTCATTGGGCAGAAGTTTTTAAGTCCAAATACTTGAAAGGGAAAAGTTTGCTTCAGTGTTTGGGCAGGACTCATGCTGCCAGCTTTGAATTGCTAAGACCTTACTTTGAGAATGTAATTGCTTCTTCTAAGATGTTGATTGGGAATGGAATGAGGGTTGATTTCTTTGGTGATAACTGGACAGGTAAAGGGGCTTTACTGAGTAAATTGGAAAGCAGTCCAAGTTTTTTTCCAAAAATTTCTGATGTGTTTATGGATGCTCACTGGTGTTTAACTAGTGTGGAGGATTGGTTACCTGTGCAATTGCGCGAGGAGATTTTGAGTATGGAGGTTTGTCTGACTGATACTGAGGACAGGGTAGTTTGGCAGCATACTGCTTCAGATGAATTTTATGTGAAGTCTGCATGGTTTTTGGGTAGATGCCAGGGTGTGGTTAATGATTTGTGTATTCTGCTCTGGAAAACTGTTGCTGCTCCTAGTGCTCAGTTGATTGGATGGAAGATTTTAAAGAAAGCTTTGCCTATTGATTCTAACTTTGTGAGGGTTGGAGTGGTTGTTGTGAGTAGATGTTGCTTGTGTTTTAGGGAGGTAGAAAATGAGAATCATTTGTTTGCAAACTGTCCTTATGCGAAAGATGATTTGGAGTTTTGCAGCTTTGGGAGGTTTTGTGCTTATTCAGGGAGAGGGACCTTTGGAGAGATTTTAGAGACTTTGCAGAATTTTTAAAAAGAAGTCATTGAGTCATGGTTTGATTAGGAGTTTGGCCTTGACTATATATTGGCAATTATGGAAGGAGAGGTGTAGAAGGCTTGCTGATGAGGGGAAGCAGATTACTTACTCTATGTTTTTGAGAATTTGCAGTATACTAAGATATCAAATCAGAAATATTAAGCCAAAGGTTTTAGATGATGAAAATGGAAAGGCTTTGCTAAGTTTTTTGCAAATTGATGTATCCGGTAGAGTCTTGATGAATTGTGTTTGGGTTAGGTGGTTGAATCCAGCTTCTAGGTTACTCAAGCTTAATGCAGATGGAGCTTCCAGGAATAATCCAGGGGTTGCAGGTGAGGGTGCAATAGTAAGACTTGAAATAGATGTGAGTGAAAAAGGGATACAAACTAAGTGTAGAGCCCCCGTATATATAGTCAAATAATAAAGGTACAATAAGGATAAATTAGGAAAGGGAAAAACCCTAATAAACTAAGAAAGGAAAACTCTAATAAATTAGGAAATATCTCCAACACTCCCCCTCAAGCTAGGCGCAAAAATATCAACTAAGCCAAGCTTGACAACTGAGTCCTGAAGAATGGATAGAGTGACAGGTTTTGTGAAAACATCCGCAACCTGATCACTGGTCCCCACAAACAATGGAGTGACAATACCACAACTAACCTTCTCCCGAAGAAAGTGAACATCGATCTCTATATGCTTCGTCCTCTCATGTAGTACAGAGTCAGAAGCGAGCTGAATAGCAGATCGATTATCACAATATAATATGGATGGAGAAGTCACTGGAAATCCCAACTCACCAAGAATCGATCGTAACCAGATAATCTCACACGTGCCAAGTGCCAGTGCCCGATACTCTGCCTCTGCTGAAGAGCGGGAGACAACCGCTTGCTTCTTGCTCTTCCAAGAGATAAGATGAGTCCCTCGAAAAGCACAGAAGCCCGTAGTAGATCGACCGTCACACGCTCCCCCATAATCTGAATCTGAATAACAAGCTAGAGAACCAGTCTGAGATCCTGATGCATAGAACAACCCAAGTCCAGGACAAGACTTGAGATACCGAAGAATATGATAAACTGCATCAAGATGAGGCTGACACGGCCTGTGCATGAACTGACTAACTCGGCTGACAGCAAATGAAATGTCTGGCCTAGTGTTGGCTAGGTAGATAAGTCTACCTACCAACCTCTGATAAACAGTCGGATCTCTCAACTCCTCACCTTCAGCAGTAAGCTTCAGGTTTGGAATCATAGGTGATGATGCCGGTTTGCACCCCAGCATCCCAGTGTCTGAGAGAAGATCCAGGACATACTTTCTCTGAGAAAGAACAATACCCCTGCTACTACGGGCAACCTCAATCCCAAGAAAGTATCGCAGAAATCCAAGGTCCTTCACATCGAAGGCCTTCCCAAGGTCTACCTTGACCTGCGCAGTCCCAGAAACATCATCTCCAGTAATAATAATATCATCAACATATACCAACAGGATGACACACTGTCCAGAAGTATTCCGTCGAATGAAGCAGGTATGATCAGAATGACATCTGGTGAACCCTAAACGTACAACTACATCACTAAAGCGAGAGAACCAAGCTCGTGGTGACTGTTTCAGTCCATAAAGAGACTTACGCAGTCGACATACCTTTCCAGCATACTCCCCCTCACCACGAAAACCCGGTGGTGCATCCATATAAATAATCTCGTCCAGATCACCGTGAAGAAATGCATTCTTCACATCCAACTGATGAAGAGGCCAAGAGTACTCCGCAGCCAGAGAAATAATCAATCGAACAGTAGTCAATTTTGCCACGGGGGCAAAGGTAGCACCAAAATCACGACCTGGTACCTGAGTAAAACCCTTCGCCACAAGCCTAGCCTTGTGACGATCAATAGTACCATCCGCCAGAAACTTCAGGGTGTAAACCCAGCGACAACCAACAGTCTTCACCCCTGAAGGTAAAGAGACAAGATCCCATGTATGATTACGCTGAAGAGCGTCCATCTCCGTCTGCATGGCAAGAACCCACTGGGGTTCCCGCATAGCCTCTGAAATAGAGCGAGGAACCGGCGTATCTGATAAGGCCATGCTATAAGCTCGAAATGTAGGAGACAGATCACCATAAGAAACATAAGCAGAGATCGGATATAAGACCCTGGAGGTCCAACCATAACGAACAACTGGACGGCGATCACGCTGCGGATAACGACGCCCTAAATCATCATCCTCCACTGATAATGTCTCATCAGGTAAAATAACTGGCTCAGTACCTGCAATCTCATCAGTACTAACAGCAGGTGCATCAATATGCTCAACAAACTGAGAAGTATTACCTGCATCGCCTGAGGTAGAGGGGACATCAGCAGGGGGATAAGAGCGAGGGCGACGAACATAAACCTGCAAAGGAAGAGGGACTGGTGACTCTGGACTAACAGGGATGAATGGCTTTGGAGGAGGAGAGACTGATGACTCTGTAGTGATAGTGATCAATGGCTCTGGCTCCGGTGGTAATGGAAAATCAAATGGAGTATCATCAACTGGAGGGGAAGACACAGGACTAGAAGAAAAATAAGGAATATGCTCAAGAAAGGTAACATCTAGACTATGATACATACGATGTCTGATAGGATCATAACACCGATACCCCTTAGACTGATGACAATAGCCCACAAAAACACAACGAATCGCTTTATCATCAAGCTTATGTCGAGTAGGAGACCGATCCTGAACAAAACATGTGCAGCCAAAAATACGAGGGGGGACAGGAAAAAGTGTCCGTTCAGGGAATAAGACCTGTAAGGGAGCCCTATGTTGAAGAACACGACTTGGTGTACGATTACACAAAAAAGTAGAAGTCAAAACAGCAAAATGCCAATAAGATTTTGGTACCCCCATACCTCTAAGCATACAACGTACCATCCCTATCAGACTCCTATTTTTCCTTTCAGCAACTCCATTTTGCTCAGGAGTATATGGACAAATGAGCTGCTGAAGGATACCCTGAGAAGAAAGGTGAGACACTAAGGCATCAGACACATATTCTTTGGCATTATCCGAACGAAGAGCACGAACAATGACATCGAATTGTGTCTTAATCATCTGGAGAAATTGAGTGATGACAGGGAGTACATCAGACTTCCTATGCAAAAGGTAGACCCAAGTACAACGGGTATGGTCATCTATAAATGTCACATAGTATCGGGCACCTGACAGAGCAGTAACAGGAGAGGGTCCCCAAATATCAGAGTGTATTAGGTCAAATGGTTTAGGTGACTGGTGCATGCGAGGAATATAACTGGTCCGAACATGTTTTGATAGGGAACATATAACACAGTCAAGTTTACCACTAACACAAGCTTTGCTCAAAGCAGGAAATAACATACATAAATATTTAAAATTTGTATGTCCAAAACGGTCATGCCACAACTGAACAGTTTGTGATGAAAAATCATAATGACAAGTACTAGGTAAAATACTAGCATGCAAGCTAGGAACAGATAAAGACAAAGCAGGTGATGGAGGTGGAGGTGGAGAAACTAGTGAAACCGGAGGTGGATCGCCTAGATAATACAATTCATCTCTCTCATGTCCCCTGATAATAATCCTCCTGGTACTCAGGTCCTGCAAATAACACGAATCAGATAAGAACACAACCGCACAGTGAAAATCTCTGGCTAACTGATGTACAGATAAAAGATTCATGGCCAGCTTTGGCGCATGAAATACCGAACGTAATGTAAAGCCATCTGGGAGGTGGACTGTACCCCTACTAACAATAGGGGCATGTGTACCATCTGCTAACTGAACTTGGGTATGTAACTGCTCATCAAAAGAGGTGAAATGATGGGCATCACCTGTCATATGACCATTAGCACCCGAGTCCAGCATCCAAAGGGGAGACGGACTGGCGCAAGTATGAAATGCACGAGGTATACCTGTAGTAGTCGTAGTAGTAGTAGTCGAACCTTGAGAAGTCAAGGCTGACATAAGAATATCTAAGCGAGAAGTGATAGCATCCATATCACTCTGCCAAGGAGGAGCAGTAGCAGTAGTAGCAGGAGCAATGACTGTAGGTGGTGGTGCCTCAACAATGGCAGTAGTACGGCTGCGAGGAGGTGGCTTAAGCTCCGGTTGGAGTTTCCAACAGGTAGCCCTGAGATGTCCTAGTCGGCCACAATAATCACACTGACGAGAATCCCCATGTCTACGCTGATGTAGGGTACCCTGACGGCGCTGGGCCGAGCGTTGTCGATCCCTATTCCCGGTGGAAATACTAGCAGATGTCTCAACGATAGGGGTCTCAACTCTCTCAGTAGTAGTCATATCATCAATAATACTAGGGCACCCGTGACAGAAAAACAACTCTAAAATAAATAGAGGGATAAAATAAAGGAGAACAATATACCTCCAGTCGAACAGTAGCGACAGAGAAAGAAGGTCCAGAAAGCTCTCCAATAATCAGGTCACGGTGCCCAGAAATCCAGTATAAATAAATGATCTACTGCATCACGAGCAGATCAACAAATAAGAGGATTCGACTCCTCTTTAAAAGATCCTATGACCCCAAATAATTCGGAGCACGAAGACAAATACGAAGTAGTGACAAAGAACAGTGGGCTAGATGTTTTAATATGACTTGAGCACGTGCATGTGGGTATGTCTCCTTGGTTCGCTGGGTGTTTGGTGCTGCTGGGCAGTCGGTGTGGCCTGGGCAGTGGGTTTGATGTATTGGGTTTATTGGGCAGTCGGTGCCAGTCGGTGGGCTAAATGTATGTTGTTTGAGTGTATGGTGTATGGTGTATGGGTTTGCTCTACTCTGGTCGGTGGCGGATTGAGTATGTTGGTCGAGTATGTTGGTCGGTTTGGCTAAGGCAGTCGGTAAGGGTATGGCAGTCGGTTTGGCTAAGGCAGTCGGTGGGCTATGGCAGTCGGTAAGGGTAAACAAGGATGGGCAGTCGGTGGGCTATGGCAGTCGGTCGGTTTGGCTATGCTGTCGGTGGGCTTTGGCTGCTAGGTTGGCTGTCGGTGTGCTTTGGGCAGTCGGTGTAGATGGTGGAGAAGGCTAGGATGGATGATGGAGAAGGTGAGGGTTAGGGTTAGGCTATGGCTCTGATACCAACTTGAAATAGATGTGAGTGAAAAAGGGATACAAACTAAGTGTAGAGCCCCCGTATATATAGTCAAATAATAAAGGTACAATAAGGATAAATTAGGAAAGGGAAAAACCCTAATAAACTAAGAAAGGAAAACTCTAATAAATTAGGAAATATCTCCAACAGTAAGCAATGAATGGGGGAAAATGGTACTTGCTGCTTCATTTTATTATGGTGAGTGTTCGAACATGGTAGCAGAATTCAGGGTTTTATGTGATGGTTTACATTTGATTTTGACTTATGGTTTGTCTGGTTCTATTTTTGAAATTGAATGTGATTCGTTGGTACTTGTTAACTCAGTTCTGGGCAAATGTGCTTGTCCATGGCCTTGTTTGGGTTACTTGAGGCAAATTACAGCTTGCCTGGGTAGTATAGAGTACCGAATAGTTCATATTTTTCAAGAGGCAAATGCTGTTGCTAATAGACTCGCCGGAAAGGCTGTATTGAGTAGAAGTTCAGTGGATTATTCAGTGAATGTGATGCTGCCTGGTGAGGTTCATTTAGCACTGTTTTCGGATCAGCAGGGCTTCCCAGTAATGCATAAGAAGAAGAGGATGGTTTTTGATGATAATGGTTAAGGTCTAATTTTGATCTGGTGGAAAAGGGGACAAGAGGAGAAATTGTTGTCTTGAAGGCCTTGGGCTATGCTGGGTTCTGTCATTTGTTTGCTGTTTTGCTGCCTTTTTGCTGATTAAAGGTGCTGCTGCCTTGCTGGTGTCTTATCTTCTTTGGTTGCTTTGATAGGCCTGTGTTGCCTTATTTTGTTTTTCTTTGGAAAGGCGTCTGTGCCTTGGTTTTTTGGTTTGTGGTTGTTTGGAAAGGCCTGTGTTGCCTTCTTTTGCTTCTTGTAATTTCTGTTTTTTGTGAATAAATAAAATTCTCGTTTGGTTAAAAAAAAAAAAAAGTTCAAATTCGATCGTAGGATTATTTTATGCAGTTATTTTTCTTCAAAAAATAATATGTTGGGCCATTGGTGGGCTAGTAAGTGGGCCTAATATTTGAACTCCACCCCCTGCCCGTCAGGCAAATGGTCTACATAGTGGGTGAAGCAGCCCACTGGCCCTAGGGCCGTCTGTGAGCCGAGTAACCCATGAATCAATTTTCTCATGCTTGAAAATACTATTCGAAGTTTTCCTTGCTAACCAATGGAAATTAGAACAAAATCAGACGTCTCTATTAGTTCCAAATTTCTTCTTTTTTTCTTTTCTTTGGCTACAGATGCTCATAACCTATATGTTACGTAATTACAAAAAACTATCTATATAATATAATACAAAGGATTTCAAATCCTTTCAATACGTAAAAACGACTTTCATTATCGTTGTTAAAATATTTTTAAATTTCTCCAAATTTGATCAAATGGTCAAACATTAACCTCTGAAAACTATTCATTTTTTCCTCTAAATTATATCATGAATTATATTTTAGCACTTGAACGAAAATTTATCTCATTTCACCACTTAAAACTCTTCACTGATTGATAATCACATACACACTATCACAAAAAGAATTCACACCCCCCCCCCCCCCCCCACCAAAATACAGACACACATGCACATACACCAATATACTAAAATATATACATACACATACTACACCTCAACTCAACCCCAAACTTCAGACCTCAAACTCGGACCTAGACTTGGACCTGACCCCAGACTAGGACTCGACCTCGACCTCAGACCCCAAACCTCACCTCGAACCCCGCACCCAGACCTAGACCCATCCCTAGCCTTAGACTCGACCCAGGCCCCGGACCCAAGACTAGACCCCAAACTTGACCCAGACCCCGACCCAATTGGAACCTAGACCGACCCACGGACCCCAAATAAAAAAGAGAACATTTTAGTCATTATTTTTCAATTAAGATGTAAGAATTTTAATCTTTTACTATAAATAATTTGACAAATTTCAACATCAATCTTTTACACTGCGTTTAGTATATGGTAATACTTTTAGGTAGGAATGGAATGCACATGAGAATGTGCATTATTATTCTAATATTTGACAATTATTTGAATTAAGTCCTAGAATGGAATTCCATTCCTACATTTGAATAGAATAATTTTTAGTGGAATGGAATGAAAATTAACTAAAATAAATATTTTTCTATCATAAAGGATTTCTAATTTAATGTGGTTAACATCCTTGAAAAGTTACACATTCATGAGTAACCACAAAACCTTTTTCATTGGAAAAAATACTTGAACACAACAACAAACATTTAAAAGTAAAAGTAACACAAATATACAAGTCATACATAATGCTACCTATATATTTTGCCATAGACAATAGAAATATAAAAATATGTTTATTCATCAACAAAACAATTATAATTTAGAAATCACCCCTTAATATTCCTCAAACAAATTTTATTTTCTCCACCTTAGGAATGGTAAAAAAAAAATTCATAAGATCATAGTCATGCACCAACACACCTGAGGCTTTGTGCCTCTCACTAATTGAAAAGTTGGACTACTTCATTAATTCTTCTTAAATCTACTTTTTCCTGTCGTGAATTGCATCGTCCACACTAATTGCACAGGAAAACATAGTTGTTGCGTCCTTAATCTGCTCACTAATGAGAGATGTAACACTCATTAACCATACAACTACCATCTCATCCATATTCTTACCTTTTTTCTTTGGCCTCACATTCCCAACGTCTTCGGGCATAGCTGACTGCATAAATGAAATGGATGTATTCAAGTTGTCTGAGTATGTAATCGGCTCAAAGTTTCATTCTTTTCTCTCCAATTCCTCCACCATATCAGTTCGGTCGTGTACCTCTCTACCATTGGCTTGAACCTTTCCAAATATGATGCACAAATCCTCATAAAAGGTGAAAAATTTATCTTTAAACTTTTTAGCTCCCTTGTGGCCCTACAATGTAAATACGTACAATATTAAACTCATGTAATGATGTTTATATTTTGACCCAAAAAAGAAAACTCATGCAATGCTAAGGTTGTGCAAGTAAACAATTGTGATTAGCAAAACATTCTGCATGTTGCATCTTTGTCACCTCATGCTAAAAATCTCACCTTAGCTATTGAATTAACACAAATCCAACATTGTCATGTCAAGAGTGGATTTCCAGAATGTCTAAAAAAAATTTCTGTCCAATAATGAGAGTTGTGGACTAAGCAACCTTGGTCCAATAATGGGGTGTATTATTCGTGTACTAATGCAGCAATCAAGAAAGGAATTGGTGGACATATGCTTTTGTTTTGGATTTACAATTTGATCATAGACCATAGAATATAATAGCTTCATCTGTGTTTCATTGGCTGGTTCCTTCTGTGCAACTTGTTTCAGTGAAGGTGTGCGTTCTTACTCCTACCAGTTAGGCAAAGCGCATATGATAAATGTAAGCCTCAATTACTATATAGTGTAAGGCCTGATTTGGGTGACACCCGAGCCTGTGAACAAATATAAATTGACCACCTAAAATGAATGCAGCTATGCTCATCACCACGATTTAGGCTACCAATGCAAGAGATTTTTGAAGAGGGTAAACAAATTCCTAATGTTTCAGCTTAGTAAATAAGTAATTAGTACTTGCAAATAGTTATCCCATACATATGCGATCACCGTGACACATTTTGTCTCGGGATCAAAACCGAATCCACTAGTATGTAGTAAGCGTTTAAATGTACAAGGACAAAAGGAACGGTGATACTTGCAACAAGAAATTTTATTTTTATTCGTTAAATTCAGATTGTAACTAAAAATATTGTCACTGAATACACATGTTTAGTGGCAAATAAATTTTAGTCACTAATGATGTACAATTTTAGTAACAACAACTGTTTTTCATGGCAAATTGCCTTTGTGTGCAATATTCAGTCAGAGTTTTTTGTATGTCTTTTCCCCTTCCCTCAAATCCCCCGTTTCACACATTCTGCACAATCCATTCTACCCTCTCTCTCTCTCTCTCTCCACCGATGATTTAACCCACAATCGCGAGCTGCCTCAATAGATAGCCGCCTCGACCACCATGAGTAGATGGCACCTTCAGACTTGGCCATTTTTCTCTCTCCACCGATCCTTAACACATTCCTTCAAACCCTAACCCTAGCCACTAATCGTTGCCATTACCGTCTTTCTCTACGTTCGAAGCTCGCCGACGTCGAACCAGAACTATGAGTTTTATTCCACGCGAATACAGGCAATTGGTTCGATACCAGTGACCGGAGTTTCCTCTTGTTGGGGTTCACCGGTTGATTTCCTTAATTTGTTGTAGATCAAGCCGCTACTAACAGCTGCTGGTGAGTCTTCTTCTCAAGTCTCTCTCTCTCACTCAGTGTGTGTTTCTTTGAATTTATTACCAATTTACAGTCATTTTTTAACAAATTTGCTGATGCAGAACATTTTTAAACTTATTTATACAAAATGACATTTTTTAAAAATAAAATCAATAATCTCGTTTTTATAATAAAAATGGGATCAATAATCCCGCTTTTAAAAATAAAAAAGCGTTCATCAAGGATCCCGCTTTTACACTGTTGCTTTGAAAATTACATTGAGAACCTTTATAGGTTCTGTCAGCTCACAGTTATTGATTGACATTGTAAATTATCCATTTTACCCTCACACCATAATTCCTCTTGTTTCTCTCTCAGAGACACACACATGGTTTAAAGTTTGGTTTCGGTAATATATTTCGGTGACTCCAAAAATAGAAATATTTTGGAAACGCAACGAAACGATGTATTTTGGTAGAAACAAATAGAAACTTATCAATGAAATTGGTTTTATGTCAATCAAGTTCTTATTTTGATTTTTTATCAATCCAATAAAGCAAGAAACAATAGAAAACATATAATTTACAAGAATTTTTTGTGGTTAGGCTAATTGAATGTTATTAAACTTGAAGCAAGACGATTCACAACTACAATATTTAACCGAGTGATATTGAATTGTCATTCACACAAAAATCTGGAGTTTCATTCATAAAATTACAAATAATAATAATAATAATAATAATAATGCAAAAGCATGGATCATATATGAGTCCCATTTAAATCTCATGCTTAATAAAACAGTCATTCATCATTTGGCATTGATAAAAAATTCCAGCAATAACAGTAACATCACAAAATCAAAGCAATTAAAAGATGAATTCTAGAGTTTTAGAAAATAATATCAACTACGACTAAAGTACTTTATTTAATCTAAATTATAAGCCTTGTTAAATTCCCCGACTTCGAATATCATTATTATGACCCATGGAGCGACGACTACCATGATCTTGGTCCTAGGTGGCATGATCAAAATATTGCTCTTCAGTGAAATATACACCAGTTGGACTCTCTTCAATGTGATGTTGCTGCAAAGAATTAAAAGAATTATTATTTATCGGTTCACTAATGAAACTGCCATCTTTACCACCAACATCCTCATTGTTAATATTCTCATTGCTACCAATACCACCAACATGGATACTATTATCACGCTCACCTTCTTCATCAACACCACCATTATTGTTAACTTTATCAATGCTTGTATGATGCAATGATGGTCCTCTCATCAATATTTCAAAATCATTGTCATCATCCAAGATAATGTTCGCGCCACTACCTCTTATGTTCCTTGCTCTTGCGTCATTTGAACTTGTGCCACTTGTACGAGGTCCACTCAATCTTTCGACCCATGTAGCTAAAAAAGAATTTGGCTTAGCATGTTGGTCTTCATCGTCAAATTCATCTAAGAGTGCATCTCTTGGATCATCTAACCACTCCGTGAGCAAATCATCCTCTTCAAACAAATGAGCCAAATCTATTGGTTTAAAGTCAAGGTCTACTTTCCTTTTGTCTTTCATGAGATGTCGCAATCTTAACCTCATGCTATAATGTGCATAGACCAACCTCTCCAACTTTTGATAGTTAAGGCGATTGCGAACTTTAGTATGGATGAGAGCAAATGTACTCCAATTTCTTTCGAACCCACTTGACGAAGCTGTTTGTGATAAAACTCTAATAGCAATTCGTCTTAAATTTGGGGCATCAGTGTCATACATGAACCACCAATCGGCTACAAAATAAAAGAAGCAATTTGTAAGTTCAAAAAAGACTTTGTTATATTAAGTATATACGAAATTAAGGATTTCTAAACAATAAATGTCTAAATATTTCTAATTACCTGGTTCAGTTGTCAACCTTCCTCTAATAGCTGCTGCATCACCAAACCCATACATAGCATCTCGAAATGTTTTTGCCTACATGGTAGATCTTTTAGAGATTCCTAGTAGGAGAATATATTGTTGTAGTAAATCATTGTAAAGAAAACTGGTATGTACCTCTGCAAGCGCCATGGTAGCCCGATCACCATCTGGTTCAAACTTTTGCACTACTCTTCTCAAAGCATCTACCAATTCCTCTTTGTAAGCAAGTTCTTGATCATAGTGGTATGTAGGATTTAAATAGTATGCTGGTAAAATCATAAAAGGTGTTTTTAGTAAGTAATGCTCTAAAAAAATAAAGATGAATACACAGATAAAAAGGAAGTTACTGTCATATGGCAGTGAACATGTGAGCTAAAATGTGATGGAAGATGGAATTTCAGCACGACACTTTTTGAACAGAAGATGAATTTAATGTTCCTGGAGTCTATCTGTTATTGTTCACGTGACTGGTACTGTTCACGGTACTGTTCACATTACTAATTAGCTAGTTTAGCTAGTTTAGCTTTAAGGCAGTGATTAAAAAAATTGTATTACTAGTTACCTGTTATATGTATGTCTTGTATCATCTGTCTTTTCCATCGATCATCAATTATATTGCAATACTTTTTATGTGCTCTAAGAAGAGCTGCTTCAATAGCCAACTTGCTTCTCCTCATCCCTTCAAATACATAACCCATAGTAGCTTGCTTCTCTCCATCCACCATTTTAAGCACCTTTGAAATAGGTGCATGTAACTTACACACCATATGTGTTTTATCCCAAAATGAATTACTTAATACAATTTCTTGCAATACTTTACCAACTGGATCCCTACTTGCTGCATTATTTGCCCACTCATCAGATGTAAACATTCTTTGTAAAGATAGCTTTTGGTTAAGAATACTCTGAATCGCAATAAATTTTGTTACAAAATGGGTCGCACCTGGACGTAGAAGCTCTCTTCCTTTGGTGTATTTTCGCATGATATCAAGCCCCCTATTATGGTTGTAGATAAAATTTGATTTTTTTTTTCTTGATCGATCACACTCTTCACTAACTGTCCATCAGCAAAATCTTTTAGTATCAAGTCAATGCAATGGACAGCACAAGGAGTCCGATACAAATGCTTCCTCTTTCTCATTAATAACTCACCAGCCTTTTTATATGCAGACCCATTATCAGTAATCACTTGCACAACATATTTTTCACCGATTTTTTCCACAACATCATCTATTAAATCATAAATATAGTTGGCATCCTTATACTGACTGGAAGCATTCACGGACTTATGAAACACAATTTTTCCATCACAAATAATTTCGTCGTTGATGTCCACCCATCACACATAACAGTGACACCATATGTTTCCCACTTTTTCTTAAACTTTTCAACATACTCCTTTATTTCATCAATTTCGTTATCCAAAATAGGCCCAGTGATCTCGTAAGGACTTGGACCTTTAAACCCCACTCCTGCTTTCGCAATCTCATCTATCATAGTTTGAAAATATATATTTCCAGCTGCATTAGGGGGGATATGACTATAAATAAACCACTTACCTATGGCATGCTTTGCAGATTTCACAAATTTATTGGAACCAAGCATGTTTGGTATCCTCTGTTGTATGCAATCACGGTTCCTGTAAATGGAAGCATCCATATCTTCTATGTTTAAACCCTTTGATCTCTTTCTAAATGTTTATGTCATTCCCTTCATTTTATCTGAACGAGAGGAAAAAGCTCATTTTGATGTGTCACCACCTTCATACCGTGCTCTACCTTGCTCAAATTCATGTAGGTCATGCATAGATCTCTACTTGGCAATATGTAACTACCTCCTCTCTAAAGGGGTCATCTCCTTTTCTAAGTCAACGTACTCATCACAATCAAAACTATCTACATCAATTCAATGTCGTTTTTGTGTGGATTCCATCAAAGTCTCCATAAGAGCAGCTCTCTCTATAGTTATTTATTCGCTCTCTGTCTTTTGACTATCAAGGTGCTCCCTCATTGCCCTTGACACCTCCACTGGACATTTTTCACATTTTTCAACATTTGAAAAACCACCAGCTATGTGTTGGTTTAAGCGTGATACCCCAGAACCTTTGATCTCTTTTTCGCAGTATTTGCATCTTGTCCAAATACGATTGTTGTTGATCATTTCGCCATGATCCCACCCAATATCACGTTTTCTTTGTTTTGTCGCCTTCGGCGGCATACCTATAAAAAAATGATTAAAAAAAACCAATGTGATTGACTTCCATTTCAAAAAAAAACTAAACCAATGTGCAAAAAATATAAAGACTGCATTTCCTAGGAAGAGTAGGTTTAAAAAAAAACAGAGAGAGAGAGACCATACAAAAATACAAAGCAAATGGAGTGATTTTCACAGCAAAGCAGAATGTGACTTGGACAGACCCAAGAAACTCAATGTCATTATTACGGGAGAAAAGGGGAATAAACTATAAAGCGGAGCATAAAATTTCGGCATAAAACAATTTGCCCACAAAACACAGCTGCATATACAATTTGTAGAACAATTAGCCCACAAAACACAGCTGCATATATACAAGCAATGAAAGACATATGGCAAGAGAAACCAACAATAAGTGATGCTATTTAGAAAATAGGAACTAATCTGGCAACAAAGAAATAAATTTGAGAACTCAAGCATGAGACTGGAAAAATAAGTTTAATCATCAATTACATTAAGACAAGAAAACAACAAAAAACAGAAGGAAAAAAACAAAAAAGGTTGCTGCAAAATTGGTTTCTTCCAACTTTTCATGAGCTGTTGTTCAACAGATTTAACTCCTCATTATTTAGAATAAACTGCTCCCAGGACAAGTATAGCAAGAAATTAGACATCTATAAGGTAGAAACCAAAAGAATAAACTCAAACTATTGAAAAACGTTAAAGTGTTAGTTGAATCAACACAAATACCTTTATATGGCGTCGCCCTTCAATGAGATAGACTACTGCTGACTCTTCTTGTTGTTCAATATGCTCCACTCCTTTCATTTAAATTGGTTTAATCCTCACAACCCAGCAAAATAAGTTGAAATTCCTAATTTTCAGCTGAGATCTAAGTTGAAATCTCTAATTTTTAGCTGAGATCTAAGTTGAAATCCCTAATTTTCAGCTGAGATTAGATCCCAACTTCACCAGAGGATATCTATGTAAAACTCTTTGAGTTGGGGATTGGTTGATTGGGTCTCTCAACTTTCTCGTTCAGTTGAAAATGAACTTCCTTTCTTCTTTTATTAAGTTTTCGCAAAGTGATCGAAAAGGCCCGCTTCTCGAACGTTTCGTGCGAAAAGATAGAAATGTTTCGAGTTTCGTCGAAAACCAATACTTTTAGAAATTCTTTTAAAGTTTCGTTTCTGAATTTGTAAAAAACGAAACGTTTTGTATGTTTCGTACGAAACGAAACGAAATTTAAGACCATGGACACACAGTCACGCACATAATGGGAGAAGAATCCAACCACAATGAATATGGTGGATTTCAGGGTTACCGATAGAGCCCAAAATCAATTGAAGGGTTCTATGTTGATTTTGCAAGATTAATTTTATTTGGTTCAATAAATTATTTTTTGTGATTTCTGAATGGGTTTGTGAAGGAGATGCTTGAGTTGATTTTGTGACATTATATTTTTCATTCAAACAAATGGTTTTTGGTGGTTTGTGAATGGGTTTTGTAAAAAAACACGATTTGCTGAGCCCCGTAATAAACATAGTTCTCTCTGTGTAGAAGCTTAGCTTAGCTTAGCCATGGAAGAAAAAGATTTTTTTTGGGTAAATCATGGAAGAAGAAGATGTGAAAAAGAGACCAACAAGTCTTGAAAGTATTAGAAGCTTTAAAACAAGCTTCACACAAGTTCTCAACTGCGTGAAATGGTTGTACGGCTGTGGCAATTGCGATGGAGTTCTAGTTGGATACTAGTGCGACATTTTTTCTTGCCTAGAAAGCGGATTTACTAATAACGTTTGCTAATGATATTAAAAATAGAATAATGCTAGATGGATTTAAAAACTAGATTTAAAAATTAGACTTGATAATCTCAACAATTGAATATGTAGTGGGTCCCAATAAATACTGGGAGCCACAGTGAAATTAATGGTTGTAATTATCAAGTCTAATTTTTAAGTCTACTTTTTAAGTCCATGTAGCATTGCTCTTAAAAATATATTTTATTAAAAGCAGAGTTGTTGATTCCGTTTTTATTATAAAAGCGAAATTATTGACTCCACTTTTAAAAAGTGTCGTAATTTGAAAAATAAGTTTAAAAATATCCTAAATCGGTAAGGTTGTTCAAAAATAACTGTACATTGGTAATAAATTCGTGGTTCTTTGACACAAAAGCTGCTTTGTTTAGATACATTTGATATTTGAGCTTTGGCACTTCGTTTCTTTTCCTTTTTGCAATTTTAGCTTTACTACTCCAGATTTTCTTAATTTCGATAAGCGAGCACCTTACTGAAAAACAATACCAAATTTGAAGAAAATAGTGGTGGCGAGTATAGAGGAGAAGAAGAAGAAGAAGAAGAAGTCGACCAGGCTAAGGTAATTCGTTTATAATGGAAATAAGGAAAAGTTACACTCCTTGTTCAATTTGTTTGCTAACTTCGTTTTTTGATTTTATTTGTTGTTGATTTGAGGAAAATCGTTGCCCTAGGTTTAACTGTGTTCTTACCCCACTATTTGTCCTGTTTCTGTGTTCAATTTAGCTTTCAGATATAACAATCACAATTTCTGGCGTGTCCTTTCAACTTGATTGAATAGTTGAACTTAGAATTCAAAGTATCAAGATTGAAATATAGAATTCCATGATATACTTTTGGGTTCTTATTCAGAGATGGCTTTATCATTTTCACATTCACTCCTCCTTCTGAGCTCTAGATCTATATGTGAAGAGTATGTATCTGAAATTGAGGGACATGTTGTAAGCCATTGTTCATTGATCTTTTTTGTTGCTGAAGCCTGGGATCTTTGCTCTTGTCAATCTCTGCAGGTACTTAATCAACTGTGTGATATAATTGTGTAGCCGCATAGGGATCGCACTGTCACGAGCCTCCTTCAAGCATCACTTGTCTGTGTTTTACCCCAACTTGTTTGAATTTTATCTATTGAACGATTTTATTTGTCACTGTTTTCCATATTTTAATCTTCTTCCAGGATGGCTTGCTCCGGGTTATATTGGATGGAGGCTCATCACGTGTTTTTTCCATTGGTGATGCTAAGCTACTAGAAGAAGATTTAGAGGTCTTAAAGGTATTATAGGACTTTCAGGGCTATATTTGGTCTCAGATTTGGACACCATTTACTTTTACTAGTTAAATCATCTGTTTGTTGCATAGTATAATTTGTTACATTAGTAGTATTTTCTCATCATATGTGTGAATAATACTTCAATAATTATGCAAAATTCTTGTCCTTAAAATTGATCTCTTGATTAGAATGTCACATTACTCTCAATTTGTTGACCTCCTCGGATGCTGACAAGTTAATCAGATTTTAACTTGTCTTTTATGTTTGAGTAATTATCGATCTTTCTCTCCTCTTTTATGCAATATTCACAATGTATGATCATCAAGTTAAATGAATAGAATGTCTCCCATTAAAGTTGGATTGCATGTACACTTGTTCTTGGGAAAAGGACTATAGGTAATGCACTCATTGGAGGAAATGTTGTTTTGAAATGGTCCATCACTCCTTTTAGGTGAATTGGTGGATCACTTCATCAGAATTGACTTTTACTAGGTAGATGTTTTTATTTAAGGAAGCTTGATGCTACTTACTTGCTTAATTTGATTTATATTATTTAAAGGCCTGTTAGTTATTTGCCTTAGATTTTTCTGCACAAGACATTTGATTTGAGCTTGTGATTGTAATTACACAGTGTTTGCGACAAGTTTCAACCGTTGTTTTGTGTTGAAATAAAGCTGATGGAAAAATGGGATCCTAAAATAACTTTTGAATACAAGGGATATACTTTATGTTAAATTATCTTTGATTTATTGCACACCCATGCAAAGCTATAAGTAGTTGTGGTTTTTGGAAATCAATTTACTCATGTTTCAATTGTTTTATTTGCAGGCTAGCAACATGCAGTGCATTACGCCTCAAAAGCTAAGGGATAATCACATTTTTATTGTCCTCATATTTTTCTTTTTTATGATGTTGTGATGTACAAATACAATATAACCATATTAATGTCAAAATATTCCTTTCATGTAAAAATATTGATTTGATGCTTTTAAGTTATGCTTTTATTTCGATTGTTAGATTAAATTCTCGTAAACTCATTATTAGTGCATGAAAAGTAGGTATTGTTAGAATATGGAACGGGGAAAAATCCAATAAAAATTAATGATTAATTCATTTGAAACTTTTAGCTGCGATTATAAATAGCCACTAAAGGTGTTCACTTTTAGCCACTACTATAAGTGTTGTCACTATATGTTTTCTTTTATTTATTCATTAAATACATTTAGTGGCAATTTGTTGAGTTTCAGTGGCAAAATTATTTTAATTAACTACAGTAATTCTTGTAGCTAAATGTTTGACATTTAGTCGCATTTTTTAATTTGTTGCTAAAAATTTCATTTTGAGTGACAATTTTGCAAATTTTATAGTTAAATGATTTAGCTACAGCACATTGCCAGAGCACATGGCAATAAAAAAGTTGTCACTAAAACATGTAGTGACAATTTTTTTACTTTTAGCTACAGTAATTGTGGAGGTCAAAACTGAAATTTCCTGTAGTGACAAGTAAATGGACCAAGACTAAACTCTTTAGGAATCAATTCATGGACCAAGACTCAACACTACACAGTATATTGCAGGTCATTAGGGACAGAATGGCTTCACTGAGGTTTGAAAACTGTCAACATAACCAGCAGGTAGCAATGTAATGGCAGTTACCAGCTCAATGCCTAAATGCATAGAGTTTGTGTCAAGGGCAAGGCCGGCCCAACATAAGAGGAAATGAAGCAGTGGCTTTAGGCTCCACCAATAAAAAGGGCTTCAAAATTTAAAAAGTCTACAAATATAACCCAAGTCAATTTTAACCCATTAAGAAAGCCTCATATGAAGGCCCAAACCAACAAAAAAACTCTAGACTAATTTTGGGCCCAAAAATTCAATCAATTTATCTCACACAATAACATTTTATAAGGAAAAAAAAAAGAAAATATTTTTTGTACCTAATTGAGTAATCTTATCAGGTGACATGATGGATCATAACTGTGGAATTGATAGTGGATCCCAACTAATAGTAAGGTCCACTGTCTATCTAATAACAAAAAATGATAAGGTCGTCAAATGAAGTCACTAAATAAAGTCCATGTAATATTACATTTTTTATCATAATCTTAAAAAACCTAATCAAACATATATTCTATGAGAAATTCCTAATTCGTAGAAAAATAATTTTATAAGTGTCAATGACGAGACAACATAATCTGTCAAATAATCTTTTAATTTGAAAGTTTTGGAATTTTTTATTTAATTTAAAAATTAAGTCAATTAATTATACTATCAATAAAAAAAGATGTTAGAAAAAATTCAATATGAATACTAAACAATTAATATGCATCCAGAAAAAAAAATATTAAAAAATTTACATTATTATTAAAAAAAAAATTAAAAAATTCTCAGTTGAATTTATCGCTTTAGGCCTCAAAACATATCAAGCCACCCCTGGTCAAGGGAAATGGGCCTTTTCATGTCTGCATCATCTGGTGATTTCTTTCTTTCCTATGAAGTGAGGTGACTAAGTTGACTGTTGAAGCAATTGCTTGTGTGCCATGAAAGGTTTTTTGGGTCAAGAGATGCTCCTTTGATATAGGATTCTGCTGGAAATATTGGCTCAAGGCTTTTATTTCCCTCAGAATTCTAGCATTTTCTTGTTTCTTTTGTTGTACACTTTTGCTACACTAGGCTGAGCCTAATGTATTTTGTCACAGGCCAGGCCTCTTTGTACATTTTTTGGTTATTTATACAATTTTTACCTTAGGAAAAAAAAAAAACATATATGAGAATAGTATGAAGTAAGCATTGATTCATCATAGGTGTTCAGCGGGCCTTACTAACACTGTAAGTGAATTTGGTCGTCAACGTCAAATTTCGTTGGCTCTAAGTTGCAAATCAGGTTCATTGCCTCACTGAGAGATGAGGGGGAGAGAGAGAAAACATGACTAGGAGGGAAGCAAGAAAAAGACCTATGGTCTCTACGAGAAAAATCTCTAGAAATGAGGGATTGGAAGAGATAAGAAGTTCATTGATAGGGCAGAGGAAGATAGAGAAGAACGATCGAGAGAGATGGAGAAAAAGAGGTGATTGGGTTTTAAATTTGGGCTCGTTACTGATGGTTCGATAATGGGTCAACACCTTATTTTATTTTTGAATGAGTAATCTTATGGTTATGGGATTTGGAATTTCATAGGAATAGTAATGAATTTTCATAATCCCCTACCAAACTATAGAATGTGGATTACTTATCAAAGCCTATTCCATTCATAAGGTCCATTAATGTGTATCAAATGGAGAGTTAAACCAACATCACAACAGGGTGAAATATTAGGTTTTCAAATCATAAGGAAATAGAGCTTTATTAGTTTAAACCACAAGGACATAAGAAGAGAAATGGTGGGGGCCACCAACATCACCAAACTCATTGCTGTCAGATCTGCTACTTCATATATCCACAGTCTAGGACACGTCCCTTGTTGATAATGCACCTCGTTCGCACCGATGCCAAAGAGCCGGCCAAGCTCACCCACAAACGGCTAAAAAATGTAACAAAGTCTTCCCAAAAACGTAAAAGTGGGAACATTTCACATACGCATGCTATACCCATGACACTAAAAAATAATGTTGCAATCGCAAGCGCGGGTGATTCAGCCAACACCACATAAGTCCCGGTACCAAACGCGATCAGCATCCCTACAATGGCACCAACGGTGCAAATAACAGCAATCCGGGTTGAACTACGAAGTGTGCGTTCGCTTCCATACAGCATCCCATAAAAGTTCACAAATATAGCCGTGACAGAACATAGCAGTGCTATAGCATCTGAGATGATAAATACTTGAAAACTTGTTCTTTCAGATAGAATTGCCGTTCCTGGGTTTTTATCGCTACTTAGATAGTAGCCACCGGGCATGGTGAATGCAGCCGTGAAAGTTACAGTTGTTATAAGGGTAGCCACTATCATAATGGCGTGGGCTGTTCTTCTCAACTTTTTTTTTTCATGCTCTGTAGACTGATCTTTTTTCTCTTTGATCTTGTCCCTAAAGATGCTTATTGCATTCCGCAAGCTCAAATGAGCATCAACATCTAGCAGTTCGCCTTTGACCTGCAAGTTAATTTAGTTCTTGAACCATAAATTTGGGAAATATGTGAAGAATATTGTTTGCTCTACAAAATACTGGCGATGCTCATAACAGGGGAGAGGAAAACATAAAAGGAAATCACCAAGACAGAGCACATTCTACAGATCTGATCTGTAAACCAGGGACTAATTACTCTCCCTTTGTATTTCATGGAATTACTTTTCGATCGATCAATGATTTTTTTTTGGAAAATTCCTAGTGTAGGAAATAATGTATTGTTTGACAAAGAACCGGAGGGGTGGTTGGAATAATGTATGAAAGAATTTTGGTATATGTCAAATCATGTTTTAATAGCATATCTATAAAGCCATAGTATAAGATATACGGTAACTCTCCAACAATTAGATATTAAATCCTATTTCTTTTTCATGGTTTAGATGACATATATCATGAAATCAATAGGAAAAAGTAAGCCATCCTTCTTACCAAACCTATTTGAGATGAATCACCGTCGCTTACTATGCCCAAGGGAGTCAAGCTTTCACTGTCTAAGGCATTCTTATCCACCATAGTACTGAGTTCAGGTACCAAGCAATTGAAATCAGCCATCAGATGGAGAGGTGTGTTGCCATCAATGTCTTTCTCAGTAATAAGAATGTTGCTAATTGCTTTATGTTCTCGTAGGATATGTGAAACAAAGGAAGCTTGCTGATGCTTCACAGCAATGTGAAGTATATTTTCTCCTCTACCATTGTCCATTTCCCAACAATCTGGGCATTTTTCTATAAGTACATTGGTTACATAAGTAAGTCCTCTGTAAGCTGCTATATGAAGACATGTATTCCCGTCATTGTCTGCAACGTATGCAGGAGACTTATCCACATCCAATAGCTGGAGTACCCTTTCGTGAAAACCAAGGAATGTAGCATAATGAAGTGGACTCCATCCATTTTCATCCATTCTTTTGATTAGAGATTGTTTCCAATCCAATAATTTTTTTGTATTTACTGAGAAAAGGTAATAAGAATAAAGATAAAATAACGCTTATGTTAGTCAAATATCATGGCACAATGAAAACAAAAATTAATGCGGGCTGAAATAGTATATTAAAAATATTATTAACTTATGGTTATATCTTAGCCGAACAAACTAGCAAAACATAACTCATATAGTCGATCTTAAGTATTTCGTGGATATGACTATTTTCATCGTAGTGACATTGAATTAATAATGCGAAATCAGAAACGGACAGATTTACAAAAAACCACTTGGGGGAGAACCTTACTCTATGGTGGGCAACTACAAAAAAATGGAGCAAACTCTTTACAGCTAGAAGTAGCACTTAACAAACACTGCATAGCTAAATATTTATAGTCATAATTACCATAAAAATTTGTGGTCAAAGGTCAAAAATGAAAAAAAAAAATTATAGACTGACACATTTATAAGACTTTCATATGTGTTTTTTTTTTTTTTTTTTTTGGGGGGGGGGGGGGGGGGAGAGAAGGGGGTGTATATTCCCTACAATAAACCATTCTCGATTTCCTTCCTCAATTTGTATAAATTAAGTAGATTTAAAGAAGAAATAGAGTGAAACCAAAACATTAAAGAGAAAAAAAATGAAACCTGCATTTATTTTTTAATATACAATATTGTTAATACCATTACGGTTATGTTTGGTTTAGGTATTAAGGGTAGATTGGATTAATTTAATCTGTTAATAACATAATACTAAGTTTGGATGAGACTATAGTAACCCAGTATTAATTTTAATTAATTCCGACCCGGTTCATTATTATCATTTAACATCTAATATTAGGTAGTATTGAATACTATGTAATAGATGGTATTATTTTTAACAAGTTGAGTATTAAAAATGCAATGACTTTTTAATATAAATTAGGTAGTATTGAATACTGTCGGTTCATTTGAGATGCACATTATATAAATTCTTACCTTAAATATTTGTTTTGTCATTTTTAATTTAACACTCATGCACTATTACTTGATCTAAACATAAATTTGGTATTATAATTATAAATTTATATATTATTCAAACATTAATTCAAACTTGTTATACAAGAGTAAGATTAAACAGTACTCTGGTTAACAATATTTTATGGATTGAATGAGAAATAATTACCCAATCTCATTCTTTATTTATACATGAACCAAGCATGTTCATGTTACACTTTAGTCAAGACTTTACAGTAGACAGATTTTCTAAATCGTAAGGGCGATTTTCCACTCCTTAGGATACCTGCTGATCTATCATTGTATATAAACAATATTGTGTTCGAGTGGAGATGTTGTATGCATATTTGAAGTCTTTTCTACATCACATAATATAATTAGTCATACCCCGTACTTGAAGGTATGAATCAAGATAAAACATAAAATTCAAGCGTCTAAAAAACCAATTCCACTATATTAAATAATAAATTTTCTTTCCTTTATTTTTTTTATTACATCATTCAAAATTTAATTGTAACCATTATTTTTTTGAATAATATCCACAAAATTTTCTGAAAATATGTAAGTCGATAAAATTTTCTCAACGTGTTTATACTATCGTGTATGAATAATGTCTGCAATAAAAATTATGTTAAACTACAAATTAATTAAATATTAAATAACTGAACATGTAATAGAAATAGGTGATGCTTTTGAGAGGAAAATGTATAAAAGATAAAAATTCAAGTTCGTAAGTGTTTTATTAGATAGAGTGAGTGATAGTGATTAGAACAATATGTACCTTCGCTGTTGGAGATAATTGTTCCATGCAAAGCTGTTCTCCCATATGAACCACTATAAGGTGGTGAGGAGCATTTTTCCAAAATCATTGCCACCAAATTTTCGTATCCTTTCTCGGCAGCTATATAAAGCGGGGTCTCTCCAACATTATTAGCATGTAAAAACTCAGGGGCTTCTAGCTTATTACTCATTCGCAGCATCTTCTTGACAAAGTTAACAACTCCACATTCCATGCCTTGTGCACATTCCATGAGGGCCATGGCTACGTCGTAGTATCCATGTCTGGCTGCCATGTGAAACGCAGAATCCTTATTTGAATTCTTTTTACGTAATAGAGATTTATGCATTGAAAGAATCTGCTGCACACATTCTGTTTTGCCTGATTGGCATGCAAGATGGAGGACACTATTTTTGGTTGGGGTGACTTCAATCAGCAGTTTGTCCTTGTTTTGCCCAAGGATACCAATATCACCAGAAACGGCAGCATTATACACTAGAGGATCCATGTGGGTATGCAACTGCTATCTGGATAGGTTTTTCAACTGATCCTTAGGATTGGTGTGGATATGTGGTGTGGTGGGTGAGCTTTTATAGTGGGGATCAGAGGGATGGGAAAATGGTTGTTGGGTGTGACCTGATCTTAAACTCAACTTGATGTTACCTTGTCCTCCTCTTTTTCCGAGTCTCCCGGCGGGGATCTTCTTTTTTATCTCTTGGTTTCCCATATGGACTGCGGTATTCATTCAATATGTCAATGTGAAATTTGACTTTAACGTGTCCAACAAGGAATTAAGGAGCGCTGCCTTCTTCTTCTTCTTCTTTTATTTTTTGAATCACGTTCCCAGCAATGCTTATTTTTTTTTTAAGATCCTCTTGATGCAAGTATTCTGGCTCGTCGTACGAGTCCATAGGTTGGGCACATGGACTGAGGTTTTTAATATGTCCATTTGTACCATTCGTTTTTGACTTTAAACTTTCCAGCAAGAAATGAATACATTAAAACCTGTTCCTTCGATCCCACAGGAGAAGCTGATACATCACCAAATTGATGGAACTATGAGTTTTTTAATTAAACAAAAGCTAAATAAAAAATTTGTATGTGTTTTTTTCATCTATTATGACTGCAACTAATTATTGTGGCCAACAGCTGAAAGGTTTGTTTAGCAAACACATGTAATTTACACGTTTTTCATCTATGATCACTGTAATTACTAATGACATTTTTTATTTTAAAGTGGGATTAT
Organism: Ilex aquifolium; assembly: GCA_951799425.1. Taxonomy (NCBI): domain Eukaryota; kingdom Viridiplantae; phylum Streptophyta; class Magnoliopsida; order Aquifoliales; family Aquifoliaceae; genus Ilex; species Ilex aquifolium. Next base: position 27,993,438 of record OX637401.1, read on the forward strand.
TGATATCGTTTTCAAACAAAAGTAGGATTATTGACACCGATTTTAAAAAATGCAGTAATTATTAAATTCAAAAATATCTTAGATTGATAATAAATTTTAAAAATTACTGCATTGTGGTAAATACTCGAACAGGGGTCACAGAGGCAGTATAGTAAGTACCTTTTGGCTCTGAAAATCACTCGATCACTCATAGATCTGGTCACCCAACCCGACGGCACATTTTCATAAAATAATTCTATAGATTCATGTGCAGCTCATATTCACACAATACCCATTAATAATGTCCCTTGCTTGAGAAAAGAGTCATTTGTGGCTGAGATCATCCCCCATCCGTAAGGTCGCTGAGATCATCCCCCATCCTCTATGACGCGTACGGTGGTTGAGATCATCAAGTCTTCTCTTCTCTCTCTCCGACGCGGAAGTGGTGTGCAAATGGATCAAGTTGCAGATAGTATATACAAATAAGAAATAAAAGTTATGGGTATTGTTGTCATCTTACGTCAATTAAAAATAAGATTATATGTGTATATATAAATTTTTGGACTCCCTTTTTTACAAGTCGATTTTTAGGGATAATTCTTATACGTGGGTTCATAATAATTTGTAGTATTAGAGCTAGCTATCACGTCAAGTATGAATTGAACATAATATAAGTTGTGACTCTTTGAGGTCGAGTTATGGAATAAACAATTTATAGGCTGGATTAAGATAACTTGATTTTTTTTTTTTTTTGGAATATCAATGAGTTTTATACCAAAGAAATAAGATAACTTCGTATAACTTCGTATTATTTATGAGTAAAGTGTTATCTCATTCAATATTGATAGGTCAATAGAGCCACCAAAGAAAAATGGCTACCATTAGGTCAGTGTCGGTAGATGCTAGAGCCAGCAAAAAGAAAAAGTTACCATTGAATCAGCGTAGATAGAATAGGCCGGCCGCCTTAGATATCAACTACAGAAACATGATGGCCGGACGAATCTAATAGCGAATATCAACAAATATTACAAATATATATGGTGTCACAGTATCTATCCACACTATATGAAAGGAAAAACCATAATGCTTGAGATGTGTGTATATTTTTTATTTGAATTCAATCTTTTAGTTAGTATGATGATTGTGCGTATGTGTTGCTTCATTATTACATAGATCTGGATGTGTTGTTTTTATGAAGTCACTTTTTCAATTTTGATGAATGTGGATATGCCTTGCTTCTTCAGACATGACCAAAATAAGTACGTTGTTCAAAAATAAATACAAGCTCAAATGTAGGGAATCGGTGTCAAACCAAAGTGTGGAATCATCATCTGTGAAGGTAGAGTGATAATAATATCCTTGATATAATTGTGTTTCAATGTCAAAACCTCTAAATTTCATATAGGAGGGGAAGAATTCAAATTCCGAACAAGTGATGTTAAACTTATAATAAGAATCCAAGATGGATATGAGTCAATAGATCCAATCAATCACTTTTTGTGACAGTGAAAATTGTTGACATAAAAAACTTGTCTCAAAATGCCTTAATTCTTCTTTTTTTTTTTTTTTTTGAATCACTTTTCCAGCAATGCTTATTTTTTTAAGATCGTCTAGATGCAAGTATTCTGGGTCATCGTACGAGTCCCTAGGCTGGGCACATGGACTGAGGATTTTAATATGTCAATTTGTAGCATTTGTTTTTGACTTTCAAGTTTTCAGCAAGAAACGAATACATTAAAACGTATTCCCACAAGAGAGGCCAAATTGACGAGATTATGAGTTATTTAATTATCACAATGCGATAAATTTTAAATTTTATTATCGATTTACGGTATTTTTAAACTTATTTATCAACCTACAGTATTTTTTAAAAAACGGATTCAACATTCCCGTTTCTGTTAGAAAGCAGATTCAATACCCCACTTTTGTTAGAAGGCGGGGTCAACAACCCCGCTTTTAAATAAAAAAACGTGATCTAAATACATAAATTTTGTGGGCAACAGGTAAAAATCGTGTTTACTACACAAACACTTTTAAGCAAAAGCAAAGAAAAAAACATTTTTTGTAAACACGTTTTTTTTACTGTATTTAGACTTAAAATATAAAATTATAAGAACATTTGATGGATTGACATCAGGTGAGTCAAGAAGTACTAAGAAGTTGTCACGTGTCCAAATTTGGAGAAAGGCGGGAGATAATCAGTCCTGACCTTGTTTGAAAAGAGGAAATAACTACCAGCCAAGTAGAATTCGATGGAAAAAGAATCGTCGAAGATAGTAGTTATAAAAGGCAAAAAAAGAGGAAGTTGAGGACAATTCAAACCCCCACAAAACCTACGATCAGGGCATTTTATAAGTAGTACTAAGTTAGTTTTAGGACGTAAGTAATATACCAAAAAATACACACACACACTAATATACCAATGAACACCCACCCACACAGCCCCACTAATATAGCAAAACACATTACACACACTAATACATCAAAATAAACACACACACATACTAATAGAGATTACTTAATCAAATCCTTGATGTTTGATCTTCAAAATTTCTCAAAGTTTTCTTTGAGGTTTTGGCACCCAAAATTCTCGAAAAAATATCTTTGCTAACCCCTCGTCAAATTTTGTGTACTAAAAATGTATGTCTTTTTATTCTCCTTATATTTCTTATGATCTACTTCTTGCCAACTCGCTAATTTTTCGTCATTTATTGGTGCATCGAATTCAGCTGCAACTATATCGTATAAATCTTATGAGATAAATAAGGTCTTCAATTGGATGCTCCAATAATTATAATTTTTACCCTCGAAAATTGGGATGGGAGCTTAAGCATAATTGAACGTAAACGTGTTAGCTTCTATTATAAAAGGCGAAAATTGTTCAAAACTCCATCCAGAGTACTAAATCCAACAACTTACTTTTAAGGCATTAAGGGCATGTTTGTTTCAAGGATTACATGGTATTATAGGGTGGGATAGAAGGAAATAGTACGTGGGGCACATTTTATACTTTGTTTGTTTGACATTTTACACCCAATACTATTTTTCGGGTCCTAATACTGACCCGGTTTGAACGGTGTCATAAATGCCTTGTACATGGTATTAATGAATACCACATACCCGGTGGTATTATCTTCCCGGTACAAATGAAAGGAAGATATAAGAGATTAAAATGACACAAATGCTCTCATGTATAGTATCCCCATATAAAAGCCAATTTTCTACCAACAAACCCTAGCTACTCAATTCACTCAACGCTAAAATCATCAGTCGCTTCCCTCAACGATGCTCAGACCCTTACCGATGTGAACGATGGTGAGACCCTAGCCACTCGATTCACTCAACGTTGAAACCATCAATCGCCTCTCTCAACGATGCTCAGACCCTAACCAATGTGAACGATGGTGAAACCCTAGCCACTCGCCCTTACCCACTCGATTCACTCAACGCTAAAACTATCAGTCGCCTCCCTCAACGATGCTCAGACCCTAACCACATCGAACGATGGTGAAACTCTAGCCACTCTAAACGTTGATATATCTCCCTATCCACTCTGAACGCTGGTATATCTCTAGCCACTCTCAACACTGCTGAACCCCTTTTTTCTGCAGACCGCACACAAGTACGTTCTTATGAATGGGTAAAATTTGTTGTCAACGCCGATTATGCTAATGTTGTGTTAATGGTGTATGACGGGGAGATGATCGCTGGCGATCTGGTCTATGTCGACCTCTGTGGGAAAGATTGGTTGCGATCTGTGGTATTTTGGTCTTCTAATTTCTCAATCGCTGTTGAAATACACCCCCACAATGTCCGAACTTTTCAAATGTTGGTATTTTTTGTTTTTTTAACCATTTCTTTTTTGAAAGTGAAATACAAGGCAAAAAAAAAAAATTTCCCTTGTTTTAGTTGCTAGACCTATTCGATTTTGGGTTGTTTGTTTTCTTATTTGTTGCGGAATGTTGACCCTATCCATATTTTAGCCCTTATAATGCCCAGAATGTTTGTATGATTTTATTTTCAGTCCAACGATTATGATTTTTTTATATTTTAACGAAAAAGATGTATTCTTTGTTGTGATGATATCTAATCCATGCTTGTTCCTGTAATATGTTTTGTTTTGGTAATTTAAAGCGCTCCATATCAAGCGTTGTTTGTTGGCTGTGGATGTTTACTGTAATTTGTGTGAGTGGCAGTTGTTATGGATAAAGACAATGATTTCAGTGTGCCATTGGTGGTTGTTTTGGATAGTGTCCTCTCTGATATGGTTATGATATGCTCATGTCTGATTGTTGTGATTAAAATTTGCTAGAATTTCATGAAATTCAAAACAACAATAGGATCCCAAGCTCAGTCACGTGAACCCAACTACAAATAGAGCATCTTACTAGACTTATAGGTGAAAGTGATATAACATGCTACAATCAACTTATGATGGACCGACGATATTTTTCTATATTGTGTACACTAGTTGAACAAGTTGATGAGCTCAGTCGTACAAGGAATGTTAGCATTGAAGAGATGGTAGCTATGTTCTTGAGCGTTATTAGCTATGATAATAAGAATAGACCAGTAAAATTCAGTTTCACTAGATCTGGTGAGACGGTTAGCAAATATTTCAATGCAGTGTTATTGGCGGTTCTTAGGCTACGTCGATTACTGCTTGCAGTCCCTGATCCAATGACAGATGAATGCACTGACCATAAGTGGAATTTTTTTAAGGTATTCTGAGTTTTTTTAAAGTATATCCACATTTGAGTTATCACGTCACGTAGTATGTAGTTAGCGAAATATCAGTTGATAATATGTTTTATTTTCGATTGCATAGAACTGTGTTGGGGCTTTAGACGGCACTCACATTAGAGCAAAAGTGTCACTTGTGCACCAAACAAGATATAGGACAAGGAATGGGCAAATTGCAACAAATGTGTTAGGTGTATATGCGCCTAACATGAGAATCATTCATGTTTTGCCTGGCTGAGAGGGATCAGCCGCAGATTCAAGAGTCCTTCACGGCCCAGTTACAAGACGTACTGGGTTATGTGTTCAACGGGGTAAGCTATAGTGGAAATTTTTAGCATTAGTCTTTTTTTTTTTTTTTTAGAAATTGTTTACTAATGGGTATATACACAATTACGACAGACACATATTATTTATGTGATGTTGGGTACACCAATGGTGAGGGTTTCTTAGCTCCTTTTAAGGGTCAACGATACCATCTTGACGAATTTGGAAGTGGAAGGGCAACTTCTTGTAATGCCGAGGAATATTTTAACCTAAAACATTCCTTTGCCATAAATGTTATTGAGAGGTGTTTTGCTCTCCTCAAAATGCGATGGGCAATCCTTTGAACTGTCTGTTTCTAACCAGTCCCCACACATAACAAAATTATTGATGCTTGTTGTCTGTTACATAATTTCATTAGAAATAAGATGCGAGTTGACCCATTGGAAGACCACATACATGAGTATGTTCTTAATGAGGACGATGACAATACCAACACCAATATAGTTGACAGTGTTGAGAACTATACTGCGTGAACTACTTGGAGGACTCAGTTGGCGAATGAAATGTACGAGGCATGGCAGATGGGTAGATAAATTTGAGGGGGGGGAGGGGGGTGGTTATTTTGCGACCTTCAATTAGTAGACTAAATGGCTGATACGTTTGTAATGTGTTATTGATACTTCGTCTAGTTTGATTAATGGTTGTCCTGAATGTTATGTAATACAATTTATTTGGTGGTGTTATTATGCAATATATTCTACATTTTTCGTATTGTAATTGATTTTACATTGCATATTCGCTTTAGAGTGATAAATACATATGTGTGTGTGTGTGTGTGTGTGTATATATATATGGTTATGGTTAGTGTTCGCAGCTCGCATGTTATGAGTGGTATTCAAGTGGAAAAAAAGTACCAGGCGAATATGGAGAAGTGCGGAAGAGACACAACTATTATACGCACTAAAGGATCTATGTGCAGCAGGGTTGAAGTGTCCTAATGGTACATTCAGACCAGATTATTTGCAGATGCTAGAACAAAGAATTGGCAGCAATACACTTCGTGCACAGCCACACATTGAATCAAAGATAAAAATGTGGAAGAGGCAGTATAATTGTATACAATCTATGATGGGTACGAGTGGTTTCGAGTTTAATGACACTGATAACAAAATCGATATTGATTCTGATGATGTTTGGGAGAAGTATTTAAAGGTAATTTGGTCTGATATACCACTTTTTAATTAATAGAGGTCTTTTGTTATTTTTAGTACCCTACTTATTCAAGGCATGTTCTTTCGTGGTATAATTGTTGTAGAGTGATAAGCAGACTAAGGGGATGCGTGAAAAATGTTGGTCATACTACAAAGATTGGGGAATTATTTTTAGCAAGGATCGCGCAAAAGGAGAATTTGCGAAGGATCTTGATGAAATGATTGAAGGGAATGACAATGAGGATGCAGACCATGAAGTTGACCCGACAGGCATTAACACTGAAAATGAGACAAATGGCGCAAGTCATAGTATGACTCAAGGCATGGATGTTTCCACTAACACCCTCACTACCAAAAAGACGAAGAAGAGAAAGGCTTCGATAGCTGCCGAGGTCATTGCAGGTAGCTTGGGTGATATGACAAGGGTCTTAGGTGATTATGTTGCTACTTGTAGTCGTAAGCTTGATAATATTGCACATAGGGTAGGCCATGTCCAAGATGTTTCTGAATGGAGAAGAAGAATCTTTGATGAGCTTGAGAAAATTGGGTGGCTTGATGAGGATCTACTCTATGAGGCTGGTTACAGAATTGTCTCTAATCCGGTTAAGGTGGACTTGTTCTTTAGCTTGTCTGACGCTTCAAAGTCTTCTTGGATAAGGAAGTTGTTGTACGGATCGATCCACCAACAGGTGTAGGGTTAAGTATGGTACTTTTTTTTTTTGACGTGATATTAGTCATATAGACCTTATAAAGTGACATTGTATATTGTACACTTTTATTGCTTGTTCACCTATATCCGTATGTAAAATATGGTTAAGTACGTTTGAATGTTATTTCTTATGAAGTTTGAACAGCTTAGCCGTACTTGCATAATAGCGTGATGTTTATTAACACTTTCTTTTTATATTGGTATCCACTTGCATAGAAATGTACTAACATGTGTTTAGTTAGACAAATGATGCACATGAGAACACGTTTTTACGTCGTACTTGTTAGAAGACAAGTTGGTGTCTATACGACATGGCAAGAATGTCATGTGCAAGTGAATAGGTACCCGAGTGCGTTGTACAAGTCTTATGATTCGTATGATGAGGCTGGAAATGCATTGCGCACTTTCATTGAGAATAAAGATGTAGTGAGAGATGTCCAACATGAATGTGAAGTGACTGTCCATCAAAATCAACCTCTGGATAATCTTCATGTAGAAGATGCAATGGACATTCCTCTAATAGCCCCGACAGTTGTTGGGCGCGATGACGAGGGCAAGGGAGACCGTAATGTTGGTGACTATCTCATGTATGTTGTGATGTTTGTTTTGGGTATGGTACTAACCCATATTCTTTACTTTTTCTGGGTAAACTTTCTTGAACTATGTTTGTATTTTGTTTGGCACCTTTTGGACAATCTTTATGGTTAGTGTTTATAATGTTACCTCCTATGTTTTGAAATTAAATGGGGAATGTATGAATATGGGTAACATTATGAATGGATTTCTATTGTAATTGCTATTTGTGTTATGCTATGATTGTACTATTTAATGAATTTGTATAAATTGGTGTTGTGTCAATGGTTTGTGCATTTGGTTTGCACAATATTATGTAGAAAATGTCGGTTCCTCGAATTAGTGATGCGGAAAATGAAGTGGTGATAGCGTTGTTGCTTCGAAACAAACAACGGGGCATAGTACCTGCATGAACACTTCAGGGATGTATTAATGCGCATGAAAAAGAGACAGCCTGCATTTTGCATTGATCAAATTGACCTTGTCAAGATTATTCTTTTCTGGAAGAAGCAATACTTCACTATCAAGGATATGTTGAAGACGAGGATGTTTACTTGACTCGTGCGTCGTCGATGGGCCGATCGCTGGAGCGCGTAACTACCTTGTGGTAAGTGTTTAATTCAAAACTATATTAATGAATATCATCTTATGTCTCTTTGTTTAATTTGTTTTCACAATCGCTTGAATTCTTGATGTGTTTAAGAGTGATTAACTTGCAGGAAACAAGTTTGCAATAATACATTGCATTAATCCATGTCCTTTGTTCGAGAAAATGATGGAGGTTTTCGACAACGTGTCCCCAGAAGAGTTAATTGAAAATGTGGGCTCCTATTCAGGTGGTGATGCAGCAGAAGACATAGAGATTATCGATGTTTCTGATTAAGCTTAGTCCCTGTCAGAGTATGACTGTATGTAAAATATGTTTTCCACATGCTATTTTGGTTTGTGGGTATGAATGCGTGTGGTAGTAGTTGTTGTTCAAGAGTCTTGGGGAGTTTCATCTTTTGAGAATCCCCTTAGCCTGTTTATATTATGTATGTAAAAAAGTTTATGGTGGATGTTTTAAAAGTGCTTGTGGAGCCAGTTGTTATTGCTATTTGGTGGCTCTTAGCTCCTTGCACTGGTATCTTATATTTAGTGGCAGTTGATGTGCTTGATGCAGTATATATGTTGATGTGTTGTGCATTCATTTTGTTTTTTTTAAAGGGAATGACAGTGTTGTGTGTATTGTGCTAGAAATGATGTCCAGACATTGTTCCAATGGGACTGTGAGCTGTTGTAGTGTTAAGGCTGGAAGACAGATTCAACATTGCTGGAATTTTGCTGGAATTTTTTTGCTCGAACTCCATTGTTACATGAATTTTGCTGGAATTCCATTGTTGCTGAAATTTTTTTGTGTGTAGGATATGTGTGTGTGTGTGTGTGTGTGTGTGTGTGTTTTACCTGGGAGATAGATTCAACAGTGCATGCAAATCACGTGGAAAAAAAAAAAAGGTTTTTGGTTTTAGTCATGCACTGGTGGTTGTACTAACAAACAAGAGCATGGATTGCTTTGGATTATAAGGTTACAATTGTCTTTTTACATTGAATAGTTCATTTGACACACCTTTTTAGGTAGGTATCACACAAATAATTTTTGTAAGAAACAAACAAAAGGGAAGGATGAGATAAAAGTTTAAGACTAGGTATAGTATCCCATTGAGTAGGAGTGAAATGGATATCATTTTTAATACCACCCATAAATAATCCTCGAAACAAACATGCCCTAAAGACATAGAAGGTATTTTTTTGGGAAATTTGGAGGCCGGTCCCCCTATATGGACTTGTTTGGACTTAAGTCCGTCAAGAAAACTTATTTGTTATGAAGTCCGTTTTTTGTCAATTTTACCATACTATCCCTTCTCTTTAGAAGTGAAATAAATCTAAAAATTAAAAACTCCTAAATCTTAGGAGTTTGACTAACATTAAAATATTTTCTCTCTCATATCTATCTATATCCATATATAGGTTAAGAGTTTGACTAACATTAAAATTTTGCCTCTCTCTTATCTCTCTATATATATATATATCATATCTATCTATATCCATATATAGGTTAAGAGTTTGACTAATATTAAAATTTTGCCTCTCTCTTATCTATATATATATATCTATATAATAAAGTAGAACGATTTTGAATTCTAGAGACAAAGAGCGGCTCAGATCGTTTCATAATCAAAAAAATCATAATCCAACGGACGGAGTTATACTAAACTGTCTCAAGCTATTGACGTCTCAGATCGTTTCGATCCGACGTACCATATTAGCTCTTGAATTTTTTTTGCCGCTCAAAACTTTAAGTTTCCAAAATTAACATCCCTAAATTTAATTTTTCAACCCAATCAAATCCGGCAATTAAGCGATCTCTCATTCCTTAACTCTGTCTCTCTCTCCCTAAAATATAGATTACAACTCTTATCATTATTTCACTGATTTTATTTCCTTTGTTAAGGGATCACTTTCTATACTGAGACATTGACTGTCTTTCACACTCTCATCTTTCATGATTCTCTTTCCAAACTGAGACACATGTTTCCCCAAAATTCTATCCTAATGCAGTTGTTCTCCATCTTTACTGTTCATATCACATACACATATTTACTGTACATATATATAGTACGAAGATCGAAGACATAATATATCTACATGTTATATCTAGGAAAAGTTTCATCTAAACACCATGTAGTTGAAGTAATGATTTAACTAAATATTTTGTAAAAATACTAAAATTATCCTTTATTATGTAAATAGACTAAAATGTCATCAATTCTTTCCCTATTATATATGCGTTAGCCAGCCAACAAACCTAATTTTAATCATTATATTATCCCAATAAATTTTTTATTTTAAAACATTGTATTATAACTTTGTTATAATATTAGTCATCATATTATCACTCATTTGGTTACATAATCAAGTTTTTATAATTTTTATATTTTTTTATCATAATAATTTTTATAGTTAAAAATGATTTTTCTATAATAAAAATTACAATTGATAAAGTCAATGTCAAAATCTCATCCATTTCTAATTCTTCTGCTGTCATATGTCCTTCACAATGTTGCCCAACCGCTCCTCACACATCATACTTCATATATAAAATTTAAAATTATTTGTTAAAATTTAATATTTATTGAATAAATTTGATCTTAATTTTGATAAATTTAAATATTAATTTAGTTATAATTTGATAAAATTAAATATTAATTTATTATTAATTTGATTGAATTTAATGTTAATTAAATAAATTTGCATGTTGTTTTAATAAAATTGAATGTTCATTTGGTGTTAAATTAAAGAAATGACATTAATTTGATAAGGTTAAATTTTAAATTAATGGAATTTAATATTCTATTTAATAAATTAAATAGTTTAATTTAATAAAATTGAATGTCAATTTGATATTGATTTGATAAAAATAAATAATAACTTAATATTAAATTGAAGAAATAATATTAATTTGATGAAATGAAATATTAAATTAATATAACTAAATGCTAATTTGATAAAATTAAATATGAATTTTGTGTTGATTTGATGAGATGAGATGAAATGTTAATTTAGTTTAAATTAAATAAAGAAAATTAATTTGATAAAATTGAATATTAAATTGATCAAAATAAAGGCTAATATAATAGAACTAAAAAGGAGTGCATTGAAATTTCAGAATCAAGAGAGGGAAAGTTAGGTCTATTTACGGGGGGTGTTGTTAAAGTTAGGTTTATTTATAAGGGGTGTGGATAAAATTTATCCTATAAAATACTCAAGAATATTTCTATAAATCAACAATCGTCATTAACGGTGTAATCCGACAATCACTAACATGGAGTGACAGTGAAATTTCAAAATCGGGAGGATGTGTCATTGAATGTAGACCTAACTACAGGGGATTTGAATGAAATTTTTTCTTATATCTATACAAATCTATATAATAAAACACATAGGCAGTAAAAAAAAACACATAGGAAGTTGAATTTTATCTTATACATTTCTCTCCCTCCCAAAATTATCAAATTACCCATTTCTAGCACATGTTCAACCATTTAATATTTGATTAATTTATAATTTAACATAATTTTTATTTCAGATATTATCCATACACGATAGTATAGATCTGTTAAAAAAATTTATCGAATTACATATTTTGACAAAATTTTGTCAATATCTTTAAGAAAATAATGGGTAAAAATAAATATTGAATGATTTAATCAAATGTATGAAGGAAAGAAAAATTATTATTTAATATAGTGATATCGATTTTTTAGGACTCTATTTTTTTGTTCTATCGTGCATTCAGGCACGGGTTATGACTAGTATATAATAAAGTATAACGAATTTGAATTTTGGAGACAAAGAGTGGTCTAGATCGTTTCGTGACCAAAAAAAGCATCATCTAACGGACAACGTTATCCCAAACTGTCTCAAGCTATTGACGTCTCAGATCGTTTTGATCTGACGTACCACATTAACTCTTTGAAATATTTTTGCCTGCTCAAAATTTATAGTTTCCAAAATTTAATTCCCCCAAATCTTTTCCTTAAATCAAGCAAATCTCTCTCTCTCACGCTCAATTAACGCAAAAAGTATCAATTTTTCACAATATTTTCTTCTTTATCTCACGAAAATATTAGATAGTGTCTGATTCAAGCAAATACTACATCTCTCTGTAAATAGATAGTATCTATCACAGAGAAAGATAGTATATTACGAAAATATTCCTCTTTATCTCTCTCTGAAGGAAAATTATGTAATAAATATTAGGTAGATAGTATATATCACAAAAATATTTCTCTGTATCTCTCTCTTTCATTCAAGCAATACTACAAACACGAATCATACAAATTTAATAGTCAATTTTGTTTTTTCCATAATCAATAAAAAAAAAGCATAACTTGCAAAAAAAATCTAATTTAACAAAGAAAATATGTTTAACATGTAAAATATGCAAGATTAAATTCAAGTTATTGGGCAACTTAGATATCAAGAGATATATTAAAGAAAATATGCTTAACATTTAAAATATACAAGATTAAATTCATTTACAAACAGGAATCCTACAAATTCAATATTTAGTGAACACAGAGCAACAATATTTACTAAATAATCCCAAATCTAAATACCCGAGAAAAATGATACAAAATTACAAACGAGAGAAACGATATAAAATTATAAGCAATACTATGAACACGAATCATACAAATTCAATATTTAGTGAACAACACGAAACAACAATCTTTACTAAATAATTCAATACTAAATAACGTTTAGTTTAAGAAAATATTCTAAGAATATAAATAACCGAGAAGAATGATATAAAATTAAAAGCACTACTATAAACTTAAATCATACAAATTCAATAGTCAATTTTGTTTTTTCCATAATCAATAAAAAAAAGCATAACTTGCAAAAAAATCTAATTTAACAAAGAAAATATGTTTAACATGTAAAATATACAAGATTAAATTCAAGTTATTGGACAACTCAGATATCAAGAGATATATTAAAGAAAATAAGCTTAACATTTAAAATATACAAGATTAAATTCATATACAAATACGAATCAGACAAATTCAATATTTAGTGAACAACACGAAACAACAATATTTACGAAATAATCTAAATCTAAATACCCGATAAAAATGATACAAAATTACAAACGAGAGAAACGATAAAAAATTATAAGCAAGACTATAAACACGAATCATACAAATTCAATATTTAGTGAGCAACACGAAGCAACAATCTTTATTAAATAATCCAATACTAAATAACGTTTAGTTTAAGAAAATATACTAAGAATATAAATAATCGAAAAGAATGATATAAAATTAAAAACACTACTATAAAAACTCGAATCATACAAATTCAATAGTCAGGTTGTATCTTTTGGAAGTCGTTTGAATTTATGATAGTTATATTTGGTCATTTGACAACATCTGCAGACTTAGTTTATTTGTGGGAGTATTGTTTTAATTTTCATTCTATTAGTTATGAATTCTATTATTATTTAGATAAAGTTGATTATGAATGTTAAAATCGTGGATTTTGAATCAAAAACATAACATTGAATATTGTCAACTGAAATATTTTTTCAGATGTTTGAATTATTATGGTTCAGTAGTTATAACATAATTTTTGTGGCGTAACAATTTAATGTGGAAATATATGCTATGCATGTAGGTTGATGTTATAAAAAAATATTAGCGAACTCATTTTGTTCATCGTTTACTATAATGTTGTATTTTACTTTACATTTATGTATGAGCAAATATTTATAACTAATTTACGAGTAACACCGTGCCTTCAGGTACGGGCAATTGCTAGTATATATATATATAGTAACATTAATATATATATATATATAGTAACATTAAAAATAAAAAATAGTAACATTCAAATACAAAAAAAGTTATGATTTGGATACAAAAAATAATACATTTAAACACAAAAAAATAATAACATTTAAACATAAAAAAAAATTGAAACATTCAATATTAATATTTTTAAAAAATAAAAACAGTAACATGTTCAACAAAAATTGTAACATACTTAACAATAATTATTTCTCTCAAATTCAAACGCAAAAAATAGTACCATTCAAACACAAAAAATAGTAATATTCAAAAACAAAACAAATAGTAACATTGAATATTAATATTTAGTAAAATAATAGTAGTAACATGCTCAACAAAAACAGTAATATGCTCAAAATAATAGGAACATGAACAGTAACATACTCAACAAAAGTAGTAACATGAACAGTAACATAATAAAAAAAATAATAACATGAATTTGATATATATATATACCACCATCACACCATCGTCACCTCCCGAGCAACGTCAACCATCACGTTGTCATCACCTCCACAACAACACTCACCACCACACAAAAGGTTATTCAAGTTCCACTTCGATGACTCATTTTTACTCCACACCACCGCCACCACTATACTTGCATCATCTCATAACAACCCAGCGTATATATATATATATATATATATATATATATATATATATATATATATATATATATTTTGGTATCAGAGCCATTTGACGACCTGGATGTCTTCTTGTTGAATTATATTTGAACTATCTGATTCATTTGCATATTCTTATTGTTTTCAATTCTAGAAATCATTTATAAGTTTGAACTTATCTAGGGCACCTTGTCTTTTGTTCATCCAACAGTCTGTAAGCCTTTTTCATTCCGTTGTAAGTCCCTGTGTGTGGCAGTTAGGAATTTAGGCAAAAAAGTGAGGAGAAAATGATAAGAAGGTATGATCCTTGTGGTTTACTGCATTTGCAGTTTTAACTTATAAATAATTTTGAAAATTGAAACAATTCATAATATCAAAATGAATAGATTTTTCAGATCTAATTCCACAGTTAGCTCTAGATCTTCATCTAGCAATATACCTAATATTGTTAATGAAGAGGAATACGAATGTGAAATTACACAACCTAGTTGGACAGGTTGGAATATTCCCAAAGTACCACATAAAGAAATTTACAAAACTAGCTGGATGCCTAGTGCATTCAAAGAAGAATTAAAAGTAAAAACAATTGAACAAATTCATCCTTTAAAAAGAATTGGTGAATCACATCGACTTTTAAAAAAAGAAACTTTGGAAAAATACAAATCAGAAGGATTTAATTTTATTCATCTTGGATTAGTTCAAGTAGCTATTAAACCTTTAATAACTACTGGGAAAAACTCTGCTATTCTACTAACACTCTGTGATGGCAGATTCAGAAGTTTTAATCCAAGTCTACTGGGTATGATGCAAGCAGGTTTATATAATGGTCCAGTTTATTTTAATTGTTATCCTGATTTTACTCTCAGTCTTAGAGATAAAAAAACTGTTAAAGCTCTCAGCTTAGGAATAGATCTTACAGGTGATATAACTGATCTTGAAAATGATATTGATTCTATTGTTCTTATTTATAGAATTTATTATAAATGCATCAAAACCAATTTAAATGTCAATGCTTTACAAAGAAGTCCTAAAGATATTACTCTCTTAATGGAACCAAGTACTTCTGATGCTAATATTCAAGTCCCTAAAAGACTTCAGTGGAAAGATGTCACATTACCAACAAAATGGTTAATACAAAACCCTAACTATAAGCCTGAGTCTGAAGAAACAGAATCTGACTTAGAAACAGTTAGGCAATTTGATGATGGAAGTGTTGAAATTTCCTTTAATAATGTTAGATCACAATCTGGCAGAATTTCTGGAACACACTATAATAAACCTTTAATAATTAATGAAGGTAGAAAATCTGGATCCCGTTCTAGTATCTCTCAACGAGATAGAGAAATTGAAAATGAGATACAACAAAGATTTAAAAATTTAAAAATGAAAGGGGTAGATAATGAATCTTCTCCCCAACTCAGTAAACCTATTTATACTCATTATAAACCTACTCCAATAAGTACATCTTATTCTAGATTTAAAGAAGAAGAAGAAAAAGATAAAGAAGATGATTTTACTCCATCTCCTACCATCTCTGCTACTCCTTCTGACTTTCAAAGTCACAAACCCAATCTAGATCACCAATTGTATGTTATAAGCAAAAACTCTAATACTTTATTTTTCCCTGATATGGCCAAATTATTAAAAAATATGAAAAACAATAAAATTAGAAATAAAGATTTTTCTAATTCTTTTGACCCTAAACAACAACAAAAGATAAAAGTTCAGTGGGTTAAAATTATGCATAAACTAGAATCTGAAATAGAATTTTTTGATTATTTTGATTCTTGTCACAAAGATATAAAAGTTATAACAAAACACAAATGGAAGACGACTGATTCTGGCACAATATCTGTTAGTCATCCTCCAACACAATCTTTCACTTTCAATATTACTGATAAGGAAATCACTGCTTCACCTTTTAAGATTCCTACTAATGAGTCTGATAAAATGACCACTGACCAAGCTATGCTTGTAAAAATTGAAAAGAAAGTTGTTGAACAAAATAATTTTACCAACCAAAGCCTAATTACTATAGGAAAACAGTTGGATAAAATTGAAACTAAAATTGAAAAAATTGAAACTTCTTCTAGTAAAAAGATAGAGAAACCTCTAATTCACTTACCAGAAGATAGAACAAATTTAGGAATTTCAGATCAACTCAGAATTGCTAAAATCGACCAGTTATTTAAAAAACTAGATTCTTCACAAGAAGGAACTGCAACTTCTAAAGTAAATACAATTAACAAAGATTCTGATTCTGAAACTGAAACTTCCATATCTTCCTCTGATGAAGATATTAAAATCTTGGAAACACAATTCACAGATAATTTAACCATATCTGATCATGTTTCTAAAATTAACAAATTAGTTATTCCTACTAGTTCTACAAAGAACTGGTATTCTAAACCTACCCCTCCTGATATTCAGTTTGAAGAAAAAAATATTTCAAACCAATTTTCTGTTCAGTCAAACAAACTCTATGAATGGAATATTGATGGCTTAAGTGAACAAGAAATCTTAAATAAAATACATCATATGTCCATGGTAATCAATAGTTATGTTAAAAATCTTGATGAAAAAGAACCTCAAATTGTTGACTTAGTCACCTCTGGATTTACAGGTGTATTAAGAAATTGGTGGGATAATTACCTCACAAATGAATCTCGAGATAACATAAAATATGCTATTGTCACAGATGACGATAACATTCCCATATTTGATGAAAGAATTGGTCAAGCCAAACCAGATGGCTTAAATACTTTAATTTTTACCATTGTAAAACATTTTGTTGGCACACCAAGCAATATTGAAGCTAGAATCCATGATCAGCTTAGTAGTCTTAGGTGCCCAACCCTAAGTGATTTTAGATGGTACAAAGATGTTTTCATAAACAGAGTCATGCTTAGGCCTGACTGTAATCAATCTTTTTGGAAAGAAAAATTTGTAAATGGTTTACCTAATTTATTTGCCCACAAAATTAGAGAAGCCCTCAGTAAAGAAACTGGAATTATTCAATATGACTCTCTAACTTATGGACAAATTGTCAGTACAATCCAAAAGGAAGGTCTTAGGATGTGTATTGATCTGAAAATTACTAAACAATTGCAAAAAGACAAAAAGAAAGCTAAATATGAAATGGGTAACTTCTGTGAACAATATGGTCTCCCTCCAGTAGCACCATCTACCTCCAGAAAACATAAACATAGAGCCCATAAAAAACATATTTCAAAAAATAAATCTTATTACAAAAAGAATAAAGAAACTCTTTCTAAACCTAAGTTTTATAAATCAAAAAGATCTCATAAGTCCACAGACAAAAAACCTAAAAAATCAGGCAAAATGTCTAAGTGGCTTACTGCAAGTAAAGATTCTGATAAAAATGCAACTTGTTATAATTGTGGGAAAAAGGGACACAAGAGTCCTGATTGCCTAATTAAGAAAGAAGTTAAAAAATTAAATTTACAAGAAAATGAAACAGAAGAAATTCTAAAAATCTTCAGAATCCATAATCCCCCAACAGAACATGAATCTGAAGAATCTTCTGATAATTCTGATACCTCTGACCCATCCACAACTAGCGAACCTGATATTAAGATAGGTTGTGGTTGTAAAGATAATTGTAGATGTGATAATGTTAGAGTTATTACTAAACAAAATGAAGAAGAACAAATCCTAATTGATTTGATAAGTAAAATTGAAGATCCTGATTTAAAGGCTAAATACATAAAAAATCTCAAAAATTTGTTTGTCAACAAAGATAAAAATAAACATCTAGTCATTGAAAAACCTTTAATCAGTATTAATAAAACAATGGAAAGATTCAGTAAAGAAAAGAAAAAGGAATTAACTTTATTTGACCTTTACAGTGAAATTAATAAAATAAAAATTGAAATAAAAGACTTAAAAGCCCAAGATAAAGATCTTGCTGAAAAACTGAGTCTTTTAACAATGTCCCCAGATAATGAACAATCTGATAATGAATCTCAAACTTCAACCAAGACACTTTCCCAGCGGATACCAGCAACCTCCGGTGTATTGGAAACTGCAGGTTTAACGAAGCTGCCATCGCAAGATGGGTGTCTACCAACTGATAATCAGATTAATTCAATCAACGAAATTAAATTACAAAAATGGTATTTTCAAATAAAAATCATAATCAGCGATGATTTTGTTTTCAATACTATTGCTCTTATTGACACAGGAGCAGATGTCAATTGTATCCAAGAAGGATTAATTCCAACCAAGTTTTATGAAAAAACTATGCATCAACTAAGATCTGCTAATGGCAGTAAAATAAATGTTGAGTATAAATTACCTAAAGCCCATATCTGCCAAGATAATGTTTGTTTTAAAACATCTTTTATTCTTGTTAAAGATATGACTGATGAAGTAATTTTAGGATTGCCTTTTATCTATTTACTGACTCCATTCACGATAGATAATGAAGGTTTATCCACTCAACCCTTGAATCAACCAGTAAAATTCAAATTTCTTCTCAAACCTGAGATTAAAGAATTAAGGCAACTTAAAGATGAATCTGTCTCTAAGTACCTTAGGAAAATTAATCAAGTAAAATTCTTAAAAGAAGAAATTATTTCCCAGAGGATTCAAGAACAATTAAAAAATTCAATTCTTATTGAAAGAATTAATCAATTCAAAGAAAAAATAGAACAAGAAGTTTGCTCTATGCTTCCTACAGCTTTTTGGCATAGGAAAAAACATACTGTTGAACTTCCTTATATTAAAGGATTTGATGAGAAAAATATTCCCACTAAATCTAGACCTATTCAAATGAATCAAGAAATTATGGAAATTTGTAAAAAAGAAATTTCTGAACTTTTGAAAAATAACATCATTAGAAAATCTAAATCTCCCTGGTCTTGTCCTGCTTTCTATGTTATTAAAAATGCTGAATTAGAAAGAGGGACTCCCAGACTTGTTATTAATTATAAACCTTTGAATTCTGTTCTGGAATGGATCAGATACCCTATTCCAAACAAACAAGATTTAATCAAACGACTAAGAAATGCAGTCATATTTTCCAAATTTGACTTAAAATCTGGATTTTGGCAACTACAGATTGCTGAAAAAGATAGGTACAAAACTGCATTTACTACTCCATTTGGACATTATGAATGGAATGTTGTTCCCTTTGGTTTAAAAAATGCACCAAGTGAATTCCAAAATATTATGAATACAATCTTCATAGATTTAAGTCATTGTTCTATTGTTTACATAGATGACATTCTCATCTTTAGTAAATCTATAGATGAACATTGGAAACATCTTAATACATTTACTGAAACTGCTAAGCATAATGGTTTAGTCATTTCTGCTAGCAAAATTAAATTATTCCAAACCTCTGTCAGATTCCTAGGATATGACATTCAGCAATCTACCATAGTCCCCATTAGTCGGTCTATCAATTTTGCTGATAAATTCCCTGATGAAATCCTTGACAAAACCCAATTGCAAAGATTCCTTGGATCTCTCAATTATGTTTCTGATTTCTACCAAAATCTTCGACAAATTGTCAAACCTTTATATGCCAGGCTCAAAGATAATCCTGCTCCCTGGACATCTGAACATACTTCCATTGTTCAGAAAGTCAAAAAATATATTAAGACTCTACCTTGTTTAGGAATTCCTTCTATTAATTCCTTCAAAATTATTCAAACTGATGCCTCTAACATTGGTTATGGGGGCATTCTGCTTTAGAAAAAAACTCCTGATTCTTCTGAACAAATTGTCCGTTTTCATTCTGGTATTTGGAACAATACTCAAATGAATTATTCTACAATTAAAAAAGAAATTTTATCTATTGTCCTGTGTGTCTCAAAATTCCAGGATGATATATTAAATCAAAAATTCTTGATCAGAGTAGACTATAAGTCTGCAAAAGAAGTTTTATTCAAAGATGTTCAAAACATTGCTAGTAAGCAAATTTTTGCCAGATGGCAATCTATTTTAAGTATTTTTGATTTTGATATAGAATATATTAAGGGCAGTAATAACTGCATCCCTGATTTCCTAACAAGAGAATTTTTGCAGGAACCCCATGGCGGACAGGAAGCCCAATAAGCCCAATACTTCCTCCAAAAACCCAGGGGGGAGAGATAAGGGTAAAACTGTCAACCAAGTTTTTGCCTCTGCTATTGCCACAGTAAAGGAGGAAGATTCACCTTCTTTGGTTTATAGAAAAGGTGTTGTTACCCATGCACCAGACCCCTCTAGTGCCTTGGCCATTGCAAACAGATTTACCCCATTAGGTAGACCAGTTGGCCCACTAAGCCGACCTATTCAGCCTACCATTGTTAATCCACCAACATTCTCCCAAATGGCCCAACAGCCACCTCCATCAACCAGTCTCCTGACTGACCCATTTTCCACCTCTGGACCTGTAACCCAAATTCCTACAGGACCAAAAACAGATTATATCATCAAAAGCCCAATTCTCAATATCTTTGCTATTGAACCAGCCCATGCTCATTTGGCTGACCCAAATAACCCAATTAAACTGATTAATACTTTTCTTGGAGAAGGATGGACATTTGTTCCAACCCATCCAGAAAAAACCTTTGTATTCTACCAAGACATTCTATTTTTTACTCAGTCCATTTTTATCAAACCAATTCCTGATAAGAATGACCCTTCCAAAGCAATTTATCATTCTCTATTTATCAAGAAGCTATGGTCCACTAAAGACTGGGGTTCACATCCTTCTTCACTCCGTGACCTCCCTGGACATAGTATAAGGTTCAATTACTATGACTACATTGAGTCATGGACCAATTTAATGCTCTATCAAGATGAGTCTTTGACCCACTCTTGGTTCATTCAATTTGATAAGAATTTCAGTGACCAGATTCCTTCCTGGTTTGAAAGATGGTGGCGTCATCATGGCCCCATTCCTGAAATTCTTCCTAAGGATCTTCATGATCAATTCACCATCTTCTCATCTGTTTATACTCCTAGTATACAACAGTCCTCTTTTCCTATCCCTATTTTACTAACATTTTTCTGCAGGTACAGGATTTCATGGATTTGCAGATGGCAGTGGAAAATTATTAATCACTATGTTTGCAGGCAGTTTTCTGTGAAATGGTGGCCCAAGTACCAGTACCAATCTATAATCGAAACAATTCAAAAAGACTACCCAGTCAGAATTCCAGCCCCACAGAAGGCTCCAAAACCATTGATGCCATCTACTCCGGCAAAGCCAACCATGCCAACTCTCAGAATCTCTACACCAGTGGAGAGACAGCCTGTGACTGAAAGCTCTTCCAGGCCCAAGCTCAAAAAGTCCACCTCCAAGGACTCAATTTCCAAAGCTCCTACTCCGGCCCAACTCCTCAAGATGGCCCAAGACTTGATCGAGCAAGCCCAAGCAGCCTCCAACAATTCAGGATCTGCTCCATCTTCTGAAGGATCTGTTACTCCATCCATGGACCCATTCCAGGATGCCCAAGATCCATTTGCAGGTTACGATGACTTGGACCCAGCCGATCTGGCTAGTCCGTGATCCTTATCCTTACATGTGATGGCTTCAATCACTACTGTCAGCAACTGACAGAAAAGCTGTCCTTCACATGTAATGTTAAGTTTATCACATGGCTACCCTTTATTCAGTAGCCTTTTTGACTTTGGAACTGCTTTTCCCTTAGTAAAAGCATTTCACCTACCTTTCCCACCGAAAGTTTGCATTTCACCTACCTTTCCCACCGAAAGTTTGATTCTCAGACAAACCATGACCCACAAGTTCAGTTTGTCAACAATTACCCAGAGTAAAAGACTTTTACCTCTTCTTTTCCACCGAAAGTAGAGTTACCTGTCCTTTTACCCTTTTCACTTTTCAAAAGGGAAATCATGATTCAGATTCCCTTTCTCCCTATATAAGCAAGGTCTGAAGGAGAGGAAAGCATAACGTTTTCTTCCATCGTTCACATCTTTTGTTTTCCAGTTTAAAACATTCATTGCAGATTTGTAAAAGCTCCAAGTATGAGAAGCTCCCAATTCCACACTTGTATTCACTCTACATCTTACTTTGACTAGCCCACTTTAGTGCTAGTATTGTAAGTATTGTATTTACTTGTGTGTATTTTGATATATATTCCATAATTTCATTTGTGTTCCATTTGTGTTTTATATATATATATATATATATATATATATATATATATATATATATATATATATAGAGAGAGAGAGAGAGAGGGAGAGAGAGAGAGAGTTTTGAATTTGATATATATATATATAGAGAGAGAGAGAGAAAGAGAGAGAGCTTTGAATTTGAATTTTAAATTTATGATGAAGATTATATATATATATATAGAGAGAACTTTGAATTTGATATATATATATATATATAGAGAGAGAGAGAGAGAGAGAGAGAGATCTTTGAATTTGAATTTTAAATTTATGATGGAGATTTTATTGTCATATTTTAATTGACCTTGAATTAAGGGATAACAATTTCCAAAATAGGAAATTAATTTAACTTCCTTTTAAGGAATGGTATTTTTGAGATAAAAAAAAAAAGTGGACTTAAGTTATTACATATAATTTTAAACATGGACTTAGCCCTTATAAGTTTCTTTGCCGGACTCATCTCCAAACAAGTACATCTAAGAGAACTTACTTCCAATTTTCACTATTTTTTTTTACCTCTAGTCCAATCTAATTGAGCCCATTTTTTTTAATTGCTGAAGTCCACGTTATCCTTCTTTCTCAAAAATCTTCTATCTTCTTCTCTTTTTCTGTCTTGTACCCACTATCTCTATTCTTTCTCAACCCACTATCTCTATTCTTTCTCAAAAATATTCTATCTTCTCCTCCACTAATTCTCTCTTGTACCCACACATTCTCTCCTCTCCCCTACGCCTAATTTTTTTTTTTTTTTTGGAGCAGAGGATGTCTTCTACTTTATAAAGGAGTCAAATTTATCTCTTTCGATCTACTATATTTTCTCTCGGAAAAAAATTATTTCTCTAAATTCTCTCTCTATAGAGACACTTCTAGATCCAAATCATTGAATACATTTAACAAATGATCTAGTAGAGTATGTATTAGATTAACTTGGTTTTGCGAAAAAATAGGATCCAACATTGACTTTGAGTCTCCTCTGTATGCAAATTAGATGAGAAAAACAACGGAAGCCAATACCCATCATGAATATGTTATTTTCTTTCCTCAAACCCCAACCATGCCAAGAGCTAGTGACGAGACCTATCTCTTGGTGTTCACTAATATTTCGTTGTTTTCTTCAATGATGTTTTTCATTTTAAATTTTTTTGAGAAAAAACATCTATATTAATCCTGCTAACCAAGTGATTATTTCAATAATTATTCGATTGGTTTTTGTTATTATCCTGGGTTTTTGGGTGTCTATATATTGAGTCCCAATTTCAGTCACCGAAATAGTGAAACAAATTCAATTTTTATTGTCCAAGATATTAAGATTAGATGAAATTTACTATTTAATATTTTACATATTTTAAAGTCAAATAAATTAGGTCAAATTACGTCCCAATTTCAATTACCGAAATAATAAATTTTTTTTGTTTACTATCTGAGACATTGATATTTGAAAAATTCATTGTTTAAAATTTTGCATATTTTAACGCAAAGTAAATTAGGTAAATTAAGTCCCAGTTTCAATGCCCGAAACAAAGAAATAAATTCAATTTTTTCTATCATAAACATTAAAATTAGATAAATTTCATTGTTTCACATTTGTTGTTTTGATTGAATTTGGTATCGTATGATGTGTGGTCAACTGCTTTTTAGTAAAATATTTTTTCGCTGTTTTTGAGTTCACTATTTTTACTGTTTTTGAGTTTAGTAATTTTTCACGATTTTGGTGTTCACTAATTTTTCATTATTTTTGAGTTTACTATTTTCACTGATTTTAAGTTTAAATTTTGTATATTTCAACATCAAGTAAATGAAGTAAAATTAACATCTAATTTTAATGACCGGGACAGTGAAATAAGTTAATTTTTTATTATCTGAGACACTAAAATTATATGACATTCACTGTTTCGATCATTATAGTGGTGGTGGTGGTGGTAATGGACGATGACGGGCGGTGGCGGATTATGGTGATGGGTGGTGGTGGCAGGCTAATTTTGAACAGTGGGTGACGGTAGTTGGTGGCAATGGTGGGTGGTGAGCAAGTTTTTCAGTATTTTTTTTTTTTCAATATTTTTGATTTCACTAATTTATGTTGTTTTTTTGTGATGATGGTGGTTGTGGCAGTGGGGTGATGGTGGTGGTGGGCGAAGACGGTGGTGATGGTGGTGGTGGGTTTTGGGTGGTGGGGATTGACGACAATGGGTAACAGTGGTGGGTGATGGCAATGGTGGTGGTGGGTGGTGGACAGCGATGGTGGGTGATGGTGAGATGGCGGCGATGAATGGTGGTGGTGGATTGTGGTAGTGAGTTTCGGGTGGTGGTGGTTGGCATCAATGGGTAGCGGTGGTCGGTGGTGGTGGTGTTGGTGGAGGTAGTGGACGGTGGTGGTGGTGTTGGTGGAGGTAGTGGACGGTGGTGGTGGGTGGCTGTTGGTGGTTGGTGGCTGTTGGTGGTTGGTGGCCACGACAGGTGGGGGTGGGGGTGGGGGTGGTGGTTGGCGACAATAATCTTGAGTGCTGGTGGCAGTGGGTGGTGGTTGGAGGTGGTGACAGTGAGTGGTGGTGGGCGGCGATAGGGGCTGTGAGTGGTGGTGGCAAAGAATATAAAGTGTAATATTAGGCAAGAAAGGGAACAAAGTACTATAAAATTACAAGTTTTTACACAGATTTTGGCAGAGATTTGGTCACGGCCTTAAACTTTTCTCCCTCTATCTCTAACACACTCTGTATTTCACGGGAAATGTTATTTGAACCTAATTTAGGGACCTAATCTAGAGACCTAATGATGTACAATCATTGGATTGGTTGTGGGCTCCATCTAACATTAGAACTCACAACTAATTCAATGATTGCATTGAAACCACATCATTAGATCCTCAAATAAGGTCCTATAGCATTGCTCGTATTTCACTATCTTATTCAATTCATAACCTAACCTGATACATACATAATGTGGCCCATCTATAGGTAAATACATCGCTACACTTAACCGCCACAATTATTTCATTAACCAATAGGCAGACAAGGGTTCATTGTGAAATACTTCAGCTGCCTATTATTCAGCGCAAATTGCATTTGCATTTAATGCAATTCTAACAAAGTTTTCTTAATCATGAAGAGTTCTACGCACAGCTGGTCGGAAGTTTCGGCACCGCCTTCATGTAAGCTTTCTAAAATCTTATAGGCACCACATCCTTCAGTCTTCGTCGTTCAGAAAAGTAGAACTTATTAGTTTTTTAAAGTTGCCAGACAATCCCAGAGAACGATCACAACCCACTTTAAGCATTTGGAAGATGCAAAATGCTTGAGTTTTACAACATACCGCCAAGATACCAAGAACACATGCCGCGATTGCAAGGGCTCGTGATTGAGACAATATCACATAAGTCCCTGTACTAAATGCGACCATCATCCATGCAATGGCACTCGCAGTGTAAAAAATGGCCATCAAGATTGACCTCTTAAGTGTGTGTTCTCTTCCATCTAGTATCCCCCAAAAGTTGACAAATATAGCAATGACAGATGATAGCAGGGCAAAAGTATCTGATATCATAAATGCTTGGAAAGCTGATTTTTTGGATAGAACTGCCATTCCTGGGTATTTATCAATGCTTTGATAGTAGCCACCAGGTATGGTGAATCCAGCAGCGAATGTTACGGTTGCTACAAGTGTAGCCACTATCATAACAGAGTCGGATGCTCTTCTCATCTTTTCTATTTTGTCCTCACCACGACTAGTTAGTTTCTTTTTGATATTGCTTTTGTCTCTAAAGATTCTGATTGCTTTCGGCAATCTCAAATGAGCACCAGCTCCTAGCTGTTCCCCTTTGACCTGCAAGTTTAGTTCTTGAACCATGATTTAGGAAATATGTGAAGAATATTGGTTGCTCTACTAAATACAGGCAATGCTCATAACAGGAGAGAAAAACATAAAAGGATTAACCAGGATCGATCTTCCTTGCGTGGCCCTTTAAGTTTTCAAAATTATACTTTCTGCTCCAAAGTTATATTTTTTATTTCACTTGGCATGATGAATACTGACTTACAGATTGCTAAGATATAAGGTAACTCTTCAACAATTAGATATTAAGCCCTATTTTTTTTCATGGTATAAAGGACATGCATCATGAAATCGAAAAGAAAAAGTAAGGCATCCTTCTTACCAAACCTATTTGAGATGAATCACCGTCGCTCACTATGCCCAAGGGAGTCAAGCTTTCACTGTTTAAGGCATTCTTATCCACCATAGTACTGAGCACAGGTATGAAGCAATTGGAATTAGCCATAAGATGGAGAGGTGTGTTGCCATCAATGTCTTTCTCAGTTATAAGAATGTTGCTAATTGATGTATGTTCTCGTAGGATATATGAAACAAAGGAAGCTTGCTGATTCTTCACCGCAATGTGAAGTATATTTTCTCCTCTACCATTCTCCATTTCCCAACAATCTGGGCATTGTACTATAAGTACATCAGCTACATAAGTAAGTCCTCTGTAAGCTGCTATATGAAGACATGTATTCCCGTCATTGTCTGCAACGTTTGCAGGAGACTTATCCACATCCAATAGCAATAGCTGGAGTACCCTTTCGTGAAAACCAAGGAATGTAGCATAATGAAGTGGACTCCATCCATTTTCATCCGTTTCTTTGATTAGAGATGGTTTCCAATCCAATAATTTTTTTGTATTTACTAAGAAAAGGTAATAAGAATAAAGATCAAACAAGGCTTATGTTAGTCAAACATCATGGTACAAAGTAAACAAAAATTAATGCAGGCTGAAATAGTATATTAAAAATATTATTAGCTTGTGGTTATACCTTAACCGAACAAACTGGCAAAACATAACTCTTATAATCGATCTTAAGTATCTCGTGGATACGGCTTTCTTTAGCGTAGTAACGTTGAATTAATAACGTGAAATCAGACATGGACAGATTTACAAAAATACACTTGGAGGAGAACCTTTTGGACATGTACTCTTTGCTGGGCAACAAACTCTTTACAGCTAGAAGTAGCACTTAACAAACACTGCATAGCTAAATATTTATAGTCATAATTACCATAAAATTTTATGGTCAAAGGTCAAAAATGAAAAAAAAAATTATAGAATGACACATTTATAAGACTTTCATATGTGTTTTTTTTTTTTTTTTGGGGGGGGGTGTATATATATTCCCTAAAATAAACCATTGTCGATTTCCTTCCTCAATTTAAGTAGATTTATAGAAGAAATAAAGTGAACCACCAAAACATTAAAGAGAAAAAAATGAAAGCTGTATTTATTTTTTAATATACAATATTGTTAATACCATTACGGTTATGTTTGGTTGAGGTATTAAGAGGTGGATTGAAATAATTTAACCCGTTAATAACATAATACTAAGTTTGGATGAGCATTAAAAATGTAAGGACTTTATTATTCTTACAAACTTAGGGTCACACTTTTATATAAAAGTTACACATTATGTAAATTCTTATCCTCAATATTTGTTTTGTCATTTTTAATTTAATACACATACACCATTACTTAATCTAAACATAATATTTGGTATTATAATTATAGATTTATATGTTATCCCAACTTTGATCCAAACTTGTTATACAAGAATAAGATTAAATAGTACTCTTGTTAACACTATTTTATGGATTGGATGAGAACTAATTACCCAATCTCATCCTTTATTTATACTTGAAGCAAACATGTTCATGCTATACTTTAGTCTAGACTTTACAGGTATAAAGTATCCTTAGGTGAAATCAGGAGAAAAGAAAAGTTTACCCTTCTATATAACAGTAGATAGATTTTCTAAATCCTAAGGGCGATTTTCCACTTCTTAGGATACCTGTAGATCTATCATTGGATATAGACAATATTGTGTTCGAGTGGAGATGTTCTATGTATATCTGAAGTCTTTTCTACATCATAAACTATAATTGAGTGATAGTGATTAGAACAATATGTACCTTTGCTGTTGGAGATAATTGCTCCATGTAAAGCTGTTCTCCCATATGAACCACTATAAGGTGGTGAGGAGCATATTTCCAAAATCATTGCCACCAAATTTTCATATCCCTTCTCTGCAGCAATATAAAGCGGGGTCTCTCCAACATTATTAGCATGTAAAAACTCAGGGGCTTCTAGCTTATTACTCATTCGCAGCATCTTCTTGACAAATTTAACAACTCCACATTCCATGCCTAGTGCACATTCCACGAGGACCATGGCTACATCGTAGTATCCATTTCTGGCTGCCATGTGAAACGCAGAATCCTTATTTGAATTCTTTTTCCGTAATAGAGATTTATGCATTGAAAGAATCTGCTGCACACATTCTGTTTTGCCTGATTGGCATGCAAGATGGAGGACACTATTTTTGGTTGGGGTGACTTCAATCACCAGTTTGTCCTTGTTTTGCACAAGGATACCAAAATCACCAGAAACGGCAGCATTATACACTATAGGATCCATGTGGGTATGCAACTGCTATATGGATAGGTTTTTCAACTGATCCTTAGGATTGGTGTGGATATGTGGTGTGGTGGGTGAGCTTTTATAGTGGGGATCAGAGGGATGGGAAAATGGTTGTAGGGTGTGACCTGATCTTAAACTCTAAACTTGATGTTACCTTGTCCTCCTCTTTTTCCGAGTCTCCCGGCGGAGATCTTCTTTTTTATCTCTTGGTTTCCCACATGGACTGCGGTATTCATTCAATATGTCAATGTGAAATTTGACTTTAACGTGTCCAACAAGGAATTATGGAGCGCTGCCTTCTTCTTCTTCTTCTTTTATTTTTTGAATCATGTGGGAAGGAACAGGTTTTAATGTATTCATTTGTTGCTGGAAACTTCAAAGTCAAAAACTAATGCTACAAATTGACATATTAAAATCCTCAGTCCATGTGCCCAGCCTAGGGACTCTTACGATGACCCAGGATACTTGCATCAAGAGGATCTTAAAAAAATAAGCATTGCTGGAAAAGTGATACAAAAAATAAAAAAAGAAAACGAAAAATTAAGACATTTTGAGACAAGTTTTCTATGACAGCAATTTTCACTGTCACAAAAAAGGGATTGATTGCATCTATTGACTCATATCCATCTTGGATTCCTATATGAAATTTAGATGTTTTGACATTGAAACACACAATTATATCAAGGATATTATTATCACTCTACCTTCACACATGATGACTCCACACTTTGGTTCGACTCCGATTCCCTCCATTTGAGCTTGTATTTATTTTTCGACAACGTGCTTTTTTTGGCCATGTCTGAAGAAGCAAGTCATATCCATATTCATCAAAATTGAAAGAGTGACTTCATAAAATCAACACATCCAGATCCATGTAATAATGAGGCAACACATACGCACAATCATACTAACTAAAAGATTGAATTCAAATAAAAAACATACACACATCTCAAGCGTTATGGTTTTTCCTTTCATATAATGTGGATAGATACTTTGACACCATATTTGTAATATTTGTTGATATTCGGTATTAGATTCCTCCAGCCATCTTGTTTCTGTAGTTGATGTCTACGGCGGCCGACCTATTCTATCTACACTGATCCAATGGTAACTCTTTCCTTTTGGTGGCTCCAGCATCTATTGACATTGATCCAATTATAGTCATTTTTTTTTTTTGTGGCTCTATTCATCTATTAGTATTTAATGAGATAACGCTATGCTCATAAATAATACCAAGTTATCTTAATCGAGCCTATAGGTCGCTTATTCCATGACTCGACCTCAAAGAGCCACAATTTATATTGTTTTCAATTCATACTCGACGTGATAGCTAGATCTAATACTACAAATTGTTATGAACCCATGTATAAAAATTATCCCTGAAAATTGACTTAAAAAAATGGAGTTTAAAATTTTATATATACACATAATCTTATTTTTAATTGACGTAAGATAACAACAATACCCTTTAACTTCTGTCTAGGGGTAATTCGTGCATAAAGTACAGTGCAATGTGAATAGTTTTGAGATGAGTGTTGATGGTCGTTGGAGAAGTTTATTTGAGACCGTTGAATAAATTTTTTAATCTGTTTTATATTATAGATACTCTCTGCAACTTGATCCATTTGCACACCACTTCCGCGTCGCACAGAGAGAAGAGAAGACATGATGATCTCAGCCACCTTGCGTGTCATAGCGGATGGGGGATGATCTCAGCCACCTTACGCCTCATAGCGGGTGGGGGATGATCTCAGCCACGAATGACTCTTTTCTCAAACGAGGGACATTATTAAAGGTTATTGTGTGAATATGAGCACATGAATCTATAGGATTATTTTATGAAAATGATCCCGTGTGAAGAAGAAGAAGAATTAGGGAAGGGAATTTTAAAATAAGTTTTTTATGGCAGCAATTTTTACTATCACAAAAAAGTGTGTTTTGGAGGAAAAAAGGTTTTTTAGCATAATCATAAAAAATTTATTTGTCACCATAAATATTATTTGAGACGGGTTGTTGCCGTAACAAAGACTTTTTGAGTCTACTTATTGCGGCAGTGTGTTGTGACAGCATGTTGTGACAGTATGCCTCGCCATAATAACTGTAGGCTCAAAAGTTTTTATGGCGACAACTACCGTCTCAAATATTATTTGGCGCAGCAAATAAACATTACTGTTGTAAAAACTTGTCTCAAAAGACTTTAACTCTTACAATGTGTTAGAATTAATTACAAAGTTTTAGAATTCAAAATTTAAATATTTATTGAGAAATTGAGATTGCTTTTGACTTGCATGACCGCGAGCCCATATATCTAGTTGAGCTTGAGTAAGATTCTTAGTTTTTTTTGGTCGGAACAAGACTCTTATCTAGATAACACTAAATCGACGGGAAGAAAATTTGTTGTTAAAATAATGAGTGAATAGGGCGTTCAAATTTTTGATTATTCGTATATTTTGACCTTACTCGACTCTACTGATCAACTATCACAAAAAATTGAGTAAGCAAACAGAAGAATTTTTGATATTTCACAAAAAAATCAGGTAAGAATGCGGAATACCCACAAAATTTTCGTATTTCTATCTTACCCTACTCACACACACACACACACACACACACACACACACATAACATTTTAAAATATATATAATATTTTTTCCATATACATATTTTTTCAATAATTGTAAGAATATTTGTGTGATATAATTTATAACATAGTTATTGTTATAAATGTTTGAGTTGTTAAAATATCGACTTGTTTTTAGTGCAAGTTACTTGATTTGTGGTGATCAATTGGGGCATTTCTGATGTTTGATATATGCTTGATATGGTTATGACACTTTTAAACTTAATAATTACGGCACTTTTTAAAATCAGTGCCAACAACCCCACTTTTGTTTGAAAACAAGATTAATAATCCCGCTTTTAAATAAAAAAAAATGTGATTAGTAGTTGTAGTGATAATAGAAGAAAGGTGTATAAATTAAACGTGTTTACTAAACACACCATTCAGCTGTTGTCCACAATAATTAGTTGCAGTCATAATAGATGAAAAGCGTGTTTAGTGTACAAAAACTTCTCTTGTGGGAAGGAACAGGTTTTAATGTATTCATTTCTTGCTGGAAAGTAGAGATGTTCACCCTACCCGTCCGGCACATTTTCATAAAATAATTCTATAGATTCATGTGCAGCTCATATTCACACAATACCCTTTAACAATGTCCCTTGCTTGAGAAAAGAGTCATTCGTGGCTGAGATCATACCCCATCCGTAAGGTCGCTGAGATCATCCCCCATCCTCTATGACGCGTAAGGTGGCTGAGATCATCATGCCTTCTCTTCTCTCTCTCCGACGCGGAAGTGGTGTGCAAATGGATCAAGTTGCACATAGTATACACAAATAAGAAATAAAAGTTAAAGGGTATTGTCGTCATCATGCGTCGATTAAAAATAAGATTATATGTATATATATAAATTTTTAGATTCCCTTTTTTACAAGTTAATTTTCACGGAAAGTTCTTATACATGGATTCATAATAATTTGTAGTATTAGAGCTAGCTATCATGTCGAGTATGAATTGAACAGAATATAAGTTGTGACGCTTTGAGGTCGAGTCATGGAATAAGCAACTTATAGGCTGGATTAAGATAACTTTGTATTATTTATGAGTATCGTGTTACTCATTCAATACTGATAGGTGAATAGAGCTACCAAAGAAAAATGGCTACTATTGGGTCAATGTTGGAGCCAGCAAAAAGAAAAAGTTACCATTGGATGAGCGTCGCCGTAGACATCAATTACAGAAACATGATGGCTGGAGGAATCTAATACCGAATATCAACAAATATTACAAATATGGTGTCACAGTATCTATCCACACTATATGAAAGGAAAAACCATAACGCTTGAGATGTGTGTATATTTTTTATTTGAATTCAATCTTTTAGTTAGTATGATTGTGTTGCGTATGTATTGTTTCATTATTACATGGATCTGGATGTGTTGCTTTTATAAAGTCACTCTTTCAAATTTGATGAATGTGGATATGCCTTGCTTCTTTAGACATGGCCAAAAAAAGTACGTTGTCGAAAAATAAATAAAAGCTCAAATGGAGGGAATCGGTGTCGAACCATAGTGTGGAGTCATCATCTGTGAAGGTAGAGTGATAATAATATCCTTGATATAATTGTGTGTTTCAATGTCAAAACCTCTAAATTTCATATAGGAGGGAAAGAATTCAAATTCCGAACAAGTGATGTTAAGAATCCAAGATTTTTTTTTTTTAATTAGAAATTAAATTACACCTAGCGAGGGGGGGACGTATGTACCTTACCCCTGGATGCAATCTAATTACATGAATCGTAAAATTAAAATGAAAATCAAAGAAGCTAAATGCATGTTTATTACAAAAGATAATGAGATGAAATAACCCATGCATGCTGCTTCTAAAAATAGAATTGGCAAGAGCTATGGAAGAGCAAGTTGAAAGAACAGCTGTACCGAAGAATACAGGCCTGGACAGCAGCTGTCTTGAGTCAAATAGTGGCTGGAGGGGTCCTTGATGAGCTAGGAGCAGCACCTTTAATAGATGCAATCAATCCCTTTTTTGTGACAATGAAAATTGCTGTCATAAAAAACTTGTCCCAAAATGTCTTAATTTTTCTTTTTCTTTTTTTATTTTTTGTATCACTTTTCCAGCAATGCTTATTTTTTTAAGATCCTCTTGATGCAAGTATTCTGGGTCATCGTACGAGTCCCTAGGCTGGGCACATGGATTGAGGATTTTAATATGTCAATTTGTAGCATTTGTTTTTGACTTTGAAGTTTTCAACAAGAAATGAATACATTAAAACCTGTTCCCACAAGAGAGGCCAAATTGATGGGATTATGAGTTATTTAATTATCACAATGCGATAAATTTTAAATTTTATTATTATGGTATTTTTGAACTTATTTATCAAACTACGTTATTTTTTAAAAAACGGATTCAACATTCTCATTTTTGTTAGAAAACAGATTCAATACCCCACTTTTGTTAGAAGGCGGAGTCAACAACTCAGCTTTTAAATAAAAAAACGTGATTTAAATATGAAAATTTTGTGGGCAACCGGTGAAAATCATGTTTACTATACAAACATGCTATTAAGCAAAAGTAAAGCAAAAAACATATTTAGTAAACACGATTTTCATCTATTATGACTGTGTTTGGATTTAAAATACAAAATTATAAGAACATTTGATGGATTGATATTTGGCGAGCCAAGAAGTACTAAGAAGCTATCACTTGTCATAATCTGGAGAAAGGAGGGAGATGATCAACCATGACCTTGTTTGAAAAGAGGAAATAACTATCTAGGAGTTACCAGTCAAATAACTATCGAAGATAATAGCTATAAAAGGCAGAAGAAGAGGAAGTTGAGGACAATTCAAACTCCCACAAGACCTACGATCAGGGCACTTTAAGAGTAGTACTAAGTTAGTTTTAGAAAGT
Organism: Ilex aquifolium; assembly: GCA_951799425.1. Lineage (NCBI taxonomy): Eukaryota > Viridiplantae > Streptophyta > Magnoliopsida > Aquifoliales > Aquifoliaceae > Ilex > Ilex aquifolium. Next base: position 28,028,028 of record OX637401.1, read on the forward strand.
AACTACTATACCAAAAAAATATATACACACTAATATACCAAAGAATACTCACCCACACCCCCACTAATATAGCAAAAACACATTACACACACACACACACTAATAGAGATTACTTAATCAAATCCTTGATGCTCGATCTTCAAAATTTCTCAAGTTTTCTTTGAGGTTTTGGCACCCAAAATTCTCGACAAAATAACTTTGCTCACCCCTCGTCTTATTTTGCGTACTAAAAATGTATGTCTTTTTTTTATCCTTATATTTCTTATTATCTACTTCTTGCCAACTTGCTAATTTTTCGTCATTTATTAGTGCTTCGAAATTAGCTTCAACTATATCGCATAAATCTTATGAGATAAATAGGGTCATCAATTGGATTCTCCAATAATTATATTTTTTACCCTCCAAAATTGGGACGGAATCTTGGGCACAATTGAATGTGAAAGTGTTAGTTTCTATTATAAAAAGAGGAAATCGTTCAAAACTCCATTCATACCCTCTTTTAAGTCATTAAATTCAATCAACTTACTTTTAAGGCATTAAAGACATAGGAATACACCTAAGTGTAACACGTTATCCTCTAGTCCAATCTAATTGAACCCATTTTTTTTATTACAGAAATACACCTAAGTGTAACACGTTATCCTACTTTCTAAAAAATCTTCTATCTTCTCCTCTTTTTCTGCCTTGTACCCACTCTCTCTTCTTTCTCAAAAATATTCTATCTTCTCCTCCACTAATTCTCTCTTGTACCCACACTCTATCTCCTCTTTTCCTCTCTCCTCTCCCCTCCGCCTAAATTTTTATTTTTTTATTTTTTTTTTTTAGCAGAGGATGTCTTCTGCTTTATAAAGGAGTCAAATTTATCTCTTTCAATCTACCATATTTTCTCTTGAAAAAAAAATTATTTCTCTAAAGTCTCTATCTATAGAGACACTTTTAGATCCAAATCATTGAATACATTTAACAAATGATCTAGTAGAGTATGTATTAGATTAACTTGGTTTTGCGAAAAAAATGGGATCTAACATTGACTTTGAATCTCCTCTGTATGCAAATTAGATGAGAAAAACAACGAAAGCCAACACCCATCATGAATATGTTATTTTCTTTCGTCAAACCCCAACCATGCCAAGAGCTAGTGACGAGACCTATCTCTTGGTGTTCACTAATATTTCGTTGTTTTCTTCAATGATGTTTTTCATCTTAAATTTTTTTGAGAAAAAATCTACATTAATCCCGCTAACCAAGTGATTATTTTAATAATTATTCAATTGATTTTTGTTATTATCCTGGGTTTCTAGGTGTCTATATATTGAGTCTCAATTTCAGTTACCGAGTTAGTGAAACAAATTCAATTTTTATCGTCCAAGATATTAAGATTAGATGAAATTTACTATTTAATATTTTACATATTTTAAAGCCAAAAAAATTAGGTAAAATTAAGTCCCAATTTCAATTATCTATATTTTTACTATATGGGACATTAATATTAGATAAATTCATTGTTTAAAATTTTGCATATTTTAACGTCAAGTAAATTAAGTAAATTAAGTCCCAATTTCAATACCCGAAACAAAGAAATAAATTCAATTTTTACTGTCATAAACATTACAATTAGATAAATTTAACTGTTTCACATTTGTTGTTTTGATTGAATTTGGGATAATATGATGTGGTCAACTGTTTTTTAGTAAAATAATTTTTCACTGTTTTTGAGTTCACTATTTTTTACTGTTTGTGAGTTTAGTAATTTTTCACGATTTTAGTGTTCACTAATTTTTTATTATTTTTGAGTTTACTGTTTTCACTAATTTTAAGTTTAAATTTTGCATATTTCAACATCAAGTAAATGAGGTAAAATTAAGATCTAATTTTAATGACCAGAACAGTGAAATAAGTTAAATTTTTATTATCTGAGACACTAAAATTAGATGAAATTAACGATTTCGGTCATTATAGTGGTGGTGGTGGTAGTGTACGGGTGACCGGCTAATTTTTTACTATTTTGGATGGTGGGTGGTGGTAGGTGATGAGCTAATTTTTCATTATTTCTATTTTTTTCAATATTTTTTATTTCAATAGTTTTTCACTGTTTTTTTGTGATGGCGGTGGTTGCGACAGTGGAGTGATGGTGGTGGTGGGGATTGGCGACAATGGATAGCGGTGGTGGGTGGTGGGCAGCAATGGTGGGTGGTGGTGATGGCGACGACGGGTGGTGGTTGTGGATTGTGATAATGAGTTTTGAGTGGTGGTGGTTGGCATCAATGGGTAGCGATGGTGGGTGGTGGTAGAGATAGTGAACAGTGGTGGTGGGTGGTTGGCGACGATGGTGTATGTTTGTTAGTGGTTGGTGGCCGCAGTAGGTGGGGGTGGTGGTTGGCGACACTGGTCTTGGGTGATGGTGGCAGTGGGTGGTGGTTGGAGGTGGTGGTGGGCGGCAATAGGGCAGTGAGTGGTGGTGGCAAAGGAATATAAAGTGTAAGATTCAGGCCAGAAAGGGAACAAAGTAAAAGATCGAAACCCTAACCCTAACCTTCTCCCTTATCCTCACCGACATCCACAATCACCAACCAGCATCCACAGTCACTGAACAGCATCCACATTAACCAGCCTGCCTACATCGACTACCTCCATCAAACCAACAAAGCACCGACCAACCCGCTGCACCAACTGACTGCCTACACAACAAACCCAGTCCACTGGCTGCCCACCCCATCGACTGCTCACCCGTGAAGGCTGCGCCTCCCTCACTGCCTTTCATCTATCTCGCTTTCAGTCGGTGAGATTTTGAATTGGTATTCTTGTAATTAACCTTAACCCTAGCCCCTCCTCCACGTCGCAACCACCAGCCACCACCCACCACCTAAACTGCCAGCAGCAATACCAGTCTACAACCCCACCGACTGCCCACTCCACTGCCCACCCCACCGACTGCCCACTCCACTATCAACAAATATCAAACCGACATCAAACTGAACCCACAAACACTGAACCCAGCGAACAACCGCACCCATGGCTAATCTGGCTGCTGGTGATGACCTAATCGCCGGCCTAGACCCACCACCCGACCCTCCCCCGCCCGACACACACACTTATACTGGCAGAGTTATCCACCACCCAACAGCCGGCGATAACCATCACGTTAACCCTGCAAGTTACACTTATAAGCAAACTCGGCCCATCCCTCAATCTGTCTATCTCATCATCAAACCCGACCCACTTCCCACAACTAATACCGTTCGCCAACTTCCTCAAGCTAAACACCAACCCGGTCGAAACCCAACATAACCTGGTGCTTCCAAACCAGTCATACCCACCACCCATAATTCTTGGACCCAACCCCCCCGGTTCTGCCCCAAACCCGACCCGACCACCCAAGTCATTCATAGATGTTTTTAGGGGATCTGCCACCCCTGGCTCCGACGCCCCCACTCATCGAGTTCCCCACCCTGTCACACAGTACAAGGGTGTCCCGGCGGTTGACTTTTCTGACAAGGAGATTGAGAGTCTCGCAACTCCTTTCAGGTTGACCCTGGTGGGCAAGTTTACCCGAGGCTTCCCTCCGATGGAAATGATCAGGAGATTCCTTCAGCTGATTGGATTGAGGGGGCAGGTTAGTGCCTCTTTTTTAGATAGCCGACACGTGCTCCTAATGTGTGACCTTGAGGAGGATTACACCCGTCTCTAGGTGAAGCAGACTTGGTCGGTTTATGGCAGAGAGATGCGCATGTTCAAGTGGACTCTACAGTTTCGTTGTACCGAGGAGTCACCCATAGTTCCTATCTGGGTTTCATTCCCATATTTACCAGTCCACTTTGTGCGCTCACAGGATGCATTATTCTCGATAGCCTCGACGATTGGGATGCCTTTACGAATTGATCAGGCCACAGCGAGTTTGAGTCGGCCTTCAGTTGCCAGGGTGCTAGTTGAGTATGATGTCACATGGCGACGATTGCGAAGGATTAGGATAGGTAGACAGGAGACCGAATTTTGGCAGGATATGCTTTACGAGGATATACCACAGTATTGTACTGGGTGTCGGCATTTAGGCCATTCAGTAGAGACCTACATCACCCACTCCTAGCCCGGGAGGAGGTCAGTGGAGACCGGCCACAGCAGATTCGAGGTGATGGCCAGCAGAGGACTAGACCATAGGAGGGTGCACCCATTCAGAGAGCCCTAGCCCTCACTGTTCCTCCTAAGAGTATTGATCAAGATAGAGTATCCTCTAGGGGAGTGACAGATGTTGTTACCGTTGTTCCTACCCCTAGGGTCAGAGTTGCTACCTTTGTGGAGTCCGCTTCAGTTGCTTCTGTCCAGCTTGTTGTTGAGCCACGTACTGTTGATGAGTCTGTGGTTGTGTTCAGTTCGGATATTATCCCTGCTAGTGTTGTGTAAGAGCAGAGTTTGTGCTCCGATCCTTTAGTTGACATAATTTTTGAGCTAGTCCGTGATGGACTTGTGACTACCCCGGCCATTTGTCCGACTATTCGTGAGCTTCTAGGGGTTCAAAGTCTCCTGGTTGTGTCAGTTTCTGAGGATTCTAGTTTGAGACGTAGAGATAAGGATGTTGGGACTTCTAGTCGGCCCAAGGATTGTACCACCTCGACTGATATTCCTATCAACCCTGGATTGTCTACTGGGGATGAGAGCCACTCTACTGGAGATATATCATCTGATGAGTCCTTGGGTAGTGATGTTGGATCCTTTTCTGACCCACAAGAAGGTCTTTCTCAGCCTGGAGGAGATTTAGTACCTTATAATGCTTCACAGTCTAGTTTGCAGGTCCCGTTGCGTAGATCTCAGCGTAGGGGAGGTCGAGCAGGCAGAGGAGGTAGAGGTGGTAGGCCTGGCCGAGGGACGCTTAGTGTGGTTCTTCCACTCCTTTCTGATGATTAGTAAGCTCATTAGGAACATCAGAGGGATCAACCAAGCCTCTTCGATTAGAAGGCGTAGGAAGCTGATCCGCTCACACCACTTATTGATGTTCTATATTTTGGAGCATTTTGTTGACCGGGATCGATTGGAGTCTTTTTGGATTCGTTTGCACATGGAGCACAACTTTTGCTCTATTTCAGGGAAGATTTGGATCTTTTGGTCTTCCCCTTTTTGGTTGGAGGTTCTTCAGGATGATGGTTAGGTGGTTCACTGCCAAGTGCGACATTCTTCCTTACTAGATCCAGTTTTTGTTTCTTTTGTGTATGCAAGTTGCATAGATCTTGTTCGGTAGGGTTTGTGGGATGCCTTGACACAATTTGGGAGCATTCATGATGGTTTGTGGATGGTTGGTGGGGATTTCAACGTTGTTGAGTCCCATTTTGAGATCCGGGGGGTCATACACAGTCTCAGTCTACTATTAATGCCTTTTTCCTAGCTTTATTGTCTAGTGGTTTGAAAGATGCTGGGTTTGAGGGTACTCCGTTCACATGGACGAATGGACGTACTTGGAGGAGATTGGATAGAGTAATGGTGAATGCTCAGTGGAGTTCTCATTTTTCCGTGTTTCGGGTTGCTCACCTGAACCGGACTTGTTCAGATCATTCACCACTGTTGATTTCTGGAGATCAGCGTCAAAGTAGAGGGCCGAGCCGGTTCAAGTTTCTTCACACTTGGACCAAGCACAGAGATTTTCTGGATGTTGTGCATCAGAACTGGACCCTTCCTGTGTTCGCTTCGGGGATGTCTGCGTTTAAATCGAAGCTTATTCGGTTGAAAACCCTGAAGGTCTGGAACAAGGAAGTGTTCGGCAATGTGTTTCAGCGAGTTCAGGAGGCCGAGGCCGAGGTTAGTAGGAGAGAGGTGGCACATGATCAGTCAGGGTCTCCTTCAGATCGAGCTGCCCTTCATCAAGCCAGAGCTGAGTTGCAGCAGGCTTTACAGTGTAAGGAGTCTTTTATGAGACAGCAGTCCCGTGTCCGCTGTCCTCGAGAGGAGAATTCGAACACCCTCTTCTTGCATGCTTCAGTGAGGAAGAAGCGACATGTTCTTTCAGTCTATCGAATCCGGGGTGATGACGCAGAGTGGATTACTGAGCCTGGGGCTATTGGTGCTTCGGCAGTTTCTTTTTTTCAGGGATTGTTCTCTGTAGGGGCTGGTCAGGTTGAGGTTACAGATTTTTTTGCTATTCGAGCTATTGTGACTGATGCAGATGATGTTGGGTTGTGTGCTATGCCGACTTTGGAGGAGGTGAGACAGGTCGTGTTCTTTATTGATTCGAATAGTGCGCCGAGGTCGGATGAATTTTGCAGTCGCTTTTATCAGTTTTGCTGGGACATTGTGGGAGCAGATTTGCTGGCTACAGTTCAGGATTACTTCAGGGGTTCTCCTATGCCTCGAGGATCAGAAGTACGTTGGTGGTGATTTTTCCCAATAAGGAGTCACCTTCTACTTTGGCAGATTTTTGGTCGATCAGTTTATATAATGTGAGCAACAAGGTGCTGACGAAGATCCTCGTTTCTCGTCTGCCGTCCTTGTTGTCGCGTATCATTTCACCGACGCATAGTAGGTTTGTGTTGGTCCGAGTGTTGCAAGATAGTGTTCTTTTGGCTCAGGAGTTGGTTCATGATTTGGGGAGAGGTTCTCGGGGTGGGAACGTCGTGCTGAAGATTGATATGGCTAAGGCATATAACAGGATGTCTTGGACATTCATCCTCCAGATGTTGCTGGCTTTTGGGTTCTCTGGAGGCTGAATCTCTTTGGTATGGCGGGCTATCTGGGGGCCGTGGTTTTCTGTGATGGTGAATGGGGTCAGTCAGGGCTTTTTCTAGTCGTAGGGGGGCTACAGCAGGGTGACTTCCTTTCTCCTTATTTGTTCATCATTGCTACAGAGTATATCTCTCGAGGCTTGGACTCTTTGTATGCCCAATTTTTGGAGGTGGCTTATAGTATTGGAGTTGGGGTTTCGATTTTCCATTTGGCTTTTGCTGATGACATTATTATTTTTGTTAATGGGTGCCGATCGAGCTTGCAGCGAGTTATGGATTTCTTTCATCACTATGAGGCTGCCTCTGGTCAGTTAGTTAGTCAGGCCAAGAGCAGTTTCTATATTAGTTCGTGTGCCTCACATTCTAGAGAGGTGATTGCACGGCAAACCACTGGTTCTCAGAAGCGTGACCTTCCGTTTATTTATCTGGGGTGCCCTATCAACTTGGGTCATCTTCGAATCTCGTACTTTGATAAGATGATTCGGAAGGTGCGTGAGCGGATTTTTGGATGGGAAAATCGCTTGCTTTCCTTTGGTGGTAAGCTCAACTTGATTCGTCATGTACTCGCGTCGATGCCTATTCACTTATTTCACGTGCTAAGGCCTCCTGCGGATGTTTTTCACCAGTTAGAGAGGATGTTCATTCGTTTCTTGTGGGGTGACACAGCTACTCACCGGAGAATTCACTGGTGTCATGGGCTGAGGTATGTTACCCTATAGAGGAGGGCGACTTAGGGGTGCGTTCTTTCTCTGACTTAGCCGAGGCTTGTGAGGTGAAGCTGTGGTGGAGATTTTGTGTTCAACATTCACTTTGGTCCACTTTTATGAGGGCCAAGTACTGTAGGTTCGCCCATCCTGGGCTGATTGAGTTTCGTTACCCAGCTTCACCTCTTTGAAGGCAGTTGTGTGGGATTGGATTCGTGACTGAGCCGAGGATCAAATGGTTAGTACGGTCCGGTGAGGTCAATTTTTTCTGGTATGATTGTTGGTTGAGGGATTACCCGTTGGCTTTAGTGTGTCCGGGGGCAGCTTCTGGGGTTCCTTTTTCTGCTTACTGGGAGGGTCGGCAGTGGGACAGAGGCCGATTGTTAGGGGTTTTGTCTTCTTCAGTGGTTGAGCAGATTGTGCAGATTCCGATTCCGGATCAGGGGCTGATCAAATGAGGTGGAGTTTATCTTTGGATGGGGATTTTTCTTTGAGGACTGCTTGGGCTGATATTCCGGGTGTGGCTCCAGTTCGGGCTGGGTTTTCTTGTGTCTGGCAGAGGCATATTCCGACTCAGGTCTCCTTCTTTATGTGGCGGTTATTTCATGGTTTTCTAGCCACAGATGATGGCTTAGAGAGACGGGGTTTCCATGTAGTATCCCGGTGTGTGTGTGCGTGTGGTGGGGCTGTAGAGACTCTTAGGCATCTTTTTTTGGATTGTCCTCTTGCAGTGTGTGGTGGGGTCACTTTTATCGGATGTTTGGGATCAGATGTTGGCCATTTCAGTCTCATTATGCTTTGATGCTTCATTGGCGGCGTTGTGCTCCTTCTACAGGTCACGTGCGGGTTCTGCTACAACGCGTAATGCTCATAGGTTTGATGGACGGGCCTTTCAGGTGCCCACTGTGATTCAGAGAGTTATGGCCGATATGCAGTTGGTTGGGCTTGCTTTTGGGTTTGCTCCGACTCAGTTGTGTCGGGATGAGTCGGTTGAGTTTGTGGGTTCTCTTAGGGTCTTGGTCCCTCGGCCCCGGCCCCGGCCCCGGCCTCCTCGTTTGGTTGCTTGGACTCGTCCTATAGCGGGTTGCCTGAAGATCAGTGTTGACGGATGTTCTAAAGACAATCCGGGGCTGTCTACGGTAGGGGTGTTATTCGGGACCACCAGAGTCGGGTTCTCACAGCTTTTGGCTTGTTTTTGGCTTTTGGAGTTGGCTGTAGATTTGGGAACTTCAGAATTGGTAGTGGATTCAGATTCAGCTACAGTGGTTTCTTGGGTTTTTTCTCAAGGTACCGGGTGTTGGGTTTATGCTTACCTGTTTGTTCGGATTCAGCACCTGTGTGCTTCTCTCTCGGCTCGCGTTTGCCATGTCCTGCAAGAGGCGAATCAGGCTGCAGATTTCATGGCTAATTGGGCTTGCTCTCAGCAGCTCAATCAACGATTTCCTGATTCGTCATCCCTTCCTTCTGGGATTGCTGGCATCCTCGCCTTGGACGTTCGACAGACTCCTCACGTTTGTCAATGAATTTTATTTTCATTTTCAATTATTTTGCCTGGTGGGGAGTCCCCACTTTAAGTTTATTTATTTTTCATGTTTTTGGTGGTGAGTCACCACCTTGCTTTTGCTTTGACTTTTCCTCCCACTTTGTACTTTTGGAGGTTAGGCTCTTTGTCCTCCTCTCTTGTATTTTTTTCTTTTTAGATATATGCAGGTAGGGGTCCTACCAAACCCCTCTCCCACACTGGGTGGCTTTGAATAAAAAAAAAATTTACAAGTTTAGTGATTACACAAAGATTTTGGCAGACACTATAATTATTAGTTTAGTGGTTCACTAGTTTGGAAGCTCAGTTAATCTACTCTGAAAGGAGTCCCTTGCTCTTAGAGATATTATTGAGGGGCAGATTACACAAGGTATTTGCTTATATCTTATTGTGAGGGATAAGTCTCTTATTTATAATTTTCAGAGGCCTTGCATGATTTTGGGCATGATCTTTGCCCTATTCTTATAACGGTTGTGCTTTTTATGCGATTATCATGGACATCGTTGAGACGGTTACGACTTCTTTGGCCAAATATAAGGTCGTTACGTTATGTGTGGTGTTTAGGTAGAAGCCGATTTCAAATTCCTTAATCATCAGTGATGGGTTGTTGTGGCCTGAACTTAGAAAGTCCGAACTGAATACCCGAGTTCAACCTTAAGCATATTTTGGATATCATCAACATATATATATATAATAAGTTTGTATATTGAGCCAACCTGAAACACGCTTAAAATTTTTGTTTAAAGTCTCAAATTCTATTGAGCCGGCCTGAACTCAGAGTACGCATTCATCACTGTCAAAATACTGGTGTGGTATCTCCAATCGACTCGTTTTTCTTCCCAAACTGCATTGGTGTCCAAAGATCACACTAGCCTCATCCCACCCAAATTTTGTATAACTTCCTCTGGTCATGAGTAAGCCCCTTAGATAGTAGTGAGGTCACTCTCAATTTTTTTTTAAAATATTATGTGTATTTATATATTTTAAAAATTATACACTTATTTTTTACTTATGCCGGTACTATAATTTTCTTATTTCAATTGTTTAGTTTATTTTATTGTATTAAGATTTTCTCCATATGATTTTAATTTTATTATTTATGAATTTTTACAAGTGAAAGTTCTTGCAATTGATTTTCATTTGAATTTTTTTTTCAACAAGAAATCGACTATATTTCTATTCGAGTATTAATTAATAGTCTTTATTATGTGTCAATCGATTTTCAATTTTTTTTACTCTGTTTAGATCTTAAATTTTAGTTTAGTAGTTTACTATGTTGATATCTTAGTGATAATGCTTGGAATAAACGATAAATTTAATGAATTGTTAGTGAATAGCTTATATTTTTTAATTTTAAAATTGACAATTAGCTCCACTTTTTTGTAATTGTGATAATTAATCATTTTTTTTATACACATGCAATATATATTATTTTTTGGTTTTTTTTATGTTGCATGAAATTCATGTATCAAATATGATATAATAAATATAAATATATTATATAGTGTAATTATTTAAAAGAAAAAAAATTAAAATACATAATTAAATTGATCATCTTAAATAAAATTCCGAATCCATCCCGAAACATAAGGAAACTCTTCGATATCAAGTTAAACCAAGATGTGGTTGACATCCCTCTTGATTTAAAAGAAATTGAAAGTCTCCCATAAAAAAAATATATAATACTTTGGTTTCATATACAGTTCATGTTCACATGGGCTTCTTTTCATAAAATAATTCTATAGATTCATGTGCAGCTCATATGACGCGTAAGGTGGATGAGATCTTCACGTCTTCTCTTCTCTCTCTCCGTCTCCGAAGTGGTGTGCAAATGGATCAAGTTGCAGGTAGTATATACAAATAAGCAATAAAAATTAAGAGCAATGTCAGAATATAATTTAAGAACTTAATGATTGTAATTACTAGATTATTCATGAGTCTCAACATTAAATTATCAGTGGGTCCCAATACTATCAATCAAATGGTCACGATGTATTAAGTTCCCAAATTATATCCCAATAGCATTAGTGAAAAATTAAAGGGTATTGTTGCGATCCCATGTCAATTAAAAATATGAAGAATTACAACTAGACTTTTTGAAGATTGTTACTTAATTACTTAAATCTCTTGATATTTAAAATATTACACATATATCTCTTGAGGTTTGTACGCGCGTAACATTTAGACTTATGTCGTCAATGTTCGTTAGTTTATCCGTTAGTAAATTACACCAAGACCCCCTGAAGTTTGGGGCATCTATTGAAATAAAATATCAAATATTTTAAATTTTACAATCAAAATTCATGTTCTATTATGTTATTTATTAAAATAAAATCAGAGTAATGTTATACTTACCAAATCATTTACTAATTTTGTATCTCAAATTAGTGTGGGTGGCTGGATTAATGAGATCCACTAACTCCACCAAACATTCAATGTATAGAATTTTGACACATAATTGGGATACAATATTAGATATATAAATTTAGGCAACACAGTTATATCCTAAAATCAAAAAATAAAAATCTAATTTTTTCTTTAAAAAAATCATAATTAGTATACAATTATACTATCTATTGGAATAAAACTAAAAAATCAAACTAAGGGGTCAAACCATAGTTGATACAATATCTTTTAGCTTTAATTGGAGTAATTTGGTCGTTTAATATATTTCGTTGGTTCTGTAACTAATAAGTGGTCTAAGTGTAATATTTTAAACTTGAGGTAAAGAGTCTAGGTGTAATTTATTAACGAATATAACAATGACAGGGATCTAAGTGTTATGGGCGTACAAATCTCAGGAGGTCTGTGTATAATATTTTAAATGTCAGAGGTTTAAGTGATTAAGTAACAAACATTAAGAAGTCTGAATGTAATTCTCCCTTAAAAATAAGATTATATGTGTATTTATAAATTCTTGGACACTTTTTTTTACAAGTCAATTTTCAAGGACAATTTCCATCTATGGGTTCATAGTAATTTTTAATATTAGAGCTGGCTACTACATCGAGTATAGATCGAACACAATATGAGTTATGACTTTTTTAGGTCGAGTCACAGAATAAGCAACTTATATGCTAGATTAAGATAACTTGGTATTATTTATGAGCATAGTGTTATCTCATTAAATACTGACAAATGAATAGAGTCGCCAAAGGAAAATGTCTACCATTGGATCAATGTCGATAGATGTCCGAGCCACCAAAGGGAAAGGGCTATCATTGAATTAGTGTAGATAGAATAGGCCGGCCGCCATAGACATCAACTACATAAATATGATGGCGGGAGGAATCTAATAGCGAATATCAACAAATATTACAAATATGGTGTCACAGGATATATTCACACTATATGAAAGGAAAAATAATAATGCTTGAGATATGTGTGTATTTTTTATTTGAATTCAGTCTTTTAGTAGGTATGATTGCGGGTATGTATTGCTTCATTATTACATGGATCTGGATGTGTTGCTTTTATGAAGTCGCTCTTTCAATTTTGATGAATGTGGATATGTCTTGCTTCTTTAGACATGGCCAAAAAAAGAACGTTGTCGAAAAATAATACGAGCTCAAATGAAGGAACTCAATGTTGGACCAAAGTATGGGGCCATCATCTGTAAAGAAGGATGTTAAAAACATCAAATAGCTGAAAAGCCCAATGAAGGAAGAAAAATATGATCCCCAAGTACAGATGTAATATGATTGTCATTACAAGGGCAATGGATGAGATTGTGTTAAGAGAGGAACACAAGAGTACTTTGGAAAAGACTCCATTCTCATTATTCTTTGAAAGTGTCATAGAGAATAAAATGGACAAGACATGGTGCAGTAACAATATCCTTGATATAATTGTGTGTTTCAATATCAAAACCTCTAAATTTCATATGGGAGGGGAAGAACTCAAATTGTGAACGAGTGATGTCAAATCTGTATTTGGAATTCAAGATGGATATGAGTCAATAGATGTAGCCAATCATGAGAAGGATAATACATCATTTGCCAAATGTAAGTTTGAGAAAGATACAAGGTTGACTTCGACATTGATAAAAGCTAAACTGAAGCACACAGCAGAAAGCACAACTTAAGATGACTATAATTGACGTTACAAGACTATTATGCCTATTCCTATTGGCAATTTTTTCCTATTGAAACTCAAAACCATGTAGGCTACAACTCATCAAATCTATCCTAAGTAATTCCCATATTTATTGGGCAAGCCACATGATCATTCCAGTGCAAGTGCTCGAAAAAATTGAACAAGTCATGAGATTTTTTCTATGGAAGGGTCCTGAATTGAGTAAGTCAAGTGCTAAAGTTGCTTGGGTGGAAGTTTGTCAACCTAAAGAAGAAGGAGGACTTGGAATCAAACAACTCAGAACTTGGAACTTAGCTTTGATGTTCAAACATATATGGAAGCTCTTTAATGACAAAGAGAACCTATGGTCAAAATGGGTACACTCTTACCACTTGAGAGGTAGAAGCATTTGGAAAATAAAGGCCACACAAGCAAGCTCTTGGAACTGGCAGAATCTATTGAAACTGAGAGAGTTATTTAGGCCACATATGATTCACACTATTGGCAATGGGGCTCAAACTAGTTTATGGCAAGACAATTGGCATCCCAGTGGACCCCTCTTGCTCAATTGGAGTCAAAGTATTGTGCATGACTCCAGACCTCTTGAAGAAGCAAAGGTCGGTGATATAGTTGACAACAACCAATGGAAGTGGCCAAACATTACGTCCCTTGACATTCAGGTTATCTCCAATGCTATGCCAGCTTATTCTCTTGATCAAGCAAGGGAAGATAGAGTGAAATGAAGACTAAATGCAACTGGTATATTCACCTCCAAATTTGCATGGGAATCCCTAAGAAATTGTGGCCCACATGTTCCTTGGCTTAAGATTGTGTGGTTTAGATACTCAGTGCCTAAAATGTGTTTCATTTTGTGACTTGCAATCAAACAAAGATTAGCTACAAAGGATATATTGGTGGTTTATGCTGGTCAAATCTACACTGAATGTATACTGTGCAGGGAGTTTGGAGAATCACATGAGCACTTGTTCTTTGAATGCAGATACTCTAAGAGCTTATGGGATAGAATGTTGATGATTAGTGGGCAACTCTAGCAAGCAAGACCATGGCCTGAACTAATTGAGTGGGTCTCACAAAAGTGGAAAGGAAAGACCATGCTTACTGTTATTCTTAAGCTGAGTCTTTCCATAATTGTGTACAGTATTTGGCGAGAAAGGAATAACATGATCTTTACCAACTAGTTCATGGATGTTAATTCCTTACTTAGGAGTATGAGGCTAACTATGAGAGACAGGCTGGCTTCTACGAAGTTCCAAAACTCTCCTCAGAACCAGCACTTGGCACAAGTCTGGAGCCTTCTAAATGACTGTCTTATTCCAACTTAGCTGGCTTCCTGCTGCAAATGGCAAGTTCTCTTTCTCATCAGAATGGCAACAAACTTCTAGCCCATGGGTCCCATGGCACAAACTTTGATGTTGTTCATGTGTTCAACTAGTGGTTATAGGGATGTTCAATTGTTTATAGTTTCTTTTGCTTACAATAGGAAGTGCCTATTGTGTTTTTGTAAAGACACTTTTCTTTTCTGTAAAGTTGTCCTTTGATCAATAGAATTTGTTACCTTCCGAAAAAACTTATTTCTTTACACATACTAGAAAATACAATTGGATAAGGCTATGTTCCATACATCGAGGACTTGGATAAGATTAAGAATTATGAATGGTCTCGCGCAATTCACAAAGCACTAATTTAAAAAAAAAAGGGGGATACGCCAACCACGATTACTAGATGCGTACTACTAATGCCTGTAAGTAGTTTTTATCTACCTCATTTTTATTTTTTTTAGAAGTTGAAATCTATGTAGATGTTTTTGTTTTCAAATTATTCTATCACATTATTGTTGTCAATGTTTGTTGTCACATTATCTAATATCTTTTTTTTTCAATGCAACATCATTTTGTTTGTGGTTTGTGTTGATTTGTAAGTGTGACAACATTCTATGACTTCATTGTAACCTCACATTCTATATTCTTTTTTAGGTTTTGAAAAAGCGATTGAAAAGAACAAAAAAAAAAAAAAGAGGATATTAATCAAATCTAGACGAAGCCATAAACCAGAAAAGGTCCATTAATTCAGATGTGGTTGTATAGAAAGAAACTGTTGGAAGAAAAAGAAGCATACTACTTGGAGGAATGCAAAGATGAAGGATTTATTGAAAAAGAACAAGAACAAGAGTATGATGAAGGATCCCAGTGTCAACATGATGACATGCTATTTATTGATGATGATGATACAATGGATATGATTGGAGGGAATGAGAAACAAAAGCAGTCATTTAAAACTCTTCTTAATGTTGTGGTTCATGAATCAACACAAAGACATGCAGAGAGTCAGTTTAAGAAGACTGAAGCAAAAGATGGTTGGCAACCATAATTTGACAGAGAAGACATAATCAACTCCACTCTTACCCGCCAAACAAATGGCCTGCATGGTGGGTGAGGCAGCCCATTAGCCCGAGGGCCATCCGACGCCCCCATCAAACGTTTGGAAAATGCTAACCCTTAAGCTGTTTTACTGTAGAACAGAGTTTGTTATGTTATGTGAGGATCAAGTTTACATTGTTAACGTGCCTTTGGTGAGAGTCCTGATTCTGGGCATTAGTACACTATTCTCTTTCATATGTGGAAAGGCACCACAGATGATAACGTCATGTCGTCCAAACAAACACCACTTTGCGCCTCATTTACATGAGACAAGTTCAATTTTTAGAGTAGTTGGTGGTTAACATAGCAATAAATCTTTTAAGTTTCGAATTCAAACCACACAAAAAAATTTCTTACGTGAACGGACTATACAAGATTGGGGTACACATGAGGAGAACACAAAATACATATTTTTTTGTGATACTAATATAGCCTCCTTTCTGGGTTGTGTTGTTTTACAGAAGGTAAATTATATTCATAAAACAGAAGGAAAAATACAAGATCAAAACAAAGGGTGATGCTCACATGACAGAATACATCCACCCATTACACAAGTAAACCACAAGATTAATAACAAACTCAAGATTCTAGAATTCTAAAGGAAGTGCCAGCCATGAACTGGTACTTACAGTAGAATCAAGACTCACTAGGAGACAAAGAAAGCAAAAAGGCTTACATGAACATAGGTCTGCACATTCAAAACAGAGAACCCAAGAATCTGGTACTTACTGGCATTGTCCACATCCTCTGCACATTCAAAACAGAGAACATGGGTCAACACATTTTCTGCCCATTCACCGTCCTCCAGCTTCTTTGAGGAGTGGGAGACATAATTGGATGATGAAGTCAGTAGCTCCTTCCATGCTCGTTGGTTGTACACCTCAAAACAGAGAAGGCAGGCAATATTCAAGGAGAATTGAGAAAAGAAGAAAGCACTTCCAGAAGTAACCAGGCTAAGGCCTTGATGTTCCCTTTGGTGAGTCTCATCTCTGAGGACACATCTTCAGAACAGTCAAGTAAAAACAAGATGATCTTTCATACATAAAAAACTCAGACAAATTAAACTTCCCCAAGGATGCACCCAGGTAGCTGCCAAGCTTGGAGGAGTGACAAGTTTTGGGGGATACTCTTGAATTTGAGTGTGACTAACCTATCTTTGATGATTTGCATGATACACTTCACGAGACGACTCCAATCTCTAAACTGGTTTGTATGGAGCCTTCTATTCCTTTCCTTCCATATTATATACACAGTAGTTGTCAAGCTCAACTTCTTTAACACCTTGTCAAGTGATTTACCTTTCCAACTTTGACTTGCATAAGCTATGAAATTTGGCCAAGAGCTCGGTAGGCCTTGTTCACCACACAGTTGCATCAGAAAAACCCAAATAACTTGTGAGACCTAACATCTAAAAAAGAGGTGAGAGTGAGATTCCATGTCATGCCTACAAAGGATACATGTCACATCAACATCCGGTACAAATTTTTGCATTCTATATTTAGTGCTTAGTCTTTCCTTGATTGCTAACCATAGAATGAAGTGAGATACCACAGCAGATGGTGCCAAGATACCTCTTACCCAGGGGACCTAAGATGATTCCAAGCAGAAACAGAAGAAAATTGCCCATTTGTTGCAATAGTCCACTTCACCTGGTCTTCCTTATTTGACAGAGGAATATATGCAAGCATATGATTTGAAATCTCCAAAAGATTAGGTGAACCTGTGAAAGGCCATGACCACCTATTGTTGCCAACAATTGCTGCCACTTTAGCATCCTTAGGTAACCCTACATGATCAATAATATTATCACTCCATCTAAGTAAAAAAGGACCATGAGGGTGCCAATTATCCAACCAAAGGCTAGTACTCTCACCATTGCCAATAACATGTTGAATTAGAGGTCTAACCAAAGGTCTCAATTTCAAGAGGTTCAGCCAATTCCAAGAGCAAGAGTGAGGAGGCTTAACTTCCCAGATAATTTTGCCTCTTAAATGGTAAGAATGGATCCATTTCGCCCAAAGGCTTTCTTTGTCAATAAATAAAATCCACAAATATCTCATCATCATTGCACAATTCATCTCCTTAAGTCTTCTAACCCCCAATCCCCCTTCTTTCTTAAGTCTGCAAATGTCCTCCTAGGCCACTTTGGCTCCAGTGGGCTTGAGTTCAATCCCCTTCCAAAGGAATGATCTAAGCATTCTTTCTAATTTATCAAGAACTTGTTGGGGAATATAAATATGGGCTGACCAGAAATTTTGGGTGCTATTGAGCACAGAGGTAATCAATTGAAGCCTTCCAGCAAAAGAAAGAAACCTGTTGGTCCAACTTTTCACCCTAGACTCCATTTTTTCCATCAGAGCATCACAATATTGCCTCTTGAATCTAGTGGACACCAAGGGGATCCCCAAATATCTCACAGGAAGAACGCCAATTTGGAATCCAAGAATATTAGTAATCTGATCTTTTGCCTTGTTAGACATCCCAGACATGAATACATTGCTTTTCGAGGGATTAGCTCTAAGCCCAGAGAGGGCTTGAAACTGGTCAATCGCAGCTTTCAATACTCTTATAGACTGAGCATCACAATGACTCATAAGTCAGACATCATTAGCAAACAGTAGGTGAGTAAGAGCCATCTTTCTACACCTCTAACGAAACCTGAAAGAAGGATTAGAAGTAATTTGCTGCAATATGACAGAACTGAAAACTTCCATGGCCAGAATAAAGAGGTAAGGTGAAAGGGGATCACTCTGCCTTAGGCCCCTAGAGCTTGAAAAGAAACCTGCCATCTCCCCATTAATATAGACAGAGAACCGAGGGGAAGTTATACATTCCCTTATCCAATTTCTCATAGTTTCTGGAAAATGGAAAGCTTCAAGGGCATCCAAAAGAAAACGTCAATCCAATGTGTCATAAGCTTTCATAATATCTAATTTGATAGCACATCGGGGAGATCCACTATTTATGTGGTAGTCTCTTAGGAGTTCCTGAGTGAGCATAATATTTTCCCCAATTTTCCTTCCTTGAACAAAGGCAGTTTGATTAAAGCTTACAATACCTTGGAGCGCACCCTTCACTCTATTTGCCAGAATTTTAGAGATGACCTTATACAACAAGTTCCAACATGATATGGGTCTGAAATCCCCCATTGAGTTAGGATTTGAACTTTTAGGGGCAAGGGCAATCACAGTAGAGTTGAGCTCCTTAAGTAATTTTCCAGATCTAAAAAATTCTTTCATTGCAGCAATCATGTCCGTACCAATCATAGGCCATGACTTTTTGAAGAAATATGCAGTAAATCCATCAGGTCCAGGTGCCTTCATATTATTAAAGAAGAACAACACCTATTTGATTTCCTCATCTTCAATATCTCTGATCATATGGTTTGTTTGCTGCTCTGTGACCTTCTTAAGCAACAGAGATCTTAATAAGGCTCTTCTCTCTAATGGAGGAGTGAGGTTGCTAGTAGTTCCTAAAAGTCTCTGGAAATAGTCAATAGCTTCTCCTTTAATTGCTTCCTCTCCCTCCACCATACTACCACCAGCAGACTCAAGTTTTAAAATATTCTTCTTGTTCCTTCTGCAGTTCATAGATTTAATGAAAAAAGCAATATTTTTATCTCCTTCACTCAACTATAAAATTCTGGATTTCTATTTGTAAAGGATTTCCTCATTCCTGGCAGCCTCCAAGTATTCATTGAGTAATAGTTTCTCCTCCTGTCTAAGTGCTGAATCTGAAGGGTTAAGGTCAAGTCTCCTTTGGCAGTTATCAAGCATAGCTTTCCTTTCTCTAACTAAGGTAGAAAGCTCACCTATTTCCCTGCTCTTTTCTTTAAACACAGCTCTTAGTTTCTTAAGTTTAAAGCAAACTTTGAACTGGTTTGATCCTTGAATAGGTTACTGTCATACCTGGGTTACAATATGCAGAAAATTTTCTCTGTCGGCCCAAAAATTAAAGAAGTTAAAAGGGAAATTCTTCATTTTCACCTCCTCTCCGATCTTTACCAATGCAGGACTATGATCTGATACCCCCGGGGGTAAGAACTCAGCTTCTGCTTTGTCAAATTTATGGATCCAAGCCTCATTTACAAGGGCTCTATCAAGTTTCCTAGAAACACAAGCACCTTCTTCTCTTTTACTGCTCCAAGTGAAGAATAGCCCTGAGTACCTCAAATCAACAAGTTCAGCTTCTTGTACACAATCATCAAAATCCCCCATAGCTTGCACCCATCTGTTAAGTCCACCATGATTCTCATTGCAGCTTCTTATAGCATTAAAATCCCCAATAACTAACCAAGGGTAGGATTTAAAAAGTCTGGCATGGTAAACTAAATTTCTCCATAAGTCCCTCCTCTCATTATCCTCATTTGAGCCATATACAAAGGATATACAAAATTTAGTTGTAGTGTCCAAATGTACCACATCACAGTGCACCACTTGATCAGTTTCCGACAGCTTAGTCACCATGACAGAGTCAAGGTTCCACCCAATCTAAATCCTACCAAAAGTATGATTGTTGTAGTTTGCCAAAAACTCTCATTGTCTAAATATGTTATTTCTAACAGTTGAAATTTTTACACTTCTCACCTTGGTTTCTACAATCCCCACTAAATCAAGGTGATGTTCAAAAATTAATTTCTTTACTTCTTCCTGCTTGGAGGATTTGTTAAGTCCTCTTATATTCCAATAGGCTAACTTAATCATAGGAGAGGAGAAAGCCTGAGTTTGAATGGCTCAGTACCTTTATCTTTTCTTTTCCCAGAGGACTTTTTCTTAGCTTTTTTCTTCTTATTCTCCCCAGGTTGCTTACTTGCCATCCCATGGGTTTGATCACAGTTGGTTGCAGCATAGTCTAAATCCACCACCAATTTACCTCCCTTAATTTCCAACACCTCAAATATGTTTGAAGATGTAGTAGGTATAGACAGCTGAGCTGGGATCTGCACTTCCACCGGTGAGATAGATGTCACCTGAGTTTCATCATGTAGTCTATGAGTGGGCTGCCTGAATTTAACAGCTTCAATTCCACTATTACTGCTACATACAGGATCTAATGGGGTCTTCTCTTTTGACATGACTATCTCAGTTGTTGGTTCCATCTCATTGTATATGATTTTCTTGCCATTGTCATCAGCAATAGGTTGAAATTCCTTTTGGGTATGTTTGGGCTTCCAAGTGGTTTTAGTCACCATCTTAGGACATGTGAACTCATTATGGCCAAATGTGTGGCAACTTTGGCATACTTTGGGCTTCCACTGATACTCTACTTGTATTTCCACCTTCTCATCTTTCCCATCAACATCCACCCTGCAATTTGAGATCCCTTGAAGGTCTTTGAAGCTTCTCATTCCAGTCCATATTTAAGAACCTGGCTCCAAGATGGGATTGGGGAGTTGGGCTTCTGTGTCTGGCAGTCAATACCGTGCTGCTGTGAGTTATGTTCTGGCTATGTCTCATTCCTTGAATTTAATTTACTTAGCTGATTTTTTGACAGCTCAAGTGCATTGGGGATAGCAACTTGTTGGGGAACAAAAGCTCGAGCTGCATCCATAGAGCCGTGAGCTTTACTCGCCACACTATCTGGCTTGCTGGAAGATTCATTAGGGACCACTTCAGCAATAATGGCTTGAATTCGTTCCTCTTTGTGCTCAGTCATGAACTGTGTATTCTTTGTTTTCTCATAAGCAACGGTGTTGAGCTCTTGAGGACTCATAGGAGATCTGAAATTTGTAATAGATTAAAGATTTATGGATGGTTTTATGGTGGATTTTTGATTGTACGATGGTTTCAGCAATTGTGTTGTTTTGTGTTGCATGAAATGGACAGCTGTCGCTTGCTGGTATTGACCAGATGTTAGTTTTGGCAAAGGGAAGTACAAAGCTTCAGGCAGTAGCTGCAACGCCTGCAAGAAAGCCATTGGAAGTTGTTGGTTGTGAGGTCCCAAACCAATATTCGTTGACGGGATTCAAGGCTGAAAGTTGGTATATTATTATGTGCTTCATAAAATGTTGTGGCACTGCGGGGATTGATTAGAAGGTGGAGTTTTTATGGAATAAAAATATTTGGTGTGTGAATTCTTGCTAATTAACCTATGTACATGATATAATTTTGTTACAAGTTGTTGTTTCTTCAATTATTCTATTCTTTTATGGAGTTCAATGTATGTATCAAGACTTGAAATCACTATTAAAATGTCAGATGTTTTACTTTAAAAGCTATGTATGTTATTTTGTAAATGTAGACCTATCTGTTTCATTTATTTCTAGGCATTGTTTGAATTTGGGAAAGTGTTTCTACTAAACTAGTTTTGTTCACCCCTTCTTTGCATTTTTCGTATTTGGGTATTAAGATTGATATTGGCTTAGGTATGCACAAGGACTATGTGGTTGAGGCAGATCTGAAGGTTGATTCGAGTTTCGACGCTTAGAGATTTATTACCAGTCTTCAGTTCAAGATTGATGATGAAACAATATCTTTCAATATTATTTAGTTAGACGAGAGTTATTTTCTTTTATTTAACATTTTTGGGTTGCAAACATTTAATGGTTGATTAATATTTTGGAGGTTTTAGTTAGAAGATGTTGGATATGTTTGTTTTGATTTATTTAATGGTATTTCAGTTATACTCTCATAATTTTTAAAAGTTATTAGGTAAACTACGTCTACCTATGAATTTTGGAGCGTGACAGTTACACACAATTTTGGTTTAGATTTCAGCCCAACCAAAGAGAAGCTAATGGCATGTTTTGCCAATTCAAAAATTTTAAAAGGACTTTTTTGTCTCTAAAAATAGTTTTGTACCTATCCACTCTCACAAGAGACCTGTGTTTCACGCCTCCAATTAACTTTGACGAAAATATTTACTATGCATTTTAATCCATAAATCACATGAAAATTATGTGCATTTGAAGTATACCAAGAGTAAGGTGCAGTTTGTCTTTTCAGGATAAATTATACTTTGACCCCTTTAATTATAACTTATTTTTCATATTATCCCTTAAATTATCATGTTGCTTCTACTACACCTTCAACTATATTATTAGTTCCAAATTACGAAATATTGTTGCTTTCTTTCGCCCTTGGGCTGTGTTTTTTTCCCCAATTGCCCCTGACATTATGACAACTTTCATCCAAAAAGATAAAGACGATCACATTCGGGTCTGTGTGATCAATTCAATGTGAAAAATTGAATAGTTTAATGGATAAGTGAAATTAAGTCCATAATTGAGGGCCTCAAAGCATAATTTTCCCATTTAATTCGTAATTCAGTTAAAAAAACGGAAAGAATCAAGAAGCTAGAGAGAGAACCCAGAAACTTTACCGCCAAAAGAACTCTCCCTCTCCACTATCAACGCCTTCTTTTACTTTAGCTCTTGAAATTTCTCTCAGGTTTTGGACTTCTTTCACGCAAATTTACATACTCCTGACTCATGAGTCATCAAACCGATATTTTACCTTTGCTGAGCAGCTGCAATCTACCTGGACACATCATGGTTGAGATACTTTCAAGATTTTCCGTCAAGTCTTTATTGCGATTCAAGGCCGTTTCTAAGTCCTGGTATGCTCTAGTCGAACACCCATATTTTATCTCAACGCATTTCAATTATTCCAATGCATATAGACAAGGACTTTTGGCTGTGAAGGGTAACAAGAACATGGGTGGTGATTGGGATATAACCAGTATCTTTTTGCATTCTTTGGATAATGTGGCTGAAAATGTACCTTTCCCATCTCCCCACCGTAGTAATAATGGTCATTTGCATTTCTTGGGGTCTTGTAATGGCTTGGTCTGCCTAGCTATTGATTTCATACCAACCATTGCCTTATGGAACCCTGCAACGAGACAATATAGATCTGTCAAAGTACCCCGTGTTTTTGATCAGTTTAAGACTGCTTTTCTTGACACATTTGGATTTGGGTTTCTGCCGGATGAGAATGATCACAATATTGTGAGAATCCCGGGCAACCTTCACATAGCGGACATGGGTGGCGGAGGTGCAGGTACCGGTACCACTGTGGTTTGGGTGTACACCTTGAACTCAGATTCTTGGAGAGTAATACAAGTTGCGCTGGCGGATTTGAGTTTTCGATTTGAATTTCGGTTACCTTCCATGAATGGGTTCTTGCACTGGATGGCATGTACACTTAATAATGTGGATGTCATTGTTTCTTTGGACATAAGAAAGAAGGTATTTCAACTGATAGCACTGCCCAATTCTGGTGGTTTTCACCGCAAAATGACCGAGAGGGAAATCGTTGTTCTAAAGGGATCCCTTTCTATGATTTTGTCTTCTGTGACTGTGCTTACATCCTTCGAGGTATGGGTGATGACTGAATATGGTGTGCAAGAGTCTTGGACTAAGCAATTCACAATTGAACTTGGACCCTGTCCAAGAACATTACTGTGCCCAGTGGGAGTCTGGAAAACTGGTGATATTGTCTTTAAATATCTGGAGAATAACTCTTATGAGGAGCTGTTGTTGTATGATTGTAGTAGCAAAGAGAAAAAGCACTTTCGACTTCACGAAAAGCCGGGTTCTTTCCGTGTAGTCCTCAATTATGTGGAGAGCCTAACTTCCACCGATGGAGGAACCAGAGGGGCCCTAGAACTGTAGAACCTACTCATTCATGGAAGGTACTGTAACAATTCCTATATGCTAGCTTTCTTCGCCTTTTCTACTTCCTTCACAACTTAAAAACATGTGACAAACGTTTCATTTTATGTTTCATTTTTCAATTTCTGATGACAAGAAGAAGAAAAAACTGACCAATTTCTGATGACAATGGCTAACTTCGAGTGGTAGAGGTATTCTCTTGTAGGTTTAGGGTTCAGTCAGTTGAACTTCAGACTGACCAATGTGGGGGCAAGTTGACACCTAGAGGGGGTAATCATCAATTTGTGTAACAAGTGACAACCTAAGCTAAGCTTTTACACGAGATAGTAATTTAATATGCTATCAGAGCTAACTAATTAATCAAACTAAATCAAATCAAACAAAGTCTTATGTCTCAATCATTTGGGGTCGGCTATATGAGTCCGTCTTCGTCATTCATTTTGATCATGAACTATACTCTCATTTAAGTTAAGTATTTTCATTTTTTTTTTATTATTTCATTCAATTTTAATTTAGGTCTACCCTACTTCTAGTACCAATAAGATAAATTCTATTACTTTTTTCGAATCGGTGCCTCTATCGGCCTACGTTGAACATGACTAAACCATTTTAATCTATTCTCTCTTAATTTATTCTCAATTAAAGCTGCTCCTACCATTTCTATAAAATGGTCATTTTGTATTCTATCATTAGTTTTTCCACACATCCTCCTTAACATTCTCATTTCCGTTACACTTATTTTATCCCTAACTACTTGTTATGCAATAAATGAAGAAGTGGAATCAGAGTAGAGTAGAAGATCTGGTGTTCAAATTTTACCCTCACTTTGATAATTCAAAAAAAAAATCTATATGTGAGGTTCAGAATCTAACCTGCACATCAGAAGATGTCGTATTGAAATATAAATATTTAAGTTATACCCTCTTTAACAACTTAAAACTTTTAGATGAGATGGTGATTTTACAGTCTATTATTAGTTATTGTTGTTTGCTCCATCAAGAACTCTGTAGTTCTAGTATCATTGCGACCATTAGTAGACTGTACGTAGTTGTTTTATCCTAGGTAGTAAGTGTCGAAACCTGTCAAAACTGTTGTTAAAGGAAAGTAATTAGCATATCTCATTTGAAGAATCTTTGCCTTCTTGTTTTTGTGTGGTTGTGTTTCCCCTTATTCTTCTGTCTGAACTTGTTGAATTTTCTGATTTGGTAAATCATACTTTGTCTCCTGAAAGATTTTAAACTTTTATTGTGTACTCTTAGATTACAAGTCGCACATTGGACCTCCCCTTGAATTTCTTTTAATTGTAACGACGTGTCGCTTTTCCCTATTTTTTTACAAATTTAAGCCCCAAATAAGGGCAAGATTGGGCGCATTCTTACTATTTACATTAGGGTGTAACTTAGAGATTTTTAATGGAGGTAAGTTTCATTAACGGTCATAGTTGGATATGCAGTATGAAAACTGTGATTTTTAAGGGGACAATATGAACTTAATAACTATTTTTGAGGATGTATTACGAAAATACGTGATAACTGATGATGCACAAAATTGTCTTGTGCAAGATCAACAGTCAAGAAGGTATTAGGGTGTAATTAATGAGCAATAAACAATCAATCAATGGCAATCAAGGAATTAAAGCTGTAAATAGAGAATCAACACAGAGATTTATAGTGGTTCGGTCTCGGATGACCTACTCCACTTTCGGGAATGGCAGCGGTGGCCTGGTAT
Organism: Ilex aquifolium; assembly: GCA_951799425.1. Taxonomy (NCBI): domain Eukaryota; kingdom Viridiplantae; phylum Streptophyta; class Magnoliopsida; order Aquifoliales; family Aquifoliaceae; genus Ilex; species Ilex aquifolium. The sequence goes on from OX637401.1 coordinate 28,053,830, forward strand.
TCTTTATTGATGAATAAGAGTCGCTAGAGGGATGTTCTCCAGGAGTATTACAATGCTTTTGGGAGAGAGGGAGAGAGAGCAATGTGTGCAGTGAAATATGTGAGATATTGGAGGCGTCAAGGGTGTTGTCCAGATCCCTCTCCTTGTGGAGAGAGCTTACATTATATAGGCTTAGTAAGGCGGTGAGGCGGTGACGTGAGTGAGAGGTCTTCCACTATTTTGGTAAGTACAATCATGGTAGGAATAGATCTCTTTGGTAAGCACAATTAAGGTAGGAATAGATCTCCAGTGCGTATCCCGATATTCTCTCTCTCGTGTCCCTATTCCATCGGAGGAAGACTCTGAGCTGGGTTGAACTTGAGTTGTCCTCTTGAGCTGGGTTGGACTTGAGTGGAGTGACGGAGTCAAGAGGAGTGGAGAGAAGTAGGCGCCCAAGTGATGAGGTCCAAGTGATGAGTGAGGGTGGCGACCAAGTGATGAGGTCCAAGTGATGAGTGAGGGTGGCGCCCAAGTGATGGGTGACTTCCTTGTTGGCGCCCCTTCGTCTCCATTGGCCATTTGGCTTCCTTCTGGATTCCTTTTAGATGGGTTGACCCGACTGAATGGGTCTCAGGGACTTGGGCTTCTTTAGTTTTTAATATTTGGGTCTTTCTCGATTTATTTTTATCAGGTTTGGCCTAGTCAAATTTGGGCTCGTCAATAACTTGAGGGACATCACAAGGCAAGCAATGACAATGTTGAAATGTCAAAATACAAATTTTTCTGTAACAAAAGATGATGGTGCATTTTGTGCGGTTGAGCAGAGGTGAACGGTTTTGAGGATCTTGTCAAGGACGTCGATGAGTTTTCCTGGGCTCTTTGGGTTTAAACAATCGATTCTGGAATTAAATAAATATGAACAAAGACCAGTAGACTAAGAAATGTTTTGGAGAAGACCAGTAATGGAGTCTCTTACTTCTATAAAATACTTTGGAGAAGAGGGTTACAGACTTACATAGTGTCAGGGGCGGAGCTACGTTATGAGGTATGGGGGCACTTGCCCCCACTGAACTTTTGATCAACTCTATAGGCATATTAAAAGACTTAACTTTATTTAAAATTAATACACTTGCCCCCCTAATTTTTTGAGAATTAATAGTGATCCAAGTCTTTTTTTATTTTTATTTTAAACAACTTAGTAGCTCACTGCCTCATCGTCTGCTTGAAGCTAAAATGTTTTATTTTTGGATTGAGGAAAATAAATGTGAAAAGTTATCCCTGACCCTTTTTCTTTAAGTAAGTAGATTAAAATAATCACTTATACCCTATTTTTGAGATTTAAAAGTTATTTATAGATCATATTTTAAACTAAATTTTATTGTCATTTCATATAATAATTTAGTTTTGATTCTAAAACACTTTGTCATGCTTGAACTTGAAATTTTTTGTATCAATTAGTGAAATTTTTTAGTCATTTTTTTTGCCCCCTCTAAAAGAGGATCCTGGCTCCGCCCCTGCATAGTGTCAATGACACAAATGTTTTGATTGATTCCATTGAGAGGGATTTGACCCCTATTTATAGTGTACAATTGACTTCCTTGATCTTTGCGATCCTCCTGTAACCAATGCAACCCTTGCATAATCAACGTGATCTCCTTGAGACTGTTACGACCCATATGCCTGAATATTTAGCCGTTAGGGGTTATATTTTCTAGGCATGACGTGGCCTTCTAGAAGATGTATACTTTCGTTGTCACTATGTTCACGAACGACACGCCGGTGATTATTCCCGACCTACGCTTCCCAGGCTAATAATCATGAGATGAGACGTTGGAGCTAAGACATCCGAATTAAGAGGTCGAGCTTAACCTTCGCTAATTTTTGGTATCATCAAAATCAAATGTTTTTTTTCTTATGTGATACACTTCGAGAAACTACTTGATGTATTTTTTTTCTTTTTTTCGCTGTTCAAATTCTGCCAATTCATTGTGTTTCCTACAAATATCGATCCCGACTTGTTTCCTAATTCGTAAAATTTGTATGTTGTCTCACCATGCGTCCAACAATTATTGGTGACAAATCAAATCGCTTCGACTGAAAGGGTTCATCAAGTGAGCGATCATGTTAATTCGTCGCTAAAAAAAACTTAGGAAATTAAGTTATGATCAACAAGGTCCGTAATTTGGGATCAATTTACAAAAACTTGGGATCAGTACTAGTTGGGGTCAATACCAGCTTTTTTAGATTTAACTACCAAGTTATTTTGACAGTGTCATAACGTTGAGTAGGTAAAAAATCACCAAAATAAAGATCAATAACGTTATTGGAATTTAATTTGCTAATATAATTTGTTAATATAATCTATCACAACCATTCCATTGGTTGCGGGTTCTAACAAATATTGAGACCCAGCAACTTATCGCGAGCTAGAGCATTCTATAAGCCGACCAGCTTATCGCTAGGACAAGTTGAAAAGCTTCGAATTTTCATAAGTTAAAAGCAACTTATCGCGAGCTAGAGCACTCTATAAGATGAGCAGTTTATCCTAGGAAAAGTTGAAAAACTTTGAATTATTAGGTCAACAAATTAGGTTACTTAATTAGGTCCAAGTAACATTTCTTAAGATTAATACTACTCCTTGGATCTGATTTGCTGATCAAATTTATCACAACCATTGGATTGGATGCGAGTCCCAACAAGATACCAAAGAATAAAAGAATAACTCAAAAAAAACCAGAAAATAAGGGCAACAATTTCAAGTATTTAGTACAACCACAAAGAAAGTTGTTCTATTGGTCCAAAAACACCATCTGTAATGCAAAACTACTGTCTAGCCATGAAATGAAAAAGTTGCAAAGTAAAAACAACACTGAACTCACTTAAAAGTCAAAAGAAACCAAGCATTGTACCCTTAAAATTCCTCTATGTATCTGTATGTATGATGGGAAAACAGATAGATGGATTCAGCTTAGGTACTATGGAAAGGGAGATCATGTCCTTGAAAACTACTTGAAATATGCTTTAAAGGTACTAAGCCTTGCGACCATATGACAGAACCATCACAAAATCCTTGGCTGAGCTGCCCACATATGCCCTCATTCTTTCTGATGTCGATGCTGTCTGTGACCACACCTCTATCAATTTATTCAGCTGCAAGGTGGGAACGAGTGGCTGACCTCGCAGAGTGATCTCCACCTTCAAGAAATAAAAATATATAACTAGCAAAATTCAACATTGCATGCCCGATATTTATTTGATTGCATAGAGAGAATAGGTCAAATATTGCCCACAACTATGGATGAAACTATAGACACTATACATTGTGATGGTTTTTCATGTGAAAATCTATATTTCATTCAGCTTATATCAAGTCATAAGGGTCATTAGTTTACAATAACAAGCATAAAGTTGCATGTTCGAATTCAAAGATAGTTGCTCTGTACAAATAATGTCAAAAGTTAGGTCCATCCCCCTTCAATCTCAGCCTTCAGCTTGACGGGGACCAAATTCATTGTCACTTCTTTTCTTTTTTTTTTTGCTTTTGTCTGAAGAAATGTCATATTTCTGAATAATGGTTTTACTACACCGGTGTTTTGAAGGTATCGCTTATGCATGTATGATGTTGCAATTTAACTGTACACATTGGCATTTAAGCTCCAATGTCAATTGTATCTCTACCATGTGTTATGCAGTTAGGGCATATATTCTCAATGAGAGAGTATTGAAGTTACCTCATCTTCCGTATCAAGCTCCAGTTTTCGCGCAAGGTACTTTTTGATAAATGAAACTGGTAGATGGACATCCCTGACGGCAACATATGTATGAGAACTTGTTAGAGAAATTGCAAAAAGGCCTCTGGTTATGTTAAAATATGATCATAGAGCAGTTGTTTGCTAACCTCATCTTGTAACATTGCAGTGTTCAATCTATAGGGAGTATATATACCAAAAAATATCACATCCAAGCTTTTATATTTCATAAAACTAAGATACAAACATAAGATTGATCATCGCTTGCTTACCACGTGACACGCAACAGAATCAACTGGGGTTGACATAAGTCTTGAAAACATATGTCAATTGCTAAAATTCCAGTAAAATATAAAGGCGCTACCAAAACATATGGTTTTGTACAAACGGGAACATAAAATATATCGATGAAAACAGAGTATAACTTGCATCTTTTAGCTCGTTTTCTGAACTCAAGGAAGACGGAGCCTAGGGCCCTAGATACAGCCATAAGCCTAGATATTTCAGAGATGGCACACTTCAAGGCTCTTTCCTTTATTATCATTTTCCTGTTTTCTTAATTTCTTGGTTATTTGCTCTGCAAGAGGCCACAGTTTTAGGACTATACAAGCTTATGGATTGCCTAATAGAACAGAAAATCTGCTTGACTGTCTCCCAGTGCAGATAGGAATCTATGTGTCTGGCGTATTTCCTCGTTTCTTAACGAAATAAATCAAGACCATTAAGATTATTATGTTCGGGAATTATGAAAATCAGTTAACATGTTAGTACATGTTGGACCAGGCACCATAGGGCTGTTTACTGATATCAGCTTGTACGTCTGAGTTATTTTGCGAAGAACATAAATTCTAAAAGTAGAAAATAAAGGGTAGGCTGACCAAATGAAAGTTAAAGAAATCATAGTTGTGTTAATCAACAAGAAAGAATACAACAGTGCAAAGCAGAACTACAAGACCCTGCAGGTGGTGGTGCTAAGAGACTTACTTTATCATCAAGTAGCGTGAAGGTAACTGTGGCAAGGGTGCATTCCCTTTCCTAAGACAATTAGTCACAACAATCAACATGTAAGAATATGGTAGGACTAAGTAACTGCAATTAAGATATTGTTATATGAAGTGCTGGAGGAGTTGAATTGAATCTCACTGTTTATCAGAAGCAACTAATGAAAGCCAGATTGGAGTAACTCTTGTCTCGGATCTCCTGTTCGTGGTGTCAACAACTTCTTGTGCTGGAATGTTTAATCCCTCAGAGGCAACTTCTCTTTTTTTTCGACCACGCCTCATGTTTCTAGGTTTGGTTGAACCTGATGGTGCTGCAGTTGTAGTATTTTCGCTGTCTTTGGCACATTCCTTACCTTTGCCTTTAGGTACATCCTCATGAACATTAGGCAGTGCTGATTTCACAACAGAACCTTCCAAGTGTGACATGTTAGACTTTGTCATACCCCCAGCTTCTACCAGGCAATTCAGAGGTTTCCACAAATCAGTCATTCCATCAAATGGTTCGCCTCTCTGCTCTGTAGTAGCTTTGTTAGGCATGTGTTGCTTAGAGGACTCAACTGCAGAATTCTTCTGCAGCAATACAATGTTAAGCAAAATGCTGTTATTGAAAAAGTTATAATGACAAACAAGCGATGCATAGAGACTAGCCTGCTTTTTATCCTGCATAATCTTGTTTAGAGTCAGAGGAGAATTTGAGCTCTCAGGGCGTTCATCCACTTTTGTAATTGGCTCCTCAATGGGCAGAGTGGATGTGGATCCTCTAAAAGCAGTAGCCTTTCTTGCAGAGTGTTTTCTTCTTCCACTCCTAGCAGATTTGTTTGCTACTCCAGGAGTACTCACTAAGGAAGATAGAGACCTCTCCTTTCTCCTAGGAAACAGAGGAATGGAGGGCACAACTTCAGGTTCCTTAACTTCTCTTCTTATAGCTTTACCTTCGTTTGCGGTTTCTTTTGCAAGTTCATGTTCCTTAGCTTTCATTTTTGCAAAAGTCTTGATACTTGTTCTAATATCTTGCAAATCGTGGTCCATCCTGCGGGTTAGCAACAAAGAGAAAATTTAACAAACATATACCTCTGCTCTAATTTCTATTTCTGTTTTGCAAATTGGATTATGTGGAGTTAACCAGAAACTAATGTAGCAACAAAGTTATACGTTAAGGTATTAAGCTGGGATAGACAGGTTTGAGGGTGATACTTTTACATAAGTTCCCACAATATCTCGCGAAGATACAGAGGCAGAGACGAAAGTGAAGGGAGAGTTATGGCTTTGATATTTTCGATAACAGCCTAATGCTATCTGCATCATCCACCACCTCATTTTACACACCTCACTTTACAAAGTGCAGATGTAAGGACAGGTCTACTAGACAATTTATCAGTAATGTCCTGCACATTGCTTGATTGTTTACTGTGAAATATATGCATAAATTGTTATCATTTGTAAAGTATTTTCGAGCAATATCCACTTAAAGCAATTGTTATTCTTGATAAGAAGATCAGTGCATGCATTAAGCAAATGACTAATGTGTAAAGTTTTAGAACGAAAAGCATGTGAGATACCTGAGTTTCTCCAGTGGAGCACAGCCTAGATCTTTGTCGCATACTGGGCAGTTACGCAAGTTCTCTTCTGTTATCTTCTTGCTGATGCATTTCCTGCAAACTGTTTCGGTATTCAAGAGAATCAAGCATCAAAAAATATTAGTCTCGGAGAGCTCAAACTGGCAGAAAAAAATGAACTTACAAGCTTGTCACTAACATGCACACCATGCAACCATGCATTGACTTCTCTAAAATCCCGAAGGGATCAATTGAAATTGCCACAACACTGAGCACATATTGTAAACACAGTTCAGTGAACGAGGTTTCATTCATTACGGTCTGCATGCGAAGAGATTATTTCTACAACTCAAACCCATGTCCGAGCCACAATTGATCACACATTCTCATGCTCAAAGAAAAAGCACAGGAACTGTTACAGTGTGGTGCTCTTTCATGTACAGAATCCAAGGCAGTAAAAATACTTTCTTGTCTTCCAAAAATACAACGTCTCTGTTGAGCCAAAGTTAATACCGTAATTAAGCAAAGCAAATTTCCATGATATTCTCGCACAATTAATAATTTACCACAAAATAACCTTTAAATTATCAATATTTCTCTCTTGATCATCGAAGCCTGTAAGTTACAATCTGGCAAGTTCAAATCCATCGTTACTGACAAACATAAATTCCTAAGAACAAGAAAGAACATTAAACTAGTCTTCACTAACCAGACAGCCAAGACAAAACTCATAAATCCAAACGAAAGAAGACCCAAATCATAAAACCATAAATCATGCAAAACCCATATCTTAGAAATACCAGATTTTATGTTAAAAAGATCAAATGAAGGCAATCAAGTGAACGTAAACTGAGAAGAACTCAGATTATAAACTGAGAAGAACTCAGATGAGTCAGATCATAAACTAGTAACGTAAATTAAGATAAATAAGCAAAAATGACTGAGAGAAATAGAGAGATCTCTAGAAAGAGAAAGAGGACTTGCATGTGTGAAGGCATTCACAGATGGCGGTGGCATCTTTGAAGAACTTGTTGCAGATGGGGCATGTCACGACTGACTTCAGCTTCTCGGCCCGAGCTTGAACGTCTTTGCTAATGCTCGCCATCACCAACACCTCTCTCTCTCTCTCTCTCTCTCTCTCTCTCTCTAAAGCGAAATCTGACGGTGATAGTTTATGGACGTAACCACATAAGATTGTATATTTGCATGTCAGCCAGTAAATACACCCAATAAAATTATGAGATTTTCAGTCATTCTACACGAGAAACCACGGAAATCACAAAGAAAATCAAAAAGAAAGAGAAAACTATTCTTTCCCGTCTCTTTCTACACAGATATGCTCTCTGTTTCTCACTCTACATATCTCGATCTAGAGAGCGGAAGCGGGTCGTGAAGTGTGTGATCTAAAGGGATGGGTTTGGATTATTCAACGTGAACCGACGTGGGTTTTGTTGGATTTGGACAATGGAGGCTTGTGGATGATGATGATGACACTGATGATCTGTTCGAAGCTCTCTCACCATGACCTATGCTACGAACCAGACCGAGTTCGAGACTTCCAGTCTTAAAACGCTGAGTAGGTGATAAATTACACTATTTCCCCATATACTTTGGATCATGTTTCAATTTAGTCCCAAAACTTAATGTCGTCTATTTATTGTTTAACAAAAAAAAAATTATAGACTACCCCATGACTCAGTAGTTTGATTAATTCAAAAATATATATGTTTTCTTTAAGTTTGTGATCATTATAAAAAAATTTATTTCTTATATATAATCACGACTTATTAACAACCCTGCAGTACTCATCACCATTAGAGAACCGCCTCCACCATATGGTCACCAACCCACCACCATCTAACCCCTCTTGATCAAGATCTCCAAGCACACCATCCAAGCCCTTCATGGCAATCACCACCCATCACATATAGCCTAGTAACTCCCTCTCGAAAATATTATTACTTTCTCTAACAAGTTTAACCCTAAAATTGTTTATAGTCTATAGAGATACACAAACATATGTAGAGGTACACTATGCATTGGTCATGGTGATGCCGTTTGAGACAATGGGTGCTAATCGTGGTTACGTGGAGGACAATTGGTGCTATATTTTCTATCCAAAAACCTAACACCAAAGAGGTGGATGAGCTAAATTGAGGAAGTGGAATTATTCAATGATGAAATTGAGACAAACTCAAATTAAAGGGTTAAGCTTAAATTTGGTTCAAAACACGGGCTACTATGTCGTTTTTAGACTTGTCGATTTATTGAAAGTGATAAGAGTATCCAGCTGTATCGCGCACAACGCATAATTCAATTCCCTTCACACCCCGCCCTTCCCGCACGTGGTGTGAGTAGTGTGTTACGCGTAACGTAAAAAGAAAAAGGTTTTAATGTGTCATTAAATAAATTAGTTATGGAAAGTGCATAAATTAAAAGAGGGGGTTGATGATAAAATGCGCTGGCAATTAGCATGAACTAAGCTGTGCACCTGTGCGTGCATGGCTCTCTTGTGTGTAACGTAAGGGGTGAGTTTCACATGGAAAAGGTGTCCATGAAAGAAATGGTATCTTATCACATCAGGCCAATGAAATTGTGCCACGTGATATGCGAGGGTATTCAACAATTTTATAAAATAAGATTATTAACACTGTTATTTGGACCGAACTAACCAAACGCCCACCATATAAACCTTCGTGCAAGCAAGCGCGAGAGAAAGCAAGCAAATGAAAGAAGATATTACGGTTCAACTGAAAAAAACAAAGTTTTGTAAACTCTACAAATCGCTAATAAAACGTCGACTACTAAGTGAAGATTATAAAATGCAGGCAAATTGTAAACTCGATTTACTTAATAAGGGAAGGGTAGAGGGAAGCGAAAGGGAGAGGAAAGCGAAGCTTAACGAGCTTTATAAGGCCGAGCACTACATATAAGTTGCATAGTACATAGTTGAAAGTCGGAGGGCTCATACTACCTGCCTAACCCTTCACTTTTGGGGAGCGTAGATTGGAAAGCGCCTTCTAAACCACCCCCTATCCTTTAACAGAAAAACTGAAATGAAATACTAATAATGAATAGGGGTTGAAGATTTCAAGCCCAAATACAAAACCGGGTGAAGCATAGGCCAATCTAAGACAAATAGGATTGTTTATTTTTAAAACAACATATATAAACTCGAAAATAACACGACTAATTAAAATAAGTTTGAACAAGAATAACCCCATATTTTCTATTGTTCCAAAAAATTGAGGAAGCATAGCTGAAGGGTTTGAAAGCATGCATAACTGGTCAATCAATGCATCATTCATTTATCTTCCTTTTTCGTATATAGATATGATAATAAAATACGATAATTTAGTATTTCAAGATATTCACTCTGAGGTACACCGGATTCTTGAAATTAGGATTTTTTTTCGCTAGCCAATCAAATAAATAGGCGCGGTTGGCTTAGACATTTTCTTATGACTATATTATAACCTGTCATATACTTTATTATTCTATATCGAGTAAATATTGGGTGTAATGATAACACCACGTTATTATTGACACGTGGTGTTACTATTCAATAATAAACATACAAATGAGTAAAGTAAATCTCACTTAGGTGGTTATTAAATGATGTGGCAGGATGATTACTAGAATACGTTGGATCCACCTATTTATTTGTTAAGTTTTTATTAGATGATGATATCACGTGACAATGACAAAATGGTATTATGGTTACTCCAATAATATTTTTCATTGAACTCAACGTAATAAAAGTTGGAGAATTAAAAGCTTGGTTAAGATTGAGAATATTGAAGTTGAACCCAAGTCAAAACCAAGCTGTCTCTCAGCAAAAAAAAAAATTAAAAATTAGCCCTTGAACTTAATAATAAACCTCAAATTCTCAAAAACCAATTTCTCAAAGATATGTTTAATCAACCATAAAATCGAACCTTAAAATTTTAAAATTTTCTAAAAATCTATTAGAAACGGAAGGAAAATAAGAATATCTACGATCTAGAGCTACTTACAGAGAGTTCATTTTCCTCGTAGAATTGTCAGTCCTATTTTTTTTAAAAAGTGTGTTTTCAAAAATGCTTATCAAACATCCTTTTGCTTTTTCGCATTTACTTTAAGCCAAAAGGAAAAAATTGTCCAAATTTGTTTTTTTTTTTTTTTTGCTTTGAAAAAGTACTTTCAAAAAGTGTAACTAAACGGATGTCAAGACCTGCTAAAGCTAGTTGAAATTCTAGACAACAACTAATCTCTTCCTTAACGTTAATTACATGTAAATCATTACAATGAACAACATCGAGTTTATGTAGATAAGTATAATATGGATAATTGGACCAAGATCAGAAGAATAAAACGTTGAATTGTATATATCAGCTTACAATTCTGTGGTTTGCTACCCAAAATGGGCAAATGTGGTGCTAAAAATCAGTTTATTCTTCTTATTATCAGCTGGTAACACTGTTGCTCATAAGATTTAAGATCCAACAAGGCCTTTAAACCGAGCATAAGACATGATAAGTCCAAACACAATGGCACAGAGAGCCCCTGAGACTATGACCACCTGCCAACAACAGCAGAGAGAGAATCATTTTGGGAGCTGAAATAGCAGTCATAAGAATTAAACAGTATAATTCACCAGCATGAAGTTGTATGCATACCCATTTAAACATGTAACCGTGTCCCGTATTCCAAGTATATGGGATGTTCATCCCAAATATTCCAGCCACCAATGAGTAGATGGCTAAACACACTGTTCCTGAACTTAGAAAGAGCTCTAACTGCAGTCACAAATAACACAATAAATCCACAATATCTTAGAGAGCCTCGTGTTCTGAGCTTCTCCCACGTGATTAAGTGACCCCAAAACAAACAAAAGAGAGAACCAGCAAGATGATATTAATTTCATTTAGACTACAGTACCTGTATCAGTTGATTTCGATGATTGTCAAGCTGCAATGTAAAAAACATTAGTTTTATGCCAGAAAGCATCAACATTCAATGTAACGAACTTCTTTCAGCTTATTGATTACCTGAATGTTTATATAATCCTCTGTATCATCAATATATTCACGCAACTGCAAAATTTTCAAGTAGAATGTTGGTTATAAAATACGTTAGTGTAGTAAACAAATAATTTGTATGTAAAGAGACCATAAAGTTGGCAACAGCAGAATGTAATATACAGAGAAACATAGGAAAAATATGATTAACGAGAGAGAGAGAGAGAGAGTAATGAATGGAATTTAAACCCATGTTGATTTCCAAATGTAATGAAAAATTATTGGCCCCTACTCAAAACATTGCATACAAAGCTGAACATGTTAGCCAACACAAGATCATCCTGTCATTTTGCAACCTCAAAGAGGAAACAAAGACAATGCTCCCTCCAAGTATTGAGATAACATCTGCCACAATAGTAACAAAGATGAAGAGAAAGAGGAAAGCAAGACGCCTCATCTCACTGACTACACCTCCCGGGAACATGCACTAAAGAAGTAATATACAGAATAGAAAGTTTAAAAAGCATATATCGAGCCTGACCATCTACAATGAAATGGATTAAGCCAACAAGTTTAAATGGCATGTACGGGATCTTGGTAGAGCCAATACGTGGTGTGCCAAGCTGCTAAAAGGAAAATCAATTCCTTTTGCACCTGTAGCAATAAGGTTGTTGACTATAACTGAACTCCTATAATTGTACACCTAAAACTCAGATAAAAACATCATCTTTTTGAACAATCCTATATGACTGCTTGTAGAAATCCAGAACGTACTCACCCTTACATTATATCCCCAAGCCTTTGGCATAATAATAACTTCTAACAAAAAATGAGAAGCAAACCATGCAGTCAAGTGTAAAGGGAGAAAAAAGAAGCAAAGACTAGAGAGGTCCACCACATAGTTACCAGAATTCACTAAACCCCCTGACAATCACGGGGTGACTTAGTGAATTGTATGATCCAAATCACCAAAATGTATGATCCCAAATTGTACACGTAGTACAAATATTAAATTCATATTAATTAACTACGTATATATATAGATTTATAATTATACATTGTTTTAGATAATGAAAAATCGAGCATAAATGTAAGATAAATGGTAGCTGACTTAGTGTTTATAGATGTTCTATAATATATAATATTATATAGTGGTAAAAACGATCTAGATAAGAGTTCTAAAACTAATTGCAACCCAAAATACCGTACCAGCTAAGTTTACCCCCATCGTACCGCGCATGTAAGAAAATGTCATACCTCTAATATAGAAAGATAAAGAACTAACATCATGCAATGTCGCAACTTGGTCACCTTAATCATAAAAAATTAAGCTACAGATACTATTATAAATACATTGGAACACAATCATAACATGAACATTGGACGTTCCAAAATTAACATTTCCAAAAAACCTCGAACAAACTAAGTTTTTTAATTTTACAAAATTAAACTCAACCACCGAAAACCCTCCACTGTCCCTCACCAATTTTTCCTATACCTGCTCATTTAAGAATTAACTTCAGAAAAAACATCCACAGGCTCTTGATAATTTTACTGTTAGGGCAAGCATGTCAATTTGTTTTGCATAGAAATGCAGAATGTGCATGCTGCAAGCTATTTACAGAAAACAACAACAATAAACAGGACAAATCGAAAGATTTCATCATCACATACCGTAGTTAATTTGTTTAATGTGCCATCAATCTGCATAAAGTAAGCCTGCAATATACACATACACACTTTCTTAAGAATCTACTTTTCATAAAATCTGATGATCAAGTAGGTCAGTGTTATAACCTCAAGCAACATCTCAAGCTCCTCAACATCATTCTCATCTCCCCGAACTGTTACAACACTTGCCCTACTAGCCCTGGATATCTTTGAGCCGATGGTAGGAGATGCATGGAACCAACTGGCACCACCTGATCCACTTACAGGTGAAGATGTACCAGCCAATTTTCTTGACAAGTAAAGATCGGCCATATCTTCGTCATCATCCAAAAGTTGTTCAAGTTCATCCCTCACCTGCAGTCACCTGCACTTTGTGAGAACAAAGTAAAATAAAACCAGCCCCATTTGTGAGCTCTCTCTCTCTCTCTCTCTCTCTCTCTCACTTTATTGTATGCCACAAAGATCAATACCAGAAATATCATTAACCAGCTAAAGCAAACAAGGAGGGACACCCGACATGATGTGAGCCAGGTTTATGTCTAGAAAGATTCTCTAGTCTGGACACTACAGCATGTCAATATAAGTTGACATACAGATATCCCACAATTTTTTGCTTGACGGGCACAAATCACGGGTTTTGATTAGCTTTCTGCATTATCATTTTTTTCAGCACTGAAAGTTCCTGAAGAAGCAACTAAAATTAAAAAACAGAAAAAAAATATGGAAATTATGTTTTTCATTTTTTCAGCCCAGCAGAGCCACAATATGATTATGCGCATATGGAGTTTCCTTGTAGTCACAAGTCCAAAGGACACATGGTTGGAACAGCTCTCCGTTATCAATAAAAAAACAAAAACATCAACTTGTGATGAGGCACATAATGATAAGATGGCATCCAATAGCTTTTTCCAACAAGTCATACAAAATATGAAGCAAATCAGATAGTTAGAAAGCTAACTATCTTAGTTTATCTCTTATAACAAAGAAAGAAGGAAAGCTTCTTGAAGGCCATTCATCATTATGCAGGAAAAGTACAAATCGTAGAATATTCTTACTTCAAATTATGATGTTGATAATTCAATGTTCCTTTCTTGTGGTAGGCATAGGGTGTGTTTGTTAACTCAAATTCAGCACTTAAAATGAATGTATTCAGCACTTATTAATTAAGCCCGTTTAATAACCAAAATTTAAACTCTCTTAATACGTTAAGTGCTACTTAAAAATAGGCTACAATATTAAGTAGGAGATCCCTTACTTAATTCTGAAAGCTGAAAGCGCTCAACAAAACCATCTTTAATAATATTTACAATATGACAATTGTACCCCTGAAATATTTTATAATCATATTAAAACTCTAATTAGTCTTCTCTTCAAAACCCCTAACCTATATATTCTCCTTGTCGATCTTTTTTTTTTTTTCTTTCCATTGTCTTCTGTAACAAAAATATACATACATAATTATAATTACACACACAAACGCACACACACAATTACACACAAACATATGCACTGCACACACACATAATTACACACATGGACTGCACACACACACACGCACATATTGTTAATGAAATTTAATTTATTGTATTTTTTTAATATTATTTGATTATTTATTAATTATTGTTCTTTTTTTTTATCAGATGTTATTGTTCAGTTATTATATTATTCAATTTGTTATTGTTCATTTATTGTGTTATCCAGATGTTATTTATTTATTTATTTTGATCAAATATTTGTTAAATGTAGACTACAATATAATAATAGTGATTATAATTTATGTTATGACATATTTTATAAATATTTTCAAATTAAATAATGGAAGGATAAAACTGAAAATTAATTTATTTTCAGACGTTAGTTATGTGTAATTATCAAACAGTTTAGTTCAATTCAGTACTTAAATTTCAGTGGATACCAAACAGTTCACAAATTCAGCATCCAGCTTTCAGACTTCAACTTTCAGTTTTATCAAACACCACCATAGTATGGTGCAGAAAGTTCAGAAGCTTCTACGGTAAAAGTGTGACCGAAACAAGCAACTACGAGAAGAATTGGAGCCAGGGGTAGGAAAAGGGAAGGGGGAAGGAAAAGAAAAAAGGATATACTAATGTGACCATTAGAAACAATTGTAAAAAGTCAAATATTACAAATGAAATTGCAATGCTATTAGGTTAAAAATGTGCTTCATTAGTTTGAGTCTGATGAATCTCTGCTTGACAAAGTCAGACTTTTATGGGGATGTTATACTGCCACTTAATAACCTACCAACAAAAATGAGGGCAATTTTACAGTCTCTGCCATCTTGCCAGATCCGCCACCAAATGATCACAAGACTTAGATTTGAAAGATGTCATTCTACAGGCCACCCACATGCATCAGAAGGGAGTCCACCGTTTTTGAAAATGCTTAACATTTGACATTCATATGAACTGTCATTTAGGGAAACATAAGCTCTATAACTATGCTACGACGTCACATAGCAGAAGAGACTAGAGAGTCCTTAATAACAAACTTTCTCTCTTATCAGAGTTCTTTTTTTTTTTTTAGTGAACCTGTACGAGGGAATTTTATTGATTCAAAAAAAAAAAAAGAATTACACCTAGCTAGGGGGGAATATATGTACCTTATCCCTCAGTGCAATCTAATTACATAGTTCAAATTAAGAAATAATGGAAAGCAAAAAAAACATATCAAAAGAGACCATAATAACATCATAGAAAAAAGGTATTATTCTTTTGAAAAATCAGTAGCCAAAATCACTCTAGACAAATTTTTGGTCGAGCTCCATAATCAATATGTAAAACATTAAATTTATCGACCGACTTTAAGATGTGGCCAAGTATACAAATACCAGAAAAAGGGATTTGACAATAAATATCTTTAGCACACAAGACAACAACGCCCATACCTTTTGAACACGAGCAGTCAACCTCGTCATTGAACTCTTCAATTTACGAACACGATCCAAGTTACGGCTACTAATCTGAAATTAAAGCCGTTGTTCACAAAAAGAAACAGAGAAACATACCAAAGGCATACAAGTGAGAACAGGAGGCGCTAACGAAACACAACAGAAATGTTTTTGCTCAAGAAAAAAAATATACATATATACTGATTGAATAGTAATGCTATACGTGTACAAAAGAAAAAGGAAAATTACGAATAACCACGAATGTTCACATTATTCAAAGGGCAAAAATGGATCAGAATTAGCCTAAATGTTGAATCTAAGTGTTTCGAGTCCGAGTTTTCTTTTTCTTTTTCCCTTTTTTTCAGGAGAAGTGGGGAGAGACCTTGTGGAATTTAAAACCACAAAATGATGCTAGGGACTGACCTCCCATACAGTAAAGGTCCTAAATGGTTTACAAAGAAATTGAGCAGAGAAATAGGATTGCTAAAAAAGATGGGGCCACAGCCATCAAATATGTCATAGACAAAGCGAACAGTATTGCTATCAGTTCTATCCACCCTTTATCATAAATGGAAAAATCATGTGTTTCTTGTGAAGGAGTTTCTTCAAGTTCTGTTTGACAGGAAAAAACCGCCTTTCTTGGGTACATGACTCACATCCAGAAGAAAGATTCCTTCTGGTAGATTCTTGTAACATACTTTTCAACAGGCAATACGGTAGTGAGGACGTTCTTCACTGTCAGCAAATTCTAGGGGCATCAAGTCAAAATTTCTTGATTAGACATTACGAATGACTATTTTCAACTTCTTACCCGTCAGCTCACCTCAAGACATTAACCATCTGTTAGGACATAAGAAATGTTGCGAAAAGCACACCTAGACACACGCCTAAACCTGGAGCAAGCCGATGCACACCTAAAGTGCCTCAATGGGCCTAAGGCGAGGCAACTTCGCTAAGGCGTAGTCGCACCAAGCACGCTTATCGGCTTAAACTCAAGACGTATGAGGCATGGGCTTTTTTTTTCCCTTCAGTGATATTTTTGGCTATTGATCAAAACCTAATTCTAATCCTAAAGTCACGTGTGGACTTTACAGATCCTCTATGATCAAACTCCAAGTAAAAATATCTTTTTGGGCCATTGATCTCAGTTTTTTCATTTTCATCTTCATCATCATCCCTCTCTTTCTTTGTGTCTCTCTCTCTCTCTCTCTGCGTCTCTCTATCTCTATTTCTCTCTCATTTTTCCTTTCCTTTTGTTTTTCTGAAACTACCTTCTAATTTACTGAAATGAAACTTCATTTCCAAAAATGAACACCTAGTCTTTTGGTTTGATTATTGCTCTTACTATTGTGAAATTAGCCTTTGGTTTTAAAAAATATTTTGTATTTATTTGAAATCTGATGATGTTTATGCATTTAGTTGTTTGTATATGCAATGGGATTTGTAATTTTTATATAATATCTACTATATGTTTCTCGATTCAATGAAGCTTGGACCCAGACCCCAGAAGACCTTAGCACCTTGGTGCGCCTTTCTCCTTAACTAACATTGTCACTAACTATACAAAGTCCCTACTCCCTAAGATATGAAGTTCAGTAGAGCTAAATTACCAAATATACCCATGATCAAACTTGAAGCTAAACTGATTCAATGATACAAACCCTTTCCTTGAGCCAATAATCAAGCTTACAGGATAACCATATTATTAATACATAAAACCTTCATTAGATCACAAACATGAACCTCTTTCACGAGAAACTTATACAAATAATATGAACACCTTGGAAAAGTGAAATATACAAAACACTTCCAACAAATATTTCAAAACCAAAATATTTGTTGAGCTTAATATTTTAAAAAATGAAGAACAAGGCAGGCAGAAAAACGTAATCAATGGGAACTACGCGTATGATGCTAAAATTAAATCACTAGCATTACCACCAAACCTAATTTGAGTTGTCTACATCAGAAACCCAGTGTTAGTTAATGGTAAAATATGTAGTTCCTCAATTACCCAATGCTAAGAGATTTATGAGGTATATGGGTGGATTTTTTCTCTTTTTTTTTTCTAGTTATTTCTTTTTTTTAGGGGATTGGATGGAGGTGAGAAAGCACGAGCACAATGTGAATATTGTTTTTATATCGGCTTAGAACAGTAACAAGAAACATTAAGCTATATGTAACTGTGCACCTTAGAGGTAAGCGCATCCAAAGCTGGGTAAGCAGCAGTCTCCAGTTCGGTCGTGCGGGCAGAAAGAAAACTACAAATAGCTTCCAAAGCAACCTCCAGAGCCCGAAATTCAAATGGAGATTCTGCATTTCGTTACTCAGATAATTAGGCTATCAAATATGATCCTATGATTAGAATTAAAGAAAAAATATTGGTTCCAAAACTTAAAAATGAAAAATTTTGAGCCTTATAAAAAGAAAAATATATTTTCAAGAAAATGTAATCCAATTATCCTTCCAATCGCTATATTAAACTAGCATACCATCTTCTTCACCCGTGTCGACATCATGCTGTGTTCCCAACTCTTTTCCATCTCCTTGGGCTTCACGATTAGGATTTATTGGGGGCAATCGCCTTCGAAGTTCCTCAACAACAGGGGCAACGTTATCATCCAATGGGTCTCGAAGCAACACCTTAAAGTAAAGAGATCAGAATGACAGCATGCAATTGGAAAAACTCAACAAAGCAGAAAAACAAATTAAAAACAATCAAATTCCAATTTCAAGAAGCAGCCTAAAACAGAAACGATATAAGTTAACTTTTCAATGTCATTTAAGATATGTGAGTGTAGATAACCAGGCTAAACATAAACATTAGTTTTCACATAACAGAAAATAAACCCAGAGAGTGCTTCCTTTTTCTACCCTTCTGCTGACTTTGGAAGCCACATTAAAATTAGTATCAAATTTTCCTGTTCACACTAGAACCCAAAACTTCACAAAGACACACACCCAAGTTCATAATGACCACAAGACTATCTCCGCATCCGGTCCCCAGAGCATAAACTGTCAAAGCCAGTGTGACTTAATCCTCGTAAGCCCAAGACCTTACTATCCAATTATGACCAAAATTGACTTCTTTTTCCATCCACACACTCTTTATGCACTACAACAGAACACAGTGGATTCGTAACTTCATGAAAACATCTTCCACTGAACTTCGTATTTCAATTTCACAACTTGATTAAATTATTACATTATTTCAGCGAGACAGGTACTTTAATTCTTTCTAATCCTAAACCGCATAGCTTAAAACACCTTTTAATCAATAATCAATTAATTTACCACGAAATCATTTTCAACGGGACACTAAAACAACAACATGACCACCAAAAAAAAATTATGATCAGAAGCTTACCTCTTCAGCAGTAATGATAGCCTTGATATGCTGAAACACCCAGAAAACAAACACAAAACACAAAAATCAGCATAAAAAACCCAATCAACCATCACCGCAAATTTTCAAAGAAAAATCTAAACTTTAGAATCAATATTACACAAAATTTACTCTAACTGCAACCAAATCAATCTCTAATGCCAATTCCATGGCGTGAATTGTCTGGCAACGTATAATTCAGTCTTTAAAATCAGAATAAGATAAAAAAAATTACTCAAAAGGTTCATACTAAAACAATACCCAATTCCAATTTCAATTTCAAGGCGTGAGTCCCATTCTTCCAAAACACACATCATAAATTTTTCTTTGGAAAACAGTTTGAATTGAAAAAAAAAAAAAAAGGAAATTCACCTCCAAATTGAGAACAATGGCCTTTTCACGACCCAGAATCGTTGAAGGGTACGACAATAAGGGATCGATAATTCGAAGATCACGAGCGTGAATTTGAACTCGATGCATGATCTCATACTTGTCTACGTCCAAGGGTGTCTCTTCACCGGTGCAATCCATCAGAATCCAACTTCTCGACGCGGCACCCTTCTTCTTTAACCCACCCTGACCCGCCTGTGGATCCGCCGGCACTACGTACCCGCCTTCGCGACCCATCTCTAACCATACCCAAGTACAAATCAATCGAAATACATATATAAGCAAAAGTGAAGCGGGAAAACCCTAATAAGAGAATAAAGTAGGTTTTTGGGAGAGGAGAGGTGTGTGTTAATAACTACATGGCTAAATGTATTGTGGGGGAGGGGGGCAGAGAGAGAGGAGGTTTGAGGAAGAAGACTGTATCGGTGTATGACAGGATGCTCCGGAGTTTTTAATGGAGAAATATCATCCACACCCCCTGTATAATGTCATATTTTCGAGGAAATCCTTCATTTTTTTAAAACTTTACTGACACCCCTTCTAGTTTGTATACAAATTTCAATCACTATAAAAAGTTGATAATTCCACTAAAAATTCTATACAAAATATCAAAATTACTCTTACAATAATGTTTTGTCTACCAATTTTTTTATTTCAAGTGATGTGATATAATTTTCATCATTTGATATTAATAAAATCAACTTATTTAATGATAAAAATTGTGTCAAAGAGTCATAGAGCAGTCAACAAAAGTGTGAGAAGAAGTCAAACTTCATTGTCTTAGTCAAAAAGTGTTTTCTTTGGCTATGGGTATATGGAATAATGTCATATTTTGATCCAAATATTATATTCAAATAACTAAATAAAATTAAATTTTATCAAATTATTTTTAAATTTTAACTCAATGATATCAAATAATCATTGAATTTCACCATGCATCATATAAATTTTTAATTCGACAATAATTAAATCAGATATTGATAAATTTGAATCCATAAAATTTGATATAATATGTTTAGATTCAAATTTAGATAATCGGTCAAATAAAAAAATTCGTATTTGCCAAATTGAATTCAAATTAAGAGAGGATTCAAAGTAAAGTTCAATGCATTGACAAACCAACATTTGGATCTTTTTAAATACTTCTTGTAGGTGAAAAAATAGTATTGTAATGATTTTTTACCAGTTAAATGTCCCTCCCCATATTAAGAGTTACGAACAAAAATATATCTCCATAGGGATTGTCAGTAAAATTTCAGATAGCAGAAGGAATGTTCGTGAAAATGCGACAATATGCAAGGGTATAGATTAAATTTTTTTTTCTTTGATCTAAATACATCATGTGCCATTCATTAGAAAAGATATTAATGAAGTTTCAGAAAATATAGAGGTGTCTATGAAGATATGGAATTATGCAGGAGGTGTGAATGGAATTTTCTCTTTTTTAAGTTCATTGGTTGACTTTATATGAGGGTTGGCATAGGGCAGGGATTGTTCTGGGTGCCGGGGGGGGGGGGGGGGGGGTGAGGAACTGGGGGAGTTTAATTTATTTCTCTCTTTTTTTTTTTTTTTTTTGGGAGGTGGTTATTTGACTTTTTTGTTTGGCCAATTAGGATTCGCCACATCATATAGGGGTCGACTATGTTGAGTGTGAAAGGAACATGAAGATCGAACTGTCTTAGGTCTCTGAGATATGATCTTGGTCAGTGTCAATCTGGGGTAAAAGGTTCTTGGTCACCACTCTTTAACAATGATTTAGTATTAGTACTTGCAGTCCAATCCCAAGTTCCTCGAGAAAGTTGAGAAAAAGAAGACAAACTCAACAAAATTTTAGTATTATACCGTTAAAATATACTATTTTAAATGCTATTTTTATAGATTATTTTAAAATAAAAAAATTTATCATTTTTATGGTTAATTTATCATTTTTATAGGTATTTTTATCACTATTGTTAATATTTTTATAACTGTTATGATAATTATTTTTATCACTTTTTTTCAGTGCAAAAAATGTTATCGTTTTTGTGGGTGATTTACTATTTTTGTGGGTCTTTTTACCATTATTATGAGTATTTTTATTATTATTGTAGTAATTATTTTTATTATTTTTTTAGGTACCAAAATAGTGGTAAAAATACCCACAACATTAATAATAAAACTATAAAAAGATTCACAAATATAATAAATTTTGATATGATACTAAAATTTTATTTTTCGGTACTATAGTCAAGTCCACAAAGAGAAATGGTGAAATGCTTAGTATTGGAATTTGGGTTTGTACCAATTCAAAAAAAAGTTTTAAGGAAAAAATATTGAATCTAATCTAAATTTAGACATATTCGGATTACGACTTTCACTTTTCAAGATCAAACCACAAAATGTGAAATAAGATCTCGTATTCGAGTTTCAATTAAAATTCAATAAACTAAGCAAAATGATATTTGGATTGAACTAGAATACGATTGACTATGTTATAACGTTGTTAAACTAGATTGATTATTTGAGCGGTGGTTGCTGGTTCATATACCGCACACGCATGGTTTATGTTGCTTAACTATCATCTTTAGATGTTTCTGCAGTTTATCATATCTATCACCCATCAATAGTGATTGCTGACATATACATATACAAATACAATATATACAAAATACAATATACAGTTATGATTTTCCACTCTTGAGATATTTCTGTAATTTACAATATGTTTATGCTATAAACAGTGTCCGTCAATCCACACTTGTTTTTTCGATGGTCGAATAGAGTGTATTAATACGTAAACTTGCATGTCTTGACTGTGTTTTACTAACTACACCATTTAATGGTGTGCGGATTTATGGATGATTGTCTGCTTTCAAAACAATCGAGCTCAAAGCGTGCTTGATTAGAATGACTTTCTTTATCGAAAAAAAGAATAACTATTAATGTATGTATGTGTATATATTTACAATTAGCGAGATGTATATTTGTAGGCTCTGAGTGATTAGTTCACGTTGTAGTGTGATACAGTTTTCTTTCTGTTTTCACTGGTCATCCCTCCTACAATCTAGTTGTTTTCTTTGAAAATATATATATTTTGGAAAATACGATTTAAATGCGAGGTTTTGTTACTATAGAGTTTTGAAAAAAGTCAACTATACAGCAAATGTATCAAACCTTATCCCGCATGCGGCGGGGATATTATTTATAGGACTTAAACTCATGACATTCAATTCATAATAAAACAATGTCATCATGATCTCAAGGTCCACTTTTAACTAAAATATTGGGTTAATAGTATTTTTGGACGGTAAAATATATGTTTTTTTGTCAATTTAGTCTTTATAGTATCAATTTTATCATTTTAATCCCTAAAATATCCGATTAGTG
The DNA here is from genome assembly GCA_951799425.1 of Ilex aquifolium. NCBI lineage: Eukaryota > Viridiplantae > Streptophyta > Magnoliopsida > Aquifoliales > Aquifoliaceae > Ilex > Ilex aquifolium. Next base: position 28,076,838 of record OX637401.1, read on the forward strand.
TTTAAATGATCCTTATACAAATAGTCGATTACGTTGCTGACAGAAGTGATTATATGTCAATCACGTAACACTGTCTAAAGGAATGACACGAACACTTCTGTCAAAAAATTTAATAGATCGTCTGTGTAGAGACTATTTAAATACAAATTAAATATTTTAGAAATTAAATTGATAAAATTAATATAATTAAGATAAAATTAACAAAAACGTGCATATTTTAGGAGGCAAAAGTGCATTCAACCCATATTCTTCTCTCGTGTTTTTTTTCACTTCTATTGAGTTACATCATTGCCATGTCTTCATGTTCTTTAGATGCATCTGACCCACAAGCAACATACGCTCCACTTGTTGTCATCTCCAGTGTCAAATGATCCTATAGAAGTAAAGAATAACAAAATTGAACAACCACTCACATCCACCACCGCCCAAGAATCTCTACCTGAAAGTACTTCCAACTTTTTCCTTTATTGGAGAATAAATCCAAAGTTTTTTTTTTTAGTGAATAATTTAGTCACAACGTAGATAATTTGTCTTTGTTTAAATCGGGGAGAAGATTAATCAATGTACGCATAAGTCGATTCGGACATTTTTTATCGTTGAACCAAAAAAAGAAAAAAAACAACTCAAGAAACATGTAGTTGAAACGTAAACTCGAGATATGTGCACTTACTCTCATTTCACATGCATCTGATCAAGCAAGACGTGACATCTATTGTTATACTCAAATTTGATATTGTGTTTTTATTTGTTAATTGATCGAAATAGACATTATATTGATAACTTGAGATGTGTGCAATTACCCTCATTTCACATGCATCTGATCAAGCAAGACGTGACGTCTATTGTTATACTCAAATTTGATACTGTGTTTTTATTGTTAATTGATCGAAATAGACATTATACTGATAACTTGAGATGTTTGCAATTACCTTTATTTCACATGCATCTGATGAAGCAAGACGTGATGTCTATTGTTATACTCAAATTTTGATATTGCGTTTTTATTTGTTAATTGATCGGAATAGACTATACTGGAAACTCAATGATGACTTCAGTTATTTATGAATATTATTATTGATGTTATTATTAAATTGCAGGTCAATGAAAATCGTTTATTCATCGATATTAAATTGAAAAAATAGAAGATTATCTTTCTTAATTAACTCCTAAAAATACTATTGTTTATGGTATATATCCAAGCAACTGGCCAAATTGTTCCTCCAACTCTGCTTTTATTTTTTGTCATGCGCATGAGCCTTTTTGAATTAACTTAACAAATACTATTCTCTTTTTTTTTTCTAATTAAAAAAGGGGTAAGGGCAAAAGAGAGTGTCTAGAAATCAGTGTTATTAAAACCAGACCGGACCGGCTAATTCAATCGGTTAGACCGTGAATCGGGACTTAAAACAGTCTGGTTCTATAGTTAGACCGCATAAGGAAGTAAACCACCTGAGAACCGTTAAACCGGCCGGTTCTAGACCAAACCCGTGAAATGGGCGGTTTGATCAAACCGGACGGTTTGAATTTCAAGAGTTCTATATAAAAATTAAAAAAAAACTTTTTTTTTTGGGCCATTTGCTCTAATCGATTATCGATTATCGATTTTTCGCTCCTTCACAGCTCAGTGGCCACTGAAGCTACCACCCATCACCCACCCACCAGTCAGGCGACCACTGAGGCGAAGAAGAGAAGGCTAGAGAGGCGACCACTCAGCTAGTCTGGTTTATCGCTTCTTCCTCTGTGGTTTTTTCTCTGTTAAAATTGTTGTTTGGATGTTGAGACATGTGTTTTTTTGGCTAAGGGGGAGTGTTGATTTGTTTGAAACAGTTTTGTTCAGTATTGCTGTGAAGTTGTTGGTGATTTGTGTTGCTTGGTTGCTACTGCGAAGCTGTTAGTGGTCTGAAGTTGTTGCTGCTGTGAATTTGTTATGGGCTTGAGGTCGTTTTGAAGATGGAGCATCTTTATGCTGACTATTTTGGCAGTGGACTGAATTTTATTTTAGTTTTTTTTCTTGTTTCTGAATTAAGAGGTCGTTTGTGGTTTTCCTTTTGCTTCTTGTAATTACTGTTTTTTGAACATAAATAAAATTTTCTTTTTCTTAAAAAAAAAAGACCTCCCCCATTTGGTTTCTCTGATGGCAAAATGAGAGAACCGGGTCAAAAGTAACTGTGAAATGATATTAACTTGATAGTATTTTTTTTAAATGATTAAAATACTGAGAGAATCTTCGAATCGTTGTTAAAGGAACAGTCGCGTAATTTTGAGGTACGAGCATATTGACTTTTTAGTCAAATTTAATTTTTGGAGGTGTTTAAGGTTGATAAGGATAACTAAGTAAATATATTAATTTTTTTAGGTTAAAATAACATTACGATTGAATCCGGAAGGTCCGAAAACCTTGAAATAGACATTTAGCGCATATAGCGTTTCGAAGGGGTAAAATGGTAACTTTAGTGTTTCGGGTGTAAATTGATTTTGGTTTTGAGATAAATCATAAAACTAAATGTTTTTAGATTAAAATAACATTAAAAATGCTAATGGGTAGTCATAGAGATCAAATTGGAGATATTTAGGGGCAAAACCATAATTTCGGAGAAAAATGTAATTTTTGGCCCTATGAACAGTAAAATCGGGATTTGCTAATTTTAAAACACAATTTTCAGCCCCATTTGTCCCATTATTTCTTTCCATTCTCACCCAATTCCTCTTAGAACCCTAGGACAAGATAAAGGGAAAGAGAAGAGGGAAGAACAAGGTCTCTAGAGCTTGATTTTTTGTTTGAAAATTTAAGAACATTACTTGGAATTCTTGGATCCACTTGGACATTTGAAGGTGGAGCTTGGGTTCTTGAGTTTTGAGGTAGGGTTTTCCTTTCTCTTGCATATACATTAATGCATCTCATGTATGTTCTATATTTATTTGTTTAGTATGAGTTAAATACATGCTATGGGTCTTAATTAAATGATGAGTTTATTATAAATTTGTAAAACTACATGCATTAAATGAATTTGAGTATTTTGGGTTTGAAATTCTAACTTGATTTTTGTTATGTGTGTTTGATTGAACTTAAGATTTTGGATTCTTTAGAATATATGTGATTTTGTATATAATGTATTTGATTTGTCTCTTAAGAATGAATATGTTCCTTTGTAAATGTGTATTTGGAGATTTTATGTCTATCATGTGTTTGATAAAATGCCAAAGTGACTATAAGTATTGAAATGAAAAATTGTGGAAAGATGTATTAATTTTTGTGATGTAATTGAGTATATTTTACCATGATTTGGGGTATTGTTGATTTATTTTAAAGTATGAAAATTGTGGTGTTGATCTATACAACTTCTCAATCATTTAATTTGCGAAATTTGCTATAAAAGGGTACAAATTATATTTTTGGTGTGTATGTGAGTTATTTTGAAAATGTGTTATGTTCGAAATAGAAATGTGAGATTTCGTAAAACTATGTATTTTTTTAAAAGTGTCAAAGTTGTGGTTGGTGTTAGAAAATGAAGGTGATTATGAAGTTATGGTTTCAAACTTGTATGCTCGATACCGATAGACAAAGGGTTAGTAGACGGTTGGGACTCTTGAGGGGGGTTACCAAGGCGACTAGTAGTCCTAGTGGGGATTGGTGATGGTAGTGGTTTTCAGTGACAACCTGTCTGGCATCACAAGTTGTGCCTTACACATCCCCCCTAAAAAGCAAGAAGGGTGATAAGACCCTAGAGTGCAAGACCCAAAAGGTTTTCCGGGGATGGTTCATTCGTGAACCGGTGTTTGTTTGATGATATCTGTCCGTATGAGTAGCATACATGAATTTTGGGTGCCAAGAAACCAATAGTCAATATTTCAACAAATCTCTTGAGTGGAGTGAGGTAAGGTGAGGTTGAGGTGAAAATACGTGGAGTTAATATTTTTGAAAAATATCCTACAAAGAACAAGTTTATGGAATTGTATTCAAAATAAAAAATGAGTACTTTACTAGATTTATTATACATATATTTGTATAAAGATTTCTCACTTCGTACTTTATAGAATCAATAGTGTTACATTATGTTTTAAGAAGAAATGTTTTATAGGGTTACCTTGAGATTTGATTTTGATGTGGTAAATTCCTTGATGTTTCACTTATGTATTTCAAATGATAGTACGTAGTGTACTTTCAAAAATGCTTACTACTTATCGTGTACCTAAATTTATTGATAAATTATTTCATTACCTATCATTATGATTGTGAACTGTTGGTATTTAAAACATTGTATATGCTTGAGAAAAGGATTATCCTACTGAGCGTATGGTTGCTCACCCTTATCATTTAACATTTTCAGTTATGGGCATATATTGGTGGACTGCATAGTGGGAGTATCGAGGCAAAAGATAGTTGTTATAACTTTATATATTTAGTTAGAGTATGTAAAGAACAATGTACGATGATATATATTATTGAAGATTTGTAAGTGATTTATATCTTTGTTAATTTGAGGGAATATGTATAGATTGAGACCTTTTAAATGATTTACTTATAAAATTTTTAGATATTTTGTATATTATGTTCATGACGAAGAATTTTGGATAATTAGATTATAACCCGGGTTTGGGAGGATTTCGTGGGCCTCCATTTGCCACCCCGGTATTGAACGGTAATGACTTATTTGTGGATATCATAAGAAGAGATATAGATGATTGATATGATGTGAATGACTAGTTAGGTATAATTATTATGTATAATGCTCTCACATGTAGCTCTCACAAATTATCTGGATGCCCGATTTTCAAAGAAAACTCTGCTGAAAATTTCTAAAAAAATGATTTATTTAAATTAAAGAGATACGTTTCTAGATGTTTTTACAACAAACTGGCATATGTTTTTGGAATAAACAAAATAATTTTTTTTAATCACGCTTTTGTGAAATTTGGGGCGTGACAGTAACTGATAAGGTTGGGAGTTGCAAGACAAAACCCCTCTCTCTGTGAAATTTGGCTTAATCATTATGAGTATTTGCACTTGTAGGGTTTTGTATTTGCTACATTCTGAGTATTTGCACTTTGTTCTGTCCCCTCTTTTAATCATCTTCTAATTTGTTTTTATTTGCTCCGTGAGATTTTTATTTACTTGAAAATACTTTGTTCTATCTTTTTTTTAATCTGCTTAATACTTAATTTTATGGGCAAATTATATGCATTGTTGACATATTTCATACTTTGTAGCTAAATTATTATATTTTATAATATTTATATATTTTTTTAATTTTTTATTATATGACCGGTCCGACTAGTTGACCCCAACGGTTGAACCGATGAACCATTGACCCAGTCCCCTTACCGGTTCGATGGTCGGTCCGGTTCTAATAACATTGCTAGAAACCATCTTGATAGGTCCTCACTAGTGAGATCATGAGACCTTTGACCACGCCAGTTACTCCTCTCGGGAACGAATTTAAATAGACTAGTATAACGGTCAACCATCAAACTCTAATATGGATTTCAAGACTCGAACCTCCAACAATGCTATTCAAAAATAAGAAACCATCTATGAGGTCCTATCCATTTTCCTTACATTAAAATCAATTCAACTTCTTGTTCCTTATATTAAAAGCTTACAATAATACTTGCTATCGGTATCAGAGATATAATAGAATTCATATATATCCATCAATATTTACTGTTGGGATAAGATGGTGATAAGTTAGAGTGATTAATTTTTTTTTTTGATTCAACGGTCAGTGATGTTCGAACCAGCTAGCGCGCACCTCAACTAATCCCCTCTCCAGTATTCGGACCAATTTATGTGCACCTCCAGTCCGCTCAAAGACAGACTATCTACGCCGAGATTAGGGTATTCATGAGGGATAAATCTCTGATAGTTTGGGCCTAAGGGTTTGCCAAGATTCGAACTTATGACATCTAAATTTATAACTCGTCTATGTTATCACTTAAACTACCCCAATGATTATGTTTATCTTGTTTATTTTTCACTCTATAAATGGGGTTGAGCCTCATATAATTAATCACCATAGAAGATGTAGCCCTTGAGATGTTTGATCCTTGAATGTATGCAAATTGTACATTGTGTTGAACCACATATATCTTGGTATTCTTATTTTTGTTTTCATTTCTTATTTTAATTTCTCTCATATTCAGAATTTTTTTTTAATGAGGACATGGACCATAAAAAATGAATTTGGGGATGTGGACACAAAAAAATAAATAAACCAATTTGACCCAGTGCACAAGAATACTAAAAAAGCTACATTTCGACGAGAAATGCAACGAAATTGCAGAACACATTTGATAAAAAGATTGGAACTGTGGTGATTAACTTTGATGATGATAAGATTTCGGTTTGGGCTACCCATCCACAGCCCAGGGCATTCAATGGTCCCCTGGTTATATGGCAGTCCAAATGGCCCATCCGCAACTTGACCACCCCGCCATAAGAATGGGCCATAACCCAAGGAAGGGAGTCCAACGACGTCCAGATCGATATGTGCCTGCTCGACCACATCAAGCTTGACGTAGATCACCCCAGTAACAAGGAGCTCGGTATTCGTTAGATCCCGAGCATCTCCCATAGCGCCACGTGTCCAGAGAACAAGGGGACAGTTTCTGGAGCTTCTAACGAACACGTACTCCCTGATAAATGAAATATTTGTACACATTCCGTTTTAAGGATAGTGGATACAATTTGTGTCAAAGTGGCAGACACCACTACAGGACAAGGAATGGGGGACCATAGAATTAGCCAAGGGAATGAAGGAATTGCAAGAAATCCTAGATGATTAATTGTATAAATAGAACACGGATACACTGTATAAGAGAGTTCCAGAAAAATTGTATTCACCAGACACTGCATATAAAGACTCTAAGCCAAGAAACTCATTGTAATCTTCTTCTTCAAGCAATATAACTCCAAAGGAGCAAAAATCTCCATTGCAATGGATGTAGCCTTAGTTTTTCGACTAAGGTGAACCACTTATATCTTGTTTTTTTATCCAATATCTTGTCTTACTTCCTTATTAACCTAAATATTCACACTACCCCTTACTGGGTCTTACGCAATCACTGTTTTGCATTTGGGATAAGTAATTTCGAGCACCATCAAACTTTAAGGTTGTTTTTATTTGGAGACTTAATTGGCCTTAAATATCTACTCAATTATTTTATCGGTGACATATTATTAATTTTATTTTTATTTCTATTTTTCAACTGGGTGGCTTATAAATAGGTGTACAATTGCACTTGTTGGGAAATTAATTTTGATTTTAAAGCCACAACAAGTTTGCTTGGGTGGCTATGGTCTTAAACCTCACTAAAAGGTCAGGTGGACCGATGAAAATCTATAATATAAAATAAGACATGCTTAAATAAACTCATTTGACGGTCTCAAATAGACTCATTCAACGGTCACCAACATCCATCTCAAAATCATTCACATTATACCGTAACTTCATGTATGAGTTACCCTATTAAGACATAATTCTTATAAATTTTAATTCTACGGTAATATTTGATAATACTGAAAATTACGTACTAAAAATTAAATATTGAATTTTAAGTGTTTGGGGGTGATATTTGATACCACTAAGCAGCAATGGGCCCAAATTTTTGGTCCATCACAATTTTGGATAAAAGGCTTGGACCAAAAGCCATGATTGTTCGTTAGCCCTGTACGGTGAGGCACCATTATTATTAATATTATTTTGTTTAAACGGTGAAAGGTGTTCAGGTTAATTTACGCGTATCATGATTAATTTTTTTCTTCGTTTAGTTAAAGACAGGTCATCCACGCCAGGACTAAGATATTCATGAGAGATAAATCCCTCATACCCTGACCCAAAATGGTTCTCCAGATTCAAATTCAAAATATCTGAGTTTATACATCATTCCTGTTACTACTTGAACTACTCTTGAAGTTACCATTTTACTCTTTATATTGATACAAATCTTACTTATTTTTAATAAATAAAATCAAAATTACAAATTGCAAATTTAAAAATAGTAGGCCCAGTGGACCATGTCTTGGATCCGTGCCAAGGTAATTGTCTAAGGAGCAATGTCACTTGAACCTAATTTACTAACTTTATGTGTTGATTTGCCACTAGATTGATAGTTACCTCTATTTTTGTTTGAAATCCACTATCATTTCAATAACTATAATACATTAAATCAATAAATAAAATCAACAAATTAACTTCAAATATTATTGTCCTTGACCAAGACTAGTTAAGGCTTAAGGGCAAGGACAAGAGTAAGGAAAATAGAGAAAATATTGGGTATAACAGTTATACTACATCACCAGTGTCGCGTGGTGTAACCCTCCAATAATAAGTGACCAAGTTTATAAATGAGTTCCACAAAAATTCATAACCGCTCAATTATATAATACATAACTACCTACATGTAAGGAAGTGAGATCCATTTTATAGTTTTTTTATTGTACAATTATACTACATAGAGATTACATCACGCGACACTACTGACGTGTTGTAACCGTTATACTCAATATTTTCACAACAAAATGATGGTCCAAGGTTGGATTTGGGCCGACCTTAGCCCCGACCTTTCGATTTAAACATCCTAAACAATCTCCACTGGCCGCGTCTTTCTATTAGCCCTTTCTCTCTCCTCTCTTCTCTGCCCTTTTCTCTCTCTCTCTCTCTCTCTCTCTTTTCTCCTAATCTATGCTTTCGAAGCTTAGAAGTTCCCTCTTTTCTCCTAATCATGAAACATAGTGAAAAGGAGGAGAGAAGGAAGGTGACGGCGGTGTAATGGCTGTCGCCGCCGAGTGGAAACAGCACGGTGGAAGAGATTTCAGCTACTGAGGCAAGTCCTATTTTGGCAGTAAATTAGGTTCTCTTCGATTCCTATGAGTACGTCCTGTGCACATTTGTTCATTTTTTCTATTAAATTCAGATCAATGTGGATTAGAACTGTTAATTGTTTATGGCAAGTTCGTATCTTATTTCTATTGGTGTATAACTGAATTCGTGTTTAGTATAGGTATAAATTGTATATAAATTACGGGTAGCAAATTCGTTTTATTTAGTCAATTTTGTGTCGATCTATTTATTTGACAATTCTAATAAGTCATTCCGAAACCACTAAGATTCAGCTCGAATCAGTCAATTCTCAAATGGTATCTAATATTGACAGGCCTAATTTGGATACTCGTTTATTCAGTTTTCATCAGATATTCATTATCAATTGAATGTTGGTTGAGTTATATCACTTAAGTCACACTGAATTCATAGCAATTAATCTATCCTCTATAAAAATTGAGAAATCTTTCTCCTTACATGTTTTTGTATCTGGACTAGACTTGGTATTAGTTTAATTAAACCTCATCTCAAAGTACTCTGGTTAGCTCGAGTGGAAAAGTTTGATGACTATAATATTTTGATGTTGTAAATTCAAGTCCTTGATAAATGTGGTATTTGTAGTTGAACAATTCTTTATTTTTGAAAAAAATTAAGCCTGACTTATGTTACAATCCACAAATTTTTATGGTAGCCAAGTATTTGAGTTAAAGAATCACTGACACACTAAACTTTAAACCCTTCAAATTCTCAAATCATGGCCGGAGGGAGATTAGTCTTCAACAACTAGACCCAGTTGCCGGAGATGATGGTGTAAATCTTGTGGAGGCAAATGGTCCTCGAGATCATGCCTCTCAGGCAGAACCCAGTGGCCGAGATGGTTTTTGATCAGCCCTCTGTTCTCAGTTTGACACCAGTTTGGTGGCACCAGGAAATGATCCTTCAAGAAATCAGAATTCTTGTTCACCAATGCAATGTTTCTTCCACTAGCAAGCCAAAATCTGCTCCCCTTCCCATGGTACCTGTTCAGTTGTGAAAACAAAGATTAGATGACTCATTCTTTACGATTTGCTAATACATATAATCTGATTTTAACACGATAAACTCATTTGATAGTGTTGAATCTTGAAATGATGGATTATTTTCACTTCTTTCCATTTAATAAGGTATTGTATCAATTCCTTGTAGGACTAGAGATTTTTACTTGGTTATGTTAGGATATAGAATGGGTTGGTTTCTCGTTTATGGGGGGGTCTATGTGTGTTGAGGTTTGTTGAAAGAGAATGACGTACTAGCCTTATTTTCTCGGTTTAGGGGTTAGTCGTGTCGACCTAAATACGAAACAATTAATAAACAGGCTCGTGAAGTGTCAGGACATCTTATAGATTAAGTAAATGAGTTGGGTTATAGTTGATTAGCTATTATTTGACATGAACTCGGACTAAATAAGTTATGACATGACTAAATTACCATCCCTATCTGAAATGTGTCACAGCATAGCAAAATGTAAAATAATAATGAGTATAAACCAGAAAAGAACTTCACAGAAAGTAATAAAATCTGAAACTGAAAGGACCCGGATCCTGACCATTCCAAGAGAAAAGAAGAAATGAATTACTAACCCGTCAAGCAAATGCAGGTGAGCCTCCAAGTTATGGAAGCATGCCAGGTTGCTCTTGTCTTTCAAGAACGGAGATTTGGTGTGATCTAAAGCCAATTCCTCGCCGACGTGAGAATAACACCAACATGACATTTCTCCTATCTTCTGCAGCACTGGAGCCAGTTGCTCATTGAAAAATAATCCAGGTACCTTAGGCACCTTGTCATGAACATTCACAACCCTCAGCACCTTCACCCCCAACCCCTCCAGCCTCTCCTTAAACCTCAAATTCCCGACTCGTGGCCCGGAGAATGAAAATACACTTATAGGAATGACCTCCCCATCTTTCCCCAAGTCCACCCCTGTCTCGGCTATGTCATAAGCACTAAGCACTGCAAGTGCACTGCCTAGACTGTGCCCTGTAATGGTTATGCTCAATTCCTCATCTGCATACTTCTGAACCACTCTCTTGACTTCTGCTAGAAGCTGCTCTCTTGCAGAGTACTTGCAGAAATCACAACTCTTGTCCTTGTCGGTGTAGAGGTGGAGAAACCCGGCCTCAACTTTGATCGATGGATCGCGACTTGCAATCTTTCGATATGAAACTGGCTGCAGAAAGTCCATCAAGTCTGCAAGCCACTCGAGCTTTGTAACTGTCCCACGCCAAGCAATTGTTATGTCCCTACGGCCTAAATAAGCCGATGTTTCATCATTTGACACTGCCACATAGCCTATCCAATTTGCTACATGACTCCACCCTTGTGGCCAGAGAGATTTTTTGAAGAAATTTGGGAGATTCATGTTATAAGTTGAATAGAGATAGGTGGTCACTTCATATCCACATTGTGTCCATCCGAGACTTTCGAAGAACTTGTTAGGCTTGATTTTACAACTGCCACAATATTTGGAGTATGGATCCCAATCAAGTGCATCATAACAGGCTTGTGCCATCTCCCCATATCTAATTAGTTCAGATCGCAAGAGGGGATCAATGGGATCAAGCATGCCTGCCCAATCATTTTCGCCGTGAATTTCTTTCCAAGTGTCTGCTAATATTCTCTTAGGCTCTTTAGCTATCTCAGTCGTTTTCTTGAGCTCCGAAACCTGGGGTGGGGAGGAGTCACTGATCTTACATACCACACTGTTTTTTCCCAGTGTTCTACTTCTTTCTTCTCTTCTTGATGGGGCCTGGAACATCAATTTTCTATTGAAACTTGGAGTTGGAACAGGGTTTTGGGATAGGCATGTGTCTTGCCTGTGTCCCTCGAAGGACATCATCATCATGGATAGAGGGATGGCCATTGAACTTCTGTTATTGGACTGATGAACCTGGTGATGGTTGTTATGAAATGGGTTTGAAGTTGGAAGATGGAAGAATGATGGGGAGGATACGATTATATGCATCCTTTAGAATGACCTAGGACATGGTCATACTTATAGCCCACTTGGTCACCTCGTGTGTTTTTTTAATGACATATAACATACTTGGGTAGATTGTACTGACCATTTTAATATACTTTATTTTGTTGACTTGCAAATTGTTCATTTTTGTTTTTTTTGTGACCAATGTGTTTGTTTTTGGATATATTGAGACTTCTGAGTTTCCTACCCAATCCAACCGAGTTGAGGATTTGTTTGTCACGAAGAATTGTCTCAATCATGTGTTTGATTGCAAGATAAAGCTCAGATACACAAAATTACCTACAAACTACAGCCCCTGTTTAGGATTCATACGGCAAAGGGGACTTAAGTTAAGGTTGTATGGGTTTATGTTGCAAATAGTGGATGATTCAAATTCGTCAAGTCCAAAAGTCCAATGACTAGTTGGCCTAACATAGCGGAGTAGAGTGATTGTCCAGAATAAGGGTTCTCAATTGGACAAGTTGTAATTCTTTTAGGATTCTGATACATACTGAATATATATGGAATTCTATCGAACTACCTAAATTCTCGTGTTTATTGTTTTTTATTTTCGTTCTTGTTTGTCAAGCTCACTGCGTGTTCACAATTGTTTATGCTTTGCGCCTTGTTCGGAACTGAACCAACCCAGTTGAGTTGAGTATCTTTAATCACAACTAAGGCCTGGATTGGATTCACTCAGAAGTTTCAAAGTTAGGTAAAGGGTTGATGTCATCTTCATTGGACTTAAATACGAAATCATTTTTCTTTGGGTTTGGTTTGTAGAATCATTTGCAGACACTCATTGATTGGTTGTGAAATATCCATTTTCTAGTGTTACCATTTGATTCAAAGGCTTTCTATGGGGGATAAAAAAGTATCAGAATCTAAGTCTATTCCATGCTACTTTTTTCTTGGCTTGACTATAAACCACTTTATGTTGGATGTATCCTTTTGGAGGAGCTTAAATTTGATGTCCATTTCAGAAAGACCGAGTCTTTTTTTAGAAAGACTCAAACAAAACCTTCGAAAGTATGACAAAATTTATCGGAGTAACTACCATTCTCTCTCTCTCTCTCTCTCTCCAATCCAACCAGACTGAACCATTTATATATGGGGTAGGTTTGGGCTGAGCTAGGTGTTGTTCTACTTCTTAAATATCCCTGGCTACCTTAGGGTTATTAGGGGTGGATTGCAATTCGTGTTCGAAGAAATTAAACACTTGCACGATCAAAATTGAGCTGTCAAAATTGGGCCACTTGAAGCCTTATAGATTGCGTGATGAGGTGGCCGAATCTTGCTTTCACAATTCTCATGATTTTAATTTGAATGACTTGCAATCGTGACACATTTTTATGATAAAAAATGAAGGTATAATACTAAAAAGGCGGTATTTCGGTACCTTAATGAGGCTCCCATTCATGACGTAAGGACATTGAAAGACTTCTACAGTAGCTTTTTACGAACTTTTTTCTTAGAACTCGCTATAACTACTCACTTCTATTCCATTTTATAACTCGGCGAGTTCTTTTGTGTTTCTTGTACAAAATGCTTAGTTGGGCGAATATGTTGTTATTTGATAGCCTTTTGACATGGCTCGGACAACATTCAATTGAGTGCTAGAGTTTGAACGGATAATTGTATGTGGGTATTTTTTTTAGAACTTATTTGACTTTAAGTATTACTTCTAAACTTATATTCTATTAAGTCATCTTTTTCATCAAATAGTTATCGATAAGTACACATTTTAAAACATTTTAATTTTTTTTTTGAAATGTATTCCATAATTTTTCTTATTATAAATATTGTTTATCATTGTTAGTTTCAATGTTTTCAAATATAACAACTCCTAACTTGGAAATTGTGTTAGCATTAAAATTATTATATTACTGTTTGATTAAATTTTTAATTAAGTTTTTATTAAGCATGTTATTGTTTGATATTACTATTTTTTTGTTGAGCATGTTACTGTTTGATGTTACTATTTTTTTGTTGAGCTTGTTACTGTTTAATGTTACTATATATGATAGAAATATTTTTTTTTTAATGTTATTACTATTTCCAAGTTAATAGTTGTTAATACTAATACAATTCCCAATTTGTGAGTTAGTTTTTTCAGACAAGTTTTGATTAAATATAACTATTGAGGGTATTTTGGACAATAAAGATCAAAATATACTTATTTCCGAACAAATTTTTTGAGTGTACTTAAGTCCAAATAAGTCTACAAAAAGGGGTCAACCTCCAAAAGACCCGAGTTTTAAATAGGTAAGGGGTCCGATTTGAAGTCCAATTCGACCAAGTTTTGGTGTTTTTTTTAATACTAGCAATGCACGAGGTACGTTACATATTATTACATACAAAAAATAAAATATAAATATACATTTGACCATAAAATTCAATCTAATAACTACATGTGTATAATAATTTAATATATAAAATTTTATTTATTCATATAGATATTGAAAATTGTATGTAATTTTATTACTAATAAAAAATTGTATGTAATTTTATTACTAATAAAAGAGTTCAAAAGAATTTATAAATTCATATAAAAGAGTCCAAAATAAGTTGAAAGTTAAATAGGAATAAAAATAAAAATTAAATGAAAGTATATAGGTGGATAAAATTGACTTTATTATAATAATTAGGGATAAAATTAAAAATTAAATTTTTTTTTGCAGATGCAGACATTTATAAATAGTATAAATTTAATGATTGAAAATAATATGCAAATGAAAGAGTAAGAATTCTTTTTAGGCTAATTAAGTTGCGAATTATTTTTTTATGAATTGGGATATTTTGAATTTGAACCAAAACTCTAGGAATTTATTTGGAGACTTAATTGGCCTTTAAAACCTACTCAATTATTATATCGGTGACATATTATTAATTTTATTTCTATTTTTCTTGGAACCGACATGGAATTAGTGAGTTAGAGTTGATCATTTTTTAACACGAATTCATAAATGATATGATTTGTCAACTGGAATAATAAATGAGCTGAGTTATTGTCAAACACAAATAACACAAAATCGACATGATTAACATGTCTAACTAATATTTTAGGAATAAAATATTATGTTTTTGTTATTTTTTTTTATCAAGTATTGAAAAATCCTTGTACTTAAAATTTTTAGTTTATAAAAAAATTATGAGTGTGAATTCGATCAAGAGATAATAGAATCTTAGAGTTAAATTTTAAGGCTAAGTTTTTTATTGACTGATTATATAGGTTAACGTGAATACGACATGAAAATAAACAAATCATGTTAACACGTCACAATTAATTAAATAATTAGATTAGAGTTGACTAATACTCCATACAAATTTATGTTGAATTTGTGGTATTTCAAGATTAGTAAAATCACTTATTGAACTTGGTTATTTGAAACATGTAATGTATAACAAAACAGTAACAATCAAATGCGAAACATTTACACAGAAACAGTGTTAAACGAAAGAGTTACACGTAACTATTTGTATAACTAATATAAAAACTAACCCGATTGCAGAACAGAAACTGTTATTGAACTTTAGATAGATCAAGACTAGTGTTTGACACTATGTCCTTAAGACAGATTTCGCCCCCACACACGGTGCTTATGGAATATCGAGCGCCTGCCTCCCAGGATACAATGATCTTTACACGAGCAGAGATAGCACTTCAATCTACTCGTCCAACGAACCAAACTTGTGTTGTGTATTCTCTAAAATGCACACTGTCTTAATGCCGAAAATGCAATGCTCTAATGTCTGCCTTAATGCTTCAAACCGACTGACTGAATGAATAACCGAATGAATTAATGGACAATAATGATCTTGGGTATTTATAGATACATTGGTGACTTTTCGAACAACTACCATTACCAAAAGACACAACCCAACAACCAGAAGACACCACTTGTAACTGTTCTCTATGAACAATCACAACTCAATTTCGGACTGGAGGGAAATTACAATTCCGAACTAGTGCAATCCACGGATACCGAAAATTAATTTCGGGTCACAAATTCTCGTCCAATTAATTAAATGAATTTTCTCCAAAAATATAGGTCACAACCACACTTGAGCCCTGTTGTGACGGGCGGGCGGCGCGCGTGGTCGAACTGAAGGCATGTAGGTGCTTGCTCCGCTCATAAAATTGTAGTACCCCTTGGGGCCCAATCCATAGAGCAAACTTGACCTATATATGTCCATGTTGGATCTCTTCCTCAACCAATGTGGGATTGGTGTCAAATCCCACATTGCACTTTCCTTTATTTCCACATTTCAAGAGGGTCATTTTGGAGCCTATTTTCTCATTCATTTCTTACTCGATTTGAGTAAATGAATATACTACATTATTCTCCTCATGGAGTAGAATACGAACCCACAAAATTTTATTCAAAATAAAAATCGGATCCCACTTTAATTTAAGCTCAAAGTCGACCAAAAATTTAGTTTTTATACTTAGAAAACTATTTTGATCCAACAATTTATAAATAATACGACACATACGACGGGCACGATATGACGGCTAGGAAAGATTAATTTTGGATGTTAAAGCCATCGCAAGTTAGCTTGGGTGGCTAAGGTCTTAAACCTTATTGAAATGTCAATAGAACCGACGAAAATAAGACATAATTCAAATTAACGTTAACAATGATATTTGATAAAAGGGTTAATCTTAATTTGTACTCTAAAAAATTACTCGAATTTTAATTTATACCTTTAAAATTTAAAAATATCAATTTGCATCTTGAAAGACATAAATTTATATCAATGTGCACCTAGAGCTATTCGTCGTCTATTTTGCCGTTAAAAATTTTTGGGCTAATTATAAATTGCACGCTTAAAGTTTAAATATTTCATATTTATGATCTAAAAAGAATTACATTTATTAATACTCGTTAAATAGCTCTCAATTGTGTCGTGCCATGTCTAACTTTAAACAGAAAATATATATTTAATGAGTATTGTAGGCAAAAAATAGGTATTTTAAAATTTTTTTAAATAGTATTATATGAATTGTTATAAATATGAAATATACGACACAATGCAATTGACTCGACAAAAAAATATTTTGTGTTAAAAATATTTTTTTATTGACTCGAACACGATACAAAAATAATACGACATGACACAAAAATGTTATGATACGACAAAATTGAGAGGTATTTAACCAGTATTAATGAATGAAATTCTTTTTGGACCATACATGTAAAATATTTAAATTTGAAGGTGTAATTTGTAATTAACCCAAACTTTTTTAAAAGCAAAATGGACGGCAGTTAACCTCCAGTGCACATTGATATAAATTTAAGTCTTTTAGGGTATAAATTGATATTTTTAAACTTTAAGGGTATAAATTAAAATTAAAATTATTTTTTGGGATACAATTTGAGATTAGCCCTTGATAAAATTGAAAATTAAGTATTAGACGAAGGTAATTGTCCAACAACTAGTAGGGCTGTCAAAATTCGACACGACACGATTAATCGATACGAATTAAACGGGTTTGGGTGAGATCTTAACGGGTTTGGGTGATAAACGGGTTGACACGCCAAACACGTTTAATAAACGGGTCGTGTTCGGGTGAGACCTGTCAAACCGTTTATCACACGTTTACCCGTTTAAATAAAATTAATATAATAATAAATTAATAATTATTTTAAAAAATTAACAAGAAAAAAAGAAGTAAATAAATTAATACAAAAAAAAGAAGTAAAGTAGTAGTTCAAAGACAAATGAGGGGAGATGTGGAGTACTTCAAAGACAAAGGCAAACTAATGCCTTTTGTTTTTGTCCCACATTGGAAAATGAGGGGAGATGGGGAGGATTGAGTTGCCTATAAAAGGCAATTGCCTCTTTAATTTTTTTTTAAACCTTCAAGTATGATTTTTATGAGATTTGACTAAAAATTCCTCTTTTTTGAGGTAAGTATAATTGGCAATAAAAAAAAAGTGGAGTATTAAATTTTTTTAATATAATTTTTTTAAAATTAAACGGGTTAAATGAGTCGTGTTGTGTTACCCGTTTATTAAACGGGACGTGTTCGGGTTGAGATTTTTCACCCGTTTATTAAACGTGTCGGGTACGTGTTTACATATTTTTCACCCGTCACCCGTTTAACCCGTTTACATATTAAACGAGTCGTGTTGTGTTACCCGTTTATTAAACGGGACGTGTTCGGGTTGAGATTTTTCACCCGTTTATTAAACGTGTCGGGTACGGGTTTACATATTTTTCACCCGTCACCCGTTTAACCCGACACGTAACCGTTTAACTCGACACGTTTGACATCCCTAACAACTAGGCAAGGACCAGGAAATGATGGGCCCAAGGTTAGATCTGGCCCGAACCTAGTCCCAACCTTTGGTCCGCTTTTTTTTTTTTGATAAGAGCACAACACTGAAACAACTCCTTAAAAAGGAGAAGTCCAGTGAAGGCTTATAAACAACACACACACCACTCAAGTCCCGATGTGGGACACCCTCACTCAAGGGGTTTGCTTTTTTTTGATAAGAGCACTTTGGTCCGCTTTTTAAACATCCGAAACCATTAGCCCATCTCCACTGGCCGCGTCTCTCTGTCTGTCTGTCCCTCTGTCCCTCTGTCTCTCTCGCTCTCTCTCTCTCTGCTTGAAACGAAGTTATAAGGACGAGAAAGGTAGGTAACAGCGGTGTAATGGCTGTCTCCGAGTGGAAGCAACATGTTGAAAGAGGTTTCAGCTACTGAGCCAAGTCCTATTTTGGCCATAAATCAGGTGCTCTTCGATTCCTGTAGTACTTCCTTTGCACGTTTATTCATTTATATTGGTGTATAACTGAATTCGAACTGCTAAGGTTCAGCTTGAATCTTTCAATTCTCAGATGGTCTCCAAAATTGACAGGCCTAATTTGGATGAGTAATTCTATTGAGACCTAAAAATTTAATTTAATTTGTTGACTTAATTATGTAACTTTATTGTAAGCATTAGATTAACACCAAGTTCTAATGATTGATAAACCCACCTCAATCCAATGAGTATAGTGAATTAGGTTAACAAATTTAGTTAATATATTACGTCCCAATAGAATTGCTCACATTGGATACTCGTTTATTTAGTTTTCATCGGGAGTATTACTATTTAGACCTAAAAATCTAACCTAATAGGGTAGTTTTATTGTAACTAGCAATGCTACTTAGATATAATTTACTGTCCTAATTATTCATAATCATTAGATTGACAATAAGCCTCAGTATTTGTTGGGACCCATAACAAACCCCATAGTTGTTATAGATTAGTTCAGCAAATTAGATCCAAATAGTATTAGTGGCTAAGTTTCAATTTGTTATTTCATCATATATTCATTATCAATAGAATATTGGTTGAGTTACATCATTTAAGTCGCATTGAATTCATAACAATTAATCTATCCCTCTATAAAAAATGAGAAAAAGTGTAGAATCTTTCTCATTTCATTATATGTTTTTTGTATGCTGGACTAGACTTGGTAGTAGTTTAATTAAACCTCATCTCAAAGTACTCTGGTTAGCTTGAGTGAAACAGTTTGATGACTATAATATTTTTATGTTGTAAAGTTGAGTCCTTGATAAATGTAGTATTTGTAGTTGAACGATTCTTTGTTATTGAAAAAAATTAAGCCTATGTTACATGCCACAAACTTTTATGGTAGCCAATTATTTGAGCTCGAGTTCAAGTTTGAAAAACAATCTCATGCACCCAAAGAATAACCCACAACCACCAAAATCACAAGAGTACCTACATTCTGAAAGAATCACTGACACAATTAACCTTAAAAACCTTCAAATTCTCCAATCATGGCCGGAGGGAGATTAGTGGTCGACTACGAGACCCAGTTCCCGGAGATGATGGTGTAAATCTTGTGGAGGCAAATGGTCTTCAAGATCATCCCTCTCAGGCACAACCCAGTGACCGACATGGTTTCTGTTCAGCCCTTTGTTCTCAGTTTGCCACCAGTTTGGTGGTACCAGGAAATGATCCTTCAAGAAGTCAGAAGCCTTGTTCACCAGTGCAATGTTTCTTCCACTAGCAAGCCAAAATCTGCTACCCTTCCCATGGTACCTGTCCAGTTACGAAAACAAAGATTAGATGATTCATTCTTTACGATTTGCTAACACAAATAATATGATTTTGACACGATACTTTCATTTAATAGTATTGAATCTTGAAATGATCAATTGTTTTCACTTCTTTCCATTTCATAAGGTATTGTATCAATCCCTTGTAGAATTGCAGATTTTTTACTTGGTTTTCTTAGGATATAGAATGGTTGGTTTTGCGTTGGTCTATGGGTGTAAAGGTTTGTTGAAAGAGAATGAGGTACTAGCCTTATGTTTTCTGTTTAGGGGTTAGATGTGTCAACCTAAAAAACGAAACAATTAATAAATAGGCTGGTAAAAGTTTCGGGACATCTTATAGATTAAGTAAATAGTTGGGTTACAATTGATTAACTATTACTCGACATGAATCCGAACTGACACGATCTGAATATGTTATGACATGACTAAATTACTGTTCTTATCTAAAATGTGTCAAGATATGCATTACTAACCCGTCAAGCAAATGCAGGTGAGCCTCCAAGTTATGGAAGCATGCCAGGTCGCTCTTGTCTTTCAAGAATGGAGATTTGGTGTGATCCAAAGCCAATTCCTCTCCCACGTGAGAATAACACCAGGGGGACATTTCTCCTATCTTCCGCAGCACTGGAGCCAGTTGTTCATTGAAAAAGAATCCAGGTACCTTAGGCACCTTGTCATGAACATTCACCACCCTCAGCACCTTCACCCCCAGCCCCTCCAGCCTCTCCTTAAACCTCGAATTCCCGACTCGTGGCCCGGAGAATGAAAATACACTTACA
Source organism: Ilex aquifolium (assembly GCA_951799425.1). Taxonomy (NCBI): domain Eukaryota; kingdom Viridiplantae; phylum Streptophyta; class Magnoliopsida; order Aquifoliales; family Aquifoliaceae; genus Ilex; species Ilex aquifolium. The sequence continues at coordinate 28,097,519 of OX637401.1, forward strand.
GGAATGGCCTGCCCATCTTCCCTCAAGTCTACCCCTGTCTCGGCTATGTCATAAGCACTAAGAACTGCAAGTGCGCTGCCTAGACTGTGCCCTGTTATGGTTATGCTCAATTCCTCATTTGCATACTTCTGAATCAATCTCTTGACTTCTGCTAGAAGTTGCTCTCTTGCAGAGTACTTGCAGAAATCACAACTCTTGTCCTTGTCGGTGTAAACATGGAGAAACCCAGCCTCAACTTTGATCGATGGATCGCGACTTGCAATCTTTTGATATGAAACTGGCTGCAGAAAGTCCATCAAGTCTGCAAGCCACTCGAGCTTTGTAACTGTCCCACGCCAAGCAATTGTTATGTCCCTACGGCCTAAAGAAGCCGATGTTTCATCATTTGACACTGCCACATAGCCTATCCAATTTGCTACATGACTCCATACTTCTGGCCAGAGAGATTTTTTGAAGAAATTTGGTACATTCACGTTATAAGTTGAATAGAGATAGCTGGTCACTTCATATCCACATTGAGTCCATCCGAGACTTTCAAAGAACTTGTCAGGCTTGATTTTACAACTGCCACAATATTTGGAGTATGGATCACAATCAAATGCGTCATAACAGGCTTGTGCCATCTCCCCATATCTAATTAGTTCGGATCGCAAGAGGGGATCAATGGGATCAAGCATGCCTGCCCAATCGTTTTTGCCGTGAATTTCTTTCCAAGTGTCTGCTAATATTCTCTTAGGATCTTTAGCTAGCTCCGGACCCTGGTGTAAGGAGGAGTCACTGATCTTACATACCACACTGTTCTTTCCCAGTGTTCTACTTCTTCTCTCTCTTCTTGATGGTGTCTGGAACATCAATTTTCTATAGAAAATTGGAGTTGGAACAGGGTTTTTGGATAGGAATGTGTCTTGCCTGTGTCCCTTGAAGGACATCATCATAATGGATAGAGGGATGGCCATTGAACTTCTGTTCTTGGATTGATGAAGCTGGTGATTGTTGTTATGAAATGGGTTGGAATTTGGAAGATGGAAGAATGATGGGGAAGATAATATTCTATGCATCCTTTAGAATGACCTAGGACATGGTCACATTTATAGCCTACTTGGTCACCTCGGGTCTTGTTGTAATGACGTATAACATACTTCGGTAGATTGTACTCATCATTTTAATACATTTTTACTTGGTTGACTTGCAAATAGTTCTACTTTTTTCTCTTTTGTTTTTTTTTGTGACCAATGTGTTTGTTTTTGGATATATTGAGTCTTCCGAGTTTCCTACCCAATCCAACCGAGTTGAGGATTTTTTTTTTGTGACGAAAAATTGTCTCAATCACGTGTTTGATTGTAAAATAATGCTCATATACACAAAATGACTACACCTCTTGGCTAAACTTGGATTGATATAGTAAGAGGGATTCAAATTAAGGACGTATAAGTTTATGTTGGAAATAATGGATGGTTCATATTCACTAGGTCTAAAAGTCCAATAAGTCGTTGGTAGAGGAGAGCGGAGTTGTGCTAACTGATACCTATATATATAAGTTGCAACTCTTTTAAGATTCTGATACAGTGAAAACAACTGATATACTGAATATAGATGGAATTCTATCGAATTACCTAAATTCTCGTGTTTATTGTTTATGCTTTGTGCCTTGTTCGAAACTGAACCAACCCGGTTGAGTTGAGCATATGTAATCACAACTCAGGCCTGGATTGGATTCACTCAGAAGTTTTAAGTTAGGTAAAAGGGTTGATGTCATCTTCATTGGACTGAAATACGAAAGCATTTGTCTTTGGGTTTGGTTGGTAGAAGTTATGTGTAAACACTCATTTTTTGGCTTGTGCAATGGTACTTGTAAATTCTTAGAACAACTAGCAACAGCTGATACCTTTATAAATTTTTTATATGCTGCAGTCAACTTGATGAAATATTTTTTTTATTTGATTGGCTGTGACATTACCACTTTCTAGTGTTCCCATTCCCCTTATGTTCACATTCGATTCAAAGGCTTTCTATGGGAGACAAAGTATCAGAATCTAAGTCCATTTCATGCTACTTCCCAGAAATTGGTTTCTTGACTTGACTATAAATCACTTTGTGTTGGTTGTATCCTTTTGGAGGAGCTTAATCTTGAAGTCTTTTTTAGAAAGACCCTGATTTTTTTAAGAAAGACTCGGAACAAAACTTTCAAAAGTATGGCAAAATGTATGACGATAATTGAATTCAGACACTTTTTTTGCCAGAGTTTTTCGCAACAGTTATTTGACGATGGGGGCAGCTCACATCTTCCCCCCGCCCCCCAACAATCGAGCCGGACTGACCCATTTATATATGGGGTAGGTTTGAGCTAAGATGGGTGTTGTTGTACTTTTTAAATGTCCCTCGCTAGGTTAGGGCTATTAGGGGTGGATTGCAATCCCTGGGAATTAAGCTGAAAGCTTGGTCTTCCAAGAAATTAAGGACTTTAAAAGACTTGTGCACTAACTTTTTACCGACCCTTTTCTTAGAACTCGTCATGGCTAATCACTTCTATACCATTTTATGACTCAGTGAGTTCTTTGTGTTTAATGCACAAAATACTGAGTTGGGAGCAGCTGTTGTTGTTACTCTATAGCCTTTTTACATGACTCGGACAACATTCAATTGAGTCCTAGAGTTTAAGTTAGGTAAGGGGTTAGACATGAAGTCCAATTAGACCAAGTTTTGTGGTCATTTTTTAAGATTGGAAATAATATGCAAATGGAAGAGGAAGAATTCTTTTATTTTTTAATTCAACGGTCAGGTGTATCCAAGTCAGCTTACGCGCATCTCGACTAATCCTCTCTCTGATTCGGTCGAAGACAAACCATCCACACCAGGACGAGAATATTCACGAGGGATAAAATCTATTAATTGATCAGATTTTGATCAGATCTGAATTCGATTAATCGGATATGAATTAAAATATTAATCCATTAGTCTGGGTCCGAATTCAAATCCGGTTATATCATACTGTTTTTAATATGTATGTATTTTGTTTATAACTTGTATGCAATTTATGTTTGGTATAACTTGTAGGCCGTAGTGGCGTGAACTCAGAATTTTTGCAATTCAATTCTGTCCCTAGTAGCTACCCTCTTTTTGAATTTTTAGCAGGAGGAAGGAGACTCCGTCTATGTACCAACATATTATGTAATAAATTAATTATATTTAATGGATCTAAAAAATAAGTAAATTTGTTTTCCACAAAATAAGTAAATATTATGGGTGATAATCATGTCGTGTCGATCATACTCGTGTCGTGTCGTGTTGTGTCGTGTCATTTACGCGTTCGTTCAGAGCACTAGTCAATCTGAATCCAACCCATTTAATTAATCGTGTCATGTCAACCCAATATATTTATTTTCGTGTTGTGTTCGTGTTGACTTATATAACCCGTGAACAAAAATTTAACACTGAGATTTAAGTATAATACTACATTATCTCTAAATCAAACTCACACTCATACTTTTTTAAACAAAAAATTAATTTAATAAATATCATAATAAAATAAGTAAAAAAATCCTCTTTTTGTATAAGGACTAGGGATAACCCGTGTCTGAAGGCACGATGCAATGTAAACCAACCAGTTAATTTGAAAAAAAAGTTACTTTAAATTGCTTTAATTAAAGAAATTGAAATCAATATAGACAAGTTGAAATATTATATTACCTAAATTACCTAAAGACTCTTTTGCAACCTAAAACAATCTTTCAATTTGAAATCAAGGTAATTCATACTACTATCCAGAAATTTCGGCAAAATTTTCTCTAAAAATAGAAACCCATAAAAATCTAAACATGTTTACAGAACTTACAATCATACATAACAATCATCGTAATTCGACATACCACCACAATAATCAATACATACCCAATCATTAACACATATCCAACCACCATGTATAATTAGTTAATTGTACAAAAGAAGGAACACAAAAAATACACACATGCACAAATAGAGAAACACCTTCAACTTCATCTTCATATCCTTTCATGTATACCTGAAAATATTTGAAATATAAAAATTATCGAAATATGTGAGGCAAAATAAAACAATTGTAAATCTGAAATATAAGACCATTTACTTTTATCGTTAGTTAGATTCAACATAATTATTGTCATCAATTCCATTACCTTGAATTATCTAAAAAATTAATGAGCACACACATTTGTATGTAGTTTGGGGGGGGGGGGATTTAGATTGACATAGGTAAGAATTTAGAGAGACTGTAAGAGATTACCAATGTATATAGGAAAAGATATGGATGAGTGTAAAGAAAGAGCACATAGTGGTGTGTGAGTTTGATGCGTGAGTGTTTAATTGGTTGCAGTTGCGCGTGTGTTTGTGCATGTATTGTGTGTGTTGTGTTTCTGCAAGAGAAGTAGATAAATATAGAGATTCTCTGTAAGATAGGCTGTCACACCTGGGCAATAGTTTGATCAATGGTGGGTTAGTCATCGTCAGAGGTGGACATGTCGGTATTGGATTGCAGATCGTTTGAGTTTTCTCAGAGATAATGTCATCTTTCAATAACTCTCTTAAATGTCCTCTTCATCCCTCTAAACCTTCTCTTTATCACTATCCTTAATATCCTCGTATCAATATGAACACACTTTGCCCAGTTGGGTGAATGCACAATCACCTAAATTATTCACACAAACAATAAAATTAACGCAATATATATATATATTGTAGGAATAGTAAATTTACGTGATTACGCTAGCTCCATCCACAAAGGTCAATTGTATATACTTTATCGTTCTCTTTGGAAAATTCACTCCAATCCTACAAAGATTGAACCTCATAATTAAAATTCAATCAAATCCAATCCATTGTAAAATTAAAAGTTGAAATGTTGAAAAGATTACATAATTCAGTATAAATAAAATTGTTTAAACTATACTATTTACTTGTCGTAAGAATCTTATAACATAACTTTTGGGTAAACAATATTTGTGGTGCAATTTGACTCATCTTCCGGAAGGAGGACACTAGTTCGTCATCAATAACCATATTGTCAGCATCGCTAAAGGGTTCTGGTGGGGATTTACAAATAAACATTTTATGCATACAAATATGAGAAGTAAGGAAATATTAGGCACCTAATAAACTACGTAGAATATACATACCCTGTTGGATTTGTTGCAACAAGAGACGACATGATGAGGGCATTGTCGTCAGTTTAATGAGGATGTGGTGCAACATCGGAGACAACTTCATAGTGAGCATAGTTTGTCTCTAAATTTCAAGGCGAGGGTAAAGGTCGCACATGAACAGGTGAGAATAGATCAAAGTCAGTTGGAATGACAACTGGGTCGGACGCAATTGTAGGTGTTACACAACATTCCAAATTATGTGTCCACGCCTTTTTTTGTGGAAGGTGTGCTATAGTGGCTCGATGCAATGGAGTTAGGTCTTGCAAATCATGACATAAGGGTTGTGGGGGAGTGTAAATCACCGGTATTTTCTAAGAGTATTAATCCAAAGACATTAATCAGAAACCTTACCAAAGAGGCAAAAATATTTTCTTTTCCATTTTTTAGGTAATTAATGGGTGTGCGACATACTTTCAACGTTGAAGGTGCAATATGATTGCTAAGAGTTGGTGCTTCCCGCCCAAGTATGCATTCATTCTGGGGTTGCAGATAGTTTTTTGTATTTTAATCCAAATACAAACAATGAAAATAATAAATGTACCTCAACATTGCACAACTGATTAGACGGATGTTCAGCCAATATTGTACTAAGAGATGATTGGGAATGCGATGGGATTGTATTGTAATCTGCATTAACCATGTTAGCAAATGGAGCATGGTTGGGAAATTGGGAGAGGGACTGGCGTCGCCTCCCTGAATTATTTGTTCTTTTGGGCACGTGAGTTGGCGTAACGCGAGTGTAATTCCCAGAACGCTCTCTTTCTCGACGTGCGCGCTGTGCCAACTCACGCGGCGAGCACGTACTACTATCATTGCGATTTCGTTCACGTCTGGCGCATTGAACCTCAATTTTAGGGGAAGTGAAATTTGAGGCGGGAGCCTAAGATAGGAAATGACGTGTGAAATAAGTTAAACAATTAGCGAACTAATATAATTTCAAATCCCTAATAGAAATTGCATTAATCTACCACAAGTAAACACAATGTAGCAATGTATGAAAGGATCTAGGGAAATTACGATACAGGGAAGTTATCTAGACTAATGGATCTAGGGAAGTCAGGATACAACTTGTTAAGAATTGACTTGCAATGATACATGAAAAATATTCTCCAAAAGTATAATATCAAAAAAAAAGATAGGCACCATAGAGAAAAAAAAAACCATTGGAATCGTGAACTTCAAAATTAATAATTAATTGAAGTGCCATTGAAACCTCTGCAACATTGTTTGGACATATGGAAAAGATCAAGGTATTAAATTGATATCAACCTATCTCCACCCCCAACCACGCAAAACACACGCATGTGCAAAGAAGATCTTGCATCCCCTTGCTTAGAACCAGTTCAATTACATAAACTATAGTAATGAGTATTTCAATAACAATATTTATCGCCAGATTTCTGCTTATTTTTCTTATTTCTCATTTCAAAATCTTCCATTTTTAACTACTTAGGAATCAAATCATTGTATATTTCTTCACTATATATGATTCCTCATTAAAGCTAGCACCAAAGGCAAGATGGAGTGCTAGACTGCTAGTGCCTGAAAGCCTGATGTTTTAACTATTTTGATTCAAGATAAAAGAAAGGAAACTCAAGCTTTCTGAATGGTTAAGAAAACAGCACCAATCCCTTCATCACTTAAGGCCTTAAAAACAAGAAGACAATGTAATGCTAAAGATTTCGTAATTTAATACATTGTTCCCATGCATCCCCTCAATATGTAAAGGACTTGTACAACATGAATGAGTTTCCACATGTGACATAGTCCCAGCAAATGAAGTATTCGCACAAAGTAGCTCCCTTTACATCAATACATGACACAGCTGGAAATGTACATTTTTGGCCTAGGCATTTAGTTAAACAAATGGTGGCATACTGGCATGCATTTCTATAAACATTGTGTATGTGTGTGTGTAAATAGTAATTGAAGCTCTACGCAATAAAAAAAAGAAAAGAGATACACCGACACATATATTGGTCAGATCTCCATGAATTACTATTTCCAATGATTCAGGATGTGGGTATAGAATATATAGATTGCAAAGTGCTTCGATTTCATACCCAGATGTTTCAAATGTTGAAATCCCCACTACTCTAAACCCAGCTCAGTAAGACACCCAGTGTATTGCGCAGAGGGGGGTAGAGAGGGGTTTGGGACAGAACACTTTTGGGGGGGGGGTCATTAAATATGTGTGTGAGAGAGAGAGAGAGAGAGCGAGCAGAGAAGAGGTGGGGGGAGGATGAGGGTTAGTGTGTGTTTGTGTGTGTGTGTGTGTGTGTGAGAGAGAGAGATCAGGGATACCAGGGAGGGGTTAGTAGTGGCGGTGGTGCTGGTGGTGTCGCTGGGGCGTAATAGAGAGAGAGAGAGAGAGAGAGAGAGAGAGAGAGAGAGAGAGAGAGGGAGGAAGTAAGGACTGAGAGGGAGGAAAAAAAAAAGAAGAAACAGAAGATATGAGGAGAGACATGGCTCGTTTGACAGAAGGGAAGGTGGAAAAAAGAGACGGAAGAGAGTCGACTGTGAGGTGAGGTGACTGAATTTTGAAGAGACACTGAGGTGACTGAATTTTGATTGAGAGATCAGAATTTTGAAAAATATTGTGGGTGAAAAATGATGAATTTGGGGGAAAATGAAAGGTATATTAGTGTCCGTTGGATGAATTAATTTGAAGCCGTTGGATTTGTTTGTTGAAGGCGCCCTTTTTTATATTATAGGTTATGTCAATGCTTGAGAAAAAATAATAACAATTTGGCATTTTATTTCAATAATATTAGTTAAAAATGTTAATCGTGTCAATTTCGTGTTATTCATATTTATTACTAATCCAACTCATTTATTATTCGTGTTAACATGTCGTGTTATTTACGGGTTCGTATTAAAAAATGGTCAACCTTAACCCATTAATTTTGTGTCAATTTTAAATTGTATTTATGTGTCGTGTCAAAAATTATCAGCCTTAATAAATATGTTCTCTTAAGTTAAGGCCAATATCAAAACTTGATTGGCCTAAATTCTGGCCAAGACCAATTGCATAATCCCAATCCTGGTCTGGGATTGAAACACTTAGACCAGGTGACACCTTTGTATTTGAATTTAGGGTGTGTTTGGATAATGGGATAAGGTGGCACTACAATAAAAATCGTTTTTTGTGACTATTTTTTTCGTCGCTAAAGTCAAAAAAATCGTCGCAAATTATTTTTTGCGACGTTTTTTTTTCATCGCATGGTCGTTGCAATAGCCTCGTCGCAGAAAGTATTTTGCGACGCAAATTTATTTTCATCGCAAAAAAAAAAATTGCGACGTTTTTTTTTCGTTGCAAAAAGTAAAAAAAACGTCGCAAAAATTTATTCCATCAGCGTAACAAAATAAAAAGTAATAATTAAATTAATTTTTTGCGACGTAAACAATTCGTCGCTAATAATTTTTACATAAATAAAAAAGTAAAAAATAATATTTTATTTATTTTTTTGCGACGTAAAAAAAACGTCGCTAATAGTTTTTAAAAAAATAAAAATGTAAAAAATAATAATTAATTTAATTTTTAGCGACGTAAAAAAAACGTCGCAAATAATTTTTTACATAAATAAAAAATGTAAAACATAATAATTTAATTAATTTTTAGCGACGGAAAAAAAGCGTTGCAAATAATTTTTTAAATAAAAAAACAAAAAATAATTGAATAAATACTTTTGCGACGTAGAAAAATCGTCGCTAAAAAGTTTATTTTTTTTAAAAAATAACCCTTTATAAAAAATGGTATTCTAATAAAATTTGTCACATGTACACCAATAATACCAGTATTAAAAATGGTATTCTAATAAAATTCAAACAAAAACATTTTTTTTTTTTAAAAAGAAAGGAAAATTTTATTCCAAAAAATGCATTTACAAGAAACAAAGTACAACAGCTCTACATAAAAAATAAAATGGCTTTAATCATTCAAGATGGATTAAACCATTTCTAATTACAAATTGGAAATGTCAAAAAAACTAAATGTCTCCATATCATTGCAGCTCACTGTTTTGACCCTGCAGCATGACACATTTCCTCCAGATCATTGTAGCTTCAACCAGCTCCTCACAGCTTAAACTAGCACCTAATGCAGAAGGAAATGCCAGCCAAAATCCTTACAGCAGCAGACAACAGCAGATAACAGCAGCAGCTCAACAAGACAACAGCTCAACAAAAAGTGCAGACCAGTTCTACCTGCTCAACCAGAATGCAGCACCACTACATCTTCAGAAAAGCAGAACAATGCACTGGCCTGGCAAAATTTCTCATAGATCATCATCCAGGCTTCCAAGAATAGAAGAAACAACCCATGACCCCACAAACTGTATTAAAGGACCAGCTTCCATCCAAGCATCACACCAAAAGTCCACCTTTTGGCCATTTCTAATCAGCATCATAGAATTGTTCACCACAAACTCAAACCATGGTCTAAGAATTCTAAAACTCAGACCTGAACCAGAAGCCCCACATCTCAGCATATGCTTCCCATTAAAAAACTTCTCCATCAATATCCATGTCACCAGTTCTGCAGGGGAGTTTACTCCTTTCATCTAGATCCATGTCATCTTTATCTTGTGATTCATTATCATCCTCACACACTCTAGACATAATTGAACTTAACTCCTCCAATCTAAGAACATTATAAGATGTAGAATAAGAAATCAACAATTATATATACTTAGTAGTCAGAAGATATCATGTAATTATAGAGCATATCCATGTTAGGGCATTGAAGTCATTTACTCTTGCATTTCACAATTTGCTTTTCCACTAAAGTAATACTGATAAACCGCTTTGCCGAAAATTCACAACTAAATAAGTAAAACAATAAACATTCGCAAAGTTTTATGGCTTATAGATCCTAAGAGGTACCTCCACCAATAGGTCAGCTGCCAATTGAGTTAATCAAATGGAGAGGTGCTGAAAGTCAAAGGAAAAATTCCAAATAATCATAACATCTATACATTAATCCAAAAATACATCTCTACAAACCATATGTTTGTAAAGCGCATGTCTATAATATAGTGGAGACAGGCACAACAGTTACCTGTACAATTACAGCATTTATATGCCTGATCTTTTCAATGTTATCTAACAGGTATGAATCCGAAGGAAAGAATCCCTTGTTTACAAAGTAGTGGTTCTCAATCCTCGCAAATGCCTGGATGGAGCAAAATAGATATATGTCATGGCAAGAAGCTAAGATCAATCATCTCAAACAATCGAAAAATATCAAAGCTAGAAGACACTACAAACATCTGCCTGATAGTAAATTGAAGAAGGTCATAACTTCAAGGTAAACTCAATGTACAGATAGCTATGTCAACTTCACATCTAGCAAAAGAATACAAGGAACTAAGACCAGTTGCATGCTCTTTATTTGATTTGTCTATATACTAGGGATAACCCGTGCCTAAAGGCATGGTGCAATTCAAAAAACATCGAGCACTAATATGGACAGAAAAATAAAAATTAAAGAGTTGAGCAATTAGTAAAAAATCAAACAAATAGACAAATCCACCTCATTGAAACAATACTACAAACACCTAGAGTTCGAATCAATTCAAATTCGCAACTCAAATTCGCAACTAATTGTGTCTCAAGCAGCAATTTAAAATGTACATTTGTAAATGTAATACTCAACAAACATAACACCTGGAAGTCTAGAACACTCTGATGACACAATGAAATATTAGATTCAGGGTCGTGCCCCCAAACAACTCTAATAATGCCTGGCTGTGCAATTTCACTCACAAACTATAAGAGGGAAATATCATGTTTAAGTTTCAAACAATTACTTTTCCCTAGAATGATTGCTTCGCAGAAACAAAAGTGGCCAGATTGTAGAAACCAAAGGTCGAAGGAAACTAAAATCCTTTATTTTTCAATCCTTTATTTTTAACTAAAATCCAAGGAAACTCCATCTACATGTACTCTACAATACACAGAATAGCCAACTAATGATATTTGATTATCATAATGGAACTTACATTGGGATAAAGGTAGATCATACATTTACATGGCCATATTCAACTAACATTTGGGATCTAACCATATGAAAATGAATGAAGATCGAAAAGAATTACTAAACAGACATTCACGTGTGCATAAAACTTACACAAGCATGACATCCTCAACTGTTGATGCAATTGGTCCGATAATCTCTACAGTCCCTGCATCACATAATGACCTGAAAGAATAGAAAGCTCAGAAGACTATGAAAAATATGGTTTAGCATTGTAAGGCTCTTTTACAAATAGTTAAAAAATAACTTAATAAAGAACATGGGTGTTTTGTAATGAATTTTGATGAACCATCCAACCTACCCAGCAACATATGACATTCACTAGTGGGTAGGAACTTGACCTATTGATGCAGATAGAGAAAAAAAAAATGTTGTAACTTAAACAATATAAAGAGTAATGTAGAGATGCGAAAACAAATAGACAACAATTTATCCAGAAGTGAAAAGGCTATACATGTTTACATACAAGAATATCCATATGCAAACACACATGCACATAAGTGTATAAGTCGACAGATAGTAACATCAATTTGCTCAATAAAGGAGAGGGATAGACCCACGAATCTGAAGAGCAGAAAAGAATATAAATGTTAATTGTCTGTACATTTATATATCTCCTCAATAATAACAGTAAGTAATGATACAGGTGCACAACTGCAAATAAAATGGATATGCTGGAGGACTTTAGACAGAGAAAAGTCTTTCAATGTTGCTGCACCATTAGCCTACAAACATGCAACCGAAAATGAAAAGGTAACTCAAACTCCCATCAGCATAGCGATCATAAGATTTCATTACGAAGGGATGGGGCTATAGCAGCATACGGTTGAGAGGAAAGAGGAAAGAGAGAGTGAGCTGAAAGAAAAAACCTGGTAGTGGTTATAACACCAGTTGGCTGATTCTTTTTGTTGATTCCTATCAAAGCTCTCCTGCAACAGAACCATAAAAGGAAAATGCAAGAAAGCTAGCAAAAGGGAAGCCCATGGATCTATAAGAAAACACAGAAATTTGAGGAACAGGGGAGCTTTTACTTAACTTCCTCAGAAAAAAATGGAGGAACTTCTACCAACGGAGAGTATATGAAAAATCAGCTCTAAGCTTTCAAGTTCCATAATGTTTTCTCTCATCCTTTTCTTAGTAACCAAACAGAAAATGCGTCAAAGCTCACTTCGCAACAGATGGATAAAAAATTAGAAAATCAACAAAAGGCATCAAACCCACATACTATCAAAGAAAAGTACCCATGAAATTTACCCCAATATTTACTTCCTTCCGATAGCACCATCGTACCAGAGGCCGGGAAGAAAAAGAAATAGAAATGGTGAGCCAGAGAGACATACATATATACAGGTCTGTGAACCAGTGGAGGAAATTCGAACTCTTCGAATGCTCAAGTCACCGGAAAAATCGATTGTTGTTTGAGCGGAAGGGGCAAGATGGCACTGTCACTCTACTCGATCGAGGGTTCCAAGCTCACTCTTCCTCTGTCCTCTTCCTTCAACAACTCAAGGTCTGAAAAAAAAGGGGTTTACCAGTCTTCGTCCCGATCTTGGTTTTCACTGGTGGTGGTACTCCGGCGGCTTCGGTGGCAGTGGCGATTCATTGGTGTAGATGGCGATTAGGGTTAGGTATTTGGGAGTTGGGCGAGGCAGAGAGAGGCGTGAGTCTGGAGCGAGGCAGCTAAATAAAAATTAAATTTTGACTTCTCTGACGATTTCTAAAAATGTCGCAAATAATATTAAATATTTCATCTCCTTCCCCAGTAGTTATTTACTTAATTCATTTTGACTTCTGCGACAATTTACAAAAACGTCGCTAATAATATTACTATTTCATCTTCCCACTCAGAGTTCAAAAATAAAGTTTTGACTTCTACGACGATTTTTAAAAACGTCGCTAATAATATTAATATTTCATCTCATACTTATTTATTTAATTCAAAAATAAAAATAAATTTTTGACTTCTGCGACGATTTACAAAAACGTCGCTAATAATATTACTATTTCATCTTCCCACTAAGGGTTCAAAAATAAAGTTTTGACACTTCTGCGACGATTTATAGAAACGTCGCTAATAATATTAATATTTCATTTAATACTTATTTATTTAATTCAAAAATAAAAATAAAATTTTGACTTCTGCGACGATTTATAAAAACGTCACAAATAATATTAACATGTCTCTTCCTTCAATTTTTCGAGGCAACCACCTTTAAAATATTTGGGAGCCATTTCTCCCGCCACAAAAAATTTTGGAGGGAATTACTTTTTTGCGACGATTTATAAAAACGTCGCTAATAACTAGTTAACATTCAATTGACATTCAATTTCATCAAATTAACATGTAATTTCATCAAATCGACTTTCAATTTTATTAAATTAATATTCAATTTATCAAATTGACATTCAATTTATTAAATTGACATTCAATTTCATCAAATTAACATGTAATTTCATCAAATCGACTTTCAATTTCATTAAATTAACATTCAATTTATCAAATTGACATTCAATTTCATCAAATTAACATTCAATTTATTAAATGGACATTCAATTTCATCAAATTAACATGTAATTTCATCAAATCGACTTTCAATTTTATTAAATTCAATTTATCAAATTGACATTCAATTGCATCAAATTAACATTCAATTTATCAAATTAACATTCAATTAAACATTTAAAGTAATCAAATAAACTTTTAATTTCATTAAATTAACACCCAATTCATCAAATTAACATTCAAATTATCAAATTAACATTCAATTTCATCAAATTAACAAGTAATTTCATCAAATCGACTTTCAATTTCATTAAATTAACATTCAATTTATCAAATTGACATTCAATTTCATCAAATTAATATTCAATTTATTAAATTGACATTCAATTTCATCAAATTAACATGTAATTTCATCAAATCGACTTTCAATTTTATTAAATTAACATTCGATTTATCAAATTGACGTTCAATTTCATCAAATTAACATTCAATTTATGAAATGGACATTAAATTTCCTCATATTAACATGTAATTTCATCAAATCGACTTTCAATTTCTTTAAATTAACATTCGATTTATCAAATTGACATTCAATTTCATCAAATTAACATTCAATTTATCAAATTGACATTTAATTTCATCAAATTAACATGTAATTTCATCAAATCGACTTTCAATTTCATTAAATTAACATTAAATTTATCAAATTGACATTCAATTTATCAAATTAACATTCAATTTATTGAATGGACATTCAATTTCATCAAATTAACATGTAATTTCATCAAATCGACTTTCAATTTCATTAAATTAACATTCAATTTATCAAATTGACATTCAATTTCATCAAATTAACATTCAATTTATCAAATTAACATTCAATTAAACATTTAAAGTAATCAAATAAACTTTCAATTTCATTAAATTAACACTCAATTCATCAAATTAACATTCAAATTATCAAATTAACATTCAATTTCATCAAATTAACATGTAATTTCATCAAATCGACTTTCAATTTCATTAAATTAACATTAAATTTATCAAATTGACATTAAATTTCATCAAATTAACATTCAATTTCATTAAATTAACATGTAATTTCATCAAATCGACTTTCAATTTCATTAAATTAACATTCGATTTATCAAATTGACATTCAATTTCATCAAATTAACATTCAATTTATCAAATTGACATTAAATTTCATCAAATTAACATGTAATTTCATCAAATCGACTTTCAATTTCATTAAATTAACATTCAATTTATCAAATTGACATTCAATTTCATCAAATTAACATTCAATTTATCAAATTGACATTTAATTTCATCAAATTAACATGTAATTTCATCAAATCGACTTTCAATTTCATTAAATTAACATTCAAATTAACATGTGAATTAAATTGATATATTTTTTTAAAATTTTTTATTAAAGTAAAATTTTTATTTGCGACGTTTTTTAAAAACGTCTAAATTTTTTATTTAAGTAAAATTTTTATTTGTGACGTTTTTGAAAAACGTCGCTAAAAGTTAATTAAATTGATATTTTTTAAAGTTTTTATTAAAGTAAATGTTTATTTGCGACGTTTTTTAAAACGCCGCTAAAAGTCAATTAAATTGATATTTTTTAAATTTTTTATTTAAGTAAAATGTTTATTTGCGACGTTTTTGAAAAACGTCGCTAAAAGTCAATTAAATTGATATTTTTTTTAAAGTTTTTTTTAAGTAAAATGTGTATTTGCGACGTTTTTAAAAACGTCGCTAAAAGTCAATTCAATTGATATTTTTTAAATTTTTTATTTAAGTAAAATATTTATTTGCGACGTTTTTAACAAACGTCGCTAAAAGTGAATTAATTGATATTTTTTTTAAAGTTTTTATTTAAGTAAAATATTTATTTGCGACGTTTTTTAAAAACGTCGCTAAAAGTCAATTAAATTGATATTTTTTAAATTTCTTATTTAAGTAAAATGTTTATTTGCGACGTTTTTTAAAAACGTCGCTAAAAAATTTACCAAAACTGAAATTTGCGACGAAATTAAAAAATCGTCGCTAATAGTAAACTATTTGGGACAAATTTAAAAAAGTCGCAAAAAATGTTTTTTGTTGTAGTGTGGGTTAACACCTATAAGGATAGGTTAACAATGCAGTGGGACCCATAAATTCTTTGTTTGGGAAGGTAAAACTGAGGCATGATATAAATTCTGGATCAAACCTTGAGCCGAATGTTACAGTGCAATTTAACCCTCATAGATGGGTTAAAATTAACCCACCTCCCCCGAGGGTTTAAATCCCAGCGGACAAAATATAGGGAAGCAATGAAAGTTTACCCTTTTTTTCCCTGAAATGAAGCCCTACCTCATCGATCATCTCTTCATCACACATCTCAATTTCGAGCACCGCTTCACACCCAACAAACCAAGCAATGAAGGTGGACCCCTATCTTTCTCTCTCCGACTAGTGCTAACCCCTTCGTTGATAGAAGGGATCTATTGACGACGATGGTCAGTCTTCGAGGCAACCAGGCAACGAAGGGGTGGGCTGGGACGCTGGTGTTCTAGTGAAACAGAAGGGTGGGGTGGGATCTGATTTTGATTTTTCTTACTGAGTGAGGATAGGCTGCCGGCTATGGTGGATTTGGGGAGTGTTTGGTTGTTTTGATTTATTCCTCTTCGATGGTGTTCTGGTGCATTTAGGGAGTGTTGGTTTTTCTTCTCTCTCTCTCCTTCTCTTTCTCTCCTTCTCTCGCTAGTGTCCTCTTGATTTCCAGAGTTTTTCATTGATTTGCATTGATTCTCGGAGTTGAGGACACATGGGTTTCTTGAGCACTTTTCGGGGACTCCTTGGTTTTGGATTTGGAATCCCAATTGGTGGGTTTTACTTCTTCGTTTATTCTCAGCCCAAAAAGATTCAGAGGTAATGAAAACTGGTTAAGGGGTATAATAGTCAAACTATATTATTTTAATATTTTTAAATCATCTTTGTCAATAGATCCCACGGACATGAAAATTGGTTTACCAAACATTGGTATGGATACATATCCAATCCAAATATGTGCTTGACCGGGTTTGACTTGGATAGACAAGAATATATTTTTGATATCCTATTCATCCACTCCGAGTATCCAAACACACCCTTGGTGTTAATGGAATATTTGTTTACATCCCATTGCCTCTCCTCATAGATTCATAGAACCATGGAACAAAAGAGTTGACTTAGTGGTAATGGTATCTGATTCAGTACTTTTTACTCTGATGCAATTTCATATTCCATGTAAGATTATTAATCTCTCTCAAGTCATTGTTGACTCACAAAGACGTGTCGGTTGACTTGTCGAGTTTTCATCATCGATTCACAATATATTATTCTATGTTACATTGTTATGCGACGTTACTATATATATGACTTGAACTCTCATACTGAGCTTCTTCCTCTATCATTTATATGTATCATCTAATGTTGTTCCACAATGTCATGATCTATGTGTCATCAACTTGATACTGGGAATCATACACAAAACCCTACACCTTCATCGAGCTGAAGAAGCAATAGCTACTACTAATGAGTTGCCATACATGAGCTAAATGTATGTTTACACACCGATATTGAACTTACAATACATCCGCTTCTTGTGGATTCTCATAATCTTGTTGTGCAGAAATAAGATACGCACGTTAAATAAATTTTCTAGTTATTATACAAATTATTAGCGATATTGAAGGAATCGAGTTAACAGTTCCTTTATGTTAAAAAAATTATATTTAGCTTGCATGATCCAATCATTGTGGACTTCCTCGTTACATTTGAGTAGTTGAGTGAGGAAAATTGACAAATTCAATGGAAAGTTGTTCTTATTGTAACTGTGTAGCTTGAACAAACTTGTGTAGTTGTTCCTATGATTATTGCTTTATAATCAGTAATCATAAATTTGTAAGGAGTGATCAGCTTTGATGATTAGCCCTGCAGACTTGTGACGGCTGGTCTGATCCAAGACACTTTTGTTGCAGAAGAAATTTAGAGAGAGAAAGAGAATTGATTTTTCAATTACTTCTTGAACTAGAAAGTTGAAATACCATTGACCTAAAGAGCATTAAATGTCCACAGAATTCATTTATACCATTAACCTAAATTAGAATAATGATATTCAAACTTAATTTATTAACCTAATTTGTTGATCTTATCTGCTACAACTGTTGCATTGACGAGAGACTCTCATCCAACATTAGGACTTATTGCTAATTCAACGGCTGTAATGAATTAAATCAGTTATATGTGAGATCAATCAGTTATATGTGGTGATCTCACAGAAATCAACTAGAATAAAAAACCAACACATATGGGCCATGCATGTGTTCCTAACCACCATCACAAAGCATACAATTCCATCCCATTCAATCCATCCAGCCCTACATTCACCAGTCAGAGAAGAAATAATTGATTATCTCAACCAACAAATAACACAAACAAAATGGCTATAAAATGGAACCCCATCAACAAGCACATGGCCTTGTTCCCTCACCCACTTGGGTCATGAATTTTAATACCTTTCCTCAGCCTAAATAATGACACTATAAAATAAATTAATGGGGTTAAACAAAGTAAATACAAGATATGAAGAATCTGATGAGCCAACAGAAAGTAGCCTTAGAATTGAAGGAATAAAAACACACAACAACTTAGACAGCAAGGACAACAATAACAATCTCAAAAAATTAAAAAGATTATTGAGCAAGCCATTAGTAATAAACAAGCCAGACAATAGGGTACAAGTTTATTGCTTCTTGTCCATTACAAATGTCCAGATCTTTGATATCTATATACCATCAAATAAAATTACAGGCACATGCAGACACAACACCCTTGTACTTGATCCATCTTGCAGTAGTGCTTCATCTTTTTGTTTCTTTGAATGCTGAACTTGGATGAGTATGTCATTGTGGGTATGTTTCAGCACCTGCTCTTGCATTTCTCCATGGCTCTTGGTGCTGAAATTTGAAAGAACCGTATCAGTAACCAAAAAAAGGCGGCCCAGTGCACGGATTCAGGCTACTAGAGACTCAGATGTGCGAATAAAAATATCAGTAACAACAGCCAAAAAAAACATTCAATTAGAAGTTAGAAAACAATGACTACGTCTCTTTAATATTAGTAATAGAAGTCATTTGCTTTATAACTAAAACATCAGGATCATTATAATGCATATAAGCTCCAAAATGCTAGAGCTTGAACTCTTCACATAATAGTACAGCTGAGAGATTGAGAAAAAAATGGCTAATAGAAAAATTGCGGGCTGAGAACTATACCAAGTCCAATTGCTTCAGATCCTTTCATTATACGCAGGCGCTTGCATGAATCAACAAACATCCTGCATAAAATCAAATAGGGATTAGGCCTAATTCTCCTTAGACCTTTCAGTAGCGAAAAATTCGTCCACTAGACTACCTTTTTAGATAATTCTCTTTTGAGTTATTATATTATTTTGAGGTTCTAACAGATTTGTTAAACACATCTAGCTGTTCATGGATTTGTCTAACCAGAACACTAGACAGGTTTAGTTGGTTCTGTGGATTGGTTTGATAATTGTGCAGGAATTAGGGTTTGCTAGAGAATGAGTGACATACTCCCATGGAACGTCGCCCACGAGCATCCAATCACCATCCTTATCTTCATAGGTGGGCACATACTCTGAACTGTTCAACAGATCCATCAACTTTCTCTCATTCATAAAATCAATCATGCCTTGGGCCCCATAGTTACCTACAATAAGAACCCACAACAGCTAGTGGAATTATTTTCAATGTAATCTTCATATTATTGTAATAACAAAGCTAGGCTTTAGCATCACCAAAAATGATTCTAAGATCCAGCCTTTATGAGATTTAGTCATTATTCTGCTAGAAAACAGTAGGCTATAACGAATATCAGAAAAAGGAGTTATACGTTTTTTCTTTAAATGGTAAATTGCGTAAATTACATGTCCTTTGAACTAACGATTACAACCCAAAACTCGGTTGCACACAGTCACTAGTATATGTTAAATCTGAATTTTATACAACCAAGAGATTTGATTCAGGACGTATTAGTTTATGACTATCTCTTTTATATATTCAATTGGTAAATTGATCCATACGTGTGAATTTTGTTTTAGTTATCCTAGTAAACTCAAAAATAATAAAATTTTAAGAATCACTGGAAAAATTCTTGTAGAGAGAGCCTAGGATAATACTTATTAAAGGAATGGTTTGAGCTCTCTAGATGAGAGAACAAAATATGGACCCATATGAGGAAAAAAATGTGTAATTCTAGGAAAAAGAACATAGGACTTGTATACTAATGAAACTCTTGCTATTTCTGTCTCATATCTGTTAGATATGCAGTTATCATTTACTTACCCATGGTGAAGGAACTAAACATCTTGGCCAGGGCATCAGAGAGTTCTTGGTAGCTCTTGTAAATTTTCAAGTCCACCTTACGAAGATAAGGAGCTCCATCCATGCAAACCTTCACAAATGCGGCGGCGCTGCCATTGCAGGTCTTCTCAGTCTCCTCTGTGTTGCTCTTCTGAGTCATCATGTTCTTCCGAAACGATCGAACTGGTGGCCAACCCACCACCTGTGCCCTGCAAAACCATTAAAGATAATAGCAATAAATATAAGTAAGTGCAAATAAAAGACCTTTAAGACAACAAAACATTGAAATTGATCTTACATCAAGGACTGAAAACCACAGACTACGTATATATGTATGTGGGTACCCTATACATACATATAAAAAAACACCTAGAGATTCAATTTCCGTCACTATATAGAGTCAAATATACACAATTTTACTCTATTTGTGAAAAGTTCCCACAAATGCGTAACACCCACGTTACAATAGAACGACCTTACATACATATATCTGACTATAGAAAAGACAATTACCCAGTTCTACTGCTCGCAGCCATGGTACTATCAAGAGAGAGAGAGAGAGAGATCATACATAGAAAGCTTATAATTACAAAGGCTTACTTGGCAGGTGGCTTCACTGGATCTTTGTTGCAAGGAGGGATGTTTTTGTCCTTTGATGAATTCTTCATCTTCTCCTTCAGATCCATAGCTGATTCACCGGATTGAAGGTTGAGTTTCAGATCAACAGTCTCAGAGAATCCTCTCTTTCCGGTGATCTTCATCGTTTCGGCTTCGCCTCCACCGCCGGGCAGTCCAAGGCATAGTTCAGTCTCCTTGAGGTTCCAGCTATAGCCTCCACGCTCTTCTCCGAGCATGTTGGTCATTTTCAGGCCAACTTCCATATGAATTCTTGCCGTGGAATTGCTCTCTCTTTTTGCTTGTTGGTTGCTTCTCTTTCTCCTTCCCTTTTCTTCTACTTCTTCTGTGTTGTTGTTTAGAGAGAGAGAGAGAGAGTGTGTTTGTGTAATGGTATAACAAAGGAAGGATTGTTTATAACCATGCATGTGCACATATACGGATAGTTATGCCTCCAATATATTTCTTTTCCTAATTTTACCATTTCTTCTCAATTTATTGAATAAATAAATATAATAATAATGTCAAGTCATTATTAATACGTGATATCATAAATAACCGAAAAACATTCTATAGATTTATTGAATATTCTTGACCACCAACCGGAGAAAAATTAAGAAAAAATCCAATTAGGTGCTATATATGAACATGCTTATACAAATAATTTTTTTTTGATCTACATCGATATTAATGCGAAAAATAGAGGTAAGTCAAAATTAACTTTAAAAGAAATAAGAAACAGGTATAATCACTTACAATTTAACAGAAAAATATGACAATTGATACAACACAAAAAAAAAAAAAGATTCATATAGCCGAATTCAAATAGTAGAGATAAAGACTTTGTGGAATTAAATTGAGTTATGAACTACCATATGCAATAACTACCACATTGAATATTTACTCCAATTTTACTCGATGATAACAGAAGTACCCAGAATTTTGTTTTTGTAATGGAATGTGTATTATAATGCCCCAAATTAATCTATTCGATTTACTAAATTTTTAGTATTATTGAATTCATTTTTAAAGTGGGATTTGTGTTTTAATTTGTGAAAGATAAATTTGAAGATGACAATGTGGCATGATTAAGGGAATAAAATGGGTTTGTGGTCCAACAATTAACTATCATCAATAGAGTGGTCCAATGGCCAAGCTTGCATTTGCTTATTCTATAGAACAATAAATGCAATTAAAATTGTCCTATCAATAATGCCATTTGCACCAAGTTTATAGATCAAATTTAACTAATAATAATGGTCTAATTCATTGTAGCTATTTTTCAAAGTAAATATAGATGTGTGTGTATTCAGAGAGTGATGAGATGAGAAATGCTTAGTATTGATAATTTTCAAAGGAAATGTAGATGCTGGATTAAGAGCAAAGTTTGTATCCGTCCAACCGACAAATCATAGATTCGAGTAATGGGTATGAACATCATCTATCCAATGACTACGTCACGAGGTTAAACTCCGAAAATCATCTTTTAGGTAAGACTACCAACTAATTACCTCGTCTAGACATCGTTAAGTTCAAAAGGCTATGGCGAATTTACAAATGTATGACATTCCAAATTTCTCATCCCCAACCAAATGTTATGTACATAACTTTTAAAACAATCATACATAGTGTGAATGCCTTACTCCAGATGTGGCTTACTTTCCACCTCCCCTTCTTGCTCCCTCTATCTCTCCTCTCCTCCTCAATTGGTGGGGTCGGTTAGGTGTTGGAGGGAACATATCACTGCAATTATGGCTGTGCCATTTACAAAATATCGTATCAAGTAATTTATAACATTATTTAAGGTATATGATTCTTCTACGAAGCTCCCAAATGCCAATTATGCATATGTACACATGAAGCTATTCTCTCTCTCTCTCACACACACACACACATAATCAGTTCCAGCACGAACTAGAAAATTTTTTATTTTTACCAAGAGAAAATGAGAGGACCTAGACATGCTATTTGGTACCATAAACTTTTGGGCACAACACTTGACACTTTGGATTATAAGTGACGAGCTAAGAACTTGTGTAATGTACGAGATTTACACTTTAAAACTATCTTAGTATTCTCAAGCCCCCCACCAGAAAAAAAAAAAGACTCACAACTTATGTAATAGGCATGAAAGCGAACGATTATGGATGACAAAAGAAGGACTTGCAGAACATATCACGGAGCACTTGAAACTTTTGTCGTGCTCATAACTTCGAATGAATCCAAAAAATTTAAATTAGTATCACGTGTTTTCTAAACTTGTATGCTTCAATTAATATGTAGATTGCTTATCTCGGTGGCAAGGGACTTTGTCCTTCCACAAAAAATTAGGATCGAGCCACATCCCAAACAAACATTCGGACATTACAAAATCATAGTGACAATTTAGCGTTTCTAGGGGGAAATTTTTTTTTGGACAAGCATATCCTATGAGTTGCATTATCAACATCACCTAATTATTCTAACCTTTTAGGGCATGGTGGTGACTTAGAGACAGGTCACATCCCTAATAGAAGGAAACAACCCTAACCCTAGCTGTGCCCTTGTCCAGTCAACATCCCCCCAACCCCATTCTGGGTTGTTTCTTTCTAACCTATTTATATGATTATAAGGCCATGATATATTAAACCTTCGCCAACCACATTTCTCATAATATTGTCCAAAAGAGCCCCAAAAGATAAACGTACTCTTTTCATCTTTTGAACTTGGTTGAATCAAAATCATATAAGAATACAAGTTACTGTTTTTTCCCTTTATAGATCCAAACACAACCTTATCTACATGAGAAAGGGACTCCTCCACTACAAATAACTTTTGGGGATTCATTTTCTTTTACTATGACCAAAGTTCATAGGATTTTTGTTTTTCTATGGAAAGTTTGGAGGGATTTTGGTGGTCCTAATACTACCATACCACTAAGATATTGTCAATAGTATCTGGTATGTGGTCCTGTGTCTTGGGTCTGTGCCAATTTCTTGGCCCAAGAAAGTCAGGGTCGGGCTGAATCGGGCCAATTGTCTGGCCTACACCCAAAGTAGTGGGTGGGTAAGCCCACTACTTTGGAATTCTTTATTTTTAAACTGTTAATACATATGTTTTTTTTTCATGTACCTATACAGAAAATAAGAAAATATTTGAAAATAGGGAATTAAATTGGCCTAGGCCCTCATAAATTTTGCTTGTTTCAATTTCCATAAGGCAAATTACAATTGTTTTTTTTTTTTTTTGAGATTTTGCATAACTTAAATTGTGAGTGATGGAAAATAAATACACAACGATAAAACTCAGGGCACAATGATTTAAACAAAATACGTTTTAGAATACGTATTTTGAACGGATCAGATCTATGACAACGCTGGGGAAAAAAAAAAAAAGGTAGATAGGATTACATTTTCCTTTTGAATACCTTTCTTGATGAGGAGACACATAACATCAATTAATGGAGGTTTGACTAATAAATAGTGATTTGTTGCTAATCGAGTTTAATATGTGTGTCCCACAAAAGCAATATATGGGAATCTTCACCACAATAATATTATTCCATATGTAGGTTGAAAATGGGACAATGGATCCCATGGTGGGGGCTGACCGGGGCACTCTTGCTTGGAATGTCTACTATGAAAAATTGGTTTGATTAGGTTGCCCTAATTGTCATTATCTTACCTTTAATCTACGCGGTTTGTATTGAATTTGTTAGTTATTCCACTAATTAACATAGAAAATGTTGAAGTCAACTAATATGTTTTTTTTTGGTAGGTAGAATCATGCGAACTCGTGTGTAACTACAAAAGAGATCAGCAGATTGGTTAATGCCTAGCAAAAAAGATCAGTGTGATGTTTTAAAGAGATATTGTTACAGAGAGAGAGAGATCTTGAATATAATCTTCCAAAAGGGTGGTTGTCTGTGGGTAGGTACAATTACAACCGAGCCCTAATGTGGGTTCGAGTTTTAGAATTCATATTGAAGTTTGGTGGTTGATCACTATACTAGTCTAGTTAAGTTCGTTCTCGAGAGGAATAACAGGCGCGGTTAAGAGCCTCATGATCCCACCAGTGAGAGTCTATCGGGGGGTCTTTAAGGGTGGTCTTTGGACGCTCTCATTTGTCTCAATCCCTTTTTGGCTTATCAAAAAAAAAAAAAAGATACAATTACACAGGTAAAATGAGCGGTTAACAAATACTATAGAATTCAATTTTATTTTATTTTCTTTGTTGATTTGGAGGTGTATGGACTCTTACAGTTAGATTTGTCAATCGTTTCGGATGAAGCGGATTCGTATTGAGTCGAGGCGGATTCATATTAAAAAATACTTCACTCATACTTAATTCGTGTTATATCGGGTTCGTCTCGTATATGAACTATGTATAACTGATATATAACCGAGTCGTGTCATGTATTTCTTCATTCATACCCGATTCGTTTATTAATCGTGTCGTATCAGATCTACTCGTTTATTAAATGAGTGATTTAAGGAAAACTCAAACCCTTTAATTTCATGTCGTATTCGTGTCGTGTTAATGAGTCGCATCATATTTTGACACCCTTACTTATGGTAATCGTTTAATCCTCTCGATTCAAGCCGTCCGATCACCACATAAATCCTTAAGGAAATTAGCCCCAAGAGAAGGCTCGAACTCAGTCTCTCCAGCTTTATAAAATTTGTTCCTTAAAAACTTGCTTTATCTAGCATGGTGCATACGAAAATGAGTCAATTAAAAATACAGAGAAAACAACAAACTATGTCAAAGTCAAAATAAAACGTAAGAAAAGCAAAGACACTGTCAAAAAACCTACAATAACCCTAAAGTGTCCAGTTAGTGATGATCACAAACTAAGAACCACTCCATTGAATGGAAAGAACATACTACTCAGAAAGCGACTGAACAGTTTGGTTTCCAAAAAACCGAGGCACTACAAGAAAAAGTATTTTTTGCATCGACGATAAAAAAAGTTCATTTACCGATACAAAAAGTATTTCCGTCAACAATCAAACTTTTTAAAAATTTCTACAAGTTCTTCCCCAATTCTTGTTCATGAAGTTTGATGGGTGTCCTTTAGGTTAAATTCTTAAATACTTCTCTCTGTATATCCTTTACGATATATTTATTATATATGACTATATGTATTGGAATGATGTATGGTAGCTGGTTGTTGTGATGCTAATGCTGTTGTCCTTGTCCGGACAGTTTTCGGGTCATATCCGATAATTGAATGCAAAAGATAGCTGTTCAAATTCGTATTCCATAATTGTAAGAAAAAAAAAATACAGGATGACATTCTTTCTCCGGTCATTCTCCGGTCACATTCAGTCGCTGCTCTAATTTATTTCTTGATGGTTAGCGGCTAACATCATTCATCGTTAAATTTATTGATTGGTAGCAACCTTATATCTCCGTTTAGTGTTGGTTGGCCACATAGCTAAAAGGTTGTGTTCAACTAACATTTTTTGGGCTTTGATTATGCTTTGCCGTGGAACTACAACATGCAAATGCTGAAATAAGAATTTTATCGCGTTTTTGCATTTTATGAAATTAGTAGGGGTAACCCGTGTCTGATGTCACGATACAATGTAAATGGTTTTGATAGAATTGTTAATAGCCGTTGGATGAGTTTATTTGAGACCTTTGGATGGGTTTATTGAAGTTTGCCTTATTATATATTATAGATTTAATGACACTATTTCATGGAGCTTTTGACCTCACCCATGGACTTTTCAGAAATTATGCACAAAAGGGAGTGGGTTTGAAAGTATTTCCCAAACCCAGGCAATTTTAAAAACGTCAGATGGACTGACGTTTTTAATCAAAAGACGTCAGTCCATCTGACGTTTTTAAAAAAATTGATCTTTAAAAACGTCAGATGGACTGACGTTTTTAACACTCCGTTTCTTAAAAACGTCAGTCCATCTGACGTTTTTGTTTAGTCCACGTCAGATGGACTGACGTTTCTAAATGCCAGCCACAGTTCAAGCCTCCAGCCACTATATGAGACAAGCCTCCAGCCACCATATGAGATAGTCAAGCCTCCACCTACCAATTTCAATAGCCTATGATACTGATATGCACAACCGATAAATTAATATTAGTGTTGATAATTAATAAATTGCCCCCTAAATTTTCTCTCAAATTTTTATTTAGTCCCATAAATTTTAATTGTTTAATGTAATCCATCAATTTTATTTAAATTAAATCATTTCATTAATTTTCATTGTTCGACTACAATAGTATTTTCGTTTTCGACTTACAAGATTAATTTTCATTGTTCGACTTACTTTTAAAAATTTTCGACTTACAATAATATTATAAAATGTATAAATAATTAATATTAATTTATAAATTAATATTAGTTTGGGTAATTATAATAACTGACTGCCCCCTAAATTTTCTCTCGAATTTTTATTTAGTCCCATAAATTTTAATTGTTTTAATTTAATCCATCAATTTTATTTCAATTAAATCATTTCATTAATTTTCATTGTTCGACTACAATATTATTTTCGTTTTCGACTTACAAGATTAATTTTCATTTTTCGACTTACTTTTAAAAATTTTCGACTTACAATAATATTATAAAATGTATAAATAATTAATATTAATTTATAGTTTGGGTAATTATAATAACTGACTGCCCCCTAAGAAGAATTTGCATGTGCGTGAAGAATTCTTCTTCACGCAATTAATGAAATGATTTAATTGAAATATAATTGATGGATTAAATTAAAACATTTAAAATTTATGAGACTAAATAAAAACTCGAGAGAAAATTTAGGGGGCAGTCAGTTATTATAATTACCCAAACTATAAATTAATATTAATTATTTATACATTTTATAATATTATTGTAAGTCGAAAATTTTTAAAAGTAAGTCGAAAAATGAAAATTAATCTTGTAAGTCGAAAACGAAAATAATATTGTAGTCGAACAATGAAAATTAATGAAATGATTTAATTGAAATAAAATTGATGGATTAAATTAAAACAATTAAAATTTATGGGACTAAATAAAAATTCGAGAGAAAATTTAGGGGGCAGTCAGTTATTATAATTACCCAAACTAATATTAATTTATAAATTAATATTAATTATTTATACATTTTATAATATTATTGTAAGTCGAAAATTTTTAAAAGTAAGTCGAAAAATGAAAATTAATCTTGTAAGTCGAAAACGAAAATACTATTGTAGTCGAACAATGAAAATTAATGAAATGATTTAATTTAAATAAAATTGATGGATTACATTAAAACAATTAAAATTTATGGGACTAAATAAAAATTTGAGAGAAAATTTAGGGGGCAATTTATTAATTATCAACACTAATATTAATTTATCGGTTGTGCATATCAGTATCATAGGCTATTGAAGTTGGTAGGTGGAGGCTTGCCTATCTCATATGGTGGCTGGAGGCTTGACTATTATCTCATATAGTGGCTGGAGGCTTGAACTGAGGCTGGCATTTAGAAACGTCAGTCCATCTGACGTGGACTAAACAAAAACGTCAGATGGACTGACGTTTTTAAGAAACGGAGTGTTACAAGCGTCAGTTCATCTGACGTTTTTAAAGATCAATTTTTTTTAAAAACG
Source organism: Ilex aquifolium (assembly GCA_951799425.1). NCBI lineage: Eukaryota > Viridiplantae > Streptophyta > Magnoliopsida > Aquifoliales > Aquifoliaceae > Ilex > Ilex aquifolium. Next base: position 28,125,848 of record OX637401.1, read on the forward strand.
TCAGATGGACTGACGTCTTTTGATTAAAAACGTCAGTCCATCTGACGTTTTTAAAACTGCCTGGGTTTGGGAAATACTTTCAAACCCACCCCCTTTTGTGCATAATTTTTGAAAAGTCCATGGGTGAGGTCAAAAGCTCCTATTTCATGACCCAAAAAACCATTTTATCTCGTGCCAAGTTAGAGCTTACAATTCTTAAAAAGGGTTGTTGAATCGACACAAAATCAAAAAAAAAAAAAAAATACTAGGTATTGATATTGGTACAAAAATTGGACAAGTCACAAGTCAACTCAATACCAATACGAAATATTCATTATTTGAAAAAAGATTTCTAGTGTTCGGGAAAAAATATTCTAAGTCGATATAAATTTAAGAAAAATCCATGTTAGGGTCTAGAGTTTTTTAGATCACACAAAAGAATTAGTGAATACAAGTTCAATCCAAATTGAATTCGAAATTAAGTTGAGGGTTTAAGTTAAGTCCAAAATTTCAAACAATTCGACCTGAACTAAATCCGAAATTAAGTTGAGGGTGTAACTTAAGTTCAAAAATTCAAACATATATGATACTTCTATAACTGAAAAGTTGGAGTTAAGTATTTTACTTGGTATAGTTTGAATTGATCTCTAAACATATCCAATTTAACCGCATTGCATTCCAGAGCATCAATTTAGTTAATTTTAACACGTCCTAACCATAATTGGATCGACGCAGGGAAATCATTGTGTAAATTAGTTCAACATTAGTTAAATCAATTTTAATACGACCTAGACACCTACCACGACATGACTCATTACTAGCTCTACATCAAGTAGTTAGTAATCAATTCTCTAGTCTGAATTGATCTTTAAACACGTTCAACTTAACCACAGTGCATTCGAGGGCATCAATTTAATTAATTTTAACGCGTCCTAGCAATAATTGGATTGACTCGCAAAAAATGTTGTGTAAATGAGTTCAACATTAGTTGAATCAATTTCGATACGACCTAGACACCTACCACGAGATGACTCATTACCAGCTCTACATCAAGTAGCCACCAATCAATTCTCTAGGAACTCATACGAGGCTTTAATAGTCCATCCAACAGACATTCTGGCCCAGGTTACTATTAATGGCTCTATCTGCCTCTTTGAATATTTATAGCCCATTTGAATTTTGAGGTCTATCTTGAGACATTCCCATCTCAATAATTATAAAACGCCTCCCAGACTGGTTCATTAGAAAATTTTATACTACGAGGTGCATTATTCGTAAATATATATATATAATAATTTTTTTATAAAAAATGTTAAATTATATGTGTAATTAAATTGAATAATAAATTATGTAATTTGAATTAATTTTTATTTTAATTATTGATCTATTCTACCATTCTTCGAGTATCTAATATGTTATTTGTTAAATTTTTATTTTGAATTACAACATGTGCATTAAGAATTGAAATTATTACGATAAAAATGAAAACTTTTTTGACAATCGAATTTAAAACTGATGATACCTAGAGGGAATTTTAATTAAGTATAAGCTCGGGAAATGAGGTCTGATATAGAGGTCAGGCGAGCTATCCGGAGCTCGGCAGTCCTGACCTCGAGCTCACCACAAATGAAGCAAAGTAGGAAACATGAAGGTGACAGCTGGCTACTAGCAGGCTGTCCCAAGACAATGGAACGCTAAAATCAAGGCTCCAAACTCTCAACTAACCGAATATCCTCTCCCGAAAATTAAGTGAGATCTCACGAATTAAAGGCTGGGATCTCGGAACAGATCCCTGAGAGATAAGAATTGAACTATAAATATTGTACAATGCCTCCATTAAAGGCAGAACCCTAGTGGTGGTAGAAATGTTCTGTTAGTTTCATTCATCATCAATAAAGAGAAATGAGCAAGAGACTCTATTAAAAAGTGGATTAGCCGAGCTCCTAGGCCGGTGAACCACTATACTTTCGTTGTGCAATTTATCACTCTCTCCTTAAAGCTTTCATCTGAACATTCACGAGCCAAGTAACTCCGCTTCTAAGCTTAATCGAACAATCAGACCTTCAGCTCTATCACGCATATTCACACCATCAAAAACTATCCATATAAGCCTTTAATTTCAAAATTTTACTAAAATATACGAGAGTTCAATTCCATCACTACCGGATGAATAAAAAGTTCAAAAAATGTTGCATGCCTTTACTTGTCAATATCGTTTAGTAAGACTAATATCTTTAACTACTGATACTGCGTCTTTTATATACTTTAAAAACCTCTCATCTAGGTTTTACGAGATTTTTTTCTAACATATGAGATTTTATGATACTACATGACCAATTTTAACTCGACTTTTGGGCTATTGCCACATGAATTCTCTCTCTCCCTCTCCCTCTCCCTCTTTCTCTCTCTCTCTCTAGCCTTGATGTAATCCCAATTCTTCAACTATGTCATCAAGTAAGGGGAGCTCTACTTGTGTGCTAGCTAATATGACATGGTTATGGTACCCATTTCTCTATTTTACTAAGATTCGATGTCAATAGTCTTAGTTAAAGTATGTTAACAAGTAGATCAAAAATTTTATCATGGCCATGCTAATTGACGAGAGCAACGTCGAGACGTCGCTGATAAAACCATTAGTTCAATGTCAGATTTCGTAAATACTCTTCACTAACCTTATCTTGTCGACTAATATGGCTAGGTGAAACACTTAAATGTTGAGAGCTATGGTGACCATGAACATTGACGGTAAATTTCAGTAGGGTAGGGTCCATCAACTGAAATCCATGTATGGGATTTGATGTATGAACGTGGCATGAATTGATTGGTGTCGATTGGTGCTGACAACCACAACCATTTAATAAGCTCCACATCCACCAATTCTCATACATCATAGGTGGGGCCCAAGCCAAGCCCAAATCATACATACCCACTCGTGTGTACTGGACCCACAACTACGAACATCATCCAGATATACCACACACGTGTACAATGAACAATTTATACGAATTGTTCCTATTTTTATTTGTTTTTCTTTCTCTTTTCTCCCATATCAACTTAACTAAAAGACCCAATAAAAATTAGATAGTGTTATTCATAACAACTCAACTTTTTGATGTTTTTCCATGAGGGAGAGGGGATTTGAATCTCTTTGAGTATCTTTTCCTTCGATTCCTAGTAGGACTCGTTATTAATTTAGTCGAGACAATGTATACATATATAGAGAGAGAAATCTCCAAGAAATATGCGAAATATGATATAAATTAAGAAGAATTGAGAAACATACAGTAGAAAATCAAATCAATGAGAAGGTTTGGAGGAGGAGAGGAAAGGATAAACAAAAGTTGGCCAGTAAAATGATTTTTAGACTTCGTAGATGACTTTAACCAAGATATGTGTAAGTAAGTCACGTAGACAATAGTTATTGTCAAGACTTTAATATAATGAAAACGACAACATCTCAATGTTAGATCACTGATTATTTATTTAAATAAGATCCATTTGAATAGTTACTCATCTATACACGATGAATAATTAATTTTACGAGAGAATTTTCGGAAATTAATAATTGAAGGAATCCTAATATCTGTTGTATTACCCTTTTTTTTGTTTTGTTTTGTTTTAAGTGGGGGAATATTTGAACAGAATAATAATGGAGGACCCTTGTGTGCATGTCTGTAGTGGTCCTGGCCAGAAAGGATAGAGCTGATAGTGAATATGGGTTTCACAAGGGAGTGCCCACGGATTTAATGCCCAGAAAGGTGACCCTAACCCCTCAGATCTGACACCATTTTTTTGTCCACTACTCTTCTTTGTGTATTGACTGTGTTTTGGACCACTGTACACCGGTGCCCATCTATGTTGTGTTTGTAATTTTGTTTATGCTTATGAGCAACCTCTAACCCCCCCCCCCCCCCCCCCCCCCCCCCCAAAAAAAATAAAAAAACCCACCCAACAAAGAAAAATGCGAACACTTTGAACTAAAGTTAGTATGTACATAATCATAGCAGATTAAACTAAAAGTGCATAAGGAGGATCAGATATATACAATTTTACCTATGCAAACAGAGGTTGTTTTCTGTGGCTCGAATCTTTGACGCTCATATCATAATGAGGAGCAATTTTTTACTGGATTAAACTAAATATTCCTTAGCTTAATCATTGTTGTCGGTAATCAGTCGAAGGTTGTCGATCGGCTAGAGAACTCAGCTAATCCCTTATCTCCTTTCTTCTTCTTTCTCTCATTCCTCTATGCCTTGTATTTCATTGATATCGATCAATTTTGACCGTGGGCGTTTTGGTGCAAGATTAGCTTCTTTTTTTTTTTTCAGTAAGAGCAAAATAAGAAACAAACCCATTCTGTGGTACGAAGCTAATCCTCTGACTAAGGGTATCAATGTAATTTCAAGAACAACAAGTGTAGCCTTTTAAATTATTACACTAGGGTTATAAATGTAATTTACCTATTCAATTTTAATGAGTCGTAGGGCAAATGGAGAGACTCGGTTTCAAAATCGTACGTAAAGCTTCCGCCTTATTCGCCTCCTCTAGAGTCTAGGGATGGACATAAGTCTAGCCTAGCCTAGCCCAGGCTCGTGCGGTTAATGTTGTTGTACACGGACCTCATAACCCAACTAATGCACTAAAAAGTATGGCACCGACTTGCTAAAGTACCACCGATCAAAAAGGTTCTGAGCCTAATTTCTCTTCTAAAGTGTCTGCACAGCCAGTACCTGTGTGATAGTGATACCAACTTGGTAGATGAAAGACAATACATACATTTATACAACTAAGCAAGGGAACATTTGTAGTAGAGTAATGCTATTCGGATCTAATTTATTGACCTAATTTATTGACTTAATTCACTATGACATTTGAATTGACTGTAGGATCCATCAAACATTAAAACTTGGTGTTGATCCAATAGTTATACTGAAACCACATTATTATGCCAATAAATTAAGTCAAATTTTTAGGTTTAAATAGTATTACTCTTTGTAGTCAGAGCCGACCCAACAGTATTAAAAAAAAACATAGGCTTTAAGCCCCAAATTTTTAAAAGGCCCAATAATTTTAGATACATAACTAGTCCATGAAAATTTTAGGCCTTACAAAAAGGCCTCAAAAAAATTTAAGCCCAACCAAAAAATTATAATTTCAATAATTTGGGCATACAATTCAATTCATAACATTAGAAATTCAAAAATCAAAATTTTAAAAACAAATACAAAAAAATTCAAAAGTTAACTCATATTTACTCACATCTATTCTCTCTCTCTCTTAAAAAAACAAAAACAAAGTATTGCATCCTCTTCTCTCACTTAAAAAATATTAAAAATATTTTTTGTTTTTTAAAAATAATACTAAAAATAAAAAAACCTCATTTAATATTACCACTTTAAGCCTCAAATTACCTTTAGCCGCCCCTGTTTGTAGTAATGTCGTTTTGGCAATGAAATAACTTAAACTTCTTACAAAATTGAGAGTAAAAAATTAGGTTGACGTGCACAAACAAGACTTATAAAAATAGATCAGATATAGATTGAATAAATCTATAATAATTTGATTTAAACATGATACATATGTAACATCCCACGATTCATTGTCAACCCTACATAAAATGTCTAATATTTGTTGCAATTTTTCAACAGAACAAATCAAAAGCATTGAACAACCAATGCCATGACACTTCATGCCACATTACATATGGTCAAATCATGCCAACTTGCTATCCAACCCTAGTTGATTTCGGCTCCGTTGATAAGTCATGTCATGTCCAAACCTTGAAATTTTAGTGGACAAGAAACTTGAGAATAGACCCAAATCTCTCCATTTGTTGTTCACCATTGTTTTTTTCGAGTAATCGACCTTAAACAATCTCATTTTATCGTATCTCACGAGATTAAATTGTAACACGACTCTTATTTTAATTTGTAATAAATTTGGTACGGTAACGAAAAGTAATGTTTGAGTACCGCACGCCAAGGGCTCACTGGTTTACAGCTTTCATTGTCCTTGTCATTAGTCATACACCACAGGTTTTTGCTAACTCTGGAGTTTTCATGGCTGACCTATCAGGACATGTTGTTCAGACAATAATGACAGAAGCACTACAGCCATGGACAGCTGAACGAGTCCAGATTCAAAGCTGTGGCTATTTGATTTCCTTAAAGCAATGCCATGAGTTTTACAAATGTCAAATACCAGGAAAGTTCTTAGTACAATCAATGAATAGCTGTGTCAGCTCATTTTCGTACTTCATGAGTTCTTTGTTCATCTTCTAGGTGAGATCATGTTTAATTTTTTAAAAACTTTATGGTAATTTAGCAACAGCTAAGACATCGATTACTTTCTTTGTGGTGTCGATGAATGATATTAAACCGGGATTGATCCAAGAATTTAGTGTATGTGTATCCATAAGGTCTCGTTTGATACGACGGAAAAGTAGATGGATGAAAAAGGAAGAATAAAAAATAGAGAAGGAAAGAGTATCATTTGCTTAGTTTCAAAGGAAAATCAAATGGAATGGAAAAGTGGGTGGAAAGTGATTCCACACAGCCCGTCATTTTTTTTCTGTTCAAAAGAGGGCGGAAAGTGGGAGAGAAGTGTTGTTGACTTTAATGAGGCTACATAAATTACTTTTATGCCCTTCACAAGGTGCTATTTTTACATGAGCAAGATTTTTCTAAAAACATGCCACAAAATCAAATTTTTTTTTGTAACAAATAGATTTTATTTTACACTTCATATTTTACCCTTTCTTTAACTCTCTATAAAGTGCAATTTTACAATTTATAATAAAAAATATATAATTTATATTCAAGGGTATAATATTTGATTGAGTTTATATATTTTTTCATTCCATTTTTTTTTATTTTTTTTACTAGACAATAGAAAATTTATCCCTCAAATTTTTCATCCATCATACCAAAAAAAATTAATACAATACAAACTCAATATAATATGATCCAACTAATTGATTACAACCCGATTAATTTAAAAAACTGTGTAACATATATTGTCGCTAAATCGATCAAAATTACATTTCGAATTCATATTATGTTATCATACCATGTCGATAATCATCACTCTTATATATTAAGATGATTTTTTATTATATCCCTCACTAATCAATTTCGATAAATTTCTCAAAACACACAAACATTATATTTTAAACAATTTATTTAGTTAATTCCAGAAGAAAGTGGACAAAAAATATATATTTTTGTACATATTTATTAATTCTTATAGTAAATTGGAGGGATTTTTAACATTTTCAAATCTTGAAAAGTCTACTTGCAAAAGGAAAAAATAATTTTTATTAGTGAGGGTATAACGGTAAATTAAATTTACATGTGTTTTCTTTCCTTTCATTTTTCCTTCGATACCAAACAATAGAAAATTAATTCATCTAACTTTCCATTCATCGTACCAAACAAAAATGAGAGAAAATGATTTTCTTTCCTCTAAGGATGGAAAGTTTATCCCTCATATTTTTCCATCATTCATATTTTCTATCCCTCCTACCAAACAGACCATAAGTTTTTTAATATGACCACGTGTACACGAGAATCGAGATAATAAATCTTTCCGAGGACAAAGTGTCAAAGAGTTAAAAAATTTAGCAAGGAAGTTTCCAATAAAACATTTTTGTAGATGGAAAATCTTAACGGGGAAAAGTGCATTACATACAACTTTGGGGGACTTAAGTATAATTTTTAAAATTAATAAGGGAAAAATTACAGTAACCCTGGATTTGCAAGCACAATTCCCATCCACTGAAATCTAAATACCGATTGTTAAAACTTTTACCCAGCAACGAACTCAAATTGAGGGGTTTAAATCAAAATCCATCCCTCCCAGGATATCAGCTCGAAGCGGGTTCAAAAGATCAATTGTATGGAGTTTTTATTGCCGATCACCACATAACATAACGGGAGATTGAACAAAAATGAGTGGATGGTTAGAAACATTAAAGTACTCAAAAGATTCGTAGTTGAGATTTTGTTCAAACTCGCACGCAACTCTTTATTCTATTTTTTAGGGGCTTTGGGCCACCTGTGTTCACAGTGGATGACCCATTAGTGAGGGAGAATCTAGAAAAGTCGATTCTAATAATCAAATATCATTCTAACTTAAAAATGAAATTTAACTGAATGGTTTGAATACAATTACTACTTGCTTGGGCAGTTAATTCCCAGATTTTTTTTTTCTTTATAGACTTGTATCTCAAAATTGAAGCAGTCATTTAAAAAAAAAAAAAAAACCAAGATATAAAACTGAGTCCACATGTTGACCCACTACAAGCAATTAGACATAGACAATAATTATAAGTATTACCGACCTAATCAAAGAGAAATAAGCATGGTTTATAATATGTATTTGTGTACTACCAGGACCAGACAAGACAACCAATGTTATTTCTATATTATTTTGCATCTTCTTAATTTTAATTTATATTTCCTTTGGGCTTCGACCCAACTCATTTGCAAATTTCCAAAGTCTTCTTGCTAAATGCATGGGGTGAGATGATCGAATCTTAGCTACTTGATTATTACCGTATAATTATTAGGGATTGACGAATCATGGATTTTGATTGTAATTCAAACTCTATGTGTGACACTCATGTTCAACTTTTAGGTCCCTAGTATTCACAGTGGGTGACCTAACACTGCGGAAATTGAGGGTATCTGCAGTAGAGTTCATCTTAACTCGTCAAATATAATCTATGACCACTTAAAAATGTTTTTCATAATATGTGATAACTGATAAGTGATAATGGAGATTTTGGCACGAGCTCGGAGGAGCTCGAAGCCCTAGAAGAGCTCCAGCTTGATAACTCGCTTCGTTCTTAGTTCAGCCAACTATCTATCTCGATAGATTCCTAATTCCTCACAAACTTGATTAATTTAACTCTGCTGAGACTCCTATTCCAGCAAAGAGTCCACCTCTATTATACCACTGGTACCGCCCTAATTCAAATTGAAGATAAGGATCCCAACGGCTGAATCATCGCGGCCTATAAAAGGAAAAAATTGAAAATAATTCAGGCACATACTACTAGTCCTAATTGAATACTCTCCTTCCAAAAATTCCTTTCTGAAATAAGAATCGGAAGATCAACCCGGGAGCCCCTCCGGTCTTCGCCTTGTCTTTACAGGTATTTCTCTCGATCAAACGGAGCTCGGTGAGCATTTTTTTGGTATCATCAAAATAACTTCATAGTGTTGCTGAAAAATTCAAGAATTTATCTAAACAATTTGTCCCATTAATTATTAAACCTCTATTTCTTAATCATGCAAATTAAAAATAGATTTAAAAAAATCGTAATCATCACCGACCTAATCAGAAGAAAGAAGTGTGGTTATAATATGTTGATGTGTTGTACCAGGACCAGACAAACAATGGCATGGAGGCATTAGGCTGCAATTGCTTATTAAATGATAAATTTCGATTCAAAATAGTATACGACAACAATGAAGCAATCAAGAATATTCGACCAACTCACTTTGCAAATTTTGAAGGTCTTATTAAACACACGGGGTGAAGTGACTGAATCTTAGTTGTTGGATGTTCATTGTATCGATATTTTGGCTAATGTTCAGAGAATTCGGATACAAAACGGTAAAAAAATAATAATAATAATTCAATGCACGAGACGCTCATTATATTTACGTAACTTTATCTTATATGCGAAAGAAAACTGTTTTCACCATCCAATTCCTTACCACACATGTGACAAAGTTCTCAACTTTTTTTTAAACTGAGACAAGAAAATAATTATTGGAAATCTTTTTTGAAAGGAATTGAACCCACGGGCGGCATAAATGGACCCTGGCATTGATGAAATTTGTAGCTTCTGCTGAAACCCATCATATGGTTGAGATAGCCCAGACCAGTGGACAAGGTGGGACACACACACTCTTGAGGACAATGTTCAAGACTTTCTATACCCTTTCGGGTCACGGACGGATCTAAGAATTTAATCTTTAAATAAAAAACGAATGGGGTAGTCATTTAGAATTTATAAAAGTTGAGGGAAAACCGACCTTATGTAGTTTGGAAATAATAATAGCTAATTATATAGTAAATTAAAAGAGATTTTTCAAATATTTAAAAGTCGACCCCCCCCCCCCCCCCCCCCCCTCTCTCTTAAATCCTTCATTGCATAGAATCGTTTCATTGGAATTAAAACAGGCCATTGAGAACTTGTCCCTTTCAAGAATATGTAAAGCCATTATTTGCAATGTTTCCAGCTATTCCTCTTTATTAATTTGAATCGTTCATGTATCTAGCTAGGGTTCATTAAGGACCAACAACAAGGAAAATTCCCTAGTGTGAAACGGGTAAAGTTTAAGGAATCATTTGTATAACACAAAGTCTCTACTTTAAAAGTCTTTCGATTTATCACGAGTTAAATAGTATCAATGAGTATAAAAGATATGTGGTTGAATCTAAGTTGAGGAGTCACCGACAAATAGACCCATTTAACTTTGAGTAATGTTAGACTAACAATGAAACCAAATGACAAGTTTAACGTAAGTTTTAAAAGGTTTTTTTTCTTTTTAAAAATGGGTGCAATACGAGGATTTCTGAGGGGATCATCTATTCTAGTACTATTCTCGTTCAAACTCACTTACTTGCGGAATTCTGATGAGATCTGGTACATTAGTATTGATATAATCACACCTAAGTTTTAAAAGTTTGATCTGAAAATCATGCACCAAATCAAATGATCGTGCTAAATTGTAAAATGGTTTATCAAAATTTAAAATTAACGTCACATCAAAATTTAAAACGAGTTTCAAAATTTCATTTCTTCCAAATCTAAAACATAAGTTTTTAAAATTTTAATCATCAAAGTGGTCAAACATATGTGTGTAATGTGTGTGTATGTCTAACTTTATATTGAACATACCAAATGAAGACACCTGTATTGGGCTAACCGTGTACAAACATGAAACACTCCATGCCTAGCACCCACCATGAAAAATTCAAACACTTCCAAAACTCTATAGTCCCCACACGACCATGCTCTCCCCATACCCAACAGCCGTGTGGACCTCTTGTATTCACATGGTATGCCTCCTTTTTCTCTCTCCTCCCAAACCAACGACCCTGATTTCACCCAAAAACTCATCTTGACCGTCCCATTGACCCCTCAAGTCTTCCATATGGGCGGCTGAGCTTGTCCCACCCTTGTCCCCTAAATGTTGGAGCACTTGCCTCAAAGGTGCTGCTAATGCTACCGACAGCTTCGCTTTCCTTTGTCCTAAATTCATGCACTTGAAAGCAATACAAAGACTAAAATACGAATCTTCATTACACTAAGTTCATATATATCTATAAAACACCCATCTTTGTATCACAACAAACAACCATTTATCTCTCTTCTCTCCTCAACTTGTTCACCAAACCCATTACGCTCTCTTTGAAGAAAGCAGTGTTTTGTTTATCAATTTGTCCGGAAAGTTGTTACTTGTTACATACTTCAGTTTTGCAAATTAAAATCGTTTGTTGGGTTTTCCGGTGAAGATTTAGGGTATTTTCAAGCCAAGAATCGTTGAACAATGGATAGTTTTGTGGGTCATGAGAATGATCTCAACCTCAAAGCAACCGAGCTCAGATTAGGGTTACCAGGGACAGATGAGTCTGAGAAGGAAACGATGTGTAGTTTTAAGAACAACAAGAGGGCATCGCCGGAATCTGTTGAGGACAGTGAATCAGTGGCTGGTTCCGATGACAAACACGGCGACCGGGAAACTCCTGCTGCCAAGTAAGTCTTATCGTGTCAACGTGTCGAAAATTGTCACCACTAATATGGTAGAAATGATAGGAGCTTTATGTTAGATTTTGATTATCAACTAATTCATTTTGTGGGTATGTGAAATGGCAGGACACAAGTGGTTGGGTGGCCACCAGTCAGATCCTACAGGAAAAATTGCTTGCAACCGAAGAAGGCTGAGGCTGAGACTGGAATCTATGTTAAAGTTAGCATGGATGGAGCACCTTATCTAAGGAAGATTGATTTGAAGGTTTACAATTGCTATCCAGAACTCCTAAAAGCTTTGGAGAACATGTTCAAAATCACTATAGGTAAAAATTAATACTAATAATTATAGTTGATCATGATATTATTATTCCTATGATTATTAAGGTGATGATGGTGCTAAAGATGATGTTATTGTATTACCTTTCAGGTGAATACTCAGAGAGAGAAGGCTACAAAGGATCAGAATATGAACCTACTTATGAAGACAAAGATGGTGACTGGATGCTGGTTGGTGATGTTCCATGGGAGTAAGTTCTCTCTCTCTCTCTCTCTCTCTCTCTCTCTCTCTCTCTCTCTCTACATGTGTACTCATGTTTGTTCATTCTTATTCCACAGCATGTTCATGTCATCTTGCAAGAGACTGAGAATCATGAAAGGATCAGAACCTAGAGGCTTGGGTTGTGCATGAAACACCCACAAACCAAAAAACAAAAAAGCTAAAACAGAAGTGGGAAGAGAAGATATCTCTCATGGAGAGAGAGAATCTTTCAGCTTGGGTTCTCGAAGAACTTAGATTTTGTGTCAACGGTATTTTTATGATCTGTACTTCTGGCTAGGAAGTGCAAACAGAAATCACAAAAATCATAATGAAAAATTACAGCTTTTTGTTTTGTAAAGTCATGGCTGCTAGATCAGTGGCGGTTTTGAGGTTCTGTCATGTTATTTTCTTCTTGTAATAATCGGATCAAGCCAAAAACTACATATAAAAAGATATTTGCTTCCAAACCTCAGTTGTATAAAAGAAATATATAGCATGGTTCTCCAAGTTTTGGTTATGTTACTATGAAATCAATGTGTGTGTGTGCTTGTGTTTTAGGCCCAAGCCTGAGTTTCTTGTTCTCAGCTAGACCACTAATTACTTCTTAACACGATCTGGTAATCCGATATAGAATTCACCAAAATTAGAAGAAAGGGTTTAATTTTAACAAGTTCAGGTTATGAATAGATTGATCTGCTAAATCTATAATCAGTAAACCAGTAGACGAGAACGAGGATAATTCGACTCGAACCTGACTAAAAACAACTTATATCCAATACAACCCTAATCACAGGAACCTTCAGATTGTATTTGATTAATTCTGGACCTGTTTCTGTCAACCAGGTGAGATTATAATGCTATTTAAAGTTTCATAGCTCATAATCATAATAGAAAATCCCAGTTTCTTTATTCGTGTTTGTTGCATAAACTCTATTGAATCATCATATAAAAATTACATTCATCTCATAAACAAGACTAGTTAGTAAGAGTCAAATTTGAGACCTTAAGTACTTCTAAACTCGTCCTAACCAAAGTACGGTGTTGAATCAGTTCACACAAAGGAAACTGCTTCCCTAGAATATGAGGAGACCAAGTCTTCAACTGAGAAGATGAGATCCTAGGAATTTGAATTTAGTCCAACTAAAGCTGCACATTTGTAGAATTTGTTATATCTCTCCTTCTATAAATAAAAATGCTTGTATATTGAATCAATTAAGGAAAGAAACACTACTTTTAAACCTCTATCTAAATTTCTATATGGTATTAGAGCTTCTGTGACATACGTCATAAAATATATCTTCTCCAATCTCCTCTACCGTATCCGAAACCACGACCTCCCACCTACCCACCTTCAACCCCAATTCCACAGTCAATATCACCAAAACTTACCCGTATTAATTTTCCAATTTGGAAAGCATAGATGCTTCCCTACCTCAAGGGCCAAAATGTTTTTGGCTATATTGATGGCAATCTAAAAATGCCCCCTATAGAGATTTCATCTTCAGATGACCCTAATATCAAAGTCCCCAATCCCAACTATGCAATCTGGGACAGACAGGATAATCTCATCTTGAGTGCTATTGACTTTTCTCTGACAGATGAAGTTCTTGCACATGTCTACCATTGCACCTCCTCTCATGACATTTGGTTCGCACTAGAGAAGTGTTTTGCTGCTCAGTCTCGTGCGCGAGTTGTCCAAATTCGATCTCAACTCGCAACTGCACGCAAATGTAGTCAATATGCCACAGAGTATTTCATGGGCATTAAGAAGCTAACTGATGAGTTAGCTATCGCAGGACAAGCCCTGCACAATTATGACATCCTCACCTATGTTCTTGCTGGACTTGGACAAGAATATGACTCACTGGTGGCTACACTTTCCGTTAGCAAAGATGTCACCTTAGAGGAAGTTTTTTTCTCTTTTACTTACTTGTGAAGCTTGCATACAGCACAACAATCAGTCTCTTCAACTCAACAATGTCAGTGCCAACGTAGCAACTCGGCAATCCAATAATTTCTATGGACGTGCCCGCGGAAATTCTTCCAATTCCAGAGGCAGGGGACGCAATTTTTACAACAATGGTCGTGGTGGTGGTTCAAGTCGAGACAACAATTCCAATTCTGGTCGTGGTAACAATGGCAATACCCTGTGGTAACAACTCTGTGAGAAATCTGGTCACACAGTACACAAGTGCCATCATCGTTTTGACATTACCTACCTTCAGCCCCCCAATCAAAATTCCCAAGCACTGGTTGCATTCAACCCACAGGTAGCGGATGCAGAATGGCATCCGGACACAGGCGCGACGCATCATATGACCTTCGACTTCAATTAACTCAATCTGCGTAGCGATGAGTACAATGGGTCAAACCAAATACAAGTGGGGAACGGTGCAAGTTTGAATATTTCTCACTATGGTAGTACCAAACTTATAACCCCTTCACGTTCATTTATTCTTAATCAGGTTCTTGTCGTACCTGAAATAAAAAAAAAATCTGATTTCTGTAAATAAATTTGTCAAAAATACCCAAGTTTATTTTGAATTTCACGGTTCCTTTGTTGTGATAAAAGACTACTTGGGTAGCATCCTGCATATGTTGGACCAAAACAGATTTTTGGTCGACTTTGAACCTAAATTAAAGTGGGACCCGATTATTATTTTGAATAATATTTCGTGGGTTCATATTCTACTTCATGAGGAGAATAATGTAGTATATTCATATGCTCAAATCGAGTAAGAAATGAATGAGAAAATAGGCTCCAAAGTGACCCTCTTGAAGAGTGAAAAATAAAGCAAAGTGCAATGTGGGATTTGACACCAATCCCACATTGGTTGAGGAAGAGATCCAACATGGGCATATATAGGCCAAGTTTGCTCCATGGGTTGGGCCCCAAGGGGTACCACAATTTTATGAGCGGAGCAAGCACCTACATGCCTTCGGTTCGACCACACACACGCGCGCCGCCCACCGGGCCGGGCTCGGGTACGGGTGTGGTTTAGACTAAGCCTAATTTTTTGGACAAAATTCGTTTAATTAATTATGGGTTTAACCTGAAATTGATTTCGGTATCCATGGATCACACTGATTCGGATTTAATCCGAAATTGATTGTATATGTTCAAGGTGAACAGTTATTCTCTTGGTGTCTACTGGCTGTTGATTTATTCCTAGGTTGCGTCTGTTAGAGTGGTGACTGTCCGGAAAGTCACCAAAGGGCCAATAACTACCCAGGATCATTACCATTCATAATCACTTAATTTCATTCGGTCATTTGATTAAGGGAGAAAGTGCATTACATTAGACAGACTGTGCATTGCATTTTCGACATTAAGGCAGTGCATTCGGAGAGTACACAACACAAGTTTGGTTCGCTGGACAGATAGATTGGAGTGCTACTTCTATCTGTATGAAGATCATTGTATCCTGGGAGGCAGGCGCTCGATATTCCATAAGCACCGTGTGTGGGGCGAAATCTGTCTTAAGGACATAGTGTCAAACACTAGCCTTGATCTACTTATAGTTCAATCTCAGTTTCTGTTCTGCAATCGGGTTAGTAATTTTATTAGATTATACAAATAGTTACGTGTAACTATTTCATGTAACTGTTTCTGTTTCGTGCAAAACTGGGAGTAACTGTTTTCTGTAACTATTTCATTTAACACTGTTTTGCCTTTGACTGTTATTGTTTTGGTATACTTTGCATGTTTCAAATCAGAAGTTCAATAAGTGATTTTACTATATGTGAAATACCACACGGACAACAGCATAAAGGTTATCTAAACAACGACCTTTATTGCTTTTCTCAACCCTTGCAAAAATCTGCTTCAACTTTTGTTGGCGTCAAGCTTTCTGTTTCGGATTGGCATCGCCGTTTAGGTCATGCTATGTTTCCAGTTGTGCAACGTGTTCTAGCTGCAAATAAATTGTCAGTTGTGGGCAATAAAAGACCAGTTGTGTGTTCTGAATGTCAAATGGCCAAAAGCCATAATTTGCCTTTTCATGTTTCCAATTTCACGTCCCCAAAACCTCTTGATTTAATTTTCTCAAATGTATGGGGACCAGCACCTATGCTTTCTACTTATTGATCCAGATATTATGTAAGTTTCGTTGATGATCATACCAAATTTATTTGGCTCTTTCCTCTAAAACTCAAATCTGATGTTGAATCTATATTTTTACCATTCAAGCAGTATGTTGAGCTCCATTTTACCACAAAAATTAAATCAATTCAAACCGATTGGGGTGGCCAGTATAGACACTTAAATAAATATTTTAAAAAAATGGGAATTCAACATCGTGTTGCCTATCCTCACACCCATGAACAAATGGGCTCAATTGAAAGGTGTCATCGTCACATTGTTGAAATGGGCCTCGCCTTTTTGGCACATTCACATCTTCCTCAAAATTATTGGGAAGACGCATTTCTTATTGCCACTCATTTCATAAATCAGCTTCCTACAAAAATTCTTCAATTTAAATCCTCTTTTAAAATGGTTTATGATAGGAAGCCTGATTATAATTTTTTACGTGTGTTTGGGTGTGCATGTTGGCCAAATCTTAGATCATTCAACAAACATAAAATTGATTTTAGATCAAAAACTTGCATTTTTCTTGGCTACATCATTTGCCATCAGGGATACAAATGTCTAGACATCACAACTGGGAAAGTATTTGTCTCTAGGCACGTTGTTTTCAATGAGACCTTTTTCCCTTACAATTCTAAAAACCAAGAAAATCCCTCTCCAGCAACACCCACCGTAACCTTACCCATAAACATCCAACCTCCTTCTGTCTCTTCGATTTATGCTACTAACCTTGTAGGTACTGTTACTCAAGCAAACCAGCACCGCCAACCAATCTCTCTGAACCTTGTACTCATCTCAATGCCCAAAGGTCTAACGATGTGCAAGTTCCTGTCAGGGATGCCGATTTGAATTATTTTGCTCCTATGATGGCCAACCCCCCTCCATCTTCTAGGGCGCCTATAACAAGCCCATCTTGACATCAAATGGTTACCAGATCCAAAACACACTCACTTCGGCCCAAAACAGCTTCTAATGGCACGGTAAAGTACCCTTTACCAAAAGCTTTAGTTGCTTCCTCAAATTCTTCTCTTTTAGTGCCTTCGAGTTACACAAAAGCTGTGAAGAGTCCACAATGGCGTGATGCCATGAACAAAGAATTTGATGCGCTACTTCGCAATGGAACTTGGACATTGGTTCCACCCCGAGACAACCTCAATGTGGTTGGGAACAAATGGGTCTTTCGGATCAAACGCCATGCAGATGGGCGTGTTGAACACTTCAAGGACCAATTGGTGGCCAAAGGCTACCACCAACAGAGAGGGATTGATTTCAATGAGACTTTTTGTCTAGTGATAAAACCTGGCACAATATGTTTGGTGATTTCCATAGCAACTAGACGGAAATGGTCATTGCGCCAAATCGACATTCAGAATGTGTTCCTTCACGATGTTCTTGAAGAAGAAGTTTTTATGTGCCAACATCAAGGTTTTATTCATCCTGATTATCCCAACCATGTCTACCACCTTCATAAAAGCTTATATGGTCTCCGACAGGCGCCTCGAGCTTGGTTTTCTAAGCTTACAGATAAACTTCTTTCATTTGGTTTTAAAGGTTCAAAGCCTGATAGCTCTCTGTATGTCCTGCATAATCATAAAGTTACTGTCTACTTTCTCATTTACGTAGACGACATTATTATCACTGGCTCCAATACTATGTTCATTGATCGAATTCTTAAGAATTTAAGTAAGCATTTTCCAGTCAAAGATCTCGGAAAACTAAACTATTTCCTTGGAGTTGAAGCATTGGTTATCCCTCATGGCCTCTTTCTAACTCAACGGAAATATATTGCTGACCTATTGAAGAAAACAGGTCTTGATCAAGCCAAGCCCTGTCTCACCCCGATGGCCACATCTTGTGATCTTTCAGCCTATGAAAACACAAATTTTGAAGACCCTATGCTTTATCGCAGCACCGTTGGAGCATTACAATACCTATCTTTCACACGGCCTGATATAGCCTATGTCGTGCATCGGGTCAGCAAGTTCATGCATTTTCCCAAGGATCCTCACTGGCAAGCTGTAAAACGCATTCTGCGTTATCTCAAGAATTCAATTTCTCATGGTTTACATATTTCAGCTCATTCTTCACATGATCTCCAAAGTTTTTCAGATGCGGATTGGGCCAAAGATAAGGATTATCGTCGCTCCGTAGGTGCTTATTCCATCTTCCATGGCAAAAACCTCATCAGTTGGAGCTGTAAACAGCAAAATACAGTCGCAAGAAGCAGCACTAAATCTGAATACAAAGTCTTGTCTAACGTTGTTACAGAACTTCAATGGTTGCAAGCTATTTTAACTGATCTGCATATGCCTTTATCTCAACCTCCAAACCTCTGGTGTGATAATATTGGGGTCACTTACCTCTCTTCTAATCCAGTGTTTCACGCGCGAACAAAGCACATTGAGATAAGCTTTCACCATGTTCGCGATTAGGTTCTCAGAAAACAGTTACACATTTGCTTCATATTATCCAAAGATCAGTTAGCTGATCTCTTGACAAAGCCGTTAGCAGGAAAACGGTTTACTCATCTTCGAAGCAATCTTTGTGTGCATGAGCTGTCCACTCAATTGCGGGGGCGTGTTGAATCAGTCCACACAAAGGAAACTGCTTCCCCAGAATATGAGGAGACCAAGTCTTCAGTTGAGAAGATAAAATCCTAAGAATTTGAATTTAGTCCAACTATAGTTGCACATTTGTAGAATTTGTTACATCTCTCCTTCTATAAATAAGAAGACTTGTACATTGAATCAATTAAGGAAAGAAACACTATTTCTAAACCTCTATCTAAATTTCTATATACCGTGATCGATATTTTAGGTTTTCCTCTATAATAAGAAACTGAACCTCATGTTGGAATCAAGCACATCACAAAACTGCACAGGCCAAATGGGAGTGGTCATGGTCCAATAGTCAAAATTGGTGAGCAATGGTGCTTACAATGGTACAAGCTAGGACACCAAGATAGATGTTTAAGGTCGAAACTTAGCAATTTTTTTGGAACAAGGTTATGAGCGATTTATTGCTTATATGAATTCTCTAATCTCGGCGTGGATAACATGTTTTTGACCGATCAAGATTAGTCGAAGTACGCTTAAGCTGACCTAAAGGGGTGGTAAACGATCTGAGTTATTCGGGCTCAGTTCGTTTATATGTAAAATAATCGAACTACTCGGGCTCAGCTTGTTTATAAGTAAAATAGTCGAATTACTCGGACTCGGCTGAATTCGTTTTTTTTTTTAAAACGAACGGAACTTAAACACTTTTTTAGGTTCATTCTAAAATACAAGCTTGTCATCCTCGAGTTTGAACTCGTTCGTTTATCACTCCTACCTGACCCCAGTACAAAAAAAAAATTTGGTATTTGCTAGGATGCTGTCACTATTGAACCAAATATCTTAAAGATTAACCAAATTTTTTAGAGAGAGATTCCCTTTTGTGTTGCTTCATGTTTGTGGGGATATGAGTAGTTGTGATATTATTAGATTGAATGTCTTTTTGAATGCGTATGTGGCATTTGACGATAGGGACACCCAAAGTCTTCCTCACCATCATGTTAGCTAGTTGGTGAGCATGCGGCATCTTCAAAATTAATCTATGATTAAGATAATCTTATCGAGCAAACCACCAATATTTTGTGCTTTGTGATATCATTTTTTTAAAAAGATATTCTTGTGAAGGATCATCATTTTGGAGCCCCGTGATGTAAAAGCAAAAGTATGTGATAATTAATGTCATTATATTTTTGCTGAAAAAGGAAGAATTTATTAATAATTCCAACTTCAAAAAATTATATATCAAAATATGATACGATTTATTAATATGACACAAATACGACACGAAATTAGAGGGTTTTGGTCTTCTTTAAGACACCCATTTTGTAAACGTGTGGGTTTGACATGACACGATTAATAAACGAATCGGATATGGGTGAAGTCAATCAAAAGAAATACACGACATGATTCGTTTATATAATAGTTATAGACGGTTCATATACGATACGTATCCGATATTATTGCACAACTTTTTAGACACGAATTGATAAAAACATCGAGTATTGGGTTGAGTGTTTTTTAAAACAAATCCGCTAAAATCCGACATAAACCTGTCTTACTCAACACGATTGACAAGCTTATCAACAATGCCCAGTGTCTCATATTAACCCAAAACTGTTCTAGGCCTCCATTGTAAATTGAATAGAAAACTCATTTAACTTTATTTTCCCAAACTTTATGATTTTTTTTTCAAAATCTAATGACACTCAGATATTGTTGAAAACTTTTGGTCTAACAATGTTACAAGTGAAGTGAACGATGAGATTTGAACTTATGATCTTAGGGTCCAATAACGGGGACAGTGCCGCTAACCTCATTTTTTGCTATAGGTTAATATGAAACCAGGTCAACTACTTGAGGTGGCAATATTCGAAAACCAATAATCAAAAGAGTGAAGTGAGATCAGAGCTATAATTTAAGAATGAAAAATATAATATTTTTGTGTCGTAATTTGTTCCAAACTTATCCAATGCATTCAGTCATTTAATTTTGTAATTTTTTTTTTTTTTTTGCAACTTATCCAATGAATTCAGTCATTTATTTTCAAAACCATTCAAAGTACTAGACGTTATGTCAGATTAACATGTTGCAGATTCACTGAACATTACCTCTCTATTGTTTTCTCAGCTAGGGGAGGGGGTTTGAACCAACGGCCATGACGTGGGGGCCACTCGAGCTGTCCCCATAAGGAAGAACATTAATAGCTAAGCCCATGTTAAAATGAGGTTTACGAGGTAAATAGTATATTTATTTAGGCTTTTGGGAAACAATTAGACAGAAAGTTAAACCACATTATTCAGCAAACCCCCCCCCCCCCCCCCCCCCCCCCCCTCTCTTAATCTCTATTCACCTAGTTGATTTTTTTTTTTCAATGGGTTTTCGAACCAATTTAAGCATACATCAACTAATTTTTTCTTCAGTCCGATCAAAGACAAACTATCCACGTCAGAATTAAGGTATTCATGAGAGATAAATCTTTCATAGTCTGGCCTCAAAAAATTGTCAAAATTCGAACCCAAGACATCTTAACTTATAATTCGTCTTTGTTATAACTTGAGTTATCTTTTATAATTGATTATTCATTTATCATGTGTATCGTACCAAAAAAATAAATGGGTACCATATTTTTGTTCTTGGCCGATCATTAAAGTGACACATGTAAAAGATTGATTTTTTTTTGTTTCACTTTATATTATTATTTTGGGTAAGTTATAATTTATCCTCTTGAACTATTATTCTTATTTCGCTTTACATTTTCAACTATAAAAATTCTCATATTACACCTTAAAGTATCAATTTTATTTCACATCATTCTAATTGATAACGAATGTCAATTTTTTGACGGTAAACGTGCATGTGAATGGTTTATACTATCAATAAGTAACTGTCTATTGCACATGTGCAAATCAAAAATTAAGAAAAATATATATATCCATGACTTTGTCCTTCATAAGTTTCAAATTTTCTTCCTCTAGCCGACCTTCTTTTTCTTCCCAGCAACCATTTGATTGCAAAAGAGGTAAAATAAAGTGATATTAGGCACTTGACAAGAAGTTCTTTGGGGTTTCTCTCCCTTCTTTTAAAGATTTTCAAGTTTGTCATTATCTATTGGAGTGATATGAACTAAATTGATACTTTAAGTGTAATGTCATAAATTTTATAGTTAAGGGTATAAAGTGAAACAAGGATAATAGTTCTAGGGGGTAAAGTATAATTTACTCTATTATTTTCATGGACATTGACTACAAATAATTCAAAAGAAGATCTACGACTTATCCCTTTTATCATATGAATCTGTCGTCTCTACAACAAACAGAAGCATCTCGGTAATTCAGAAATAAGATATGGAATGATTCCCGGGTCCAAAAACTAACTCATAGCTCTGTAACAACTTCACCAAACTCAGCCTGCATACCCCTTGTCTTTTGGGAGTTGGGCTCTTCTGCCTACACTGGATACTTAATATAAAGTTTTAGATACATTTTGTTAAGGTTGATAATTTATAATACAACTCGATAATTAGATAAGAAATTGAGACATGTAGGTGGGTGTTTAACAAAGATTGACGCATGAGTTTATGTCAAGGATACTCAAAGAGATGAATAGGACAAGTGGATGGGATAAAATGAATTCAAGTAACATATTAACGAAGGGACTAACCAATTGGGCAGAGGGTAGGCGGAGGGAGTAAATATTAGCTAGTCATGAATGTCCCGCAATAGGCAAGTAATACAGGTATTTATAGAATAGTGTTTGAGCGGGTCGGACTGCCACTTGTGGCCCTCTGACACTTATGCCGACCTGCAACTTCCTCGACCACGGCGATACCAAGTGGGCCAGTGGCCACTCACTGTGTGTTACATGTCTCAACATTAATTAAGCAAATGTGACGTTTTTTCGAACACATCTTGGACGCGGCCCTAAGGAGGGATGTGATAACTGAGGCAAAAATGGGCTCCCAAGGTCAATGTCCACGACTGGTCACCTAGGGACCATGATCGTAGGAGGGTCATGTCCGCGATGCCCCCAACACGCTCTTTCTCGGGGTCCTTTCTTTCCTCTTTGAATCCTTTCTCGAGACTTTTGTCAAGGTGCCCAACAGAGGAAATTCACATAGTTTCAATCCTCAGCCACCAATCCACTTGTCTTATTATCCCATATGTTGATCCGGACCAATGACTTTAGTTACCTTAGAAGTCCCTTTGAATCTCCGTCAAGCACGTCCTAATAAGCAACGAATAGTACATTGGAAGACTTGCTCAAACAGACTAAACTTTGAGATCTTATCTTAGGTCGAGGTTGACAATCATGCTCATATGGAACATGAGTTGCTATTTTAAATTCGTGTTATTTTAAATTCGAGAATCAGTCTCTTTAAAATGAGAATAATCTTGCCTATCATTTCCTCTTCTCAACCCATCATAGGTGGGCAACACTATGTATTGGATCCCAGACCAAATTGCCACAGATATTGTATGGGATTGCTTCAAGGGCTTGCTGGACATTGCTATGGGCACTATTATAAGCCCATATGTTGTTATGGGTTAGATTCTTTTCAATATATAGGGTAAATTGTACTAATGGTCCCTAAGGTTTGACATTTATTGCACTTTCGTCCCTAAACTTCTAATTTCGTTAATTTCGTCCTCAATGTTTACACGTTGACCCACTTTGGTCCTTACACCTAACTTCCGTCCAAAAAACTAACGAAAAATGTCATGTGTCAAGCACATGAAGGTATTAAGGGACATTTTTGGTATTTTACAACTATTTATACATCCAAACACAATTATCCTTAATGAAGGTATTAAGGGACATTTTTGGTATTTTACAACTATTTATACATCCAAACACAATTATCCTTATACCCAAACACTCACCTTCTTCTTCCTTTCTCTTCTCTCTCCTCACACACGCATAAATCCTTCTGAGTTCTCTCTTTCTCTCTCTATTGCGTCTCCACTCCCAAAACCCAACACATCCCCTTCTCTCGTCTCTCGTTACTGCGTCTCCACCCCAAACCCAACACATCTCCCTCTCTGCTCTCTCCTCTCTCGTTACTACGTCTCCAACCTCAAACCCAATACAAAAATCACAAATACACATCCACAACACAAACCCACAAATACACATCCACAACACAAAACCCACAGTCACATACACCCACATGGATTCAGAACTGGACTTTCCAAGACCTCTATGGGCAATCAAGCCCCAAGTCTTTCGAAATCAAGTTTGAATTCAAAATCGAAATCGAAATCGAAACCAAAACCAAAAATGAAATAAAAATCAAAGAGATTTTTAGGGGTGGTGTCAGGCGTATGGGTTTTGCAATGGTTGTTTAGGTTAGGGTGTGTACTGTATTTTTGTGTGAGACGTCAAGAATGTAAGAGGGCAATGAGAGAGAAGAGAAGAGAGAGAGAAAGGAGATGAATTCCAGCGATGGCGATCGATTCCAACAGTGGTGGGTGGTGGCGCTCGATTCCAGCGGTGGTGGATGGTGGAGCTCAATTCCAGCGGTGGTGGGTGGTGGCGCTTGATTCCAGCGGTGGTGGGTGGTGGTACTCGATTCCAGTTGTGGTGGATGGTGGAGCTTGATTACAGAGGTGGTAGGTGGTGGCGCTCGATTCCAGCGGTGGTGGATGGTGGAGCTCAATTCTAGCTATGGAGTCTTGCGCAGAGAGAGGGAGATGGGGTGGTCGCCAGCTGAAGAGAGATAGATGGGTTAGAGAAGAGAGAGATGGGTTTTTTTTTTCTTTTTCTAAGACTATTTGATTTTTACATGTATGCCCAAAATTTTGAGATTATAATGACCAAAATGTCTCTTAATACCCTCATGTGCTTGACACATGACATTTTCCGTTAGTTTTTTGGACGGAAGTTAGGAGTAAGGACCAAAGTGGGTCAACATGTAAACATTGATGACGAAATTAACGAAATTAGAAGTTTATGGACGAAAGTGTAATAAGTGTCAAACCTTAGGGACCATTAATACAATTTTTCCATATATTTATTTTTTAATTACCGCTCTGAATTCAAGTAAATCCGAAACATGCAAGCCCGCCCTTCACCAATGCACACCGGGTAATCTACCATTGAAAAAAATACAAACGAAGATATATTCACGGAGATCCAAATCTAGTTTTACACTTGCCCCTTTCATATTAGCAAACAAAGAAATGTCAAGAACATGACACTAAAACACAAGTCCACTTGCACAACATTACATGGTCTAGCAGGCATTAGCAACTTCTCAATCCTCTCACCAGAAACCAATGCTGATATTCAACCTCTCCAGCACTTTCCAAAAACAAAGAACTTAAAACCTCCTTCATAGAGAGAAAACAAAAACAAAATAAACAAATCCAAAAAGAAAATCACGACGCGGTAATACCGACAAATGTCAACCTTCATACCCAACAGAACTTCGAAATGAAATCAGCTGCAATTCAAAGAATTGCATCTAACTGAATCAGAGAGATCTACATTGACATCTACCCAAACTGTCAGTAAAACTTGTGTGTAATTTGTTCAAAGGGTATATTTCTTTCTTCGACCACTAACCTAATTTCACATCATGAGAAAGTTGTATTTTGCTATCTCTTTGAATGTTCTGAGCCATCGAGTATCTATAATCCCACTTTTATCCACTTGATGAACCCTCCCCTAACACACATCTTTAAAACCCACATATAAAATTAAAAATACAGACATGAAAGATGACCAAATGCTGGTAATCTTTATCTCCACCTTACGGAAGCAGCATGATAAGTGACCGAGACATCATACAGATGTTATTGTTCTTGCTGTTCAAATTTTCATCCAGAAGCTCCGAGTCCACAGGCACCGAATCAAATAGCTGGAAGCTCTGATCACAAATGAAAAACTTGGAGAACCCTGCTTCACTGCGGACTTCTAGTTGAAAGCCTGAATCTTCTTCCCAATAGTCATTCATCATCCAAAAACTTCCTTTTCATCTCTCTTCAGCAAGATCTATCAAGACCCCAAGTCGCTTTTATTATCTTGGTGAGTTGCTCCTTGATTCTCCCTTGGTTCCTGATCAGTGACATGATCATTCTGGGCATCCAACTGTGAATGGTCAGCATCTGGGCTCAAAACCACCACCACTGCATGACTTTGAGCAATAGTAGTCTCTCTTTGATTTGAAGACTCATCCTCAAGAGGTGTATCAGTTGAAGCCACATATGATATACCAAACTTTTGCCCATGAGTTAGTCCTGGGCAGAGTCCCTACGGCACACATGACATATCTCAGTATATAATGAAATCACATTCCCATACCATTCTGATTCAAAATGGAGACTTGAGCAAAATATGTATGCAGTATACAGTATTAAAAGATGTTTCCATGACTAAGGAACAACATATCAATCCTTTGAGATTCGTATCTGGACCAATAACAGAACCACAAATCCAATAACATGAAAAACAGTTTGATTGAAAATCATCTAAAGACGGTAAAAGAAAAAGTGGTGCTGAAACACAATCAAATACAAAGATGGCATCTATTCTAGCTTCAAACTTGAAATAATGAATACTGACCTTAATCAATCCTGAGGCAGAAGTGGACTTCTGAAAACTGGAGTGTGATAAAAAACTGGAAACACCAGGACTTGCATAAAATCTGCTGCCATTTGTTTCCTGAAAATCGGGTGAAATGTCCAGAGTATGGGATTCCTGTCTCTGATTACTATTATGACAGTATGACCCAAAATACAAACAATGGTCACGAACAAGAGATATTTGTGGAGTTGCAGGCAATAAATGGCCTTCAGTGCTGAAGATGTACCTGTAAAGAGAGATTTCTCTCAGGGTGAATAGAAGACATCTGTGTTTTTTTTTTTTTTTTTGTGTAGTTTATAAAAATACCAAACCACACTAGGTTTGAAACTAAAGACTACAAGGAACTTACTTGTATGGCCCATTCTCAACGAGGTTATCTGGACCCACCGCCAAATCAAAAAGAAGCCATAAATATTTAACCTAAATAAGTAGACACAATATTAGTAGACTGCTAATGAGACAAAGAGAAACTATATACTGAGAACCCATTACCATTACTGAAGCATTTAGTAAGATGGGAAGACAATGTCCTCCATTCTATGCAAATACAGTAAGGCACAGATGTAAGGAGTTGTTAACCACCACTTAAGGAGTGGAAAAGAAATTTTCCATGAAGAAGTTGATGTGTGCCCATAGTCCTTAGTCATATACAATCTTCTTCTTCATGAGTACCAGAACTCCTTTTCACCATTGATCATAACATACAATATAATAAATTGGAGGGTCAAGATCATACAAAGTACTTAAGCCCAAAAGATCTTTTAACGAAGATACTCTACACAGTGGTCTCAATTCCACACTTCAAATAATCCAGCAAGACCCAAATTGCAACTTTAGTTCTATTTCAAGAGTGCTATTTGGGAAAGGAATAAACCCCTAACCATAATAGAAAACCAAATTGGAAGATCACAGAAGATTATTTCACTAAATAACATTATCCTTACTGTTTCCGCTAAGAAGAAGCTTTCCATATGGTCTTCCTGTTTGTGAAACTCCACGTCTGATATATGACAATATCCACAAGTGCATCGGGCCCCATATTGCAAGCTAGCAAGCATGTCCCGTCCAGCATCAAGATATCTACATCAAGCATTTTAGAAAAGGCTTCAGATTGCAGGTAAGTTAAGAAGGCGCAAATTTAACAAGTAGACAGTTTTTTATCATGCAAATAATAATAATATAGTTGACCAAAGAACTGATAATAGGAAGTCAACTAAGCATCTTTAGAATCCCTCAAATAATGAACCTATGTTCCATATTGGCAACCATCGTCAAAAAATTCTTTACCCCTGATGTTCAACTTTATTTCACTAAATGTACAAAGGAGAGGTAAATGCAGAAAGAAGAGACTGACATCTAGCCAGCCATAACCAAACTGTTCAATATGAACAGGGGAAATTATAAATGTACAAAGTTTCCAATGGATGTGTCAGATATCTCT
The DNA here is from genome assembly GCA_951799425.1 of Ilex aquifolium. NCBI lineage: Eukaryota > Viridiplantae > Streptophyta > Magnoliopsida > Aquifoliales > Aquifoliaceae > Ilex > Ilex aquifolium. The sequence continues at coordinate 28,153,799 of OX637401.1, forward strand.
TTTGATGGCTAAATTTTGCAAAGAATAAATACAAAACCTTTGATGGTCATTTCAACAAACAAAATAATAACTATGAGTATTCCGTGCCTGCCTTATCAAAAGAGTTTTGAGTGGGTTGCTGTTTCTTGATAGTTCAAAAACATAAACCAAAGTAAGGAAGACTATATCTTCTACTGTTATGCTAATCCCAAGATACAAGCCAATAAAAAGGAAGACTGCAATCTCTGTTCTCACCAAATGATAGATTGCCAATATTTAGACACTAAATAAGAACTGCCAGCTAGAAAACGGGAAAGAGGAAGGACGCCAGACAGTAATTCTGTGTTAAGACAAGGAGCAAACCTAGGATTCCTCGTAGCTTTGTACAGCCAATATGTGCTCTCTATTAATTCAGGACGCAGTGGGTAGCTTTTCTGCCCATGCTGAAGACAGAAAGAAGAGTTACCAAGAAGGGAAGCCAAAACAAAAAAGAAAAGTAATTCAGGAAATGTAGACACACTAATGTACTTGTGGACTTTAGAAAGGAGACAAATAGATTTTAAACATATATTTCTTCAGTTAGATAAATATATGTTTTACCCAACAAAAAAGGGACAGGCAGGGAAGATGCACGAGTCTCATATCAAAAATTATATCATGTATATATTTCTTTAGTTTCCATCTTATATGATTCATACATTCTAAAATAGATTAACCTATAGTAGCTTAAAAGAATTAAAATAATCTACACCATATAAACAGAGAGGCATGCAACTGATTTTTCCATTGCTAACTGCCTTCAGTAGTCCATAACATCAGTGTTGCTGTCCTCATGTAAGTTAGCAATTTCTATAAGCATATCTTACTGATTGGAAGGGTGGGTTCCTTCATCAATAACACACTTTACAGGATTGCAGGCATTACATCAGCTGAAAATTCTTGTGCACGACAGTCTACCGCCTTTGATGCATTCAGCAAACAACTAACAAATTTAAAAGACCTCATATCAGATTCTACTTGCCTACATCTCTTCCCAAAATAAGGTTCTGGTGCGGCCCAAGTGTGGCATACTGTCTCAGTGCCTTTAGGGATCACTGAGCTTAATTTTCCTTCCATCTACCTCCAATATAGAAACCCACTCAAAAATAAATTATCTTCATTATATACGAGTCCATTACTAATAGTTTCCAAACCTCTACTTCTTCAAGGTTTCTGGCTCATTTATATGACTTCTAATGTGAATTTGGCCAAACCAAATTCTTCTATGTACTAAAGCCCCCTAAACTTTTGAGTTTTGACTAGTATAAGGACCTCCTCAACATTTTTGAAATTAAACTTAACTGCAATGCCGGAATTGTTAGCAAACATATATTTATAAGATGATAAAATTAAGATAGTACTAATAACCCAGTGCACAAGTTTAAATGTTGAAAAAATACAAATAATAAAATATCTTTTAACACGTCTTCCTTCTCACCAATCCATCATCTATAATCATCACCGTCACAACCACCAGTAAACCTCCATTGTCTGCCCACCACAGTCCACCATCCCAATCCACACTCTTTAGTTTGTCTCCCTCCAGTTATTCTCTGTCTTCCACTGGCCGAACTTAAGAGGTTGCCAATGGACAATTCCAAACTACAAAACCTTCACTAACACCACTTAGAGGTTGAGTGAAAGATCCTAAAAAGCTAGTTCTAATGCAGAATACTTCAGATCACCAATATGAGAAAACGAGGTCATTACATGTTCACAGGCACAAAAATAAGATACAGGAATTCAAAATTTCGAGCGATGGAAAGTAAGAAAGGTATGCCATCACTTAAGCGTACTTGAGGGATTCCGGAATTCAAAATAAGATACCTGAACACTGAGCGTGGCTAGATTAAAACCCTCTGGAGTGAAGCCATATCTTTTCCAGACACTAAAGAAGGCAGTGTGCGTTCGAATAGCAGGATCAATATCCCCTGCTAGAACCTTCCACAAATGATATATTCAGCTCTATACACCCTTGATTATATGATAATCTGTATCAATGGACTAAAATACACACCAACAGGAAACTGAAGAAGGAAAATTAAAATTACCTGAAGGCCTGGCCAGAATGCCTGCAGACTGTTAAATAATGGCCAGACAAGTGCAGCAGAATTCATATTTACCTCCACATACCTGCATATATATAAAAGAAATCACCATGCCAGTCTCACAGGATTTCGAACTTCAAACATAATATCAGGGGGGAAAAAAAAAAGGAGACATAACTACAAGACAGAAGAGTGTATATATTTACAAAGTGGCACATGAAAGCCACAATGATTTTACCAAGGATCATTATATAGATAGTGCATGGCAGCGGCATAAGCTTCTTTGAAGATGAACAGGTACTCTTCATCTCCAAATAATAAATATGCCTGAAGTAGAATCAAAATGAACCTCAGAGAAGGAAAAAAAGTCCAAATTCAATTCAATATCATATATATAGAGAGACATTAAGCAATTAAAAGAGAGAATTATAAACAAATGTTAAAACAACAAAATGAGTGACAGGTAACTTAGTACACATAATACGACAACCGAAAACATGACTAAAAGCTTCACAATGCTGATTGATCAACAGGTAAGAAATATTGAAACAACCAAAGAAGAGAGTTAGACATGTGAGGAAGATGCCCTTCAATTAACTAGATGGAACCACATGACAGCACAATAACATCAAAATTTTAGTATTTTGTACTGGGGTTGCATCATTTGATTTATAAAATATCCTGCATTCCTTATATGCAGCTTTGAATGATTGCCATTTTGAACTTCTAGTTCCTTCATTAGTTCCTGAAATTGTCTTTGATATGATTGAAGTTTAAATTGATTGTCGTTGGTTTTAAAAATTTCAACCCTACATATGCCAAAAAATTAAAACTCAATTATACGAATGAAAATAACAGAACACTTCATTTCAAAAGGTAACTTTATACACAGAAAACTGCAATATTGCAGGGAATCACTACTCATATTTTATGGGGGGAAAATGATTGTCAACTCATCAAAAGAAAAAGGGAAAATGATCAAATAATAATCTTTCCAGTTGTCCAAGTAGGCAATCTCTACTGGTTGGAAAGATCTGAAAATTTTCTTTTATCAAAGCCAGTCCAGGACTTTTGAAGAAGGAAACACAAAATGCTGCCACCAGTCAAGTATTCAGTTTGGTGGTATAGTAAGCAATTGAAAGGGCTATCCTTTTTTCCTAAAACATAATCATTTTCTTCTCTAGAAAGCATGGTTACTAAACGTAAAAGGTTCTACAATTTCTTAGGCCATAAGAATTTGTAGAACCTTATACGTTTTTGTAGAAAAATATACTAACCACAGCAACTGTATTTCACTTCAACAAAAAAAGAAAACTTGCCTTCAGGAGATACTCATAGAAAGAGTCAATGCTTGTTCCTATTCCAGCATCCTGAAAGCAACAAATATGCATAATTTTGTAAACCACACATAGGTAAAATTTTAAAAAATAGAAACAAGAAATAAAAACCTCCCAAAGAACATAGGATAAAGTGAACTACAAGCCGGTCTATAAGCCAACCAACAATGTTATACAATCTGTGCCTGATTTCCCCAAGGCATGCCTCTAACTCTCCGAGAGGATATAGATTGGCAATCATGTAAAAGTACCAGTAGCTATTTACCAAGAAAAACAAGAATAGTTCACAGCAAACAACTAACAGTGGCAAAGCAAGTAAGCAATGATATTTTGGCAATATGCAAAGTGCAAACAATTGTAAAGTTACTAAGATGAATAACATAAGAGACTGAACACCACGCAGACTAAAGAAAGCATGAAGCTCTCTCTTTGATAAAATGAGGTGAAGGCCAATGATTTTATCCAATTAAGAACGTTGATAGAAACCTATAAAGGGTCTAGCATCCTTCAAAGTGGTGCAAGTGCAAGTAGGAACATTCACACGAGAACTCTGACAAATATTAGCACCATAAGGTGATCCATATAGTATACTGTGGGCCTCACTACTCATTGCCTATTGATTTTTACATGGATACTTCAACACTATCAACATTTTATGAATTCTTACTTTATTCATCGTAGAATTCCTCATATATACCATACAACTACAAAGAGAGCATAATAAATACTTGGATAATCATCAGTGTATCACATGCCCATTCGTAATGTTAATATGTTACAGGGAACGTCACCTTTTGTGTCCATTCCCCGCTAAAAACATCAATATGAGCACCAACTAGGTTAATTTTTGATCGACGGGCCCATAATCCACGCACAGCGTTCTTTGTAACTTGCTCAAAAACTGCATTTTCATACAAAAAAATACACAACTTAAACAAAAATCCTGATTTGTCAGTCATAATATATGGTGATCCATACACTACAGTATCGGCGTTAGGGTTCTAACTGTGAAGTTTATAAATCAACACATATAGTTGATCATCCAACATTTTGCATGTAATTGGGCTACTTCCCCTTTGGCACTTACAACTTATAAGTGGTATCTTTTCTTTATCCAACAATCCACCAAAGGAACTGGGTCAGGCGAACGTTCATTCCCTAGTCCAGCACTTCTGGAGACACATTGAGCTAATACAGCATTTCATTGCAGAATGTAGGACTACAAATTTCAATTTTTTTATTGCTATTGAAAAAACAGTTTGAAGGGACAACCGGGGTGGAACCTCTGCCCCACGAGGGAAGCCCAGCAGTGGGACTTAGATGGTGGAAAACTGCAGAAGCTCCCAAAGGCCAACTTGAGTCATACCCTAACCCTCGCACCACAAAGCTGCTTGCTAACTTCATGGGAGTCAGGGAGGACCCCAAACAGGGCACTGCAAGTCACTGGACCACCGGAATGGTGGTCAAATTTATTCATTTGTGCATTAAATAAAAGAGTGAATCTTTTATGCCATACTGAAATAATTAGCAAGAGTGGCTCATTACGCCAAGAGTCACACTTACTTAAAAAATGAAAATAAAGGTCCAGCAAATTGGCAAAGAGTTTCTGTTGAAGTGTAGCCTCTGACAGGCAGCCACAGGAATTTTCTAACTGAAAACCTTATATTGAACCCAACTCAGCTGACCTTACTGATACACTTCAGAAATTAATGTATGGTTTATATTTACTTTCAGATAATTAGGATTATCACTTAAGAGTGAAATGTCCCAAGTTTCAACTTTCAATGTACGTCATATATTTATTTTCAGATAATTAGACTTATCAGTAAAGCGCGTGAAAGACCCAAGTTTCAATTTTCAGAATGCTCCTGATCAATGGAAGAAATATCCTTTCAGAGAACAAAATGCACAATCAAGCAAGCCATATTAAACATTTTAAAAGCATACATAATCAGAAATGTGGAGAAATAGAGAGAAAGCAGTAAGCCCGAAATCCCCATGCTGAGATTATTTTGAAACATTTGTCTGAGAATAATTTACAGACAAGCCACTACATGAATCATCGTCATTACAGGCAGCGAGATTATGTTTTTAATCAATAAAGTAAAATGCGATGGAATGTCAGCCCAAAATAAAGATAGAGACAGAACTCCAGCCCAAACTTGTTAAAAAAATTAAACAAACTAGCCTGACGGAAATAGTAACACTTACTGGGATCATTTGTTAAGCGGCTAAGCACCCCAAATTCTAATGTTAAAGTCCCACCACCAGCTGTCGATGTTATCTGAATAAACGCAATTTTTTAATAATTGGAATTTATTGAATAGTGTAGAAGGATAACCGGGAACAAAAAACTATACGAAATTAAATTCCATGTCAAACAAATAAAGTAGTGCTCAAATTAGGGTTATATTTCAGCATCTCCACTTGTTATTTCTCAGAAACGCATATGATTCATTAAATGGAATTACAAACGTTCGAAATGTCTTGAAGAAATAGTAGCACAACCCTCAAATCTTAGGACCGGGGGAAAGGTTGGATCTTTAATTTTCCAATTTTATTCTTCTATACCCATCATCAATGCAGATTTATGTGCACATGTAACAAAGCACTCCAATAACTCGCTGATTAATTTCTAATTATCCATTTATTGGGGGGAAAAAAAAAAGGAAAGGCAGTATCCTACATATCCAATAGAACTACTAACTAATACCTCCTCCCAGCTTTGCAAGAGCATCGCAAGTATATCTCATACATATTTGCATCTCATGTCATGACATGTCTAACGGGGTCCTTTACATATTTTGAAGTATCCATGAAACAGATGTCTAGCCATGGAGTACCCTTAAAATTCAAAAATCAGCAGGCTGCATTGCAAATTAATAGATACATTATCCTACAATTTGATTAAAGTCCTGACCCATAAGTGTAATATTCAAAAAAAAAAAAAGGAGGGGGAGGGGGGGAAGAAAATGAACTTTCACATAAAGAGGACTAGAAAATACAAAGAGGTTGTGCCTTGCTTTCTTTTTCATCAACTCCATGCAATAGATTGACAGACCCAAACGGAATTCCTGCAGCACGCATAGCTTAGAAAGGTCATGACATGATAGATGAAGGATTCAGCATTGAATGTTTGAACTAAAGATCATATTGATTGAATTATCCATTTCATAAGCCATTAGATATTGAACTCCTATTGTCCAAACAATGTCCAGAAAAAAGTTGATCACCACATGTACGAGGCAAGACGAGATACAAAATGCTTTCACAAATATCAAGCTTCAGAATACAACCGATGGAATATATCTCAGCAACCTAATATGGTGTGCACATCTTCAACAATGAATTTGTAAGAAATTCAGGCAATTAAAATTGCAGTCTATGGGCAACTCTGATCCGCAGAAACTAAGACTCCTTCCGGATTACAGATTTATTGTCATCGGCCAATTTATACTTCATAACAATCTGATCGGGTTGTTTTAATCCATTGGCGGATAAGATGAATTTGTTACCACGAAGAATATGAACAATTAGAACCATTAAGTTTCCAAAAATCACCAGGCAGAAACATCTTAATTGTTCAAGGGAAAAAAAATTCTCATGACTTATGCAGACATGCGGAAAATAGAAATTTAAAACAAGTTTTATACATTACTATGTGCAACAATAACTGAACATACCTGTAGGAGTATCAAAGGCAGGTAACAATCTCCGGGCAAGATCCTCAGCTAAGTGAAGCAGTTCATCATCATAGGAGGGAACTCTCATTCCCTACAGTTGCAGATATCAAAGGATTGCAATGGACTGGACTGGAGAATATGGTCTAAATACAGGAACTCTAAAGATAAAAACGAAAAAAGGGTGAAAAAAGTTTGGTCTTCCTATTGAAAACTACCTATTGCCGTGTAACTTTTGCTACTAATTAACCATATATACTTACTTCAATTTTTAGCTAACTGGTTAGTGCATAAGCTTGACCTGAACCTGGAAGCTTATGTTTTATTTAAGAGGTAGTATAGTTTCCTTCATTCTCACAGGGAAACAAAAAATTATCTGGGGTTTATTATCAAACGAAATGGTATACTCAACTAACCCAAATGACTTACTCAACTAACTCAACCAATATGCACAACTTGAACTTGTGCACTTAAACTCAATGATGATATACAAAGGTGCACCAAGGTACACAATTAATTGATTGTTATGCTCTGAATAAGTACTTTTTCCCATATAAATTTCTGCATGTGTGGTTATGTAAGTGTAACTTGGTAGCTAATGTAACAAATACGTCCTACTTTTTGCAGTTAAAAAAGCCAGAACATTTTTTCTTTTTTTCAATACCATCAAAACAGTGTCATTCCATGCATTTTGGAAAATGAGAAGACTAATTATGAAAAAAAGGTAGATTCAAGTGAAAAATACCGTAGCATAATCGCTTGCAATAAGATGAGCAGAAAGTAAACCTCCAAGGATCCGGATAGTAGTTTCAAACACAGACACTGTTTTGTTCTGCATATGTGATACAAGTTCCAAATCTTAGTTTGACAAGTTAGCTTGCAGTAACTAAATCTATATGTCAGACAATTTTTAACTGGCTAATAGAGTCCAAAATTAGCTCAACACAAAAAGATAAATCCAGCTCAATTGCATCACAATATAAAAAACAACAACTAAATTATTTCACATCAATGGCATACAGAGGACAATTCTATGCATGCATCTCTAGATACCTCTTCGTTCCAATTTTTTCGGATGTCACCAATAGAACAATAACTATTCAAATAGACTAACTGATTGAAGTTTCACTTTGTCAAATAGTAGAATGACCATACTCACAATATCAAATCGAAGATTTTTACCAATCCATTCAACAGATGAGGCGAACCGCTCCCGGTCACCAAGCAAAGCTAAAGTGTCTAAGGAATCAATCTGCACAATAGCAGAATTCAGTAAGAGCTTGATATCCAAAAAAGATAAGCAAATTTTAAAAATTTACAAAACAAAATTAAATTGATATTTACCAATGTTAGTGCATAACCCCCAAGTGTATCTTCTCCCTCACATGATAAAGGTTTCAACTCATCGCGTGGAAAAGCGTGATTCATATATCCATCAAATGCATGATAAAACATCTCTCGCACCTACATTATATGCCAAAAAGAAATCAAGTTTCTTACAAATCAAAGACTTTTAAGCTTTTATTTAGATCATTCGAAAATTTTGAGACAAAACTGTTTTTAATTTCCTATTTCCTTATCTTCCATGACCGATCATATCAAGATTGTATATATCTACAGAGAGTGAAATCAACGGGAAACCCTAAGATTGAAGAAAGATCCACCATCAATCAAACTCATAGCTAATCACGGTTCGTGTGTGTGTGTGTGTCGAAAATTTACCTCATCCCTGAGCTGTTTAGCTTCCTCAGGAGTGACGCTCTCGGCCAAAGATTTGTAGATGAAAATGTCCGAAAATAATAATAATAATAATACTGAGAAGAACTGAATCAACCGTGTGTGAGCTTCCATGGAGTCTCCCTCCCTCTCTCTCTCTCTCTCTCTCTCTCTCTGCGCCGGTGAATTTGCGAAGAAGGTTGTCTCGAAACGGCAACGTCTTAGGGTGTTTGTTTTTTACGTTTTCTTTTTAGTGTTTTTTTTTTTTATATACGTAATATTGGAAATTCAAACCGTGTTTGCTCAGTGGCTTTTGCCAATGTGATAGAATCATGTCTGTGCTTTTTAGTTCTTTTAATTTAATTAAATTTATAGTTATTATAGGTAAAAAAAATGATAAACTCTATATATATATACTAGTTATTTTTTGTACCTAAAGGCACGGAATAATAAAAAAATGATCAACAATAAATATATTTATATTCGCACCTAAAATCAAATTACAAAGATAGAGCAGAAATAAATGAATTTAAGCACGGGTTATAATGGGGCGAGTGATGGTAGTGATGATGGGCGGCAGTAGTGGTGGTGGGAAACGGTGATAATTGTGATGGATGATGACAACCGATTGTAATGATGACAGCTATAGGTGACAATGGTAATGATGGTTGGGGGGCAGTGGGGGTGATGTGGTATAGCGGCGATGGTGATAACGTGGCGGCAATAGTGGTGGTGGTGGGGCACTAATGGGGTGATGGTGGTGGGATTACGATAGTGGAGGTGGTGGGGCGGTGGTGGTTATTGTTGTGGAAGAGGTGATGGTGGGGTGGCAGTAACGGTGGTAGTGGGGCGATGAGTGTAGTAAGGTGGCGACAGTGGTGGTGGCAGTGATGGTAGTGATGGGGTGGCGATGGTGGTAGTGGTGATTGTGGTAGGGCGGTTTTCAAACACTTTTTTTTTTAAAAGTACTTATGAGAAGTTATAAGTATTAAAAATAATTTTAAAAAGTTACCCCAAACACACCCTTAAGGGCCCTATTTTCCATATTAAATTTGGAGTGTTAATATTAACTGTCAAATTAACTTTAAAGTAAAATTTAAAGAGATCTCAATCGCAAATAGCAAAAGTCATTTTGTTTATTTTTTGATATTTGAATTGTATTGTACTTTATTATATATGTGTATATATATATATATGATATTATTGTCATACTATATGATTCATAAAATAAAATAAAAAATTAACGTCTCTATATATAAAGATTTTGTGACATTAAATTTTAACTGTTTACTCAAAAAAATAACAAAATCCCTTTTATAATTGAAGGAGCACTTTCTTTCCCACTTTACTTACTAAGTAATTTTACATGATCTTAGAAACTAGACTTGATAATTATAACCATTGATATCACTGTAGGTCCCAACATTTATTGGAATTCACTACCTATTCAATGGTTGTGATTATCAAATTTAATTTTTAAATTTATATAGTATTACTTTTACTTTAAATAAGGGTTGAGACGTAGCGATGTATTTAAGTTGGACTTGGAAGGAAAAAATTTGAGACTGTATAGAAGGAGGACAAATCAATGGAATAGATGAAAAGAAAGTTTTTAAGAACCTCAACTAGAAAAATAAAAAATTTTAGAAACTCGCTACCTGCTCACACTCTAATCATGATCTTAACATGCTAGGTTGAGAAAGTATTCAAGTTTCAAAAAATTTATTACTATGAACAAGTGTTTAATCCATAACACATTTGCTCTTACCGTGTTAGTGCTAGTCAATATTAAGAGGTGTACTACTTTGCTTAAAATATTAATTTTACGTATTTGTTACTTAACTACTCATATCGTTTTTAAATTCTCAATGTAACCAAAAAGAGAAAACTAACCAGTTTCTACCACATAAAAATAAAAAAGAACATTACCTGGGGAAGCCTCCATAGAGAATTCATAATGGTGTGTATCAATTGGTATCATTGTTGAACTTGTATCCAATTAGATCTGACCATGCTCCAAACTGCTTCAACATATTCTCTCTCTCTCTCTCTCTCTCTCTCTCTATTGCTATTTAAAAAGGTGGTCAGAGACGACTAGACATAACAATCCCCTCAAAACGTTACCTTGAGGTTCTCACCTACCGTAAAATGTTCGATTTGAACCATAGTTACTTACCTGAGATAGTCAAGTCCGTCACCACAACACCACCAATAGCAAGCTAGATATTCAGTCCCTTCAGCAATATCTGGTTCACAAAAACTACCACTGCAAGCGGATTTGAACTCATCCACAACACCACTAATGGCAAGCTGAATATTCAGCTCCTTCAATAGTATCTGGTTCACAGGAACTACTACCTCAAACAGATTCAAACTCATGACCACTGAAAAAGGGCAAAACCTTTACTCTCTACTAAAAGCCAACTAGGGATATTCAATCCCTTCAGCAATATCTAGTTCACAAGAAACTATTACCACAAACGGGTTCAAACTCAGGACCACTGGGGGAGAGCGGGACTTTCACCCTCTACTGAAAGTCAACTAGGCTACCGCCTCAGTAGTGCTTCAACATATTGCTTGACTTAGATTCTATTAGAGGAGAGGGGAAGACAAGATTCGAACTCGTGACCTTAGCTTCCAATAGGAAGGGAGGTGGTCATTAGGCCAACCGCTAACCTCTTGACCATCTATACTTAAATTATGCACAAATTAACAAACAAATGTTAAAGAAGCCAACAGTTCCAGAAGAAAAAAATGCAGCTTTGCTACTGTTTTTACCTAAGAAGGACAATTCCCTCACCACAGGACTCTTGGTCATTCACAGTTTTTCACATCCTAGAATTTTGTTGGATGTGTGTGAGATGACAACGGTGATGCTCTTGAAATGGGAAAAAAAAAAAAAAAGCAATGTGCAATCATTATTGAAAACTAAATTGCATTTTGCAAAATCACAGGCTGTTCTCCTTCGAGCTCGGATATTACAATCAAGGAGTCTGTCATATCAAGACCAAGGGGCTCAGATTTGGGAATTGGGTTTATAACCTGCAAAGAAAATAAGGTATGAGAGAGAGAGAGAACTATTTCAAATAGTTTCAGTCCAACACCTAAATCGAAATGGTGTACCTTCTTGTTGTTTTTCAAATAACCGATGGCAACTTCTCTCCGCAGATGTGCTCTTTCAGAGAGCTCGGCGAATGATGGATTCTCCCCCTCCTTCATGTAGAGACTAATATCCTGTCAGAGAACAGAAGCAAGTTAACGAATTGACGGTTGGTAAAATATAGGACTAGAACACCTGGGGGATCACCGGTGAAGTTTGTTGGTCTATGGATGCACCCAGAATGGTTAAAACACAAGCTTAAAGGTATATATATCATATTACACTTAGGAAAAATGATGGCTACATCTTCATGCATGCTCCAAAGAATTTCAGCAATTCTCAGTCTAGAAAATAGAAGTGGCCATGTAGGGTATGAGGAGTAATGGTGATCAAGCATGATGACCGACAAATCATGGATTATACGCATAAAGTTCCAAGCTTTTTTTCACGTATAATTTAAAATGAAAATGATTTGTGAGCCACAACCAATAAATTGAAGAATCACAGAAAAAGAGAGGCCTTTATTTCTTCATTCTGTTGCTTTGTTTGATAAGTGTATCCAAATTATCAAAAGGCAGATCCAAAATCTGTATTCTGTTGTGAGTGCTCAGTAATCTAATAATATCTAGATTATTAACACAGCATGGTCTGCATGGTCTGAGAAATAATTCATCATTCCATTGAAAGGTAAAGAGATAATCATAGTCCCGCTTCTTCACTGCAATGAGAGCAACAAAAAAATATGCTCAGTAACATGTTCAATTTCAAAGTTTGATTGCCCAAGAAACAGGAGAAGACCCATTTTAAGTTAACGCCAAAAAATCCCAAACCTCTGAGATGGTGACTGCCCATGTTCTCCTCCTTGGCCATCTCTTCATCTATTTTAGTCATCTATTTATATTTTATAGAATCTCATCCTCAACCATTTATGTAGCTGAATGTTAGAAAACAGTATGATGCACAACAAAGAGTGTTTATTACCTTGACATATATTTCATCCCCCTCTGCATTCAGGAGGTCTTTCCAGACCTCGCTCAATTCATTGTTCTCCGCCACTATCATGCCAAACAGGGTTTTTTACTAAAAAAGTTGGAAACCTCCATAATGGAAACACGAAGAGAACAAGAAAGTCGAATAGTTTATAACCTTGAGCTGTGACAAGACTCATCACTTCCTCTGCAGCAATGTAGGTGAGGGATGGCTTGATTCTTGTTATCTGAGCGACATACAGTTAATAATCATTTCAGGCCAATAATCATGAAGGGGTACACATGTTAATACAGAAACTGGTCTACAGTAAAAGAGTTACTTGTTTGCCCAATTTCGAGTCAACAATCTCCGCAACTAGATTTTGAACCTGAAATCCACCCACTGGCAAATTTTATTAACCTTACAAAAATATAATCACTTACACTAACACCTGTTAATTCTGTGCTTCAAAAGGTGGCTCCATAAATTACAAAAATAAAGTGATATTTTTCAAGATGATAATCAGCAACTTAAACTCACCTTCACCCCAAGCTTGTTGCAAATATTTTCAGCAAGAAGAAGAGAATATGCAGAATGCTTGTCTGCCCTTGATGGATCTGAAAATAGAATAATTAATCCAGTGCTACTTTCAGCTAAATGAATTACCATATATTATTTACCTCCAAGGAGCCACTCTCTATCAGATATCACAACGATTGACAAGGGAATATTTTCCCCTTTCTTGAACGATTTCTGAATGTTTATTATGGTTTCCTTTAGTATATCATAGTTCATAGGGTTTCCAATCTGCATCACAAGAAAAGAACACTAATGATAAATAAGAACATAAAGAATGTATCCAAAATAAAAAGAAAAAAGGAGGAGGTGAAGAGTTCTAATTTCTAACCATATTGAGTGAGACAGTACCCTATGGGAAACCCGTACGTTTCTGACCTTCCCTTGGGCAGCAATGTGGCTCGTGCTGTTTCGATCATTCATTGGCACATCTGACAATACTTCCTACACATACACAAGTAAAAGACAACTGGAACATGAGACCTCAATTGTTTTATGTGAAATCTAAATGCTTAATGGACAATAGAGTCAATAGTATTATCTCCTTTCAGCGTGGGAAAATATCTGAATAGATCTATAAGTGGAAAATTACTGATAGTCCAAGAAAAAAATCCCAAATTTTGTGAAGTATCAATTTTCAATTAAAAAGCAGACTAGCAGAGTACATTCCAGTAGGATGAAGATGCATGATAGGAGATTAAATTCCACAACATTAACGAGAACTTGGCTTTGGCCACGCAATAATTAGCTGTCCCCTACATTATTTGTCGACTCCAGCCCGAGGCCCTTTCCAAACAGAGCATTTGGTTAATTGTTTTGAAGTCCCAATTTCTGATGGCATCTAACCAGCAGTACCCCCCCCCCAGTGGGGGAGGCTTATATGCTACCAAGACGTCATAAAGACCCCAAGAGGATTAAAATAAGGGCTGAACTCTGTAGCACAATACAAAAACTTCTTGGCCTTCTTTGCTAAGTAGAAGATTCATACCTTCTGCAACTAGAAGGCTAATAAAGACAAAATGCAAAGGGCGATAAAATTATATATGCACGCAAACTTTTTCAATCTCAAAAGCAAATCATGCAGGCACAGAAAATGAACAGAAGATTGAATAATTCTTATAAAGTGACCATATTATCTCCTTCTGACCTTTCTGATGCATTATGTAGAATAATCAAAAGCATCTACAGTTTTGTCACCCCTTTCTCAAAAAATCATCTAAGTAATATAAAGCTACAGATTGAACTTCTCGATCTGGAAGATTTTATTGGTGTGTGAATAATGGTAGTTTCAACAATACTTTTTAGCAGCTCATATGAAGAAGCCTAACAAACCTGCATGTTTTTGCTGAAACTGAATTACCTGAACCTTTTTTTATGCCCTTAAATGTAAAAACAACAATTTTCACAAATTTAAGATGGCTATAAGTAGAATTTTGAAGCCACTTCTTGAACACACCATGTAAACTCTCAGGAGAACAGCAGAACATACCAATACACTTCCCGGTCCTAGATAATTATCGTATTCTGCAATCATATCCACAACATCTGGGCGCCATCCAAGCATAAGTATGCATTCTTTTGGGCCCAGACTCCAGTCTGATGCCTGCATTAGACAAATAATTAGAGAGACAACAAACTACTATACAGAATAAATGTACATGAGCAATTATTTCTCGAGAACCTTATACCTTTGAACCTGATCTTGTCGGACGCTTGACTATCCTCTCCAAACGTGCTTTTGCCATCTCTAAGACATTACTTCGGGATTCACCAATCCTTTGCTGAACTCCATTATCTTCTACTTTGATGACATTTGCATCTGCAAGCTGTGGTTTTTTCTTCCCATGAACAGGTGCAATGAACAACACCTATGCATATAAAAGAAACACGTGAAGCAAGTAAAAATGATTAATTGTAATTAACAAAATAATAATCACATTGAATTAATTATTCATGATTAAATATATCTTCTGTAGCGAACAATGATTGGATTTTATTGGATCGATAGCGAACAAGGTAGTATTAGTACAGTGTGTATCACAGAGTGATTCATTGATGCAAAACAAATTATTTGAATTTCGAAGAAGTTGTCACGGATGAGCCACATGCAAGGAAACTTGCACATGTGGTTTTTCTACATACACAACAACTACAGAAGCGTAATACTATAGGGTGAAAGCCCAACCTCCACTGGAAAATTTTAAATCATAATGTCGAAGCTAGGGAGCATGGATACGTACTAATAATAGTATGACACAATACGGATAAGGCAAAACGGAAAAATCAAAGAAATATGACCCTATCTTATACTGTGTTAGACAGAATAAGACAATTTATCGAACTCATAAATCTTAATTGAGCAAAAAATAATACAAATTCCATCATATAGATAATTCAATGGACAATTCAACTAAAACATCAAATATACAGTAAATTGTCGTAAGATATCCAAGTAAATCCTTTGCTTGTACTTCCTAGAGGTTTCACATCTTAAATTTGAGAGTAATGATAGGTTACGCAATGACCTTATTATAAGATATTCCTGACACAAAGACTAACATCATAGCCATCTACATTGAGCACATAACATCATAGCCATCTACATTGAGCACATACTTTGTCAGTTTCCTCCAGAACTTCATCATCACTTGGATGGAAGTATATCTTCCCTCTACGATAAAGACCACAAACAACAGCCTGAAAAATCCATACAGAAGTAAATAAATAGAATAATGGCAGCTAGAAAACTGCAGATTATGCCAGCAACTATCATAACTAGCAAAATGCTTTACCTCTTGAAAACCACATCTTAATTGCCTATACTTTAATCCTGCGAGATTAGGAAACCTGCAAAGATTGAACACATTTTCTGCAAGAATACAACAGGAAATTATTAGCATTCCGGTATGAAATAATTCATGATAAGAAGTTGCAACAAATAAATTTGATAGTATTCATATATGCCTACAGATATACAGATAAACACATGTGGATAATATGTGGATAGATAGATAGACAAATATACAGATATATAACATCAGAGGAAGGTTCATCATTGGAAACACAAAATGGGAAGTGGTGAAAATCTAAGAACTGATGCAACCACAGCCGACTATGAGCAAAAGAGGAAAACTTTGTGAACTAACTTCATATTTTAGGTGTCAAAACCACATATATGTTTGAGAAAAAGTTTTATAACCAATGGTATCATCTCAAACCTATAAACAAAAACCCAGTCCAAAATGCTCTTATCATTTAAAAGCCACCATTTTTCTGATGAAACAACCCAACAAATATCAGACCACAAAAAACCCAAGAAATACGTAGCTTGAAGAGTAGAAATCCCTCAACAATTTTTTGCTTGCCATTCAATGTTACAATTAGAATGAAAATAAAATACACGACAAAGAGCAATGCAGATCAAGAAAAGAATATTGAACTAAATTTTTTTTTTTTTTGAAAGATAAAAATTAAAATTCAAAAGTAAAGTCATATGAATTGATAAAGAGCATTCGAACAAATAGTTCTAACTAAAAACACCCAAGTATTAAATGATAAAGTACAAGCTATACTAAATTTTCTATCCAGCGAGCATCTAAAAAACCATAATTTGTTACGAGAATTTGTACAGTACTTCGATAATTAAGCAGGTGTCTGTAAATTCTTATGAGCCCCTTTTGCCGAGAGCACTGAACAAATAATTTAGATGCGACATTTTCCACAGGCTCTACTGTCAATCCCAACACTGACTTGAGAAGCTCACATGTATTGGAGTTTGTAACCTGCATGCACAATCAATCTGACAAGTTTAACAAGACTATAGAACATTATACCTGGCAATGATTGTCAGAGAAAAATCTGTTGATAACATACCTCAACAATGGTGGGCACAGATGCTATTTCTGGAATGGGTTGAAGAGCAAGTACAGAAAGAAATGCATCTGTATCAACTTCATACCTAATAAAACAGAAATCTGAAATAAAAAAACTGTAAACAGAGTAAAATCATAGCAAATTAATTTCCACAATTTGTTTTATACTACGGATGAATTTTGTGGAGAGTCAAAGACTCAAAGCAGCATCATATGAACATAATGGGCCAACAAGGAGAGCATTACTTTAAGACAACACACGGACTAAGAACTCTCATATGGGGTTTACTTGGGACCTCACTTGTTTGTGCCAAGTCTAAATCTATATATGTTAGTAGATTAATATGTGATTGATTAGTTTTATCTATGTTTGACTCGGGTATTTTAGGAAACGTACATACTGTAGGCCTGACGTACTGGCTCATGGGCATTATGCACTAGTCGATGGATTAAGTTGCACTAGTGGGTCTTTTATGAGAGGCTTCAAGAATGTTAGATAGTCTTTAAATCAAAGTTCCATTGTGTCTAAGGTTTTGAAGAGGTAAAGAAGTACCAAACTATCATCATCCTCTAAAATCTAAATATGTCTTTTTCCTTTTATTCACATTGTACAATTCTATTAACCATACTAATATTCTAGTTCACTTATATCTACTATATCAGTTTTGATTGCAGAGAATTTCAAGCACCTTTTAAGGTTTTGAAGGGTTGTGCAATGCAGCCATAACCCCTGGGGTTGAAGTGTCAGGGACACATGGTGAGATTTCTCTGTTCTGTATTTATCAATTGATATGTACATAGAATATATAGAATGAATAGATCATTCTGGAAACCGGTATACAAGGAAAGAATAAATCAATATAACAAGATTGTCGGAAACTTATTGCTACATTATAGTGGCTGTATTCTGGAGAATTCTGGATAATATCAAATCCCTTGATTGTAGGGATTCGATATTCAAATCCCTTGCTGTAGTCATCACTTAACACTGGAATACCCTCTTCCATCATCAAGTGTCTTTTATTGTTTATAACCAAGATATGTTGGTTAAATAACAACCAGCCTGGTTCTCTACATTTCTTCTACTCCAAAATTGTAATTCCTAACATTCGCTCTCCTTACAAGTGTATCAAAAAATTAATAAAAAAATAGGAAGCCCACTGCATAAGGCTCCCACCACTGCAGGGTCTAGAGAGAGCCAGATGAATGCAACCGATTGAATTAATTTGGATCTTTGTAATTTGAGCCCATTCCAAAGAATTCCTTCCCATGACACCAATAAAATTTTCTTACATACTTCAGAGTTTAGACCCTTTTAAACATATTCCATAACCACAGCTCACGTTACAACCAACCAGAGGCATCTTTATTTCAAGCTTTTGCTCGTTCCCCTACACCAACACGCAATTGGTGCTTCCATAACATAATAAAGTTAACACATCAAATTTAAGATATCACCAAACATCATTTGCCAGCCTTCCTTTAATATTCGCATCCTTTTTAAGCAATTCCTTTCTCATTTATGCCAAAGATATCATGGGTCTACATTAAATAGATGAGACTAAAGTCCCAAACCATGTTAACCATCTCAACTCTATTACCTCTCCCCTCTAGATGATACCGCTAACATCTGAGTAATCTCATTTCTCTTCCATCCTTTCCTCTTTTCAAGCATTCATGTTGATCTCTTTTGAGCAGCATTCATTTTGTGCCTTTATTTCTTTCTTGTTTTCCACTCAAATGAAATACAAGTATACGACGACAAGAACAATGATAGTGCAAAAGATGGTGAGGAGATATGCAATAGAGAACCAGTGATGCTAGCAAAGACTTGGAAGGCAGCATGATCGATATATTTGTACTGTAATCTAATACCAATGGAACCAAAAGTACAGTAATTTAATATGTCTGAAACTTATTTTAGTGATGACCACAAAAGTAAGGTAAAAGTCTCAAGAAAGGAAAACGAATATAAGAAGCCATTATCTATGCTCTTCTGAAGTGGATCAGATACTTACCGGTCTACTTTTGTTGGCAATATAATTATGGCACGTGCTTTACTGGCTGCAGCTCTTTCAAATGATTTCGTTAAGCTTAGACTGCAACTGTACAAGCAGAACATCATAATATAAAAAGATAGCAAACCAACAAAATTTAAGCCAACTTGAAATTCCAAGTAATCAGAATTTTTTTTTTGTTCCATTGCTTCTAAACCATGTAAACTTGAAATGACCACCACATGCAAAAATATCACAGCTAGTCCTATTGTTCCCTCTTTGTTACATTGATTTGAACCAATCTCAGAAGTCCTCATTCGCAAAAAATTATAAATACACAAAATGTTGTTATGTTCCCAGCTAATCCTATTGTTCTCTTTTGCTGGTTGATTAATCCTAATTAATGCATGAATTAATTAAGTTAATAGGTCAATTGTGTTAGTAAAACAAAGTTAAACTAATCAAAATTGACCTATTAGGGTTAGTGTGTGAATTAGGGATAATGCATTAATTGCTGTTCTTTTCAGGGTTTTATGCGTCAAAACTACAAACTGGGGAGCCAATTGTGACAAAGCTACAAATTCTAGGATGACAATTATTAAAGCTCTAAACGAAGAGAGATTAAAGTAATCCAAATGTCATCTTTTAGAGGTTTGTGAATGACAACTTTTGGAAGCTTGTGAATGACAACTTTTGGAAGCTTGTGAATGTCATCCCTTGGGCTTGTGAATGGCATCTTTGGGGTTTGTGAATGTCATCCCTTGGGGTTTGTAAAGGCTATCTTTTGGTTGCCTATAAATACCACCCCTTTGTGGCTTGTAACAAAACATCAATTTTTTGCTAGAGCTCTTGGTTGTGGAATACCCTCCAAGTTGTTATTACACCCCCCAACTTAAACATTACTAGTCCCTAGTAATAAATAACAACATAAAACATCACTTTCGTAGATAACACGATTGCATTTAGCATATGCAACAAGCCATTAAACCCCTAGGTGATCCCTAGTAGACGAGTTTTGTCTCGTGAAGGTTTTCAGTGAAGGTACCTACAAACTTCTTTTCCTTATATCCAATATTTAAAACATATTCCCCTATCTTAACTAGCACTGGGATGACAACAATAATCTTGTCCAACACACCTGAACTAATCACACATGAAACACATCATAGCTTTAAATGCTATTGTAGAGTATTCACCTACACATTTTCTTTCAAAAACTCGCGTGTGTATGAAATAGACACGTAATTTAAACATTTACACAACAGAGTTCACATTTACTTTGGCTATCCAAATTAAGCTTTGATGCAAAACTCACCAAAGGTGTCTCTCAACAATGAATCACACATTGGTTATCCTGGCATGCTCTCCATGTGTATATGTGAGGTAGAATCTTGTGCACAAAACAAAGTATGCTCACATATAATCAAAAATGAAGTTCATACATAAAAATGAAACAACCTTGGCATAATCTCATGAAAAGAATGCTAGGGCATTTAGATAGCAAAATCAACCTTTCTTGTTCTTTTTAAAAGTATGCATCCCCATGGTTCTCTAGATCATTTAAGACTTTCAAGGGTTGTAATGAGGCCTTGGGGTGATATCTAGGTAAATGAAATGAAGGATATAGGATAACAAAGAGGTTTGTTCCGAATGAATGACCTTTATTTCAAAAAGATTTCCCTTTTATGGGATTTCTAGGTTAACACCATCACCACACTCTTTGTTTCTTTTCTTTCTTTTCCTTAACATTTTCCTTTTTTTTTTTTTTTTTTGGATTTTCATCCTTTTTTTTTTATTCAACTCTTTTGAGTTTCAACATCATTCATCCCTATTGTTTGAATTTCCACACCATACTTCCTTCTCTTTTATGATCTATCATACTCAGCACTAGGAACAACCAAGGTGAGGTAGATTTTATCATTTTGCACTGGCTTGGTCAAATGTGTGGCATGGAAACGAATTTATAATTTAAGGCTCAATCACGGCACTAGGGATAAAATTTCACAAGAAAATGGCTAAGGCTCAAAACATTTCAAAGATGGCCTAAGATCATTTCTAAATAAGCATGGGGGAGCATTTTTCGTTTCAAGACCAAGTCAATCAACTACCCAAATGCACTCTAACCAAAACAAGCATAATGAGATTATTGAACAAATTTAGAATTTAAAAAATTGTTCCTTGAGCAAGTGTAAGCTCCCTCCAACAAGGATTGGCACTAAAAGCTCACATGGGTTCTTACTCATCTCCACTATTCATGTCAAGCACTAAATGTGAACTCAATCCGTAAATTGTCAAAATTACAAGTTCATGGTGCACTTATGGATGAGTTCAAAAGCAAACAAATATGTTATACTCTTAGCAATAGGATAAACTTCTATAACATGTTCATGTATTCAAAGTTCAAAATGAAGATCAAAATATCACTAGGCCCATACACTTTCAATAGGGGGATATGGTTCAATATTAGATATTTTCCACAATTTTTTTTTTTTAACTACTTGGTGGGTAATCCACAACCAAGAGATGATAATACCATAAAAGAAAGCAATAATACAAAGAAAGTAATAACAACTTGGAGGGTATTCCACAATCAAGAGCTCTAGCAAAAATTTGATGTTTTGTTACAAGCCACAAAGGGGTGGTATTTATAGGCAACCAAAAGATAGCCTTTACAAACCCTAAGGGATGACATTCACAAACCCCAAAGATGCCATTCACAAGCACAAGGGATGACATTCACAAGCTTCCAAAAGTTGTCATTCACAAGCTTCCAAAAGTTGTCATTCACAAACCTCTAAAAGATGACATTTGGATTACTTTAATCTCTCTTTGTTTAGAGCTTTAATAATTGTCATCCTAGAATTTGTAGCTTTGTCACAATTGGCTCCCCGGTAGTTTGTAGTTTTGACGCATAAAATCGTGAAAAGAACAACAATTAATGCATTATCCCTAATTCACACACTAACCCTAATAGGTCAATTTTGATTAGTTTAACTTTGTTTTACTAACACAATTGACCTATTAACTTAATTAATTCATGCATTAATTAGGATTAATCACTGGTGTGCGATAAAAAATGGCCTTCAAAGAGAAGGAACAGGGAAAAGCTTATTAAACTTCCAACCCTTCCAAAAGAGATGTGGTGCTTCACTATTACTATTGTTATGTTCCTATCCCATAGTTGTCGCACAGACAAGGAAAGAGAAGCTCTAAATTCCTTCAAGTATCAAATGGTAAGCAATGTGTACGTATCCTCAACAACTAATAGATATCCACTTTTTCATGTTCAATACATAGAGACCACAAAAAACATTTTCCAAGTGTTTCTCTCCCTTGGAAACATATATGAATACAACATACAAATTTGGTAAAGCATATTCACACAATAAACATCCCTGATATGTAGAAGATCATGTACAGTTATGCATAGTGGTCTTACCATAATGCTCAAGGACACTACTGGATACTTGATATCCAAATCTTATCTCAAACTGCTACAGACAAGCATGTTGATGCAAGTAGTCTTGCACCAGCTTTGGCAGACCGATCCAGTGTGTATAGAGGAAGTCTTTTCTTTCAAGAACTCAAGCATACAACTATCAAAGTCCAAGTCAGGAAGCAATTATGTGTGTCCTTCATATCCAGCCGTGTTCTGACATTTATTCAAGTTTCAAATCTAATTACATTTACACTTTGTTGTCTCCTTGTCTGCCACTCAAACTCTAGATATGGGTATCCTTATCATTGTGATTTCATTTAGAGATCTTGTCTCTTTGAGTCACGTGACCATTTGGGGGGCAGATTGGTCAAGTCTTTTTCTTCACGCTAGAGAGATCTTTAGTATTCCTTAGGTTAGATTTGAATGAAGGACTAAGATAGAATTTTTTGGATAGTTCCAAGCCATAAAGTGGGAATTTCCTTCAAGCTACAATATTGGATAGAAAAAACTAATTGCTCTGATTTTTTACCTCTTCGTTAAGATATCAATATGATTGAGATCTTTGGCAATATTGTCAGCTATTCTGTCCATTTGCTTCCTTGGAATATCAGACAAAAGAAGAATTCTTTGCCTCCTGTCAATTTGCACGAGCAATGACAATAGGTGCCACAATGTATTTATAAAGTACTGAATTTAAGAGGATATGAAGCAATTACCTGGATGTAGCAGTGCCTAAGCGAACCGCAAACTCATGATATTTATTAAGCTGCTTTAAAATGAAGGTCAGATGACTATTAATTCCACAAATAATGATATGGTCCGTCTCTAGAACTTGCATTTGTGCTCCTTCCTTGACCCTTTGCATGTTAACCTGTCCAGATGCTAATCAGGAAGCAGGCCATGCAGGTAACTTTAGTAAAGGTAACTGCTTCAAGAGCTTACTCTGAACTGTTCTGTCATTGTGCTCAATAGACGCGTGTAAAACAGTATGCCCCATATAGCAAGAACAAAGCCAATAACACGTTCAACTCGAGTTCTTTGCTGCAGTTCAATATTAAGAAATGTTTTGTAACTAAAACAGTTATTACTTCACCATTGCTTTAGAAATATAAAGTGAGCATTCACTTAGCTAGTGAAAAAATATTGGAATCACAAAAGAGAACCACACTCTTAAATGAGTAGATGATGAACAGAGGCATGCCCAAGCCTCCCAGAAGCAGTCCTCCAGAGATTGTGTATTATCCCTTGTTATTTCATAATGGAGATTCCCAAGTCAACAAAAAAAAAACAAAAAAAAAATTCAGCAAGGATCAATTACATCATAAAACTAGATGACAAATGGAAGAATGCAGTCAGCAGAATAGTGGGTATGGGCAAAAACCAAATTGAAATTGATGGATATACATTAATACATGCCTATGTTGTGAAGCACCCTTATACCAAAGCAGATCTAAGATAAACAAACTCTGGATAACTTGATTCCATCATATGTGCCATGAAAAAGATAACTTTGTCAGGGGCAACGTGCAACAGAAAAACATCCATCATTGCATCTTAATTTGGTATCACAATTAAAAAAAATAGACAGTACTTCTTACTGCATATGCAATACAAGAACTTAAGAAAACAGAGGAAAGGAAGGATTGGAAAGATCTAATCTGAACAATCCATGGAAGAGACACATATTAATTCTAGTGAAAAGGATCAACAACGCCAATGACGCATATGAACCTAAGTTCTGCATTTTAACTAAGTTTCATTATCTTAAGATCTGCACTACTTAAAGATACCTCACATCATAATTGTTAAAGCATCCAACTCAACGAAAAGCTAATAAGAGTTTTTTTTGGGTGGGGGGGGGGGGGGGGCTCACAAGGCTAATGTACTAGTTTAGGAGGTATTTTTTTCAACGTGGGACAAGCTCAAATATAATAAGTAGAGGTAAAAAATGGGGGGAAAACAATCAATCTTGAGGCAACTGACATAAACACACAAGGATAATGAGATTCTTCCTGAATTTTGCATCAATAGTTAAATTTAATTGTAGCCTCTTTCTGTTCCTTTACAATTTTTATGAGATCTGAAGCCAACAAGCCAAAGTGAAAAAAGGGAGAAGTATTACTTGTAGCTTAGGCAATACAGCTACAGAAATTTAAAGAGCTGAAATTGATCTGTAAGATGTTACAATTGTAGATTACCTGAATTTGAAGAAGAGTAAACCACCGATGACAACGAATGAGAAGCATGCCACAAGAAGAACGACAAAGAACCTAAAAAACATCAATATACAAAATTCAGCCTACACAAAGAGTGAAAGTGAATGCTAAAAAGCATTCATTTCATTAAGTAGACATATCTTGTGAATGCTAAAAAGCATTCATTTCATTAAGTACGCATATCTTAGATAAGTGGCATGGCAGATAAGTGGACTCAACAGTAATTTTAGTTAACATGGCAGCCATATGCCGCCAGTTGATTGGTATTGTCTTTAAGGAATTTTAATCAAAAAAATACTCCTCACTGGACCAATTGTAACTTGCCATTTCATAATAGAAGGAGACCAACTATAATCTGAAAAGGCTAATACTAATAGAATAGTTCTCATTGAAATTGGTGAATGAATGCATTAAAAACATTGGTGATATGAGTAAACCTACAGAAGCCATCTGAGAGATTGGATTACTATCTCCAACTATCTAACTCAGACTCTAACTATAAGGATTTATCCCACATAATGATAAGTGCATAAACACAAAAATTCAAGTAGTATAATGGGCAACCTTCAATGCCTAAAATTCAATGATGACACTTGCCTTTATTATATAAAAATAAAGCAAGGCCATCTGCCAATGCATCTTTACTTTCCAAATGAATACACTTCTAGCTTTACCAGTCAAAAATATGATGCCATGTCGATGTTCATCTTTTAAATGCACAAAACAGGAAATCTATGAAAAAAGGACTTAAAACGAGTTTGGCTTCACTTACGTGGCAACATTTCTTTCAAGTTGTATGTTGAATAAATAAATGAACCGTGAAAAGTTCCATCGAATATCTTGAATTGAAGGCAAAGATACATCCAGTTGAAGAGGTGTGGGTTTAATCGATGAATTCGACATGCAAGCAAAAGGCAACCTTGGAGCCGCAAATGTTTGGATTGCACGGAGAATTATGTCTTGGACCAGACTTGTCGTCATATGTGCAGAATTTGATTGTATCAATCTGACTAGGAAATAAGATGAAAGGGTTGCTAACATGAATTTAGCTTGGCAATCCTGCAAAATTCAGTAAATCAAAACAATCATAAGTTACAAGAGTAACTAATGATTACTACGAGCAACACGGCAGTAGATAAAACTATTAGTTCATGCTCTTGATCAGTTTGTACTTTCTATACATTATCTTGACAATGACCAAAATGCATACAGAAGTGGTACACGGCCTTGTATATTGAAGCAGATACAAGTAGTTTTAGAGTTGAACACAATACAGTCCCATGTCCAATGGATTATGGAGCAAGATTTCATCAGCAGAGCATTCTAGCAATTTTCATATATTGAAGCACTTAAGATTGTCAATTTTAAATAAGGGATCTACAATATAGGATGGAGATTGAAAGAAAGTAGAAAAAAATGAAGCACATAACTTGAAAATGTAATTGGCACCCAAGAAACGAACATTTGGTTAACTGAATCACACTAATGACATTCATATAGTGGTTTTAAGCAATGTCATAGCTATCAATTCAGCTTAATATTTGGGTTGAATTAGAATATCTACTTCAATTCAAATTGTGATTGGAAAACTTGTCATAATTACTGCCAGAAAGAGCATATCGAACATGCAGAATTTATTAATCATTGATGAAAGACACTAAAGATGCATGTTATTGCCCTAGTAACAATGGCATACATATATGCATGTGTGTGACATTTAGCAGGGCTCTTTGGCAAGTCACCATCTCTCTCTCTGGGATAAAGTTTTTATTACATATTTTTGGTACATTCTTGGAGTTATAACCTCTCGACTTTGAAGTCCTCATAAAGTTTGACAACCATCTACTGCCCCCCATCTTCAGGATACATTTCTTGTCAATGTTGTTCTCCTTCATCTATGTAGTTGGTTTCTACTGGTTAATTCAAGTTCCTTTTCTTCAGTCTTAACCCTCCTTGATTCATAGTCAGCTCCCATTGCTCTTATATAAGATAGTTTTCTCATCCTTCTTTGGAAGTAGTTTTCTCATCCTTATTTGGAAGCCAAGCCACTCTCGATATCATTAGTAGAAGCTGTTTCTTGTCAGAGAATAAAGACTCCAAATACAAGTGATTTTAATTTGAAACTATATAGAACATTTGGGCCAGTAAATGCACCAAATTAAAAACTCGAAGAAACTACAAGAAACTATGGCCTCTGAAATACTATAAAAACTGTATTGAATGTTACAAGAAAAAAAAAATTATGTAACCATTTTAAAGACACCACACGGAATGAGCTTCAAAACAAAACTTGAAACAGCAACTTTTGGTGCCCAGCTGCCTATCATTGAATGATTGAATGCTCACCTGAGAACTACTTGTGAGGTCCATCTTCAAGAATTTAGCATCCAATGTGTTGGAAACATGCAAATTTGTAGGGGAACCTGACTTGTCGTGTGTTCTCAAAGAACTGGACTCCCATTTTCCTGGAAATTGATGAGTGAATAAATATTTGCACACCTTAGAAAATGTGGAGGATATGAACTAACACCAAAAATAGGAGAATGATACATTCTCTTACTAACGAGAATGAAGCTCTTGTCTATGCTACTTCACACAAATATGCAAGAAAAGTACTCAACACCAACAAAATGTGATGAATACAATAACATCTGTCTCCTACCAACTTCCTTTGTAATATCCGACCATTGACAAAGAGTGGAAAGCTTACAGGGCTTGATGGAGACATATACTTGCCTTGGCATTAAAGGTAGATAAATTAAAGAGAGCGTTTTTGACAAAAAAAATTAAGCGCCAAAGTGGCAATCATTTGATATGTAGTAATTACTCGTAAAATACAAGATTGCTCAGAAAGTTGGCGAGCAGACTTCCTCACACTATAATTTTAAACATGAATTATGGCCCCAAACTAAAAAATTAAGTGTTGAACCCAATCGGACCCAATGGCACAGGGGACCATGTCTACAAAAGCTATTATCCGTTACAAAGAGATCATATGTAGTCTCAGTCTTCTATGTAATACAAATTCCAAGAAAAAAACAAAGATTAGGAAGCGCACTTTTCCATAACATCACCATCACATCATTTAGTTACAAAGTTAAAGGATTATGAAAGTAGGCAGACACGTGTATGTAAAGCACCATGGTATGGCGAGGAAGTGCAAGGAGAAAAGCGTTATTTTTTGCTGCTTCCCAACCTTATGCTGCCTGAAACCCAAATCAAAACCATTAATCCTCCCTAGGGCTGCTGGCAGCCTCCAGTGCACTTGACCATAAAATCGAACACTACTTGGCCCAATCAAATAGTTACAATAACAATAATAACAAAGTTACCTCCCAACTAGATCATAAGAAGTATTTGTTATAAGCCAAAGGTTAACTAAACAAGGAAAATCTTAATCGTTTGGGACCATTAAACTCACTCCATCAAGAGGCATATCCCCAACTGTTGCAAGCAGTTATGCCTTTCCTCACCTGTCAGCTTCTCCTTTTAAAGCCCTCAAATAAAATAAAAACCTTTGATCTTCAGTAATCCAATAAGTAATTCTCATTGCACATAATTGTACCATCTATCACAACTTGCTCTCAACTATCCTTAGCAAAAGCCACCTCCAACTTCTACCAACGCATTGAGTTTGGTGTTCAGTCATCTACCGCGATTGACAAAGAAGCAAGTGGGACTTCCCGCTTGTACAGTTAAGCAAGCTTTCCCGTTCCCATGTAGCATGCTTGGCCCTATAACAATCTAAAATCATTTTCACAGGCTACAAAAGTATTCCAAAATCACAGTGCACTTAGAAGGTGCTCCAGCTCTACTTTGGTGGCAACATCCTCTTCACCCTTTCCTGTTGAGGTTTGACAAATGATCTATTCAAGATGATGAGGGCATGACGTGAGCAATCCATTGGATTACAATACTATTGCTTCATTTCTTTAAATTCCAATAACCAGAAAAGATGAATAAGCAAAAGACTTCCTCTATTCAACTGGAGGAAGAATTACAAAACTTGTACATGAAAAGACACAAAAGGAGGGTCAAGTAATTGAGTTCATGTACTTACACAGTTACACCAAGGATGAAAACCAACAATAGGCGTTGCATTGCCATCGAGTTCATGAGAGGAAAGAGGACCTCATAAATTTAAAAATCAATATACGTGTTGAAGGAATCAAGGAGAATCTTGAGAAGGTGAACTTTGACAATGGGATAACATAGTGGGCTTGTAATCTATTCAATTTTACAAATTTTTATCCTCGTGCACTCCAACAAACTTCTCCATCCCAACGGCACACCTACCATTGACTTGGTAATGAAGGCATCAGATGCTACATACATTACATATATTGATGGGCATTCCGAAGCGAAAACCTAAAACCAGAGTAAAATTACCAATGTCATTCTGGACAGCTTTATGTGTCTAGTATATACAGTTTCGCTCACAAATATTTGTTGTTGTTATGGCTGCAACAGCCCTGAATTATAAGTTTTTCTCTTCATCTTTACAAGTACCTGTAACATATATTGAACACTACTTACAGAAAATCAGAGGGTGTAGACAGGGAGAGTATATGGGATGAAACAAATTAACTGGGTTTCAAATAAGAGTTTGAGCAATAAAAAGAGCCTGTTGTTATTTCACAAACCATGCATTTAAGTGACCAGATCAAATTGTTTATGCCGGGAAGAGTATAAATAAGAAGATACATTGTTACAATAGCAGCTGAGCATACAGGTAATATAGATTGACGACCTCTCCAATGGGACCAGTAATTACTCCAAAAGCTTCACTTATTAGAAAATTAGCCCATTATGTATATCAAGATCTTAGCAATACATGCACCAATTACTTTCGCAATAAAGTAAGAATATATGCTTCTGTGAACACCAACCAGTCCTCTTGTGTAGAAAATTTTCGAGGTCGTAATGACATGGTAACCACATATACAATAGGAACTGTACAACAATAAACATAATATACATTTGATCAACTAATAGACCTAATTACATGCTGTTCGTCATGTGGGATTTTATTCTGTTTTTGCGAGAGCTTTTCAGAATCGCTTAACTTAGTTCAGAGATGGCTTATTTGGATCAGCACTGACACGGAACCTAGCTCACCTAACATCCAAGTATTCTACACTTCATCTCTTCAAGAAGTACACAGACAACAGTAAACTGAAAAAGGCATTGTTCTGTAGTTCAATTTTTCCAACATAGGCTATTCAAAACTCACCACCATTACTCATTAAAAGATTACCCGT
Organism: Ilex aquifolium; assembly: GCA_951799425.1. NCBI lineage: Eukaryota > Viridiplantae > Streptophyta > Magnoliopsida > Aquifoliales > Aquifoliaceae > Ilex > Ilex aquifolium. The sequence continues at coordinate 28,184,028 of OX637401.1, forward strand.
ATGTAGTGCAGAAGATTGGATCCACCACCATGGGCATTGCATTGTGTTTCTGAAAATCATCATATCAGCTTCAGATTCAGTAAGCTCTACACCTCTAATATAACTGATGTAAATGTATAAAAAACACAACTCTTGATCAAAAAGTGCTTCAGCATACAATAGATGAGATATGCATCCTCTTATTTGAAGTACACATTTTTTAACATTGGGATTCACATCTTACCTCACCTTGTTACAAATCCATAATGGTAATGAAACACAGAAAACTGACAGACTAGAACTCTAAAAATGCATATATATAAATACATGTGTGTGTGTGTGTAGAGAGAAAGGGAGACGGGAGAGAGAGAACTCATCAACTTCATCTAAATGGCCATAATTTGCAAGAATTGGGCATATCACAATGACCAAATGCTATACATGATCCAAAAGTAGACCAAATAAATCATTCAAATTAATTATGTCCTTTCAAAACAGATACAAAAGCTTTGCCAAAATTATTCACAAACCCAAATTTTAAAAACTCGAAATCAAAACACAAGTGGTGAAATATGATGAACTTTTGCACATGCATATATAAATGTGTATTTATATATATATATATATATATATATATATATAGATAGAAAGAGAGTATTTAACACAAACCAAAATAGAAACTTCAAGAACTTGACTGAACTTGGCAATAAAAAGATGACAAAAAAAATTAATGGGTCACCTCTTGGAAGGAATATTATGGTTGACTCGTGAAATCCTCGGAGAAATCCATGGCCGACAGCTATGTAGCTGAAGCATCCCTCTCTCTCTCTAGAACAGGTGAACAGAGTGAAGAAAATCAAACAGAGTGAAGAAAATCAAACAGAGTGATTCAGAGTATATCGAGATGGAGGCCTTATCGGAAAAGATGGAGGCCTTACAGACTATACATATATCAAATATGATATTCAAGGAACTCAGAAAGTGATGTTTCTTTTTATCGGAAAAGAAAAAAATTAATGAGTGGTAGAAGTGGTTATTCTCTTGCGTAATCAAATAAAGTGATGAAGTGGAGCTGACACTGATATGTTCACTGTGCCTGGTCATTGACGTAAATGCCATTCCTAGGTTCCATGTTCTCCCCAGTGTTTTTTTTTAGATAAATTACACTCACTCCCTAATATTTGATTAAATAATACGGAGATCCCTTGATATTTCTAAAATTGCACAGCGACCCCCTGAGATTTAAAAATCATGACACAAACACCCCTTCCGTCTTCTTGCTGTTAGTTTGACTAATAGAAAATAGTGATGTCAAGGAACAAAATTTATCTATTTTCAAAATTACCCCTTTATAACATGCCCAACATTTTCTAAGACAATCTTGTTTACTAATTATCAATAATTTACCATTTTAACAACATTAATTATGCAATTATAAAAATTAATCAAAAATTAACATTAAACCATTAGATTTTGATTAATAAAAAATACCATCAGCTAGGATAATTAGTGGACAAGATTTTGATTAATCAAAAATACCATCTAAGAGGGAGAGAGAAGAGAGAGGTAGAGAGAGAAAGAAGGGGGTTATGAGTGGTGGTGATGGTGGCAGTTGAGTTGGGTGTGGTGGCGTTTGTTGCAAGGAGGGGGCGGGCCCTGTGGAATCTGAAAGGGACAGGGAAAAGAGAGGTAGAGAGAGAAAGAAGTGGATTGGGGGTGGTGGTGGTAATGGTGACAGCTGGATTGGGAGGGTTGGGTGTGGTAAGGTTTGTTGTAAAGAGGGGCGCGAGCCTGGGGGATCTGAAAGGAAAAGAGAAAATAGAGGTATAGAGAGAAAGAAGGGGTTGGGAATGGTGGTGGTGGTGGCAGCTGGGGTTGGGTGGGTTGCAGGGGGGCGGGGCCCAGGGGGATCTGTGAGAGAGAGAGAGGGGGGTTAGGAGTGGTGGTGGTGGTGATGGTGGCAGCTAGGTTGGGGCGAGGACCAGGGGGATCTGAGATAGAGATAGATAATGGGGTTAGGGGTCTGGGGGATTTGTGAGAAATAGAGAGAAAGAGAAGAGTTGCAGGTTGGTAGAAAAAGAGATAGGAGAGGAGGAAGAGTGGTGGCGGCGGCAGTTGGGTGGGATAAGGGATGAGTGAGAAATGGGGTTAGGGGCTTGGAGGAGTGGTGGCGGTGACGGCGGTCGAGTGGGGGGAAGGGATAAGCGAGAATAGGAGAGAGAATTTTTTTTTTGACTTATTAATTTAATTTTTGTAATATATTTTATTTATTATATATTATTTTAAATTAAGTTAAAGGGTTAAAATAGTCATTTATTATTTATGTTAACGTCGGTCATCTATTGACGCCGATAAGGGGTCTCTGTGTAATTTTAGAAATGTCAAGAGGTCTCCGTGTTATTTAGTCAAATATCAGGAGGTGTGAATATAATTTATCTTTTTTTTTTATGACTTAAGAAACCCCACCAACTGAACTCATTTGAATTCGTGGCCGGTAGTTAATCGGACTCACACACAAAAATTAAATCTAAAGGAGGTGATCTCGAGAAACATTTTCATCCGTATCAAACCCTTGACAAATAACAATTTGAAGCATCTATCACGTGGTTGGCTACCATTTTGACTTCTTATTTTTTTATTTTTTCTTATAATGTGTTGAGGGTGTTTAGTGGTAATTTCTCGATTGGTGTTTAGTGGTAATTTCTTGATTGGATTTAGATCCCTTTTAATATTTTTTTTATTAGATCATTTATTATTAATAAGTGAGAGTTGCATTTATATAGAAAAAGACCCTCCACTATCTGCTATGATTCATACAGCTACTATGTTAATAGCTAGCGTTTTCATGATAGCAAGGTGCTCTCCTTTATTTGAATGCCTACCTACGATTTTGATTGTTGAGTTTTGACATTATTCCTTGCAACAACCACTGGAATATTATAGAACGATCTAAAGATGGTCATAACTTATTTAACTTTCAGTCAATTAAGCTCTATGATCTTCACTTACGGTATCTCTAACTATTCGGTTAGCATCTTTCACTTAATGCATCATGCGTTTTTCAAAGCATTATTATTTCTAAGTACGAGTTCAGTGATTCATGTCATGCCATGTCGGATGAGCAAGATATGCAGAAGATGGGGGGCTTGCCTCCTCATTCCCTTTTACCTATGCCATGATACTTTCGCATTGGAAGGTGATATGATGTTGCACAACATCTAAGCAAAGTTGAATTACATTTAAAATGATAGATTGAATAGATGTTCATCATACCACTACATATTTAACCCTATGAATATTGGGAGACAATCCCCTAGCGGTCTAGCCACCATGATGTAGAACGAGAGATTAATGATAGATTGAATAGATGTTCATCATACCACTACATATTTAACCCTATGAATATTGGGAGACAATCCCCTAGCGGTCTAGCCACCATGATGTAGAACGAGAGATTGAAATCTTTTATTTCTTGCATAAAAACAATAGACGAATACGTCTATCCGTTTGGATAGAACTAATTTGCTTAAGACCGGAATGTTAAGTAAGTGACAATAATAACATGTTAGAGATTCCTCATACTTCGAGCCTTGACCAATTGAAACATTTAAAAAAAATAGAAAAATAAAAAGTCAAAAAGAAAAGCACCCTTATTTTATGTAAGGTGCTCTAGCCACTGATCTTCAATGCAACCCCCATCCAAGATGGTTCACATTTCAAGGTTGAAAGTGCTTGTGAAGGAAATTTGGAGCTGTCTACTGTATACATCTTTTTTAATGAATTGGGAAGCTAAACCATGAATAACCTACTCGATGCAACACAGAGAGTTATGAATGCCATATAAGCCTTTCCATCAAATGTAGGATTGTTAAAGGAATTGAATAGTTCGAGGTCACCTCATTTTCGGCTCATTTAAACTTGTCTTGCATTAGAAAAAGAGCTTGGTACGATGGAATTCTTTGACTCATATAATATTCAAGCCAAATTCAAACAATGTGTCATCTAGCTTCGGTTTAGGTTCAATTCATTAATAATATTGTTTTGTAGTAAAACTAAGAAAATAAATTAGCATAGTTAGGTTAACAACTAAGGTGTTTTGAGTTCTATCCAAGAGTTTTTGGGTTTGAGCCTTTATTGTGTTATTATTTTTTCAATTTACTCGTGCCTCGAGCTAGAGCTCATACGAAAAAAAAAAAAAAATCCAAGTCAAATCAAATCTAAGCGTACAACCTAGTATTTATGCCTTGATGTTAATGTTATGTTGTTGTTGCAATGAGTCGAATGTCCAATGTTGTATAATAATCAATAGTTCCTTCCTTTTTTTTCCCTTTTTCTTATATTATGGACAATTTTAAGTGTGATTAAAAAGACAATCGGGTGTACCAAGTTCTCACCACTGTAAAATCTACGGAGAGTCAGAATTTTGCACCCATTAATCATAACGTACAAATAAGTATTTTTTGTGACTTAAAAGATTAGCGTCCAAAAATAAATTACAATGAAGAAATTTTATCATAAAATTGAGTATGAATATCAAATAACTCTAAGGGGTAGTTCAAATAATAACATGAACAAGTTGTAACCCAAACATCATGAGTTCGAATCTTGACAATTCTTTTGGGTTTATCATTCATGAATATCTTAGTCTCGACGTGAATAACTTATCTTTAATCAGATCAAAAAAATATTAGTTGAGATATGCATAAGTTGCCTTTGATATCAAACAAAAAAAAGATATGGGTAAGCAAGGGGAGTAGTCAAATAAAAAAGGGTATCCTTGTAAAATGACATTTTCATAATTCTTTAACTTGGCATATGCCAGAAGTCACGTGGGATTATTTATTTTCTTGCCAACCACCCACCCCCACCCACCACTCTCTCTTGTTTGGTGAATCAAACTAATCGTTTGTATTATTTCTAAAGAAAACTAGAAGCAATGATGCTTTGAGATGAGTCTCCTTCGCCAAAACAACGACATTTTTTTTGAATATTAAGATTTATCAATCCTATCTAAAAGTTCGTAATTCCAATCAGAATAGAATAGCGGTGGGAGAAATTTACAATACCCCAAAAAAATACAATTACTGTACTGTCATTTACGAATTTTTTGAGTTTTTTTTTTTATAAATTTTGAGGGTTATTTATAATATGATTGGGTTCATTTATAATTTTTTAGAATTTTAAGACCGATTGCAAACAACTCCAAAAGTTATAAATAACTTATAAAAAATTGGGATTTTACACCATAAAAGTTATAAAATAACTCTAAAAGTATAATTTTTTTTATTATAAATAAACTTAAAAATTTATATTTATCCATAAAATTAACGATATAATACCGAATTTTTTACGATGCTGTAATATTCTCAGGGAGTTGTCCAGGGTACGAGAAAAAAGTCCGATTCTGAGACAACATTGGAAAAAAGTACTGATTATAACTGAAACTGTGCAAAAGTACTTAGGTGTGGACAATGTGGTACAAACAATCCACGTGGATGTACAAAGTATCAACATGTTCAGTGTTCGCCATTAAAGCCTGCCATTTTGCAGAAAAATATCAAGTCTATAGTACAATACTACATCAATTTTTATCACTATTTCAATTAAAAAAATTAACTAAAAATGAAGTAGGTCGGGATATTCAATTCTACGATACTTAAGGAGCAAGTCGTCGTATCACAGGGGTTTGACCAATACATCGTAAAACGGGATGTACACATAACTTGTCTTACATTCCATTCTAATATCTATATAATAAAGTAGTTTACAATTCAAATTTTAAAAATAAATAAAATAATTTTTGCTATTCGCGGTTAAGATCGCTTTAAATTTTATTTTAAAATTAATCTAACGGCTAATATTAACACCCTAAATTTAATAGGAAAAATAGGTCTTTAAGGATGTGTTTGGAGTGACTTTTTAAAAGTAATTATATAAATTATTTCTCCTAAATACTTTTAAAAAAAAAAATAGACCACTCCACCACTACCTCTATCACCACCACCGCCATCACCACCACCACTGTCGTCGCCACTACTGCCACTACTACCACCGTCGTCGCTGTCGCCCCCACCGCTGCTAACACCGTCGCCGTCCCCACCACCACCACCATGATCATTGCTACCCACCACAACCATCACCGTCTCCTACCACCACCACCTCTCACCCTCACTACAACCGATGTTTAAATTCATTTATCTATCATCTATGTTTGTGATTTGATTTTGAATATGAATACAAATATGTTTATTGTTTACCATTTTTTATTATTTTGTGCCTTCAGGCACAGGCAATAACTAGTACATCAATAAAATATCATCTCGAATTGGATCCCAAATTGACGGGTTAGTGTGAGCTTATCCATATAAATCCTCTATTTTTATACCACATATCGTGTTTTGACACCAATGCCTCTACTCGTGTCCTAGCTCGTCGGAGAGTTAGATTTGCCTCAATTGTTTGTCGTGTTCCTTCAACTTTTCTCAAATTAATTTTCGCTATTTCAAGAGTTTGTTGAGCTTCATGTGGATCAATTTCACTACTCTTCTCCGCATCATTTAATAAAACAATAATCTCATTATTACCTATTCTAGCAAAACCACCCATCAGAGCCACTGTTAACCAATGGTCGTTAAGGCGTATTCTCAAAATACTTATATCTATAGCTGTTACAATAAGGGCGTGGTTTAGTAATACGCCAATTTGGCCACTATTAGTAGATAAATGATTTCTTTTACTTATGAATCCCAAACTATTCGATTAGGAGTCAGTACACAATTTTTATAATACTTAAGATCGATCATAAATATTCTAAAAATTATAAAATAGATATAACAACTATGAAATATTAAATATTAATTTTTTTAAAATTGTACTCTCAATCATAAAAAAATGTTGCAATATGGTCAAAAATCAAAATTATGTTTCACTTTTTCATTTTTGTATATAGTTATCTATATATTGCTCAATTTTCAAGTGTTTTACATGATAAGTTTATATTGAATTTTGTGATTTTGGACCACATTATTACTTGTTATATACTTGAGGGTGTAATTTCGTTTAATTTTTTAAAATATAAAATAATAACTAGCTATCTTTCAAAGTATAAAATATCATTATTTTTATCATTTAGGCTATAAATTTAAACCCAAGTTTGATCAGTTTTTTTTTTTTTTTGGTCAAGAATCTGATCAAATTAGGATTTCGAAATAATTCTAACTAACGTTATCTGCAAGCATTTTAAATGTTAACTCAAACTCAAATTTGAGTTAAAAAATAAATCAAAGCTTGATTTGATATAGAGCCGACAAACTCAAATTTAAATTAATTATTTTTTAAAAAATTATTATACTATCCAAAAGCTCTTTTCTTTTAAGTTTTTGAATCCTAACAACACAAAAAAACCCAAGAAAGAAATAATATCCACTGAATTTTCTCTGTTAGCTTTACATCAATGGGTACGAAAGTTCAATGAAATGGAGCCCATAAGTACATAAATTGAAGAATAATAGGGAAAATCAACAAATAAAAATAAAAATCTGATCCTATGAATACAAAACCGAAGATCAGCGTGTGGTGGTGGCAGACTTGGTGACGGGGAAGTAGCAGATTAGCTTGTACAGGGAAGGAGGTGGATGAGATTTGACGGCGGAAAGAGTAAATATTAACTGTTACACTATGTCAGCAATAGAAAAATAATATAATAAATAGGATAAAATAGAGCCCGCTCCTTATAATGGGAGGTGGATGTGTATAACATGACTGAGTGATTATGAATTTTAATGGAGCCTACTTGCTGATTTGTTTAACTCTTAGTAAACAGTTACACTATATAACAATACTGACATGATATAACGGTTACACCTAATATTTTTTCGAAAATCTGGTTCGCACTGGGAGGGGAGAGAGAGAGATTGGGCATTTGGGCTAGGTTCAAAATATGACTGTTGAGTAAAAAGTTGAGTGCTTACTCAATTTGGGCATGGAAAAGAGGTTTCTGGTATAAATTTGGGCTATTTTTATTTAAAATTGAATTTTGAGTCCACTTTTGAGTGGTCGGATCGTGTTGGGCTGGCCACTGGAGTCTAACCTTGGAATCAAAAAACGACCTTGGCCTCAGGCCGGTTCAGTACACCCACAACCACCACAAAAATAGCACAATTGAACCAAACTATGTAGGGCAACATTGGTGCCCTATCTATATATCACATTATAATTCTACAAAGCTAAAACAGTGGGGCAGGAAGGGGAAAAAATGAAGCAACAAAAATTTAGAAAAAAATAAAAACTATTGCTAGTAACTGTGTGAGAGATTTGCTTGAAAGAGAAAGAGGGAGACAGAGAGAAATGAGAAAGGGAGGGGAAAAGGAGAGAGAGAGACTGAACACCCAATACCCTAGAAAAAAATTTGAGGAGGATAATGAGACTGAGGGGAGAAGGAGAGACAGAGAACATACGTTGCCTGTTAGTTGGAGCTGCCTGAAGTCGGAGCTGCCTGAGGTCGTCGGAGAAGCCTGAAGTCGCCCAGATCTGCTGCACCTCCCAAGGCCTGTTGAAGTCTAACGAAGAAACGAAGAAGAAGGAGTGCAGATCTGGGTTTTAGGCTGGACCAAAACGACGTCGTTTTGGTAAGGGTGAATAAAAAAAAAAATTACAAAACACAAGTGAAACGGTGGCGTTTTATTAAACCGCATGACATGCGGTTACCTGTTTACCGCAGAGGAGCCGGACCCCTCTTCTCCCTCTCTTCTCTTTTTTTTTTCTCAGTCTTTCTGAGTTCTCTAATTATACATGGCCTCAGTGGAAGAAAAGATTATGGCAGAAATATTGCAGATTGTCAAATATCGCATAGACTTTTGAACTAATGCAAATGAAGCGAATGAGAAGGTCTGATGTTTGTCATCACATTGGTGGAAAATTATCACCAATCTTATAGGCCTCCTCCCCGTCCAATGACGCTGGGAATTTGGTGTATTGTTAATAAATTTTCTGCAAAAATAACTTCTTTATCATCAACCTCTCGACCTCATTTCCACTCATCCATCTGCCAAACGATGGACTGTCTGCATCAAACTCAACAGCTTCGATTTCTTGTGAATCAAATATGAACAACCATCAAATCTTATACCCAATTAGGTGACATAATTTATAAGAATTGAATGCACAATAAGTTTTAGAAAATTCTTAGGACAAGAAAATAAACCCTAGAAATGAGCAATTGAGTATCCGCAACTGGTGTAGCCGCATACTGCTGCGATTATGCCACTGGCCTAGCAGCAGATCATCCCGGGTTACTATATCCGGAGCTGACCCGTTGAGCAAGGCTTTATTACGGATCTATATTGATCCACGGATATGCCATCAATTATCAAACCTCGGAATGGAATTTTCCTTGTTAGAATAATAATAAGTTTTCAAAACTTATCATTAATTTTAAATTAACATTTTTAGTTTTATGAGTTTATTCCTTTGATTTATTTTTTTAGATTTTGAGTACAAACATAATGACCTATTTTTAATTTTCAGTCCTTATTACCTTAATGGTTTGTTAAGGGCCAGCCATTACACTTAAATATTTAAGATGGGTCATCAAATGATCTCTGTACCATGACTCAAATTTTTATTTAAATTTAAATTAATATTTGAGTAAAAAGTTTGATTTGATACAAAAGACTCTAATGGACAAACCCAAATTTAAAGGAGGATAAACTCAAATTTAAAGGAGGATAAACCCAAATTTAAAGAAGGATAAACCCAAATTTAAATGTGAATAAATTCAACTTTAAAAAAGAGTAAAAATGACTATTAGATCTTTAAAAATTGGTGAAATCTCACCATTAAATATTTGGGTAAAGTTTTGAGTCTTCCTTAATTTGGTATAAGTTTGAGTCAAAGGTTGGAGCAAATTTTTTGAACTTTTTTACTCAAATTTAAATTTGAATCTAAATTTGAGTCAGAGTTGAAAATGCTCTAAGTCGGAGAAATCAAATTTTATCTCTAGCCTCCAAATCTATTCCACTTAGTGCAAGAGCCTTTTTCTTCCTTCTATCATATTTTTGGACAATTTTGATTCGAATTCAATTTATCCCTACCTTTAAGTGGGCGCGAAGAAGTGCTACTGCGTTGGGTTTGATCTTAGAGTCACTAATGGCTTTATGTCTTTCAGACTCGTAAACTAATTTTTTTTAATTTCTAATATCTATTTTATTTTATTATAAATCGATTGTTATTTTATATTTATTTGCATATCCTTGTTATTATGTGAATATTAATCTGATAATTAGAATTAGGTACAATTTTGTTAATTTCCTCAACAAGAATTGTTAAAATACGACTCCAGCAAAGTATCCACGGAATCCATGGGATGCGCCTGTGGCAGGTCGACTTCAGCCAAAATGTTAAGGATTTTTGGCTGTGTCTGGTTGTGGTTCTTCAATTTGAAAGCCGCCGAAAGTGATTCAATTGATTAAATCTTATTGTAAGAGCAGAAGAAGTTACCTGAGAGACAGAGACTGTTGGATTGCTCCCTTGATTGATCGCGATTGCCAGCGGCGCAATGAGAGGCGCCTGCGAGACAGAGACTGCTGGATTGATGTCTCGATCGGTTCCGATCGCGTCGCATGAGAGAGACTGCTGGATTGATTTCTTGATCGTTCTCCATAGCGATCGCCGGCGGCAGAATGATAGTCGCATGAGAGAGACTGCTGGATTGATTTGTTGATCGTCTCGATCGCGATCGCCAGCGGCGGAACGATAGTCGCATGAGAGACAGAGATTACCTTGATCGGTTTCCATTGCCGGCGGAATGAGAGAGAAGTGAGAATACAGACGGGGAGAGAACGCCAGACAAGGGTAGAAGGAGTGAGGAGAGTGAAGGTTGAGAGGGAGGGTTAGACGGGAAAAATAGTTTATGAGCACTTTTTAAAGGGAAATTGAATTACACTCAGAACCCTAAGTCACTGATTCAAATAGGCTAAGCCCAGTTGTTTAGAAATCTATCTGTTCTTTAGTTGAGTTTTTGGTAGCAGTTATAGAAAACTACCTTTGGGAATGCCTTCTCCCTACACTGTGAGTGTTAGTTACATGAATGGATTACATAGTTCTGGTAGAAGTGAGAGAAGACAATCTATCAATGGTGATGGCTAGGTACTTGCTTGATAAAATGGATAATACCATCTGTTACCTTTATATGATGCCAGTCACCAGCCATTGTTTCAAATAGTGAGGAAACATCCTGTTCTATTTTTATGGAGTTCACAAAGTTATTTGAAGTTCACCAACAAGGATTTAATAGGTGTATAAAGAGTCCAACACCTAGCTCCTAGCAAAACCAGTTCTCTGCAAGAGACCGAAAAAGAGTTAGGTAGGGAAGCCTATTGAAGTTTCCTCATGACAAAATAGTACACTTGTAAACCCTAAAACCGAAGAAGTGAAGTGGATGGGTGGATGTGCTAAAGTGAAGGTGTGTGCCTCTGTGTGAATTTTTTTTCGTAAAAAACTAACTCGTTGACGGTCATGAAAAAAATAACGAAAACTAACAGAAAGATTTCATCTTTAACGGTACAAAGCAAAAAAATTAAATTATTTACAAACTTTTTGGTTTATAACAGCACGTGAATTTTTGGAGCTTGTGAAGAGGCCACAGTACACTGACAAGGCTGTTGAGTTTGATGCTAGTTTGACATGTAAATTATAAATGCAATTCTTTAATTCGATACAAAATTGATAAAATTTTATTGAATTTTAAGTTTAATTTAGTAAAGTCAAATGGATGGATTAACAAAGATTTAGTTAAATAAAAGCACGAAGTAGTTAAATTTGACTTATACACAACACGCACGAGACATGATATAGACACACGCACACACACACACATACATATATATATACATACATACATACATATATACAATTATAAACAAAACAAATCGAGTATGAATTTAGCAAATTTTAATACGATTCAAGACATAACACATATTCGTCACAACACAATTTCTTACCTTATCTTATTAATTTCTTTGATTAAGAATTGTACGTAATCAAGATAGAAATCTATGACTAAAAATAATTTTTAAAAAATATTATTGGTACTTATGGTTCTCGAAATCTTCTTACCCAATTACAGAACAAAAAAGAAATCAGGTCCAGGGGCTTAGTGTATGCTTAAGATGGAGGGAAAGTTAAAAACTGAAATGGTGACAAATACAGGAATATGAGTGGTTCGCCTCAGTTGAAGAACTAAGGCTACATCCACTGTAAGGGGAGGGTCATGCTCCTTAAGGATGACATTACTTGAGGAAGAATGTTACAATTACAGATGATTTGGCTGAAAGCCTTTTTTAGAATGCTTCCTTGGTTGAGTTCTTACACAATAATATCGTCTTCTATTTATACATCTTGTTACTAGGGTTTCCACAATGCTTCATCTTTTGGCTGATTATGTGGTTCCCTCCTCATTTGTCCTATAGTTAAACCTGTCAGCCTGACTTTTTTGTGCCCACTATGCCTAGAACGGTATGTATTAGGTATCTCCACTATCAGTGAATGTTCGTTTGTTAGAGTTGCCAAGTATTGTCCCATTGTCTCCTGTCCATGTGACACGATAGAGTTATTTGAGATCCATTTTGTGCCAAGCTCCAGACTCCCGAGCAGATGCTTATCACCAAGCGTGCTGGGGCCAGGCTGGCGCATATCCGAGCTGGACGATCCTGGTCTTCCATTGGGTTGGGTTGTGGCCCAAGCTAGACACGGCGAACGCCATCTAGATGGGCCATTTGGATTGCCTTTGATGAGCTCATTGAAAAATTTGAGCTCAAAATGAGGGTCCAGACTTAAATCCATCATCATCAGGTATAATAGTGGGACACCAATTTGACGTTGAGATCTCAACTAGATATTTTTGTTGAAATATGATTCATATATCTTTGTTAAAAATGTATAATCACTCTTGGTCAGAATTGACAATTATTGGTAAAAAAATAAACTCGAAAGACGGATAAAATAAAATTTCCTCATTAATATCCTAATATCGGCATGGATGATCTATCTTTGATCAGACCGGAGAAGAAATTAGTCGATGTGCGCATAAGTTAATCTAGACATCCTTAACCGTTGAACCAAATAGATACATTAAAAAAGTATATACTCAGAACAGTCGTGTATGATTATAATTATTCAATCAATCATTTGATTAGTACAAACTGTGAGATATAAATCAACACGAACTCTGAGGTACATGATTTAATCGCATTTAACAGCTCGATTACGTTTCAAGGAGTCCAAATTCAATCTCTTTGACGAGCATTCTATTACTAATCAGTTTTGCAATGCCTCTGTGGTAGTTTGTTTTAGCATCATATAGTAACTATCCCTAGTGGTGTCACCTATAACACCTATTCATTTCCTTCCTTCAAATTTTTTAGTATGCCTTCGGTAAGTTCACTTTGATTAATATGTGTTTTGCCCTCAGAGCTCAATGAATTTAGAGAAAAAATTCTAACTCCATGAAGCATTTGTTTAATGATTAAAAAAAAAAGGAGAGAAAAATTGTCCCAATATAATTTAATAAGAGATTTGACAAGATTTATGCAAGTTGTCAATTACTTGACCAACTCCTTATCTTTTACTCGAGTTTTAAAATCAGTCGTAAAAAAAATTAACATTTTAAAGGAAAAGAAAATGGGAGCCACTAAACAACCAAAATTAAAATTCCGGGCTTAAACTTAATCTAGGATTGTTAAAAAAAACAGCCCAATGTACGAAGATGTCTAGCGAGGACTAGGGAAGGTCAGATATCTGTAGTCCTATTCTCGCTACGAGAGATTATTTCTTCGACTTGAACTTTGCAACAAAGTCCACTCTCTTTGATCCAGTCTTGTTACCATCACATATATACACCTCGTCTTTGATGAGATTCGAACGTTAGACCTCCCCCACAATGGTAAATAACTCATCATCTACACATACTAAAGCTGGAGAAAAATTCAAGTTGCTTTCAGGAAACAAATCCCACTCAACACATAGAAAACAAAAAGCAAAGCAAGCACAAATCATTTCTCCTGGATAAGTTTTCCAAAAGGATGACTTCCATTACCCATTTCCACCATGTTCTTTAAGTACATTAAATTTACATGTCCAAAATAATCTCTTTTGCAGTGCCCCCACCATCCACCATGCGAATGGCCAGTCCCCACCAACCCACAACCAAAAAGGGGAAGTAGCATAAGAGATAACTTCAAAACTAAATGATGAAGTGCCTTTGATTTCTTTTGTTTTCTTCAACATAGGTCACATAGGACATCAAACCTTTGTTTGAAAAAACTCCAAAAAAGAGAAAAGGGAGGGACCAAAAGGCAAGCCAAAAGGAACATTGTGGCATCCGAGTTTGATTGCACTGCCACTAAATACTAAAGAAAGATACTGAGTGCTGATAGGTTTAGACAGAAAGGAGAGTGGAACAAAAGGCTATTGGGAGCTCTCATAGGCACGTGCAATTTTTTCGAGGTCTATGATTGGGCTGTTGGTTCAGGCTTGACAAGGGTGGCGGCGTCTGAGTGATGGGAAGGATAGATTAGAGATGCAAGTGATACAGGCATGATACAAAGTGATTTGGATTGGAGGAATTGCATCGCAGCTCCAACATCTTCTTCCATAAGCTTAGCTACCTCTCGTTCTGTTTCATCACTTGACCACTTCTCCCAGACAGGCTGATTGCACCCACTTTCATCAGTGTTTCCCTAAACATTCGATAAGGAGTAGTTATGGAAGGAATGCACAGTACGAGACATCCTGAAAATACATGCGACTGTTTTTCGGTTTTTCTCTGCCCATTTCTTAATTTCCATTACCTCAACCGATTGTGGTGGGATGTCAGCAACAAGTTGTGCCACTGCACCAGCTCCACCCAATCTACTCATGCTGAGAACCTGCTAAGCATGTGAATGAAAATTAATGGACAGGTAACAGCGAGAAGATAATGGCAAGTTCAAATAACCAATAAAGTTGTTAAAACAGGACCATCCACCCAAAAGTTCAACAAATTTAATCATGCTACTTTTGTTTTCAACACACACTGCCAAAGCACTTTGATTCATGTTGGTGGTATGCATTGGTCCATAAGAACATGAAGACATTTTGCAAGAATATAAATAGCCAATGAAGAGATATATGTAATCATTACCAAAAAATTATTTAGCAGTTGGCGAAATAGTAGAATAGTGGAAGATGCTAGATAGAAATCATAGATACAAGACGACAAGATACATCCACTATTTGACTAACAGAATATCTAGGAGGATATACGCATGCATATGAACAGTTAGGAGAGTTCGTCTACAGTACAAGTCTGGCTAAATATTTACTCACATGAACATTGGTTAGGCATGTTTACCTTGACTTGAAGCCTTAAAAATTTTACATAGTCCAGAATTTCATCAAGCATGGCGGCTCTATCTGTCTGCATAGCAAAAGTTCAACCTTTAACTAACAAAAAAGAGTTGTGCAAGTTTAATGCAACCCTCGCTTTTCTGCATCTGTGACCATCAGTGATGATGTTCACCAACAAGCTAATACACGTCCAACGTCAAGTATAACAAAAAGAGTGAAAAAGTTGGTGACTGTCAAAATCACAGTGCACAACTCCACAATATTCTTATGGATTCAGTAAAAATGGTCATTTGTGAATGATTGTTCCTGTAGACGGACTAAAAGGTGGACAATGTGAACTCCTTATACATACAGAGAGAGGCATACAATGTGTATAACACTTTATACCTATGGAGATAGGCATCAACTTTTGTCCCTTGTAACGTAACATACTAATGACGATCTCGTTGGAGAAAAGATTGCATGTTAACCTCTTCAATGGTAAGATTGTCGTGCAATTATAAGCACAGCATAAATGGCTTAAAAGCAGAGAAAAGGTAAGAAGAAACATCTCGGGAAACTGGAATAATAATTATGGCAAACAAAGAAAAAACAGACCTTGTTGCAACTGGGAACAAGTTCCTGCAAGGCTTTAATTCTTTCTGATATTCTTTCCCTACGTAACTGTAAAAGAAATTTTAGAGATTTATGCACTTCAGGACAGTATTGCAAAGTAAGCTAAAAAAGTACTTATGTTGCTAGTAAAGACGACATGAATTCCCTTAAAAGCGTGTTTAGAAAACTCATATTACACGAACACTATATATGGAAAAAAATCATATTACTCGCTCAGCAATGCTATGAGGATCAGTGGCTTGTCCCCGTCGAGCCCGTACCCTTGGGCGTGCACCAGGTGGGTGTGGAACGGTAACTGCAGTGCTTGAAGTTGGTTGGCCTTGAAAAGCCTGAAAGAAAGTGCAAGATAAAGCTGCAACCCATACATAAGAAGTCGATCTAAAATTCTATTTGCATACACAGCAACCCATGGCTCTAACTGAAATTGGCTCTAGTTAAGTACAACATAATTCATTTTGAAGAAACAAATTGTCAGAGAATACAACTTAGTATTGGAACTTCAAGAAAGGGTCTCACCAAAACAAAAAGTTAAAGATGAACAGCAAGCAAATATATTGGTTGCTTCTAAGAATGGTAGAAAACTTTTGTTCACTGCAAAATGCCCCAGTCTTCCTCTCTAGAGCAGAACTTGAAAGTTTTCAAAAGGAAAATTCTTGGTATCCTTCTGATTTTTCAAGAACGACCAACCGGCAAAAGCTATATAGCATGTTTAGTAATGGAAGTGGATCATAGTTACTACAAAGACTAAATCATAGTTACTACAAAGAAAAACAGATAGATATTTAGTAAAGTTTGAGGATTCATATTCTCACAGTGTGACTGTACGTGTTATTCCAGCCAACTAGCAACACTATCTATTCTCTTGGGTATATAGTGAGTTAAAACAGTCACAATGGAAGATGAGTTAAGCAATGCTATTCACGATTGTTCATTTTCTTTTCCCCCATTCTCGTTCTTATTCAACATGGTTCTGCCATGTGCAAATCAGAAATGTTGAGTGATTCCATTGCTGATACCACAACTGATGGAGCCTAGTTACCAGGAGAAAAAAAGAACACAACCGATCACAAGTACATGAGTAAAGAGTTTGACTCAGGCTAACTCTATGAAATAAACCGATTCAGTCGAAATGTACCCACAAATCAGATTATCCCTAGTCCATTGGTGGTATCATCCAACAAATCGTAGTGCCCTGTAACTTATATCATCAAAAGTAAGACCCATATAATATTCCAATCCTCCCATATTACACTCAACCCATGTTCATTAGTACTGTGGTTACAAGGGCCTATACCCAGTCTTACAAAGATACAGCTCGATTTTCACCCAATCAAAGTCCAAGCATGTCATGCAAGACCCAACCTTTTTTGTTTGATTTTGATAGACCCAACTATTTTATATCCCCATTCATGGACACATACCCTACTTACGATTATTATAACTTGACCGAATAGAGAGCTTCCTATCTTTAACCTACCTTAACTTCATACAGAGATGTAGAGATTTACTTTTGTTTTTGTACTGTCGATTCCAAAACCGTAATTACAAAAGAAACTGATTAAACCTTCAGTGATAGTTCCAACCTGCTGAAATGGAGGGGCTGTATGCCGAACTGAGTGAGGCCGTAAATGTTCAAACGCCGGGAAGAAATTCCCCATAACCACAGTCTCTCTCTCCTGCACAAAAACAACAACAAAAAAATTACTCAATTACCCTCCATTTTCCTCCAAATTTTCATAACCAACGCAGCAGTTACGATTATATTCTAGGGCATAAAAGTAAATTCATTACTTACACTCCTCGCTGCAAAAGCTTCACCATCGCCAGCATTAACGTCGTTCCGGCCGTTAACTAAGCCCAAACCTAACGGAAACGGTGTCGACAGTGTTTCGGAAGAACTGCCAACATCTGTTCCCGCCAAGCCGGAATAGGAAGGAATAGCTAAGATTTGCTCAAGGAAGTCGTCTGGGTAACCGTCCGGTGGGTTTGTCGCCATGCCGGTGGTTCGTCGGCGACCAGATTTTCCGGCGAAGTTGTCGCGACAGTTTTGTTGCGTCTAGATACGATGTCAGGGGGGAGGAGGGGAGAGAGAGAGAGAGAGAAAGAGAGAGGTGGCTATTGGTTAATGCACGACATGCGAGTAGGGATGGCAGTGGACCGGGGAAAAACGGGTATTCGTCCAAACCCGTCCCGTTTGGACCGGGGATGGACTATACGTATTGGACGGTGGACGTATACGGGGATACCCGTATAAACCCGTGCGGGGATGGAGGCGGGGATGGACTTACCCTTACCCCCGCCCCGTCCCCGCCCCGCCCCGCCCCGTCCCCGTTACCCGTTAAAAAAAAATTAAATAAATAAATATATATATATAAATACTCTTTTATAGCCCTAATTTATTTTGCTCCTTCAGCCTTCAGCCTTCAGCCGCCCACTTCATGTTTACCCAAATGATATCACAACCCCCAAACCCTCTCTCTGTCCGTCGAATCTGAAGAAGGAGCTGGGGAGCTAGACGCTCGACCTCCACCACCACAATCCATCGGCGAATCTGGACAGAAGACTGGAAAAGACGAAGCCTTCTGCTGTGAATCTCGGCGTTGGACAGAAAGTTTGGGTTTATACCTAGTAGATCAAGCCGAATCCATTTTTCTCAGTCCCGCGCTTTGTCTCCCGCTCGTCTCTCTCATCACTCTCAAGTCTCACCGATCATCTGTGCTCTCGCAATCCATCCGGGTGAGTCTCCATCCTCTCTCTTTGTGTGTGCAATGACTGGGTTTCATATGAGTGAGCGTACTTTGCGCTGGTTGGTGTGTCTCTGCATGCTTGTGAGTGTTTTGTGTGTGTGTGTATATGGGCTGTGGGTGTTCTTTACTGATTTTAAGTTCAAATTTAATGGATTGTTGATTTCTGGATTGTCTAGCCCTCTTTTGATGATTTTACGTGTTATTTGTTCTTCCATGCCGTGCTCTGCTATTACATTTTAAGGTTTAGGCTTCATATCCAACATAATCTCATTCTGGGTTAATGTTGATTATTACTATTCATGAGTAGTACTCGGGTTGGAGGATTTGGGTTGAGCTCAGTTGAGGGTTTCACAACTTCAGTTTAGTCCGGATAGACATTCTTCTGAAATTTCGTATTTGGGAAATGGCATTATTGAGACACTCATCATAAGCCTAAAAGACAAACAAGGTCCTATTAATTGGACATCTTTGAGGTGTACATTAGGTATAAACCCATATTTTGGTATTGTTTGCACAAAGTAGTTGTGCTCGTATTCAAATCATATTTAGGTTTGGCCTAACTGCTTTTGTTTGATTTTTTGCAAATTAAGCTGGGCTGATGCTATGCTGTTTGGTTTTTGAGATTGGTTTGAGTCTGTGTTTGAAGGATAAATTGCTTTGATCATGTTGAAGGATTAAAAGCCAACTTTAGTAATGGTTTAGTCTTTGGTTTCTGGGCAGTGATTTTTTTGGTTGTTAAACTGTTGGTGTTTTGCTTAAATAGTTTTAGTTTTTGCTTCTTGTAATTTTTGGATTTCATGAAATAAAATTCTCTTTTCTTTAAAAAAAAAAAAAAAGCTTAGGCTTAGGCGGGTACGGGGGAAGCGGGGACGGGGACGGGGATTATAAATTTACCCGCGGACGGGGATGGGGATAAAAATTATACCCGTTAGCGGGGGTGGACCGGGGATGGACGAAGAATTTTTAAGCGGGTACGGGGATGGAGACTATGCCCCCCGCCCCCGCTTCGGTCCATTGACATCCCTACATGCGAGGGGATTGTAGGGATATATATGTGATGCTTATGAGAGTTCATGGTCTTCTATGATAGACTTTGTTGATCGAGGGATATGGACCGTTTGATGTTCGTTAGGTGGGCCTCGGTAAATGTTTTCTTTTAAGGTGAATATCATAATTGGACTCTAAATTTTAACTCTAATTTTAATTCGGTCTTTAAACTTTCAATTATTTCAAATTAATCCCTCAACTATCAATTTTGTCTCAATTAAATCCTTTCATCAATTTTCACCATCAGATCAATCGAATATTAACCCAATTTGATCCAATTTTCTTTTTTTTTTCTCTATATGGTACTGTATGAGTTCCCAAAAAAATTGAATTTTTCTTTTTACTTTATTTTATTGGCCTTCATAATAAGTAAATTAGAAGTTTATGGGACCCAAGGTGAAAGAGAATAAAATTTGTTTCCAAATTTTTGATTCAAATGTTATGACTTGCAATCAAAGTAAGATTTGTTTGATAATTAAGTTTATTTAACGGATACTTTAACTTAAATATTAGATTACTAGTTATTACATGTGCATGAAGGAACATAGTAATAAAAAATAGTAAACAATAAACATATTTATATTCATATCCAAAATCAAATCACAAAATATAGAGAAGAGATAAAAGAATTTAAGCATCGGTTTGTAGTGGGGGTGAGAGGTGGTGGGCCGCAGTGGTGGTGGTGGTGGAGGCGGCGGTGGTGGCGACAGTGGGGGTGGCGGTGGTGGCGATGACGACGATGGTGGTAGTGGTGGTGGTGGTTGTGGTGGCAGTGGTAGTGGCAGTGGTGGCGACGGTGGTGCCGATGGTGATGGTGGTGGTGGTGCTGATGGCGGCAGTGGCAGCGGTGCTGGTGGTGGTGGTGGAGCGGTTTCAAATATTATTTTTTTTTAAAGTATTTATGAGAAATAATTTCTAAAAGTACTTTTAAAAAGTTACTCCAAACACACCCTTAGGGGCCTATTTTTCCTATTAAATTTAGGGTGTTAATATTAGCCGTTAGATTAACTTTAAAGTAAAATTTAAAGTGATCTCAACCGCGAATAATAAAAGTCATTTTGTTTATCTTTTGAAATTTGAATTGTAAACTATTTTATTATATAGATAGTCACTTATAAGTGACTATTTGAGCGATATCTAACATAACATCACCCTAATGTAACACAGCCTGATAGATACCTTCAAGAAAATTGGTTACAAGTATTTCAAAACTAAACAATCAAACATTATATTCTAGCTTCCTCGTGCAATCGTATCCCAAACTTTCTCTTTTGTTATTCTAACTTCTCCTCCTTCTCCTGCTTTCGCTTCATACTGTGGATTTAAATCCCCTCTAAATCAAAAGAGAGAAAAAAAAAAAAAAAAAACCTACCTTGCTATTACTTGAAGCGGTGATAGCCCATCCTCGGAGACATCAAAAAATAATTCATCGCTCTTACACAATGCATACACAATGTCCACCATACTAGGCCTCCTTGAAGGATCTCTATGCACACAAGCCACAGCAACAGCCATTACATTCATGACACTCTGCATGGAACAGGACTCCTGCAGAAGATTATCCTCCATCCATGCCTGCAATCTCTTCGTCTTTTCCTCGTCCTTCCCTTCTAAAATTTTATCAACGTTTGCCCACAGAACCTTGCCTTCTCCGTCGATGACCTCTTTCCCTGAGAGCAGCTCGAGCAACACCACCCCAAATGAGAACACATCCATTTTCGTCGAGACCACCCCATCAGCTAGATATTCAGGAGCAATGTAGCCTTGAGTTCCAACAATGTGCATTGTTATGGCATTGCAGCCAGATTTTGCTAGCCCAAAATTTGCAATCTTGGCTCTCATGTTTCCATCTAAGAGAATGTTGCTGCTCTTGATGTCTTTGTGTACAACCCGAGGCCTCGTGTGCTCATGAATGTACTGCAGACCATTGGCAACATCAACTGCAATTCGCAGCCTGGTTTTCCAGCTTAGCTTTTCATTTTTGTTTCCATGTAGCCATGAGTGTAGAGATCCATTTTCCACATATTCATAGATCAAATAGCAATTTGCCTCTTCAGGGTCTATGCAGAAGCCCTCTAGCTTCACCAAATTGCCATGGTTTACCTTCACAAAAGAAGAAATTCATGGTTTTCTAATTATTCTATGCCCAATCTAAGTGCCAAAAAGAAAAGTAAAATAGTTACTCAGACAAAAATAGAGCATTGGGGTGTGTGTGTGTGTGTGTTCAAGGGGGAAGCCATGAGGGGTAGAAAGGATATCGAATGGATCTTCTAAAATCGTGTCCATACAAAGGGTTGAATTTGAACCAACACAACCGCTCTAAATTCAATCGCACCATCCATGTGAACTCCAAGAGTAAAGACCTATGTTAGGTTAAGCTTCACCATCTAAATTCAGGCGCGATTTCATGGAATTCAAACTCGAACTGATAGGCCTGCTTCTCCACAAGCTGCATAGTGTAAGCCCACAAAAAATGTGTTTGATTCTCTTTACTTCAACAAGTCCAGTCCATTGATTAAATTCGAAAAACGAACAATTTGTTTTCTTTTTATGCTTTTTATTCTAATTATTGTCATTATAAAAATGATGATTTAATAATTTGCATCAATCAAATAACTAATACTGCAGTTTTTATTTCCATAATGAAAATTTTGATGCACTATGCCTTCAAAAGCTATAGAAGATAGGAACAGTCAAGTGACTGGTGTAATCTTATGCCAATACCCAACACACAAACCAAAATTCACCAAACAAATAAATAATTCAGATAAAATAAGATAAAAATGTCACTACTTGTGTATTATAATACAACTCCAAACAAAGGGGCCAGGTTGATACGGGATTCCCAAAGTTTTTAATAGAAAGTAGATCGCGAGGTATCGGTGTTACAACCTTATTTTAATTTTACAGATCAACCTATTACAATAGTGCCTAAGAATAAGACATCACTTCAGCTAGACCATTGTTTTATTAGTAAATTATTTAACACTCGCAACAGAACAATTTTCCAATGGAGGCATATTATATTTTGTGCCCTTAAACTATGCTCTCCATCCTTATCTACGCTTCTACTATTAATTTTCTTACATTGTTCCTCAACCGTGTTAAATGGTTTCACATAGTGCACCGACACCCATAGATTTTTGGATGAGCATGTCTGTTAAGTTGTCCCCCCAACTCTGTTAATTAGTTTCACATTGTTACGAAATCCAACAAGCATGTGGGCATTTTATGTCGAAGTCTCGACTGTTGGGGAAAAATTAAGCTAATATGCTTCAATTTTCATCTAGATCTTTCAGTGACCCCTCTAATCATGTTAGTAATTCAAGGAAATCATTTGAAATGAAAAAGTGCAGAGTTACTGTAAATCATTTGAAAACAACTTATCAAAGAAAAAAATGGAAAACTACTTATCAAAGTAAATGAGTTGCTGCAAATTATACCTTCTGTAAGATCTTGAGTTCTTCATAGGCATTCCACTTCATCTTCTTGATAGCGTACATCTCTCCATCAATACAACCTTTGTACACAGACCCTTGAATAACACATCTCTGATCAAACCAATCTGTGGCTTCTCTTATTTCTTCAATCCCATACACCCTATACTTATCCAAGCAACCTGAAACATCAGCCATCAAATTCTCCTCCACCTCCTCTTTCAACCTCTTCCCTCCCTTACCCAATTGCTTTCTCTCTTCGTCTCTCTTCATTCCTCTTTTTCTCTTCATCAAACTCTCTCTATAACCCCACAGACCACCAACCAACATCAGCAGAAGCCCACAAAGTCCCAAGCCAATTGCCAATCCTATAACAGCTCCTTTCCTCTCTCCAGTCCTTCTAGGAGCAACAGGAGCAACAGAGGCAACAGGAGCAGGAGCAGCAGCAGGAGGAGGCTGTGAAAGCTGAGGAAGCCGTGAGACCGGAATAAAGATTGTGTCAAAGGGGTTAATGTTATTCCCATTAACATCAATTAAAGACTGTATGTTTGATCCAAACCTGGAAGCAATTGAAGGTAAGGTGTCAGAAGGTTGGAAAACATAAGTGATGAGATAATTGGTTTGATTTTGCAGTTGGGTTCTGTTGGGACATTTGCAGAACACTGGGAAGACAACAGTGGTGCCAATATCAATAAGGGTTGGGATGAGAGTTGGGTTAACAACTTCAACAGATGGGAAAGTAGTAAGGTTTTGGAACATGTAGGTGGACACACGGTAAAAGGTGTCTCCTGACTTGAAAGTATAGTTAAGGCCAGCATAAGAGAGGCTCAAACTGACATTAATGGAGTTACATGAACACTTTAATGGAACAAAGAGAGATTGGCCTGGGATAAGAGGGGAGGTTAGGGATGATATGTTACTTGGAGTAGAGATCATGAGCCGGCTAACTGAGAAGAGGTCTCCAATGGAGGCAAGATCAAGAAAGTTAGGAGCCATGGCTCTGAAGAAGGCAAAGGTTTCACATGGGTAGGTGGTGACATTTGGTGTGCAGCTATAGCCTGTGGTGTGTGGTTCTTGGGCTTGTGAATGGTAAAGATTATGGTGGTAGCAGAGGAAGAAGACTAGAAGTGAAGAGAGGTGGCTGAGATTGGTTCTCATTTTGGCTTGACCTCCATGGATTCAGATCAAGATGGCTCTGTGTATTAATCTCTTATCAATCCAGAAACCATGAGCAATTATTTCTTGATGGGTCCCACCTAGAAGAATTTCCGGTCAAACATGGTGAAGATTTGTCATATAGTCCACAGATATTTTATGACATTGGTTTTTCCTTCAACCTACGAACATGGATGATATCACATGTTAGACTCTTCAAGAAATTAGAGATAAGTAACAGAAGAATCCAAATTTCTTATGGCTTTTATTTCTAAGGGATGATCCTAGATTCTGAAAAAATCTAAATGAAATCAGCGTGGCTTAATCACTCTACAATCCACCGTTGGATCGACAGATTACAGTTTCAAACTTAATCAATTCCTCCCCCATCTAATATAATGCTCAAGTTATGACTCTTGCATCAGTTAAGTTCATAAATTTTATTTATGTCAATTGTGCTCATAAATTCTCTAATTATATCAATTAGAGTCTTCTGTTTACCTTCGTTAAATTTTTTAAGGAAAAATGGTGAACTGTGTCACTCACGTGACACAAATAGTCAAAATAAACACCATGTAGAATTCTTAAACTATGACCCTTGTGTCAATTAAGCTATTGAATTTTATTTTATTTTTGTCGATTGAGCTCTTGAACTCTCTAATTATGTCAATTGAGTACTTTTGTCTTTTTGCATCATATAGCCACGTGAGTGACACACTCTAACGAAGGCAAACAAAAATACTGAATTAACACAATTAGAGAGTTTAGGGGCTCAATAGATACAAAAAAAAAAAAATAAGGAGCTTAATTAACACTAAGGTCATAATTTGAGGGTCATATGTATAATTTACTCTTCATTATACAATGACTAGGGTAATCCGTGTCTGAAGGTACAGTGCAATGTGAATAGTTTTGAGAAGGATGTTGGTGGCCGTTAGACGAACCTATTTGAAATCGTCGAATGAATCTATTGAAAGATACCCTATTTTATGTTATGGATGGACTTATTGAACACGCTGCACTTGAATTTAACCAAATATGTTGAGTTACTATGTATGAATGGAAAAATCAAGAAAAAGGAAGAGAAGAAGTATTTTACCCGTGAGGAAACTCACGTGGTTTGATTTGATTTGATTTGCTGGTGAATTGAATTTAGATCCAAAAGACTTTTCGCTCTTCAGGTTTGAACACAATTACAAATGCCAATTGGTTCTTGACATAATGGTAGTTCTGAATAAAGATTTGCCATTTTTTTCACGAAGACGAGGGCCCTATTAGCTATCAGTTCAGTAATGAAGACAGCGAAATGTGGGTTTTCAGGCAACTTTTAGTCTCTGAAAAAGTCTTCATCATGAACACCTGAAAGCAAAATAGAAAATGAGAACCAAGAGGACCTGTAAATTGTGTTTGGAGGGGCGGCTTAAAAAAATATTTTTGGAATATTCTTCGATTCATTTAGTAATTCTTATTTAACGAATTATGTTTTATCGAGTTCGTATTGTGTATAAATCATGTATATCTGATATATAAATGAGTCTTTTGATTAGTTTCACATATATTCTATTCGTTTATTAATCGTGTTTTGTCGTGTAGGCTTCACTCGTTTACGAAAGTGGTTATTTAAGGAAGACTCAAATTTTCTAATTCGTGCCGTATCCGTAATGTGTTAATAGATTATGTCATATTTTAAAACCCATATATGGAGACCAGACTATCTACATGGCAAAAGCTTGGACAATCAAATTACTGTGGTTTTAGTTTTTCCTTTTTGAGCTTTCAGAGTACTTCCAGAAAGAGGGTAGCAAAGTTTGAAATGAAGTCATGACATCTTTTTCTTTGATGGCCAAACTTTGTGGTTCTTGCATTTCTAGGCAGTTCTATCAGAAAGATTGTAAATCACTCTCAATATTTAGAATAAATTATACATATGACCCTCAAACTAAATTGACACAACCAAAAAATTTAGGAGCTCAATTGACACAAAAAAAAAAAAAAAAAAAAGATTTAGGGACTTAATTGATACAAGAGTCATATGTGTAATTTATTCTAACAATTTATATCACGTGAGTGACACATTTCGCCACTTTCCGTTAAAAAACTAAAAGAGGGAGACAAAAGTGTTCAATTGATGCAATTAGAGAGTTCAAGGACTTAATTGAGAGACAAAAAAAAAAATTCAGCGACTTCATTGGTCATATGTGTAATTTACTCAAATATTTAAGAGCCAGGTGATTGGGGGGCATTTGTGATCCAACAGAACGGGCCAGTCTGGCCCAAGAATAGGTGGCCCACAAACTGCTCATCGGACAAACCCTAATGGGCTTTTAGCGGGCCACCCATTGTTGCCCCCAACATTGGGCCAATGTACCCAGGGACCTGACAGCCAGGCTAGTGGCCCATCCAACGACCTACATGTGATGATCACACTGGCCAATGGCCAAGTGGGCCACATGGGTTTTCGGTCCAGCCCGTCGGACACGGTCCGTTGCTGAGTCTTACCTCTAATGCCTAATATTCAGCAGCAGTAGTTCTGAAAACTTTCAGTGCTCTGTTCCAACATCCTACTCCTTTTGCCCTCCTATCATACACAAACTGATCCATAAGCATGTGCACTTGCAAAGACCAATTAAGTCACCAAGAAGGAATCCAAATCTTTTTTTACACTTCATGTAGTCTTTTTGTGCGGCACATCTAACTCTCTTCAGATCCTACAGTGACAAGAGTTTCCTACAAATGTACACTAAGATGCCTTTTTGTAATACACAATTAAGGATCAGTAAGATATCTACCTCCTATAGTATTCAGATTTTCAGAGGTAAACACAATAATTCTGAAACTTTACAACACAGGTGAGCCATGATGAATCTCTTTAAATGCAGTAATTGGTCTCCTTGCACTCTGTTTTTCCTTTAGAATTAGGAGAAATTCCACCAAATCTCCTCAAGTCACCAAAGCCTTGTCCGACGCTTATTGCCCCCAACGCTTCTATTTGCAAACCTCTAAACAGAACATCTCTTTATCCTGCATCATTAAACTCATAAATTGTGAATTCATTATGAGAGGAGGAAAGAGAGGCCTGAACAAAACTTGTATATACTAGATACCTTTCAGTATCCAAGTTGGTATGTGAATAAATTCCAATGCTTTTGATGAAAATCATCTCTTCATTATGTCATCCTGCTTAACAGTGAAATCCCAGAGATCGCCATACTTCTCGTTAAAATCCCATATGTCCATGGTGTTGTAGTCGGAAATCAACTTATCGCGAGCTCCCCTCTCCATATTGTATATCTCGGGCTCGAAGTTGTGGGGTTCACTTGGTTTGTCCATCTCAATTATGCAAAATATTGCCGCATACACAGCTGCTCCAATGTACAAGTACTCCCCCTGAAAGGAAAGAAGTTCAATAACATCTCTCAATTAAGTGATCTTATCACTTCGTTTTCCTCATTCCTAACATTAGTATAACTACACCTAGTTCTCGAATTCTTTTTCAATGACCAAGAACCATCCCAACTCCCAACCATGAGCCCTTTGGACTCGGGGCTACAATGTAAACTTGAGATCTGAACAATCACTCACAGACCACATGGGATGTGCACAAGAATAGAGGTGACATAACCTCTCTCTATCAAGTGATCTAAGATTGTTTTGTTGTTCCTAACATTGATGGAGCAATGTTTAGTTCTCAAACCTTTAACCAATGCATAAACTGAGCATCAGTATTACCGGAACATTGAAGTACATCCCAGTGGCAATTGCTGGAAGGAATAACCATGAGATAATGCCTGCTCCACACCAAAAAGAAATCAACCAAAAAATTCTTATTGCCAATAATGTTGGCTTAATAACTTATTATAGGTCAGTAATACACATTCATACCCTGGAAACCGGTTGGAGGTCCAGCTGCTGCATAATCTTCCGCAATTGATCCCCAAAATGTTCCTAAAGTATTAGTTTGATTAAAAAACAGAAATCCCACAATTAACATGATCATATATTTTTTTTGTTCCACAAATAGAGACAGTTTGATTCTCGGTCAATATAAAATGGGACATTGATGCTACATTCCGGAAAAAAAAAAAAGAATTGGACATTATGTTCACTTACAGTCCCCATCAGTTGATAACCATTTGTTTTCTCGAATGTGTCATGAAACTTTTAATTTAAACACATACATACAACAACGCAGTGGCGCTAATTTTATCTATTTGATCAACACTTAGGAAGGGAACTCAAAACTAAGTTAAAAGAAAATAATTGAATGAACCTATACCTTTATCATCACCCTCATGGTAGGAGTGATGCCCATCCCACTTGCCATATTCAAAATCTTCCTGATAATATCGACACAAGACCAGTCAAAACTCTCTCCCCATATACACCAAATCAGTAACCTTAAGTAACCAAAATAATTCATATCGAGTTACTAATATAAGCATTCCATCTTATCTTTATTGGTGAACTAATTTGCAGGGTACCTTGGTATTATTGAATTGTGCAAATTGATAAACATTTAAAAAATACCCACATAATTAATAAAATCTAATTTGGGTCATAAAAACCTCCTAATACCCTTAGGCACTGAAAATTGGCAAATAGTCTTACATACTTTCCCATTCCAGCAACTGTTCCTATGAAACTCCTTCTAAAAATGTAGTGATTACAAGTAAAAATTATTATTATCTACCACAGACAGAAATGGGTAACCAAAAAATTTATCACTTAACGGATATCATCAAGAAATAGATATAATTATTAGAGTTTCAAGTTTCTTTTTTCATTTTTGTATTGCTCCGGGCCAACTGACGAGCTGACGGGCACCTCAACTATGGTGAAAGGTAGACTATCATGTCGAGACTTGAGAATTCATAACAGATAAATCTCTCGTGTCTGGCCCAAAAGACTTGCCAGGTTTTGATCTCACAAGTCACAACATCTGAGTTTACACTCATTGCTGTCTCCATGAGTTAGAGTTTCAAGTTTCAATTCTAAATAAACACACACATATGTATTCAAATAAAGAGCTGATAATAACAAACCGGTGCAACGCCATTAGTTCTCCACCGGTCTATAGGATCTTCATTGAGGTCAGGCTCTATCTCTGACAACCCAGCTGCATTCAACCTTGTTGAGCTCAACCTTCTATGGTTCCTACTGAATCTGAAAGGAATGGAACATGGGTTTCTCTGACCCGAAACTCGAACCCTTGTTTCACATGGGTAGAACTTTGTAGAGCAAGTTTTGGGGACCAAATTGGTGGAGAGAACAGAGAGCGCCATTGCTGTGACTCTCTTGATTCTTGGGCCACTGGTTTTGTTTTCGTAATGGTAATGGTGTAAAATGGTGTTTTCGGTGACTGGTTGGTGAGTATTGGACATTTGTGTGAGATAGAATTTCAAGTTTTGTTTGATGACCTTAACAACAATTTAGATAAATTACATTTTACCCCTAAACTATTATCTTTATTTTATTTTGTACCTATTTCTTACATTATATCTTAAAATATCAATTTTATTTCATATCACTCCAATAGATAACAACAAATTTGAAACCTGTTAAAGGAGTGAGAGAAACCCCAAAGAACTTCTCTACAAGTGCCTAAAACCACTTTATTTTACCTCTTTTACAATCAAATGGTTGCTAGGAAGAAAAAAATGTCGACCAGAGAAAGAAAATTTGAAACTTAAGAAGAACAAAGTCATGAGTGTGTATTTTGACTTACACATATACAATAGACAGTTGCTTATTAACAGTACAGACTACTCACATGTGTATTTATCGTCAAAAAATTGACAGTTGTTATCTATTTGAGTGATATGAAATAAAATTGATATTTTATGATGCCATGTGAGAAATTTTATAGTTAAAAATACAAAATAAAATAAAAATAATAATTTAAAAGGGTAAAATGTAATTTACCCAATAATTTGAGAGGAAATTGAATAGACGATGGAGAGCTCTTTTTGCACCTTATCCTCTTTGGAAGGTCCATTCAAACTTCAATTATTTATCTGATTTGTTGATCTCATTCCCTCACCGATGCTATTGAATAAATAGTGAACCTTATCTAACATTAAGGCGTGTCCTCGGTGTTGATAATCCAACAATTTTAATTAATTAGGTCAAAGCAGCCCTGGTGCTGGGATGAGAATGGATGGTCTGTTAGGGCAGTGTTTTTTTGGGTTAATTACTTTTTAATTTTGTGTGGTTTCCGCTAGAAGATTCTTACCTATTGAACGTTTAAAATTATACACATTACTCCTTTATAGTTATATACCAAAGTGAAAGTATTACTTTTATCATCCAACTTAACAGAAAGAACATTATCTAAATGCCAAAAATATTTTGTATAATACTAGTTGTTGAGCACGTACAAATGCATGTGGACTATTTTGAGTTTCAAATATATATTTTATTTTCTTAACAATTATAAAAAATTCAGCCCACAAGATTGCAAGAGACTGACTAACCATAACACAAAGCATTCTAGTGTAACATTAAAAATGTGATAAATTCGAGTTATTTATATAAGTGTAATAAATAAGAAAAAATCAGGTCCTGTTACATTAAAAATACTGACTATAACATTAGAAATACAACAAATTCAAGTAATTTATATTTTATATAAGTATCGAATAATCATGCAAACAATGCAATACACTAAACCAGCCTAATCTTGGGACCAAACAACACATGCAAAAAAAAATGGAAAATCTATTCCTTTAATCGAAAGAAAAAGAAACAAAATTTAATTGAAAATTAGAACAACCTAGTAACAATAACATCATTTGCTTCTCTTGTCGGCTTCACTTTACAAAACAATCCAAAAGGGAGTGTGTATCCCAACATTCTTGTTACCGATACAGAATTCTTTAATATGAAAATGGAGTCAACCACCGCACCATTCCCTTTTGAATTTTTCAATGTCAGTAAATAACGATAATTTTGAAACTCAAGGTAGACAAAAAGATGTACAAAAAGACTTTCTTAACAAGTAAAATGACTAGAAAATCTACAATAAGGTAAAGAATGCATAGTTTATCCGAATGTCTATTATATAAATTTTCTCAATCAATCAAAATCAAGTCAAAAAGTCATAATGCCCCTAGTTTTCTATAAAATCACTAAAACAAGTACATAACAAAATTGAAGAGCTGAAGCAAGATATCATGGTAGCTGGTGGAAAACAGAGGCTAGGCTACTAGAATCGGAGGCTTCATGGCTTGTTGGGCATTGTTTCTAAGGAACGACGAACCTTATAAAAACTTCAAGACCATGGGTAGTGGAATATATACTCTAGAAATCTAAATCAAAAGTTAAATAAACTATTATCTGGTTAAAACTATTTATTCTAGAAGTCTAAAAGTTAAAACTGAATGAAAAGTATGAAAATAAAGTTTAATTTTTGATAGAGATAGAGTCATGGAGAATCGGATGAGTCTTCTTGACAATAGGTATTTTAATGTAGAATAGAAGACATATGATGATACCTAGAAAGAATTCTAAGTTTGAGCTCGGGAATTGAGGTCAGGAAGGGAGGTCGGCCAAGAGAGCCAGAGCTCAGAGGCCCAGACCTTGGGCCTCTCGATCTGCACCATGAAGAAAATGAGTGGAAGACAGCTGGCTACCAGAAGGCACCCCCCTCCACGGTAGTAAGCAACTGTTGAGGCGTAAAACTCTCAACCGTCCAAGACCATCTCCTAAAATCAAGTGAGATTCTGCGGGAGGAAGGTGAAGATCTCGCCACAGATCTCATTGAATCAGGAATAAGGCCATAACAGATCCCATAGAATTAAGAATCAGGCTATAAATATTGTGTGATGCTCTCCTTCTAGGGCCAAGAGAGAAAAACAAGCATCATAGAGTTCAGAACACTGTAAATTTTGGATCATCTCCAATACAAGTTTCTGGAGCAAGAGACTTCATTAAAGAGTGGATTAGCCGAGCTCTCGAGCTGGTGAACCACTATAACTTCTGGGCGATACATCACTTATCCCCAATTTACCAACTTATTCCCAAGAACCTTGAAGCTCGGATTAAACCCTCTAACCTACAAAATCTGCTCAATCACGTCTTACACCACCATCAACATAAATGAAAGAAAGTAACACTAATTTGACTTTATATAATTGTTTGAGAATAACGATGGTAAATTTTCTTTTTGTATAATTACCTTTTAGAAGTAGCATAGATATATATAGATATATTGTTAATCATTGAATTTGTAGGTTTTTTAAGGGTACACACAAGGTCAATTTTTTATGATTTAAGTCATAAGTGCCTTCATATTTTTTTTAAATACAAAATAGAAATTCAAAAGTTTTTATATTTAAATCAAATTATTAGTGTGAAGTATAATTGTCATTATAATTTTGTTTAAGGGAAAAAGAGAAATTCAAAAAAAATTCATCTAAGATACTTTTATTAGTAGTATAGATAGATATAATATAATACCTAAATAGTTAGGGCATCGATCCTAGATCAAAAAACATGGAAGAGAAACATGAATAAGTGATTTTCGATCCTAGGTCAAAAGCCTCACTTGAGGAAAAAAGAGACTCAACATGCTGAAGAGTGGAAGATTTCTACCTCAGCCTTAATAGTGATTTTCGTCCATTACATGAGTAAGAGTAAATCAAACTTTTTGTCTAATTTTATAATTTATTTAACAGCGTCAATTACATCATTTTGGTACATAAACTAGAAGAGAGTAATATGCATAATTTTAAACGTCAAGTAGGTAAGACCCTTCTAGCTGAAATTAATTATCCCTTTTTTGTTTTTTTTATGTAAATCACACTCGAAGGTCTTGGGTTATGTCAAAATAGTATTATGTTGATCCATGATTTTTGCATAGTGACATTGAGATCTCAATTGAATATTTTTATTGCAATATGATTCATTTATCTTTGTAAAAAAATTATACTTTGGTTCAGATAAAACATTGAAGCAGAGGCATGAGATATGGGGCCAAAAAGGAGAGCACTAATTACTTTTAAGACAATAAACAAAATAAGAACTCTCATGTGGGGTCTACTTGGGACCTCACTAGGTTTGAGCCAAGTCTAAATTTATATATATTATTAGACTAATATGTAATTCTTTAACATTCGCTCTATTTATAAGTGTATCAAAAAATTAATCAAAAAAAAAAAAAAAAAGACAACTCAATACATAAAACTTTTGTCATTGCGGAGTTTAAAGAGTACCAGATGAATGCAGTTTTATTTAAAACCAAGAAGTTAAAGAGCACCAGATAAATGTAGTCTTATTAATTTGGCTCTTTGTAATTTGAGGCTATTCCAACAAATTTCTTCTCATGAAACCTGTAAGTTTTTCTTGTATACTTTAGACCCATTTAAACGTATTTCATAACCACACCCACGTTACTACTAACCATAGGCAAATTTGTGTGTGAGTAGGGGCAAATTTTTTGGGGAAGAGCACTTGACAGAGACAAATTTGAGGGAGAAATTGTATAGGGAATAAAATTTAACTTGTGGGGTGTTTTATTATATAGATAAAACAGTTTGAATCTTAACCTTTAATTAATTATATGTTAAGCTCCCTCAAAGTGGTGAAAAAATGGAATAGAATAATGCCTTTAAGACAAATTCTTCTTTTGATTAGTTTAATTTTGTGAGTTTTTGTCTTTATTTTTGTTGCTCAAATATTAAAATTTGAAACCGCTGTTTCTCGAAATTGTAGAAAATGATTGTGTAATTCTCATTTTTATTAAAAAAAAAATACCCTTTTTTCCCCCACCTTTTTGTGGATCCATTTTGGGTTTAAAACTCATTATAATGATCATACTATATCAACATTGTTATATGATATATCCATCCATTGTGGGGGGTCTCTGTTTGGACAAACATAGAAGAAAGAAGAATGAGATCAGACAGAGAGATTAACGGTCGGATGAGAGGAAGGAGAGAGAGGAAGTGAATTTTGGGGAAGAGCACTTGACAGAGACAGATTTGAGGGGAAAATGGTATAGAGAATAAAATTTAACTTGTGAGATGTTTTATTATATAGATAAAACAGTTTGAATCTTAACATTTAATTAATTCAATGCTAACCTCCCTCAAAGTGGTGAAAAAATGGAATATAACAATGTCTTTAAGACAAATTCTTCCTTTAATTAGTTTAATTTTGTTGGTTTTTGTCTTTATTTTTGATGATCAAATATTAAAATTTGAAACCGCTCTCTCTCGAAATTGTAGAAAATGATTGTGTAATTCTCATTTTTATTAAAAAAAATACCCTTTTTCCCCCTTTTTGTGGATCCATTTTGGGTTTAAAACTCATTATAACGATTATACTATATCAACAATGTTATATGATATATCCATTCATCGTGGTGGGTCTCTGTTTGGAAAAACATAGAAGAAAGAAGAATGAGATCAGACAGAGAGGTTAACGGTCGGATGAGAGGAAGGAGAGAGGGGAAGTGATTTTTGGGGAAAAGCACATGACAGCGACAGATTTGAGGGGGATATTGTATACGAAATAAAATTTAACTTGTGAGGTGTTTTATTATATAGATAAAACAGTTTAAATTTTAAGATTTAATTAATTCTATGCTAAGCTCCCTCAAAGTGGTGAAAAAATAGAATAAAACAATGCCTTTAAGACAAATTCTTCCTTTGATTAGTTTAATTTTGTTGGTTTTTGTCTTTATTTTTGTTGATCAAATATTAAGGTTTGAAACCGCTCTTTCTCGAAATTATATAAAATGATTGTGTAATTTTCATTTTTATTAAAAAAAAATACCCCCATTTTTTTCCCCTTTTTGCGGATCCCTTTTGGGTTTAAAACTCATTATAAAAATTATACAATATCCACATTATTATATGATATATCCGTCCATCGTGGTGGGTCTTTGTTTGCACAAACAGAGAAGAAAGAAGAATGAGATAAGGCAGAGAGGTTAATGGTCGGATGAGAGGAGGAGAGAGAGAGAGAGTGAATTTTGGGGAAGAGCACTTGACAAAGACAGATTTGAGGGGAAAATTGTATAGAGAATAAAATTTAACTTGTAAGGTGTTTTATTATATAGATAAAACAGTTTGAATCTTAAGCTTTAATTAATTATATGCTAACCTCCCTCAAAGTGGTGAAAAAATATAATATAACAATGCCTTTAAGACAAATTCTTCCTTTAATTAGTTTAATTTTGTTGGTTGTTGTCTTTATTTTTGTTGATCAAATATTAAAATTTGAAACCGCTCTCTCTCCAAATTGTAGAAAATGATTGTGTAATTCTCATTTTTATTAAAAAAAAATACCCTTTTTTTTTTTTTCCCTTTTTGTGGATCCATTTTGGGTTTAAAACTCATAATAACGATTATGCTATATCAACATTGTTATATGATATATCCGTCCATCGTGGTGGATCTCCGTTTGGACAAACAGATAAGAAAGAAGAATGAGATCAGACAAAGAGGTTAACGGTCGGATGAGAGGAAGGAGAGAGAGGGAGTGAATTTTGGGGAAGAGCACTTGACAGAGACAGATTTGAGGGGGGAAATTGTATAGGGAATAAATTTAACTTGTTAGGTGTCTTATTATATAGATACAACAATTTGAATCTTAACCTTTAATTAATTCTATGCTAACCTCCCTCAAAGTGGTGAAAAAATATAATATAACATTGCCTTTGAGACAAATTCTTCCTTTAATAAGTTTAATTTTGTTGGTTGTTGTCTTTATATTTGTTGATCAAATATTAAAATTTGAAACCGCTCTCTCTCCAAATTGTAGAAAATGATTGTGTAATTCTCATTTTTATTAAAAAAAATACCCTTTTTTTTTTCCTTTTTGTGGATCCATTTTGGGTTTCAAACTCATTATAACAATTATACTATATCAACATTGTTATATGATATATCCGTCCATCGTGGTGGGTCTCTGTTTGGACAAACAGAGAATAAAGAAGAATGAGATCAGGCAGAGGGGTTAACGGTCGGATGAGAGGAAGGAGAGAGAGGGAGTGATTTTTGGGGAAGAGCACTTGACAGAGACAGATTTGAGGGGAAATTGTATAGGGAATAAAATTTAACTTGTGAGGTGTTTTATTATATATAAAACAGTTTGAATCTTAACCTTTAATTAATTCTATGCTAAGCTCCTTCAAAGTGGTGAAAAAATAGAATAGAACAATGCCTTTAAGACAAATTCTTCCTTTGATTAGTTTAATTTTGTTGGTTTTTGTCTTTATTTTTGTTGATCAAATATTAAAATTTGAAACCGCTCTCTCTCGATATTGTAGAAAATGATTGTGTAATTCTCATTTTTATTAAAAAAAATACCCCTTTTTTGCCCCCTTTTTGTGGATCCATTTTGGGTTTAATACTCTTTATAAAGATTATACTATATCAACATTGTTATATGATATATTCGTCCATCGTGGTGGGTCTCCGTTTGGACTAACAGAGAATAATGAAGCATGAGATCAGGCATAGGGGTTAACGGTCGGATGAGAGGAAGGAGAGAGAGGGAGTGAATTTTGGGGAAGAGCACTTGACAGAGAAAGATTTGAGGGGGATATTGTATGGGGAATAAAATTTAACTTGTGATGTGTTTTATTATATAGATAAAACAGTTTGAATCTTAACATTTAATTAATTCTATACTAAGCTCCCTCAAAGTGGTAAAAAAAATTGAATAGAACAATGTATTTTGATTAGTTTAATTTTGTTGATTTTTGTCCTTATTTTTGTTGATCAAATATTAAAATTTGAAACCGCTCTCTCTCGAAATTGTAGAAAATGATTGTGTAATTCTCATTTTTATTGAAAAAAATACATTTTTTTTCCCCTTTTTGTGGATCCATTTTGGGTTTAAAACTCATTATAACTATTATACTATATCAACATTGTTATATGATATATCCGTCCATCGTGATGGGTCTCTGTTTGGACAAACAGAGACTAAAGAAGAATGAGATCAGGCAAAGGGGTTAACGGTCGGATGAGATGAAGGAGAGAGAGGGAGTGATTTTTGGGGAAGAGCACTTGACTGAGACAGATTTGAGGGGAAAATTGTATAGGGAATAAAATTTAACTTGTGAGGTGTTTTATTATATAGATAAAACAGTTTGAATCTTAACATTTAATTAATTATATGCTAAGCTCAAACAATGTTGTGAAAAAATGGAATAGAACAATGCCTTTAAGACAAATTCTTCTTTTGATTAGTTTAATTTTTTTGGTTTTTGTCTTTATTTTTGTTAATCAAATATTAAAATTTGAAACCGCTCACTCTCGAAATTGTAGAAAATGATTGTGTAATTCTCATTTTTATTAAAAAAAAATACTCCCCTTTTATTTTCCTCTTTTTGAGGATCCATTTTAGGTTTAAAACTCACTATAACAATTATACTATATCAACATTGTTATATGATATATCCGTCCATCATGGTGGGTCTCTGTTTGGACAAACAAAGAAGAAAGAAGAATGAGATCAGGCAGAAGGGTTAACGGTTGGATGAGAGGAAGGAGAGAGAGGGAGTGAATTTTAGGGAAGAGCGCTTGACAGAGACAGATTTGAGGGGAAAATTGTATATGGATTAAAATTTAACTTGTGGGGTGTTTTATTATATTGATAAAACAGTTTGAATCTTAACCTTTAATTAATTCTATGCTAAGCTCACTCAAAGTGGTGAAAAAATGGAATAGAACAATCCCTTTAAGACAAATTCTTCCTTTAATTAGTTTAATTTTGTTGGTTGTTGTCTTTATTTTTGTTGATCAAATATTAAAATTTGAAACCGCTCTCTCTCCAAATTGTAGAAAATGATTGTGTAATTCTAATTTTTATTAAAAAAAATACCCTTTTTTTCCCCTTTTTGTGGATCCATTTTGGGTTTAAAAACTTATTATAACGATTATACTATATCAACATTGTTATATGATATATCCGTCCATCGTGGTGGGTCTTTGTTTGGACAAACAGAGACTAAAGAAGAATGAGATCAGGCAGAGGGGTTAACGGTCGGATGAGATGAAGGAGAGAGAGGGAGTGATTTTTGGGGAAGAGCACTTGACAGAGACAGATTTGAGGGGGAAATTGTATAGGGAATAAAATTTAACTTGTGAATTGTTTTATTATATAGATAAAATAGTTTGAATCTTAACTTTTAATTAATTCTATGCTAAGCTCCCTCAAAGTGGTGAAAAAATGAAATAGAAAAATGCCTTTAAGATAAATTCTTCCTTTGATTAGTTAAATTTGGTTGGTTTTTGTCTTTATTTTTGTCGATCAAATATTAAAGTTTGAAACCGCTCTCTCTCGGAATTATATAAAATGATTGTGTAATTCTCTTTTTTATTAAAAAAAAAATACCCTCGTTTTTTTTTTTTTCCCTTTTTGCGGATCCCTTTTGGGTTTAAAACTCATTATAAAGATTATACAATATCAACATTTTTGTATGATATATCCGTCCATCGTGGTAGGTCTCTGTTTGGACAAACTGAGAAGAAAAAAGAATGAGATAAGGCAGAGGGGTTAACAGTCGGATGAGAGGAAGGAGAGAGAGAGAGAGAGTGAATTTTGGGGAAGATCACTTGACAGAGACAGATTTGAGAGGGAAATTGTATAGAGAATAAAATTTAACTTGTGAGGTATTTTATTATATAGATAAAACAGTTTGAATCTTAACATTTAATTAATTCTATGCAAAGCTCCCTCAAAGTTGTGAAAAAATGGAATAGAACAATGACTTTAACATAAATTCTTCCTTTGATTAGTTTAATTTTGTTGGTTTTTGTCTTTATTTTTGTTGATCAAATTTTAAAATTTAAAACCGCTCTCTATCGAAATTGTAGAAAATGATTGTGTAATTCTCATTTTTATTAAAAAAAAAAAAAATTTCCCCTTTTTTTGTGGATCCATTTTGGGTTTAAAACTCATTATAACGATTATATTATATCACCATTGTTATATGATATATCTGTCCATCTTGGTGGGTCTCTGTTTGGACAAAAAGAGAAGAAAGAAGAATGAGATCAGGCAGAGGGGTTAACGGTCGGATGAGAGGAAGGAGAAAGAGGGAGTGATTTTTTGGGAAGAGCACTTGACAGAGACAAATTTGAGAGGGAAATTGTATAGAGATTAAAATTTAACTTGTGAGATGTTTTATTATATAGATAAAATAGTTTGAATCTTAAAATTTAATTAATTCTATGCTAAGCTCCCTCAAAGTGGTGAAAAAATGGAATAGAACAATGCCTTTAAGACAAATTATTCCTTTGATTAGTTTAATTTTGTTGGTTTTTGTCTTTATTTTTGTTAATCAAATATTAAAATTTGAAACCGCTCACTCTCGAAATTGTAGAAAATGATTGTGTAATTCTCATTTTTATTAAAAAAAATACCCCCTTTTATTTCCCCCTTTTTGTGGATCCATTTTGGGTTTAAAACTCACTATAACGATTATACTATATCAACATTGTTATATGATATATTCGTCCATCGTGGTGGGTCTCTGTTTGGACAAATAAAGAAGAAAGAAGAATGAGATCAGGCAGAGGGGTTAAAGGTCGGATGAGAGGAAGGAGGGAGAGGGAGTGAATTTTTGGGAAGAGTACTTGACAGAGACAGATTTGAGAGTGAAATTGTATAGGAAGTAAAATTTAACTTGTGGGGTGTTTTATTATATTTATAAAACAGTTTGAATCTTAACTTTTATTTAATTCTATGTTAAGCTCTCTCAAAGTGGTGAAAAAATGGAATAGAACAATTCCTTTACGACAAATTATTCATTTGATTAGTTTAATTTTGTTGGTTTTTGTCTTTATTTTTGTTAATCAAATATAAAAATTTGAAACCTTTCTCTCTCGAAATTGTATAAAATGATTGTGTAATTCTCTTTTTTATTAAAAAAAAATAACCCCCTTTTTTTTTTGTGTGTGAATCCATTTTAGGTTTAAAACTCATTATAACGGTTATACTATATCAACATTGTTATATGATATATCCGTCCATTGTGGTGGGTCTCTATTTGGACAAACGGAGAAGAAATAAGAATGAGATCAGGCAGATGGGTTAACGGTCGGATGAGAGGAAGGAGAGAGAGGGAGTGAATTTTGGGGAAGAGCACTTGACAGAGACAGATTTTAGGGAAAAATTGTATAGGGAATAAAATTTAACTTGTGAGGTGTTTTATTATATAGATAAAACAATTTGAATCTTAACCTTTAATTGATTCTATGCTAAGGTCCCTCAAAGTGGTGAAAAAATGGAATAGAACAATGCCTTTAAGATAAATTCTTCCTTTTTTTGACAGAATTTTGTTGGTTTTTGTCTTTTTTGTTGTTGATCAAATATTTAAATTTGAAACCGCTCTCTCCCGAAATTGTAGAAAATGATTGTGTAATTCTCATTTTTATTAAAAAAAAATACCCCCCCCCTTTTTTTTTCCCTTTTAGTGGATCCATTTTTGGTTCAATACTCATTATAACGATTATACTATATCAACATTGTTATATAATATATCCGTCTCTCGTGGTGGGTCTCTGTTTGGACAAACAGAGAATAAAGAAGAATGAGATCAGGCAGGGGGGTTAACGGTCGGATGAGAGGAAGGAAAGAGAGGGAGTGAATTTTGGGGAAGAGCACTTGACAGAAACAGATTTGAGGGGGAAATTGTATAGGGAATAAAATTTAACTTGTGAGGTGTTTTATTATATAGATAAAACAGTTTGAATCTTAACTTTTATTTAATTCTATGTTAAGCTCCCTCAAAGTGGTGAAAAAATGGAATATAACAATGTCTTTAAGACAAATTATTCTTTTGATTAGTTTAATTTTGTTGGTTTTTGTATTTATTTTTGTTGATCAAATATTAAAATTTGAAACTGCTGTCTCTCGAAATTGTAGAAAATGATTGTTTAATTCTCATTTTTATTAAAAAAAAATACCCCCCCCTTTTTTTTTCTTTTTTGTGGATGTATTTTGGGTTTAAAACTCATTATAACGATTATACTATATTAATATTGTTATATGATATATCCGTCAAATAATCTATATCAATATAATAAAGGAGTTAGACATTTGAATTTTGTCTTTATATATTTTTCACACATTTTTCTATTGCATCATCTATTTTATCATAAGTTGAATAATTTAATTTTTGATTAATTTTTAGTTTTATATAATTTTTATTTTGAACATTGGTTTTATACGATAGTATACATATGTAGATATTTTGTAAAATCTGTCTCTATTTGGACAAACGGAGAAGAAATAAGAATGAGATCAGGCAGATGGGTTAACGGTCGGATGAGAGGAAGGAGAGAGAGGGAGTGAATTTTGGGGAAGAGCACTTGACAGAGACAGATTTTAGGGAAAAATTGTATAGGGAATAAAATTTAACTTGTGAGGTGTTTTATTATAATGATAAAACAATTTGAATCTTAACCTTTAATTGATTCTATGCTAAGGTCCCTCAAAGTGGTGAAAAAATGGAATAGAACAATGCCTTTAAGATAAATTCTTCCTTTTTTTGACAGAATTTTGTTGGTTTTTGTCTTTTTTGTTGTTGATCAAATATTTAAATTTGAAACCGCTCTCTCCCGAAATTGTAGAAAATGATTGTGTAATTCTCATTTTTATTAAAAAAAAATACCCCCCCCCTTTTTCTTTCCCTTTTAGTGGATCCATTTTTGGTTCAATACTCATTATAACGATTATACTATATCAACATTGTTATATAATATATCCGTCTCTCGTGGTGGGTCTCTGTTTGGACAAACAGATAATAAAGAAGAATGAGATCAGGCAGGGGGGTTAACGGTCGGATGAGAGGAAGGAAAGAGAGGGAGTGAATTTTGGGGAAGAGCACTTGACAGAGACAGATTTGAGGGGGAAATTGTATAGGGAATAAAATTTAACTTGTGAGGTGTTTTATTATATAGATAAAACAGTTTGAATCTTAACTTTTATTTAATTCTATGTTAAGCTCCCTCAAAGTGGTGAAAAAATGGAATATAACAATGACTTTAAGACAAATTATTCCTTTGATTAGTTTAATTTTGTTGGTTTTTGTATTTATTTTTGTTGATCAAATATTAAAATTTGAAACTGCTGTCTCTCGAAATTGTAGAAAATGATTGTTTAATTCTCATTTTTATTAAAAAAAATACCCCCCTTATTTTTTTCTTTTTTGTGGATGTATTTTGGGTTTAAAACTCATTATAACGATTATACTATATTAATATTGTTATATGATATATCCGTCAAATAATCTATATCAATATAATAAAGGAGTTAGACATTTGAATTTTGTCTTTATATATTTTTCACACATTTTTCTATTGCATCATCTATTTTATCATAAGTTGAATAATTTAATTTTTGATTAATTTTTAGTTTTATATAATTTTTATTTTGAACATTGGTTTTATACGATAGTATACATATGTAGATATTTTGTAAAATCTGTCTCTATTTGGACAAACGGAGAAGAAATAAGAATGAGATCAGGCAGATGGGTTAACGGTCGGATGAGAGGAAGGAGAGAGAGAGAGTGAATTTTGGGGAAGAGCACTTGACAGAGACAGACTTTAGGGTTCGTTTGCTTAGCGGGAGAATGATAGAAAATGCAAGAAAGAGAAAGTTTTTAAAATTTTCATGTGTTTGGTTAGCATGAAAAGGAAAATGATGGAAAAATAATTTTCCTTCATCCTTGAATTT
The DNA here is from genome assembly GCA_951799425.1 of Ilex aquifolium. Lineage (NCBI taxonomy): Eukaryota > Viridiplantae > Streptophyta > Magnoliopsida > Aquifoliales > Aquifoliaceae > Ilex > Ilex aquifolium. Next base: position 28,227,091 of record OX637401.1, read on the forward strand.
TCTCACAAATAACCAACTTTTTTTTCTTGTAAAAAACACAAGGAAATGCAAGAAAGTTGTGATCTATAACTAACTTCCTATTTTACCCTTATTTTTCTTAAAATATTTTATTGGTTATTAATTCTAAAAAATTTTGGTATGAATTTGATTAATCATATAATATGGCCCAAAGATCTTTGTATTGGTGATTGTCTTAAAATTAAGTTTTGAGCTATTTTTTAAAAATTTTTTAATTTTCAATTATAATTACATATTTTTTTTCTTTTTTAGACCAATTTAATATAATTAAGGGTAATTTAGACAATTATAAAAATTTCTTATAACTTTTCTTTTTTTCAAACAATGGAATGATTTTTTTTAAAAATTTTCCGGTAAATTTTTCATTCTAACCAAATACATGTATGAAAATATATTTTCTATCATTTTCTTTTCTTTCACTTCACTTTCTATCATTTTCACTTTCCATCATTTTTTTCTTCCTAATCAAACGGACCCTTAGGGAAAAATTGTATAGGGAATAAAATTTAACTTGTGAGGTGTTTTATTATATAGATAAAACAATTTGAATCTTAACCTTTAATTGATTCTATGCTAAGGTCCCTCAAAGTGGTGAAAAAATGGAATAGAACAATGCCTTTAAGATAAATTCTTCCTTTTTTTGACAGAATTTTGTTGGTTTTTGTCTTTTTTGTTGTTGATCAAATATTTAAATTTAAAACCGCTCTCTCTCGAAATTGTAGAAAATGATTGTGTAATTCTCATTTTTATTAAAAAAAAATACCCCCCCCCCTTTTTTTTCCCCTTTTAGTGGATCCATTTTTGGTTCAATACTCATTATAACGATTATACTATATCAACATTGTTATATAATATATCCGTCTCTCGTGGTGGGTCTCTGTTTGGACAAACAGAGAATAAAGAAGAATGAGATCAGGCAAGGGGGTTAACGGTCGGATGAGAGGAAGGAAAGAGAGGGAGTGAATTTTGGGGAAGAGCACTTGACAGAGACAGATTTGAGGGGGAAATTGTATAGGGAATAAAATTTAACTTGTGAGGTGTTTTATTATATAGATAAAACAGTTTGAATCTTAACTTTTATTTAATTCTATGTTAAGCTCCCTCAAAGTGGTGAAAAAATGGAATATAACAATGTCTTTAAGACAAATTATTCCTTTGATTAGTTTAATTTTGTTGATTTTTGTATTTATTTTTGTTGATCAAATATTAAAATTTGAAACTGCTGTCTCTCGAAATTGTAGAAAATGATTGTTTAATTCTCATTTTTATTAAAAAAAAATACCCCCCCTTTTTTTTTCTTTTTTGTGGATGTATTTTGGGTTTAAAACTCATTATAACGATTATACTATATTAATATTGTTATATGATATATCCGTCAAATAATCTATATCAATATAATAAAGGAGTTAGACATTTGAATTTTGTCTTTATATATTTTTCACACATTTTTCTATTGCATCATCTATTTTATCATAAGTTGAATAATTTAATTTTTGATTAATTTTTAGTTTTATATAATTTTTATTTTGAACATTGGTTTTATACGATAGTATACATATGTAGATATTTTGTTTTAGGTCTTGTATTTTGAAATTTTTTTGATGATTTTTATTTAAAAAAATCATGTGTAAAAATTAATTTTAAATTATGTAATTAAAGAAATTAATTTTTATTCACTTATTGTGTAATTATTATACGATTACATCACGTACTAATATTAATGTGGTATAATCGTTACAATGAAGTTATCTATGGTACAAAAAAAATGGTACTATACTGATATTTATCACTTTTGTAGGTCCTTTATCATTGTTGTCTATATTTTTATTATTTTTCTTGATACCACAACAATAGTACAAATATTTATAAAATAAAAATAATTTTTTTATATCGAAGAAAAATGATAAAAATAATTATTACAATAATAATAAAAATACCAACAATAATGATATAAACATTCCAAAATTATTAAATCACCTATAAAATAATATATTTTTTTTGTTGTAAAATGATTCATAAAAAATTGATAAAAACACCTATTAAAATAGTGATAATTTATTAGTATGTGCATCATCACTTATTTGCTGCACAGTCCTCGGATTATAGAAATTTAACAATGACGCCATTGTACTTGTACTCCAACACAACTCCACCACTGTGTCACTCCCCCAACTCACTTCTCCGCCTTCCTCATCATTTCTCCCCTCGTCCACACTCCTCCCATCGGTTTAAGCCTCTGTCTCCCAGATCCTTTCCACCTTCAGTGTAATTTCTCTCTCTCTCTCTCTCTCTCTCTCTCTCTCTCTCTCTCTCTCTCTATGTATGTATATATATGTGTGCGTGTGTATCGTGTCAATTGTGTTGACTTAATATTTTGCTGATGCCAAGTGAGTTTTATTCCTTGGATTATGTTTCTATTTTCTTATTTAGTTGGGTCTTCATTTTATTGATTGTTGAAAGTTATATGTGTGTTGATTCTAAGTTTCTAACGTTTGAACTTGCATGTATATTTTGTCTTGTGTCGTGCTGTTAATTTATCAAAATATTCCCTTTTTAATCTTTTCGATTATCCTTCAAGCAGTTTTTTTTTTTTGGCTTCTTGGAGGTGTTCATTTGTTTATGATCATCTACTAGGACCGTATGCGCTTTGGGCATGTCAGAAAGAATTGCAAAATTGTTGTACTCAGTCCTATGTTTGTGTTGCAACTCAGGAAGTTGATGTTCTTTTGTGTGTATATTTGTCTTATGTTTATAGGGGTTTCCTGGTAATGAGTTTGAGTTCCACTTTGTAATGTGAACCATGGAATTTGACATGTATAATGAGTCAATTCACACTTTCACAGTCTGGATTAGTTCATAAAGAATTGAAGATCGGAAGAACGGGATTTTTGTAACTTGAAGCAACCAATTTATTGCTGGCAACTGCTGACGGGTTACTGAAATAGGCTAACTTTGTAATTGGGTGGCCAGATTTTGAGATTCAGAACATTCTTTGAAACCAATTTTAAATTTGGTTGAGCTGAAAATCATACAAAAGGTGATTTTCCCCCTCATTCTTTAAGATTGTAAGAATGTTGATTTTGTAGCGAAGGTATGACATAGAGACCAACAACAAAAAACACAACTAAAAAGTGTTGTTACCTGTCTGCTATGGGCACCAATCGGGATCGTCATAATCACACTCTTCTTGTGGATTGCTTTCTTTGTTTATTGCCTTGCCTTTATGTTGTCTTGAATTTAATAAATAAATGAGCTTTTAACTCCTACATTTATGGGACTTCTTTGTTGTTTCTAAATACTTGTATGGTAAATGTTTGTGGGAAAAAATATCTAAATAGTCTAATTCTTTGTTTCTAAGAAAATTGATAAATGAGTTTATTGAGGTACTTTACTGCCAGTTATGCGGCTGCATATGGTGTTGCACTCCAAAATGATATAAAATTTTCAAGAATCAAGAATGTGTGTTGATACTTAGAATTACATATATGTACATATAAATTCAAAATGATTGATATATTGCTATAATCTCTTCTATCATTTTTTATCTCAGAATTTTTGTTTCTAAGTCTATCACTGAACATGCCACACCAATAAGATGTCTCATTAATTATGGATCCTATAACTTCATAAGTTAGTCCATCTCCAATCATGACTCAAATCTTTACCGAAATTTGAGTAAGAAGTTTGATTTGATACAAAACACTTCAATAGACATACTTAGATTTTTACTCAAATATTTTAAAAATTTTATATTCTCCCAACAATTCATTTGTTTCATTTTTATTATATTCTCATCTCTCTACTTTTTTTTTCCGTCCAAAATGTCTTTTCATTGTAATTATTCATTCACTTTCAAATCTCTTTCTCTTTCTATTTCCATTACATTGCTACTCTTACCCTTATTAAATTCGACCACCAGTTCCTATAAATAAGCCTTCATGTTTCATTTTTCTTTTGTTTTGTTATTTCTTATATTTTTTTCCTTCACCTTTTAAAAAAATACATAATCCTTGATTGCTAGAATTAAAAAACCTTGACAAATGATGCTGGTAGTGAAGGACCTGTGCTTTATCAAAGTCATGTTGTTGAACTTATCAATGAGTTTAAATAGAGATCGAAAAATAAGAAAGATAAAGAGATATATAGAGGAGGGTGAAATATAAGCGTTGGATGCATAAAGGAGGAGAAAATATAACCATGGAGATTTAAGTAAAAAATGAGTCTTCATTGGGTTGAGTAGAAATTTAAGTCTCCTTTCATTTGGTATGGGTTTGAGTAAAACACTGGAGCTTGTTTTTAGCATTTTTTTTTCTTCTGAAATCTACATATGAATCATGGTTTGAGTAAGGACTAGAGATGCCTTTACATCATATGGAAATGGGTTCTGTTTTTAGTTTGATGTATTTTTAACTTTTATCCTTTTTTTTTTTGGGGGGGGGGGGGGGGGGGGTTGCACAATGTTAGGTACTATTGGTTTGTTGTGGTGAGAATTGCAAATCTTTTTCATAGAGATGTATGTGTCATGCCCTATTTTTTTTGAGGACCTTGTACCTGTTTTTTTTTCTTAGTTTGCGAATGACTTTTGCTTATTGTTTTTTTCCCTTTCAATTTGCAGTAAAAGCTTGTCAGGCTGCTTAGCGATGGATAGTTCTGGGGTCAGCCCTCCAAATAAAATGCCAGTTGGTATAGATGCAGATGCTGAAGATGAGTATGCTTCACAGAGTAAATTGCTTCAAGAATACACAAATATCTCCTCCATTGACAAGGCATGGACTTTTAAGTCTGCCAGTGGTATGGCTGCTTATCTTTTATTCCCTTTTCTTTAACTTTTATAACCTATAGAGGACTACACCTTTTCTTTGAATTTGTTCTTTTTTTCTTTTTTTTATCTTTAAAAGTCATCACATCTGGTGACTCTTTGCGTATGCATTTTTTGCAGCAGGATCAGGTTCCCAGGCTATGTTCTTAATTAACCAACCGAATCTTTTGGCCAACAAGAGGAGGAAACATATTTTATCTAGTAATGTCTTGAAAGACAGTAATGGTTCTGTAAGTTTTCAGTGGGCCCCATTTCCTATTGAGGTCACTGGCGCATCTATAATGGTTCCATCGCCGTCAGGTTCAAAGCTTCTTGTAGTTCGAAATTCTGAAAATGAAACTCCCACTCAACTCGAAATTTGGGGTCCATCTCAATTGGAAAAAGAGTTACATGTTCCTCAATCTGTCCATGGCTCCATATATTCTGATGGATGGTAACTTGATGCACCAATCAAATAGTCCAGATATTAACTTTTGATGTTTAACACTTTCTTACTAGTGCATACGGCCAAATAATATTGGTCATTTCTAGTTTCATGGCAGACCTGTGTTTTCATTTGGTAGTGCTAGTATTAGTTTCACGAATATTTGTTCATGTGACTTTTTTCAGTGCTTGTAAGGCTAGATGTCTCCTAATGATACAGGTTTGAGGGGATTTCCTGGAATTCTGATGAAAATTTCATTGCTTATGTTGCTGAGGAACCGGCTCCTTCCAAGCCCACATTCAATGATTTGGGCTACAAGAAAGGAGCTTCCACAGATAAGGACTGTGGTAGTTGGAAAGGTCAAGGGGATTGGGAGGAGGATTGGGGGGAAACTTATGCTGGAAAAAGGCAGCCTGCACTATTTGTTATCAATATTAACAGGTTCCCTTAACTACTTTTGCTTGCAGTCTTGCACCAATGTTGTGACAAGAGTTAGTTTCTTTGCACTGAAAGTCCTTAATATGAATTTCTGCAGTGGAGAGGTATGCTCTGTTGAAGGAGTTGGAAGGTCATTGAGTGTTGGACAAGTTGTATGGGCTCCATCAACTGAAGGCTTGCCTCAATATTTAGTGTTTGTTGGGTGGCCATCAGATGGTAGAAAGCTTGGTATCAAATACTGCTACAACCGGCCTTGTGCCTTATATGCGGTCAGGGCTCCATTTCTAGGATCTGAAGCCAATGCACTTCAGGACAGGTGGGTTACTTGCTTTAAATACATGTGCTAGCTTACTGCTTTGGTAATGAATGAAGTCGCAGACTTCATCTCTATAATTGGTTCTGATTTCATGTTTTATTCTCATAGAATATATATTTTTATGTTCAGAGCTAACGTACCTGAAGATGTCGCCATGCTTAACCTAACTCAGAACATAACCAGTGCTTTCTTTCCATGCTTCAGGTATGTTTGCTTTTATGCCTTTTTATTCAGCTTTGTTCCCTGGGGATTGAATTGAATATCTCACTTACCTTGGTATTCAGAACACATAAGAATAGCGTGGCTCAACCGGAGCACCCCTTTCGCTTTTCTAGTAAGAGTGAAAAGGTGAAGAAGCACGAATAGAAGACGCAAGAGTACAAAAATGCATTTCTTGTGTGCATGATTGTGATGCCGCCGCATGTGTAGCTCTTTTTCTTGTGAAGTGTGAACCCCACTTTTGCAACAATTGTAGCGATGTAATAACTTAGTGCATGTTCACAAGGGAGCATGAGCTTGTTTTGTTGTTTGTTAGCGTACAAGAGGCATTGTAATAGTAAGTTTCAAAGTATTTTTTTTTTTAATTATTTTTTTTATTTTTAAGACTACGAGTGTGTCCTGCATGCTTCTTGTCTTGTGACGCTGTGCTTTCTAAAGTTATTGGGATCCCTTCCTAGTTACCTCTGCTTGTACATGGGCAGTTAACTTTTTGCATAGTTATTCCACCATTCTTTTAACTTTGTCAGGCTATTTGATAGGTGAAGAAGTGTTGGCTCTGTATTAATTGTGGACCCTAGGAATCGAAAACAAAACTAGAAACTGCCCTGCAACAACTGATTATAGTGATATCATTATTTCAGCCCAGATGGAAAGTTCCTTGTCTTTTTATCTGCAAAAAGTTCTGTAGATTCTGGGGCACATTCTGCGACAGATTCACTCCATAGAATTGATTGGCCAACTGATGGGAAGCAGTGTCCTGAAGTTGTTGATGTGGTGAGCTATTCATCTGTTATCTGGTAAATCTGAATGTGATGAACTCTGACAGACCATACAAGTACACATTTTTGGGTAAAAAGTGGTTTTCTTTTGCCTAACCTTGCTCGTGAATATGGTGCATACTTTGATTCTATCTTGCATGTGAAGAGCACCGCTTGCATCACTACAAAAAACCAATGTATTTTCTGCGATTGAGCAATTCTGTGAACTGAAAAATATTTGTCTGCAGTTTTTATTTAAGATTTTCTTTTGTGGTTGGCTGGACAGAAGTTTGTAACATGTGTATACTAAACTGTGACGTACTTATGTTTGAGGTTTTTCTGGGGTCATATGCTGCATACTGAATTGCATTGGACTGCAATCATATGATGCTTTTTTGGAGTTTTATGAAAAAAAGGCAGTGCATACTTTTCCTTATTGAAAATTTATGCTGGTCCAGACTCCAGGGTTGTGTGAGGGGGGTGGGGGGATAGGAATGAAAGTCTAGTTTGTGAGGCAGTAAACTTGATTAGAAGGATACAGACTTGTATGGGCTTGCATTCAGAATTGTTTCCAAACTGACAATATAGATGTATTTTGTTTGTGATGTTGACTTTCGTCACATCACAGTTCCCGCATCAAAATATCCCCTTCATTGCTGATATAAAGATGCAATGCAAATTCTGCTTGATGTATGTGCATGATGACCTTGGTAAACTCCAAAAGGTACATCTTTCTCACACGTGTCCTGTTACATTTTTCTGCGTGACCTTTGTAGGTTCCTGTCATGATGTGTGCTGAGGATGGCTGTTTCCCTGGGCTTTACTGCTCAAATATCCTTAGTAAACCATGGCTTTCTGATGGATACACTATGATTCTATCTTCTGTCTGGGGTAGCACTCAAGCAATACTTGCTGTGGATGTGTTGAGGTAGCTTTCAAGGGTTATGCTGTTTTATCTCATTCATGTAGAGGCCTTGTTGATCTTATTTGTATGATCGACAATATGCTAATTTCATTTTAGGGGAAAGGTGTCACGAATAAGCCCTAGCAACTCAAATTTTTCATGGAATGTTCTAGCACTAGATGGGGATAATATCATTGCTGGTAACAGTAAATTCTGTTGTACTTCCATGCACTTTCCCACTCAGTGTAGAAGTTTTCATTTTCTTTTCCTAATACAAATCCGGTAACTCTTATTTCTTATTCACTTCGTGAAGTTTGTAGCAGTCCAATAGATGTTCCTCAAATCAAGTATGGTTGTCTTGATGAGAAGGCATCTTCAACTGCCACCTGGAATTGGCTAGAGGTTTCAAGTCCCATAACTAGATGCTCTGAGAAGGTTTATCTATATCCACTTTACCAATATATGAACTTCTTTTTCATGTGTGGACTGTTCTTCTAATGCCTTTACGTAAGCCGGTTATCTCGTGATGTTTAATCTACAGGTTACGTCGCTGCTTTCATCTCTTCAGTGTAGTATATTGAAAATACCAGTCAGGAATGCTTCTGAGAATCTCACAAAAGGTATTAATTGGCAACTTGGTTTCATATAAAATCTGTTTCTACCTTGTTGGACACAATAGTATTATCATGATCAAACTAAAAGTGCCTAGGAGCCTGGCAATTAACCCGTTTGTCCACCCACCAAAGAAAAATGTCCAAAAGAAGTGTCCTCCCTCCCACAAGTATTGGTATACCCACCTGTCGATTTACTCATCTACTGGGGACCTTCTCATAGGTCATATCCCCTTTAGTTCAACTAATATCTACTTTATATAATCTCACCCAGGATTCCCTTCTAAAATATATAGGAACTCTATCCTCCAATTCATATATTATTACCCCCAACCTATTGACAATAAAACAAATTTTGAACATCTTGTTACTTGCATTGGATGGGAGTTTCTCTTGCTTATTTTTATTGCGAATCACATATTAACATATCAATCTGGCTGTCATTCAGAACTAGTGTTGCAGGCTTCTAGCTTAACCTGATCTGAAGCGCGTCACAGCGCATGTGTGCAGCCGTGTGTATTTGACATTTGTAATTAAGTTCTTAATTGAACTCCTTTCTTCTGGTGGAGGGTGTGCACGTTGGTGGCCATTTAATCACAACAAACCTAAATCCTCCATGATCTGATATGTGTCACAGGTTTTGCTCGGGCTGCAGTGCCAGAGGGTTTGGCCTGGGATTAATTGAGTATTGTTGTTGACTTACTTTGACTTCCTCACCAATTCAAACCTATATAGAGGATACTTTGAGTCAATGAAGGTGATAGATTAAAGGGCTTGTTAACAGTTCCCGCATGGCAGGAGGCATGAGTTTTTTCCGTAATTGTTAAACTGGAGCAATACTATTTTTTTCACCTGAATTTCGTTTGCTCTGAGCTTTTCAAGGTAGATCACAGACAAGTAAGATTCATTAAATTGGTGTAGAGTCTTGATTATTTACTAAAGGATGCCAAGTTTCCAGTCTTCCCTTGAAATTAACTTGTGCATTTTGAAGGCATTCCAAATCAATAAACATAAAATGGCACAACAATTGAGTAATCTTCGTAGTATATTCAGGTAGTTGTTTCCATGATCACTCAATTTGCTGCGTTAACCTATAAACCTTTGTCAATGCAGCAGAACCATGCAAAACATTGACGTAAGTTGGACCAACTTTAACATAGATGAACAAAGTACTAACAAAGTTAAAATTGTTTTAACTGCTAGTTGTCTTGTGCATAAGAAGATGTTCTAAGGTATACATTGTAAACCTAAAATAGGAGGAAAAAACCATTTGTACTTGTAATACATCTTGCTAAAAGATAGGTAATCTCAGTCTTCACCCCCTCCTTCCCAACCAAAAGAAGAGGGGGGGGGGGGGGGGGGGGGGTTGGGGAGGAATAGTAAATAGAACAAAGCGAAAAATGAATATCTGTAAGAACCAGAAACTGGGTTCAGAAAATAAGTATAGTTGAGAAATCTGATTAATCCACTGGGTTATGAACACGAAGTGATTGACACTTTTCTTGGATACCCGTAGGCCGTAGGGATATGTGATTCCTCCTTGTTTCTGTACGAGAGGATCATGCAACACTACCTTGTTTGTTAAATGATTTATGGTTATTTTCTGGTGGTTAACAACTTAAATTGTATCAGATATTTAGCATGCTACTTTTATAATATATTGGTTCCATTATGATTTGTTAACAATCAATTGTAGGTGCTAGCAAGCCATTTGAAGCTATATTTGTCTCCAGTTCGAAGAAGCATGATGTTTGCGATCCACTAATTGTAATCCTTCACGGGGGCCCTCATTCTGTCTCCACGTCAGGCTTTTCAAAATCCTTAGCATTCCTTGCTTCACTTGGTTACAGCTTACTGATTGTAAATTATAGGTTAGTCAGGGGTTTCCTTCTATTTTACTATGCTTCTTTTTTAGGTGAAAAGAATTATATACCCATTCCAAAGCTCAGCACATAATTTAAGTTTGAATAAGACATGGCGATGTAGGAGACAGAAAAATGCCAAGTCCTATCACCTATACAGATAGTTTTATGGACTTTTGAATATGTCTATATTTATCTGAGTCGAATACTGCTTCATAGGGCAGCTTGACATAACACCTATTGTGGTGGTTTGGATATGTGTATACCGCTGAGGAAGAGTGACATCTTCTTTATTAATGAAAATTCTAGGTGTTGAAGTATAAATACTAAAGTTACACATTCTCCAATAACTTAAGCGTTTAGAGTAGATAGTTGTTTAACGTGATATCAAAGCAGGAGGTCTTGTGTTCAAATCTCGTCGCCATCCGAATGATTAAAAGATTTTCACGTCCTAGGCTCAAAATCTAGTTTGTTTAATACTGAAGTTAAACAATCTCTAACAACTTATGTTTTTAGAGTAGATAGTTGTTTAATACTAGGGAAAGGGGAAGACCAAAATTAATATGGAATGTTGTGATGAAAAAGGAAATGGTTACTTGTAAGTCCATAGAGTATACAACCCTTGGCAGAGCAGAAGGTGTAAAGGACTTATGTGGCCGATTACAAATAATTAGTACAACTTTGCTTGGTTTAGTTTGAATAGAACTAAATAAGACTTCAAAAGCCATAAAAACATCTTTTTTCTTGAGTAGTTATAAAAAAAAAATTGATAACAAAGGAAAAATAAATATTTTAAGATTTTAATGGTGCAGTTGATAGAGGTTGGGTGGGTTAAGAGTTCAACTCAAGATCAATCCAAGTTATGAAACTCTCAATCTGAGTCCTTTAATCATCTTATTTCCTATGCTTAAATTTTTAAACTGGGCTTAAATTTGGGTTACATAATTTGTGTTAAAATCTTGGTTGAAATTGTGTTTAATTTTAATTTGGTTCTTAGGTTACATGACTTGAGCTAACATTCGGGTTTTATCATTAGGTTCAATCTTGGATTGAAGTTTGAGTTGGATTCTAGTTCAGCCTAAATTCTTTGATTCTGATTGGGTCATAAACACTCGAAATCCTAACTTGAGTATTTGTTTGAATTTAAATTAAGTTGTAACTTGTTTCCCTAAGCCTAACTCAAGCTTTACTTAAAATTTCAGTTTAGATTTGGGTTAACCCGCCCAGTTGCACCTGTACAATCTTTTTATAAACTTCTATTTGAATAAGACAACCTATTTGTAATTTCTGTGTTGTGCGGATTTCTATATCTCATAAGGGCTAAGAAGTACGGATATGGACATTTGTGTCCTATCCGATACGATATAAACAAGGGGATATGACAAAGTTCAAAAATATAGGACATAAGTACGACAATGATACGACTAATTAAAATATTATATATTTTTTAGAAAATGTTAGAATTGTAATATATTAAAGACAAATCATAATTTATAACAATATTAATAATAAGACCTTAGAAATATTAATTTTTATTAAAATTAAAATATATCAAAATTCACATCCACCAATTTTATCAAACATCATTACATCAATTAACATTCATAGTCTATAAGTTACATGACAAAAAACACAAAAACAAAATAAAAACAATCTTGAGATTTAAAGAAAATCTTAGTTGTATCCTAGCCGTGTCTTATACGTATCTTAGCTATGTGCTAACTGTGTCCGACTGTAAAAAAAAAAAAAAAAAAAACATTTACTAAAGGATACTTTTGGCCGTGTCAAACACTTGTCCGACACTGCCACGACACCCTTCCGGCAAGTTATCTGTGCTTCCTAGCATAAGGTTATCATTTGACCCTTCGCTTGAGGCACCTTTTAGGAATAATCGACTATCATGTCTTCATGGGAGAGTCAAGAGATACATAATACTGCAACATTGCTCAAGTAGATATAACATGCTAAAGCAACATCGCTTCACCTGTACCTTTTTGTTTTTAGAAATTTAAAGAGAAGCTCATTAAGAATTAAGAATAGTTAAGATCTTCATTGATTTTCTTGGGATGAAGGAACAATCTTTCTGGAGACTAGATTTATTTTGGCCAGAGGATGGACATTGTTATTTTCTTGTTCCTTCGGGCTCAGGGCACCCTCCCAATTCTTTTCCCATGTTTTTTTTAATTTCTTGTAAATAAGAAGTGTCATAAGATAGTTTTTGGAATTGTGCCACTTTTTTTTTTTGGTCAGAATTGTGCCACTTCATTATAATCTTTTATCGTTTATGAAAACCTGAACTTATTCTTCATTCAAGCATCTTGTAACTTGGCAACATATCTCAGAGGTTCATTGGGATTTGGTGAGGAGGCATTGCAATCTCTTCCAGGGAAAGTTGGGTCGCAGGTCTGTATCCCTAGTCCAATCAAGTTGTTCATGCTGTCTGGAGGCCTTGTTAACATTAGTCTCTTGCTTTAAATTGGTGCAGGACGTCAATGATGTTCTCACTGCTATAGATTATGTCATTGACAAGGGACTTGCAGACCCATCTAACATAGCTGTGGTTGGTGGTTCTCATGGTGGCTTTTTGACAACACACTTGATTGGTCAGGTGCTGTAGTTTTGCAAAGAGTACCCCTTTTGATATTAGTGTGTTGCCTTCTACTGTTTGTTGTGTGTAGTCCTATGGCCATATAAAGGTTTGGTTGTGGAATTTCTGGGACTGGATATTGGAGTTATTTTTCTAATGTTTTTTCTTCTTCTAGTGTGAGCATGGACTCGCTTCAGAAATGGATTTTCCTTAGTATTGTATTTTCTGCAGGCACCAGATAAGTTTGTTGCAGCAGCTGCAAGGAATCCTGTCTGTAACATCGCTTTGATGGTGGGTACAACTGATATACCTGATTGGGCTTATGTGGAGGCATACGGAAGTGGGGGGAAGTCTAGCTTTACAGAAGCCCCCTCACCTGAACAGCTCGCTCACTTCCACCAAAAATCTCCTATTTCACACCTCCCAAAGGTACGAGTTTTCTCTTTTTTCAAATGGTCATGTTATGTGGCTTATTTATATACCTTGAGAAAAACCTTAAGAGTTTAGATTCTGTACGGACAGTCACCCCATAAACTGGGAAACATGACAAAAACTTATTTCACATGTCTGATCAACCTTCCACGCTGAATTTTGTTCGCAAGCTTTGTCTTTTTGACACAGCCAGGCGTTTCATCTCCTAACAGTGAATCATTAATTCTATGAATAATTATATTTTGCAAGATGGATTTATCAATGCTAAGTTCCTTAATTTTTTATGAACTCTGCAGGTCAAAACTCCTACAATTTTTCTTTTAGGTGCACAGGATCTTCGCGTCCCAGCTTCTAATGGATTGCAAGTAAGACTCCACACCTCTTCTGCATCTGTACCCTTCATGGGGAGCCTTACTTATTCGGTGGCTAATCTGGTAATGAGTACTTGGTGCATGCTCGAGGACGTACCCAGCCTCGAGCAGGTATAGGTTTAGTACATCCTGGGGTAGTTATTCCTTTAATGGAAACACCTCTACTAGGACCGTTGGATGAATTCGAGTTTGAAATTTATTGTCAACTGTTGTTGAGATGTGGACATAGGGTGTCGTATACAGGTCCCTAATTAGAGCAGGAGTAAAGCTGTATATCTTACATGTCTATGCATATCTGCTCATGTACTGTATGCTAAATACATATCTGTGGGTGTTTTTGGTTAATGACGAAACCAAGTCAAAACTAACTGCCCTAATTCACTCCCCAAGGGCCCACACACTACGAACTCGTACTTTTGCAAATTGGGTGTGAAACTGATATGAATTTGTGGGTTCATCTTTTTGAATACGCAGGTCCAAAATGTTATTTTATTTTGTGAACTGCAATGCCACTTGTAACATGCATCATGAGCTGCTATACACCGTATGATTTTTGTTGATAAATCCACCATCTCATTCAGCTTTATGTGTTAATTTTCCTGCTGATCAAATATTCTTGCAAGATTGAAAAATACTGGCCAATAATATAAAGACAATATGTGACAAACCAATGATTTTGTATTTTTAATGCCCGTGACTATAACATTTCCTGCAAGTGCATGGATATTTGGTTGATAACAAAGACATTACATTTGCCAGAATGAAACTTAAAGGAGTTATGGTCCAAATAGAAAGTAAATGGTATCTCATTTTGTCATTCATCCACATTATCCAGCATGTTAGAACTGTTATACACAAACATGGTAAGCTGATTTCGTTGTACCAATCGTTTTGGCTATTGAATTATTTGTGGATTCTAGATACAACGGTTTGTATGACATGATAATGTTAATGTTTTGATTTTTGTATTGTGCAGTATGTACGGGCACTGAAGGAGAAGGGTGTTGAAACCAAAGTCATTTTGTTTCCAAATGATGTTCATGGAATTGATAGGTAAGCTAACTTTAGTCAGTGTTTATACATGGGGGATTATAACAGATCTGCTGATCGTCTCATGTCTACATTTAGAGAATTGCTCAGTATAATCTAATTGGAATTAAATAATGGAGTTTTTACCTGGTCTAATCGACAAGAGGGAGTAGAATCCGGGAAGGTATCTTGGAGAACGAATCTATCTTACTTGAATCCATTCAAATAATCTTTCTTTCTAACCTCTTGGAGATCTTTCTAGGGTGCAGAAAACTAACTTTTCATCAAAAGTTATTACCTAATCAAAATGAGTTCCGATTCAAACAGATCAAATTACAACCCAATAAGATCGATCTAGGAATTTTGATCTCATTGAATCGTAACTTGACTTTTGTTCCGTGTTGATCCATAGATTTTTCCCTCACTTGGTATTGGAGCCTAAGACTTGATTTTCTTTTGCAGACCGCAGTCCGACTTCGAGAGCTTCCTTAATATTGGAGTGTGGTTCAAGAAGTATTGCAAATAAGCAGTGAATCAAGTCTATGTTTTACCATACCAATCTTGGTCAACTCTCATTTGTTTTACGATACCTATGTTGTTCAACTCTCATTTGTTTTACCATACCAATGTTGGATATATTGTAAGACTGCATGATGGATTTTTGGGGTTCATTTTTATTTTTTATTTTTCATATAATGGTTTTATAGTTCCAAAAATCTAACTACAACCCAGTTTATTTCACAGGAGCAACATTCACAAATGCAGCAATGTTCCAGGCAACTTACAAGCTCTGCTTTCCGACTTAACGTATCAGCCACTAGATTCGTGCGTCCTAGCTAATAAGAACAAGGAAACTCTATCTTTTTTAATTCGCTTGCTGTCTCAGTTTGGTTATAAGCCTTTTGTTTTGAATGTTATGTACTAAAACGATTCAAAACCCGGCCTTCGATCGAAAACCGAAATCGCGGATAAGGAAACATAAACATTCTCTTTACAAAAATAACAAGAAATCTGAGGAAGAACTAGCAAATATCAGAAAATTACCTTCTTCTATAATTCATTGAAATCGAAAATTGGTATTCATATGAAACATTTAGTTCTAGTAAATAAGAGGGAATATGTAAATTTGTAATTTAAGATTTGAAAAATTATTTTGTCCAAGTTTTAAACGGTCTTCAGAACAATTAAAATAGAACTCAATTACTCAAACTCCAAGCCTTGGCATTGGATAAATTCTTTATTTCATACCAAGATTTCATGAAAAAGTGAATTTTGTATTTTGGTATGATTCTCAAATAATTTGGCATCAATTTGGAATAAATTCATGAATTTATTCCAAAAACTAGAGGCAATAGAGGTGGACCATTGAGTTTTTTATTTTTTATTTTATTTTCTTTTCTGAAATTGATGTTAGCTCTCGAGTTTTCATCACAAAAACTATATTGTAAATAAAATCACGCCGTCTGTGGGAATCGAACCCACGACCACGTGGTTAAAAGCCACGCGCTCTACCAGCTGAGCTAAGACGGCTTGTGTCTTTACGGAAGATGATATTTTACTAATTCATTACTAGATGGTTTATTCTTCTTTGCTAATTGCCATACTCAAAACGCCGTCGTTTTCATCCAAGAGTTCAGAGTTTCACCCATTCATAAGAAAAGATAAATCTCGTTTTACCATTTCTTTGGCTTCCTAAGAAGAGAAGAACTAACCAATACATACACCCATATGTAAAAAGAGACCACCAAAAATGTCTCTGGAGTTTCAACATAGAGACACCAACTGTTTGTACAAACAGAGCTCCACAAACACCTCCCACAATATGAGAGATTCAAGATCACCAAAAAAAAAAAAACTTTAATCCGCTCGGGTTGTTTTATACGTTCTGCGTTCGAGTCTCACTAATCATCTTAAACCTAGAGTAACACTTTCTAGTTTGTCGAGATGGCTGTGGTAATTGCTTGTGCATAGAAAATATTCATTAATTGTAACGGTTATATTACGTCAGTATTGTCACGTAATATAATTGTACAATAATGATAATTTAAGAAGTCGACAAATTAAAACTCACTCCTTCAAATAATTACCTTTCAATTTAAAATGATAAAGCACTCTATGTATAAACAACGATGACGAGATTTTAGGCGGCTTAGCAGCCCCCAAACCGACACGTGGGTAGACATAATCGTCATGGAGCTCAAAATGCGTCGGGAGATAGCGTCGAGGAGTAATGGCTCAAAGGAGCCAAGTACACCGGCTCGAACCAACATTTAAGGAGATATGACTGCTTATTTATGAGAAGTTGAGTGATTACAACAAGACTATTAATGAGCCTTTGCAGCCTCGAGACCCAAACTAACAGTCATCATTGCCAAAACATTGATGATCATTGCGCTGACCAGATGTTCTCGAGAAACCTCGAGGTATTGTTCATCGAGCATTACACGCTCGGGAATAGGTGTCAAGCACCGATCAAATGGACTTAAATGATCGGGGATAGGGTCATAAATGTTCGACATGCCCCGAACAGTCATCCTATCGTCCGAGTGAACCAGTCATGAGAGTCTGAGTGGAGAACACTCATCACGCATGGATAAGAGTGCAAGTCATTAAATGTTGATATGAGACTCCAAACTCTTGCACTCATTGCTAATCCAGGTATAAATACTCCTCAGAAAGATGAACAAAGATACAAAAAATTGAACCGAAAAAAAACACATTGTGCTCTAGCCTCCAAAACGCCTACTGACTTAAGTTTCGAAGGGAATAAGTCGGGTGTTCACCCGGCCCATTTTTTAACCTTTTGGTTATTTCAGATTCATCAGCGAGAGGATCGCTATCTCTATTCATTGCAGAAAATTTTCTGTGCAAACAATATTTATTTTGCTAATTTATTAAGTTATTATTAGACGGTCATATCACGTGATAATATTACCGTGGTGTAACAATTGAATATTTACTTCCGCCCCTAGTTATACACATGGTTTTGAAAACCGCTTTCATTGCCGGCATAGCCACTTTGGCTGGTTTTATTATTATTGGATCGTTCATTTTTTGATCTTTGTAATATGATATATTAAATACACCAAAGTTTTCCATACTCAGGAATCTGCACTTTTGACTGCAATAACAAATGTAGCTGGTGGATAAGTCCCTTTAGTCATTTTTGAGGATCTACTTTGGTATATGCTTCAGGTGGTGGCTTTTGCAGCCTGCATTTGTTCATTTGTAGAGTCGCAAGTGGTATTATCAACCTCAAGGATAGCTTAAGTAGTAACAGATACGAGTTATAAATTCAGACGTTTTAATTAGGTCCAAAAGTGAAAAAAAAAAAAATTTAAGGTACCAAAGAAGTCACCACGTGTCATATAGTAGTGTGTACACTCGATAACAGACTGTCACAAAAATAATTTGTTGGACACATAAATTGATTTTTGTAACAAAAAAAAAATACTGACATGTATATGTGTCAGATATTCATGGAACATATATAATTTTTAATTAATAATGTACACCACATAGTACTCGATGTGTTAAATCCAGTGAAAAATTTCTCAAGAATGAGACCATGACAGCATGATTTCCAACAGAGTAGGGTGGGTGGGGTTGGTTGGTTTGGCATTTCCTTGCATTGCGTTTTGCAGAAGAGGGCTGGCTATGTAGATGACTACATCTAGTATGGGTTGACAATTTGTTGAGATGATTGAGTTGAATTGTAACCGTGAGAAAGTACGATAGTGAATTCGGTATCTTACATTAAACAGATTGTAGTTGTGACACATGACCTTCAAAAAAGTTGGATTTGTTTATACCCAAAAAATAGAGAGATCAAAGGATGATATGTGGAGAGAATCTAACGGTTACAAGGGAATTTGTAAGAGTTCATAATTGACAAAACTGTTAGAAGAATAGGATTCTTAGAATTCCGAAAAACGAGAAAACGTGAGATCATGAGCCGTTTGTTAGAAATGGTTTAGTACACATTCACGTAACTCAAACGACAAGACCCTGACCACAAGTAATGACCGAAAAAGATGGATCGACGATTGAGAGTCATTTCCATAAATAATAGGGGTCAGGCCAATGAAAGAGACCCCACGATCAATCACAAAAACTCTTCACAGAACCAACCTACATTTTTACTTGATTCTTATTTATGACTAATTTTACTTTTCCTGTAGTGTATCGCTTCGGTGATGTTTTACTGCTTTCATTTAATGCTAAGTTTAATATTCATTTCGTTTTCCAGATTCGAATTTAATTTATTTGCTACTTTGCATTTCCACTGTTTACTTTACAATATCGTTCATAGTTCATACGTCTCTATTTGGTTAAATTATTTAAAGTCATTGAAGCTGTAAGACATAAAAAAGAAGAATTTATTACCAAAATATAGTATTTTTCAAACAAAAATATTAATTTACTGCACTTTAAAACTTATTTATCGATTTACGACAGTTTTTGAAAGCGGAATCAAAAATTCCGCTTTCAACACGATTCCGCTTTAAAAGTGGCTTATAAGTATTAAAAGCGTTCTTGTTGATTCCGCTTTTATGGTGAAAGAATAAATAATATTGATTCCACATTTAAAAACTATAGTAGATCGGTAAATAAGTTTAAAAGTGCGATAAATCGGTATTTTTGTTTAAAAAGAGCTGTATTTTGGTAATAGATTTTAAAAAAGAAATTAGATGTAATCTTACACCTCGCTACATTCGTCTGAACAATCATGATTTTAAAACCTCATATCGGTTCGAGTTAGTAATAAGGTCATTCGTGTTTGAATTTTAAGTCCAACTGAATTTTAACACACTCACAATCCAAAAATACGCGAAACACGGTCTATATTACATTTTTTTGGATCTAAATCAGACTTTATTGGATCCTAACTTAACTTTTCTGAATTGTGAATTTATAACCATATATAAGGAAGATGGCCTGTAGGCATTGAAACAGAGCTAAAGTTCTTATCACCCTGCTGCAACTGGTGATTAATCTATTTTATGAGACAGTGGAAGCAGTACACTCTATTTTTATAACCTTTTCTTGAGTAAGTTCTACAATTCTACCGACGAGAACCAATTGTAGCACCAACTTCAACTACAAGAATGCTTCCAATGTTGCAAAACCATTGATGTAGGTGAAAATTTACATTTTTTTTTTTTGGAAAGTACGATATTAAAACTTACCACTCAATCCAATTTAAGAAAAAATTGGGAGGATCGATCCCAAGTTTAGTTTTTTTTTTTTTTTGAATTCAATTAAATTATAACTTTGATCGATAACATCAAAATTTTTGAAGTTAGGTAAAGAATACGCAGTGACACGGTCAGATAATCAAGAAACACATGAGAAATTTATGGAGTGTGCAACTAAAACACTGTAACTTAAAATCTAATTTACAATGAGAAATTGAATCTTTCATCGAGATTAGCTCCTCCTGCTACTACAGAGCAAACTCAGTAAAGTTCTTTTTTTTTTGATTTTTTTCCATCACTACCAAAGCAGCCAATGAAGTGAATGAACCATGCTTACACCACTGTACATCCTCTCTCTCTCTCTCTCTCTCTCTCTTCAAGACCCTCCATTGTCCCACGAGAGAACTATATCTCCAAGCCCAGCTTTCATGTCCTCCCACTGTACCTCCTCAAACTCCACCGCTCCACCAACCACCTTCAGTTCCACCACCACCAACTCCACCGCCACCTCTAAAATCTCCACCAGTAAAACCACACTACCCTTCACCAATCCAATAGCCCCACCCTGCCCTCTCTCCAATCTACACCCCAATTCCTCACCAATTTTCACCACTCTGTCTTCAATCTCTCCAACTGTAGCCATGCTTGTAAATCTTCTCTCTTTCTTATTCATCCCCCCCTCAAAAAGCCCAGATAAATCCAACCCAGACGACATTGAAATTATATCAAACGCATTGATACTCGACCCATATTTACATTTTTCATTCACAGACATCGAATCAAATCCAAAACCCAATTGTGATTCAACTCGTAAAGACTTTTTGAACCAAGCGAGATTCGTCATTTCTTCAATACTCAGTCTTGTACTTGGAATCGGATCAAGTAACCTGTAAATTATATGCATCGCCGGCTTTGAAATCCAATCAGGAAACTGGAACTCCCGCCGGTATATCTTTTTGAACATGTTCGGCAAGTTACTATCATCAAAAGGAAGATACCCAGAAAGAAAAACGAATAAAATCACCCCACAAGACCAAGCATCAGCCTTGGCACCATCGTAGCCTAGCCGGCGAACTACCTCCGGCGCTGTATACGCCGGAGTTCCACAAGCCGTGTGGAGAAGCCCGTCCTTGAGCTGCTCAGGAAGAGCTGAGAGACCAAAATCAGATATTTTTAGGTTACCATGTTCGTCTAGGAGGAGGTTTTGGGGCTTGATATCGCGGTGGGTGACGCCGTTTTGGTGGCAGTAGTGGAGGGCGGAGATTAGTTGCTGAAAGTATTTCCGGCCGGCTGACTCACTGAAACGGCGACGTTTGGCGAGCTTTGTGAAGAGTTCGCCGCCGTGGGCGAGCTCCATGATGAGATAGATTTTGGTCTTGGTGGCCATGACTTCGTGGAGGTTGAGGACGCTTGGGTGCTGGTTGAGGCGGCGCATGGCGGAGACTTCATTGAGAATGCGAGACTCCATGAAGGGTTGAGTCATGGTTGCTTTGTCTAAGACTTTGACGGCAACTGTAGTGTTGTCAATCAGAGATCGGCCATGGTAGACTTTGGCAAAGCTGCCTCGGCCCAATAGGTGGCTAAGTTGGTACTTCCCTAGTATGACTCCACCACCACTGTTGTCAGTAGTGGCGGCGGCAGCGGTTGAGGGTCGTGGTACCCTCTTGGAATCCATGGCTCTGGCCCTAGGGTTGGGGGAGAAGACAGAGAGAGAGAGAGGCCCCAACTCTCCAAACTGAGACAGCTCGGCAAGTTGATTTGGTGGTGGTTTTAATGGTTTTATAGGAGTGGTGAAGTTGGTTCATTGCTGGCTATGTTCTGTCTTCTTTTAGAGTTAGGCAGGGGTGTAAAAGTGTCGTGTTAGTATGTATTTATTTCAGATAATTGTTATTCGTGTCATATTTTTATCAAAATTTATGAAAAAAAATTTATTTAATGTGTTTTAAGTATTAAATATTAGTCTGAATTATTTATTATACATATTTAATAATCGTGTCAATTTTATAATCGTTTGTGTTAAAATTCGAATGAACGGGTTAGAGTTGACACACCTAAAGTTATTAGGAGTGTATTTGTTGTGAGATTACTGATTTAACCCTCGGTTTTCTTGTTAGTCCCAATTCTTGTACATTGCTCCGAAGCTCAGTTTTGACTTTTATTAAATATGTACAACTTTGTCCCAACAACCTTATTAAGAAGTTCCAATTTTATCAGAGGCAATATTTATGTGATAAAAAACAAAACATAATTAAGAAGTTAATTTAAATTTTGTGGGAATAATAATAAGAAACATGTTTGGTAAAAGAATATTATGCCTATTTGGAACTGACTTTCTTAGAGCATCTCCAATAATAGTAGCTATTTTAGCTACTCAAAAAATAATTTTTTCTATTTTAGCTACTCCCTTTTTCAATACACACTCCAACAAATTCTCTATATTTTTAACTACTCATTTTAAATATTATTTATCATCCCTTTTGTATTATATTTTTTGGGAATAGTGAAAAGGAGAAAGAGAGAGAATGGAATAAATGAAAGGAAGAGAGAGAAAATAATATATATTATGTTTACATATTGCTACAGTGATGATCTATATTTAGAGCATCACTGTAGCAAAAATCTATTTTACAGCATATGAACATAATCTGTTAGAGTGTTGTTTTTGACTTTGGTTAGCTAAAATTTGCCTATTTTGGACATTTGAAGCATCTGTTGGAGATGCTCTTAGGTGAAAAGTTGCTATTTGAAAAATTTCGCAAAAAAATCAGAGTTAAAAAAGTCCTCTAAAACCGTTTAAAGTGTTCTTTAAAAAGTTAGAAAAAGTTTGTTTGAAGTGATTTTTAAAATTTTTGTGTTAAAATAAAAAAATAATTATATGAATGTATTAATTATTCATAATAGTTCTCAAAAATATGAATTTCAAATTTTTTTACGTTACTAATAATATTTTATGAAAATAATAAACTAAAAAATTATGTAAGACCTGTGACAAAACTCTAAAAAATCATAAAAAAAACTTATAAAATCAGTTTTTTGAATTAGACTAAATAAGTCTTTTTGGGTTCAAACGGACCTGACTTATTTTACTCAAAAATCCTTAAAAGCTACATATTTAAATTAGTTCCAAACAAACTCATTGTTTCAACTACACGTTTTTTGAATTCACATCTGCAAGGTAATTCTCATATACATACAATTATATGTAAACTATGCGCACCGATTAAACTCAAACTTTATGTAATTATATAATTTGAACTCAAAATAGATAAATTATATATCTTGTTTTTTTCACCCACTGAATCACTCCTAGTATGTTTGCATTTCTAATTATTTAAAAAAAATTGTACAAAATTCCAAATTTCAGCTTCTCAAGTTCTTGAAGGCTAATAGCATTAGTAAAGCAATACCCAATAAACCACTTCTAATCAACATCATTGGATTTGATCCAAAAAAAAAAAAATCAACATCATTGGTAACTGGAAAAAGTGTTACATTTAGCTTTATTTTATTGAGGCATATTCTATTATTACCTCTTTTTTTTTTTATTATCTTGCTTTTCCATCATATCTCAATTCCTGGATCTTCATGTCCTATTTTTAACTTTTTCATTGCTAACCTTGAAGTTCTAAAACAAAACAAACTAACAAACTATAACATTCTAGTGTGAATAAATTTTTGGTTATCATAGATTCAATTATACACGACATAAATTTAATTATAATAATTTATATAAAATGTTATAGCTAATTTGAATAAATTTCGACAAGATATGACTAGGATACGCCATAAATTCAATAAGACCCTATTCTTAATCAACCTTAATTTCAATATCCACATTTTTAAGCTTTTCATTGTCAATGTTTCAATTGTTATTCTAAAAACAAAAAAAAATCTAAAATGGGTATTTTTAGAATTTTTTAAGTTGGCAAAAAAACGTAATTATACACGATACAAAGTTCGATTGGATAAAATATGAACTCGACAATAAATGACTCGGATATAAACTAAATATTTTTGAGAGACAATATAGGTTAACACCCGATACAAACCCAATATTGTACGTTCCATTTTCAACATTAATATCAATGTCCCTATTTATAACTTTTTGATTGTGGCCATTTAAGTCGTAAAGATATTGGATACTTCTTCTTTTTGTTGTCTTATCAAAATAATTTCTAAAAAATTCGACGGTGGATAATTTTTTTATGATTTTTATAAACTCCATCACTTTCACTTCTTAAAAAACCCAAATTAATTATCTTTTTAGTAATTGATGACAGGTTGGAATATGCTTTATCCTTTAAATAATTTCCTTCCCTCCACTAAGCATACTCCAATGATCTCAAGATATTTAGCTTGCATTCATATGCAACTTGGGTTATAAATCAAATAGATTAGTCCCTTTTTGAGCCACCTCTCTCTCTCTCTCTCTCTCTCTCTCTCTCTCTCTCTCTCCTATATTTCTGGGAACCTTCACGGATTACCCACCGTTGCTTGCCTTTCTACTCGGTCAAATTTCAAAAATCTTTTGGTCTTTTTAAAAAACAGAGAAAAAGACAAAGTTGTAGTTGTCATTTTGAGGAAGACCAAGAACTTTTTGGTCATATAAAGAAAAGTTCCAAGTCTCCTTATCAGTTCCTTAGTTTAATGACTCTGCAATTACATTGGTTGGGGATTTTGAGTCTCAGTTCTCGGAACTTCGTCAAAATTGGAAGTGAAACATAAACAAGTTGTAAATTCAGATGTCTAGAGTTTGAATCTTGACAATTATTTGAAGTCTGGCTACCAAAAATTTATCTCTTATGAATATTCTGGTCTCAACGTGAATGATCTGTCTTTGATCGAATTGAAGAAGGGATTAGTCGATATACGTGTAAATTAACTCGGACACGTCTGACCGTTGAATCGAAAAAAAAAAGAAGAAATGGGAAGGATTAATTTTTTAGAGAAAATAATCCCATGAGGAGAACTAAAGGGTGAGAAAAATGTTCATCTAGCCACGATTGAAAATGAATATTATCGTGTTGAAATTATGTGGTGCTTTAGACTTGCCACAACATAATTTATTCAATTTGTATTTAATTTGTTGACAAATTTGCATGGTTAATAGCGTGTAAATCGATTTTTTAAACAGACGTGACGAGTTCATTCATTTTGTCATCTGTAATTATTAAAATTAAATATAAATCTTTTAATTTTGCATCCTGTTATCAAATTATCTCCTGAATTGTCTTTAGGATGTTCACAATTTGTATAATGAGATGATGAAGTCTCGATGTATAATTTTGGATCATCATTGAAATGACGAGTCTAAGTAATACACTCAATTAGATGTACTCATCTCATATATATATAGATCAAATTCATTGTCGTTATTAAATTAACATTAATATTGAATGAAGCTCATTATCGATCATGTCAATAATAATAATTGGATTTAACTATGCTACCGAAATTTTGAATTTCAGTATTATACCGAAATTTACTAAATTTATGGACATTTTTATTATATTTATGGGTACTTTTATCACTGCTGTAGTACCCAAAAAAATAATAAAAATATTTATCATAACATTGGTAAAAACACTCATACCAGTGGTAAAAAGACTCACAAATGTGGTAAAAATACTCATAAATTTAGTAATTTTTTTTTGCCTAAGAAAAATAGTAAAAATAATTATCACAAATATAATAAAAATACCTACAATAATGATAAAAAAACTCACAAAAGTAATAAATTTTTTATTTGTAAAATAACCCATAAAAATTATAAAAATATTATTTAAAATAATAAATTTTAAAAATATAATACCGAATTTTTTTTAACAGTAACGTAGTTAAGATAGAATTTGTACTGATTGGGTGATTGGTTAGATTTTTTTTTGGGGGGAGGGCGGTGCAACTTACAAGGACAAGGCGTGGCCGTGTGGCCTAGGAGGTTCCACTGCACTTAGTTGTTTTTGTATAATAGTACACGTTTTGTTTGAATAATTTCAACGTTGTTGTTAGTTTACTCGGGCGGCTAAGAGTAACCCATGTGGCAAACCTGATGAGCGGTGTATAATCAGTGGTCCCCTACCACAGACACACAGTCTGCTACACTCCTAAAAAGAAACGTCACCTAAGCTCGCGTGCTCAATGTACTCATCACTCTTTTTTCTCAGAACTCTAATTACAATGTTCGCCGCTAATGCCATAAGTAGACAATAACTGACAAGGATGTCAGTAAAATTTCAAAATTAAGAGGGGATGTCATTAAATTTAAAACTAACTATGAGAGGTGTTGATGAAATTTTCCCATAATTCTGAACCAATGTTATTTGAATTTAAATTATTAATTTGATTTATTAATTTAATTAATTATTATCATCGATTTAATTATGGGTGTCAATATTTATTAAAATTCACTGTCTATTAAATAATTGTGATTCATCAAGTCAGCAAAGAACAATGTTATTGATACCCAATTTATTGATCTAATTCGCTATAATCATTAGATTGATCGTGAGACTCATTAAACATTGTTAGTGTTAATCTAATAATAGTTATAATAAAATTACATCATTAGGTTAACAAATTATATCAAATTTTTAGATAAAAATAGTATTACTCGTCAACAAATCATATCAATATTTTAAGTTTAAATATCATTTCTCATAATTGTAGGGCGGGGGTAGATTAGATAAAGGGGGGGGGGGGGGGGGGGGGCGAGAGTTTGGCCGAGAGCGAGAGTACAAAAATGATAGAATTTTTAAAAAACTTGAGGGCGAAAACACTTATTTTATTTTTTAAAAAGGGTGCAACACGAGGACTTCCCAGGGAGTCACTCATCCTAGTACTACTCTCGCTCAAGCACGTTTAACTACGGAGTTCTGATGAGATCCGGTGCATTAGTGCTGGTATGATCGCACCCCGAAAACACTTAATGAGTGAGGGGCTCAAATTTCATCGAATTTAATTTTTTTAATATATTTTTTATTTTTATTAGAAAAATTATTTATCATTAATGAGTGAGAGACTCAATTAACTAGGTTAAAAAAAAAAGAAAAGAGTGAATAACAATTAAATCGAATTCAGATCACCTTTAATATTTATTTTTTTTATTTTCTTTAAAAGAGTGAAAAATAAAATGCAATGGAAATAGAAAACACTAATACAATGGAGGAAAATTTGGCGGCACACGCTACGCGTGGCCACCGCTCCATGTTAATAGACAAACAAGCTTAGGTAATTAGCAGACTTGCTTCCATCATTAGCAGATTACGTCATACCACCTTAAACCTCTCCCCCTATGTCTAATTGAGGCCGTACACATTTGATTTTATTTTTTTGGAAAAATTTCAGTCACACCTTTTATAATTTATTATATTTTCAAAAACACCTCCTCTATTTTTTAAATATTCACTGACATCTTATGTCAGATTAAAAGTGTTAATTAAAATGTAATTTTATTAAATTGTCTATGATATATTTTAGAAAAAACTTCATCCACATCACTTCTAGATGGACATATCTTTAATGAGACCCTCTCTATTTTCTAAATTTTTTAAGTATTAAAATTCTAGTCGATTAAAATTCGATTCGAGGTAATTAAAATTTATTTTTTATGTATTAAAATTTGAGTCAATTAAAAATTATATTTTTTTACGTATTAAAATTTGAGCCGATTAAAATTCTGTTCAACGCTCAAATCAAATTTTAATCAATTCGCATTAAATTTTAATCAATCTAAATTTTAATACATAAAAAATATATAAATTATAATCGACTCAAATTTTAATATGTAAAAAATAAATTTTAATCAATTTGAATAGAATTTTAATAAATAAAAAAATATAAATTTTAATTGATTCGAAACGAATTTTAATCAGGATTAACAACTCAAGTATAACTCAAATCGGCTCAAATTTTAATACGTAAAAAAATATTTTTAATAGGCTCAGATTTTAATACGTCAAAAAATATAAAATTTAATCAACTCAAATAAAATTTTAATAGACTCAAATTTTAATATGTAAAAAAAAAATTTAACTAGCTTAAATTTTAATATGTAAAAAAAATAAATTTTAATCGGCTCGAATTTTAATCGAATTTTATGTACAAAAATTATTTGAGATTTATGTAGAGACAATTTTGGTATTTTAAATAATTTATTTTTGTTATAAATGATGGTTTAATAGTAAGGGTGTTATTGATGTTTAAATATAAACTAAAAATGGTGTTAGTGATAT
The DNA here is from genome assembly GCA_951799425.1 of Ilex aquifolium. Classification (NCBI taxonomy): domain Eukaryota; kingdom Viridiplantae; phylum Streptophyta; class Magnoliopsida; order Aquifoliales; family Aquifoliaceae; genus Ilex; species Ilex aquifolium. The sequence continues at coordinate 28,255,308 of OX637401.1, forward strand.
TTTTAATAATAAAAGGGGTGTTTTTGAAAATATAATAAACTAGAACGGGTGTGATTAAAATTTTACCTTTTTTTTTTTGAATTTTTCTTGCGAGGGGGTTCATCAAGTTTGTTATCAAATAAGACAAGAATGCACAACTAATATATGAAAGACAAGTTTATTGAAGGGAACGATTGACGACTTGCTTTTGGAATCTTTACCTAAAGGAGCATCAAGGGTTTGGTCTTTTTTTTTTTCTTTTCTTTTTTAAACGAAAAATCTTTTCAAGACAAAATCATTTTACACTCATTTCTGAATAGTAAATCTCGGATACTTATAATCAACTATAAATCACAGATATTAGTTAAGTCCCAAAGACACCAACGAGAGAATTGAGCCTTTGATGTTTAGATTTATAATTTGTCCAAGTGCAATCTTACACCGCTAGGTTATTTGTCTGGGGTCTGGGTTTTGGTCCTTAATTTGCACAAAATACAAATCAAGTAATTAGAGGCGTAGAGGGGGCATTTGGGCCACTTTTTTCTACTATTATATTGGGGTTAACACGTACCTAAAAACACGGTATATAATATGAATAGTTTAAATAGGGATGTTGGTGACTGTTGAATGAGTCTATTTGAGACCGTCGAATGAGTTTATTGAAACCTGTCTTGTCTTATATTATAATTTTTAGGTATCAATAAATGAAAAAGTCTACCGTATCGATTTTTTTTGGGTACCGTATCATCGGTTTCTATTTTTTTATGATAAATTTACAATTTTGAAAAATAAAAGTTACAAGGAAAGACTATAATCGATCACAGACACCCATGATCGATCATAAACTCTCGGTATCGATTTCAATCTTTCACGATCAATCATGCACTTTAAAATTATAACTTACACTTCAAAAAACTTAAAATTTAACCTTAAAAAAATTATAATTTTTGGTACAGTACCACCGACAATAACGTAACCTTTTCCTCTCCCCTCAATAAATAAGCCCAGACACTTGAGTGGAGACAGATTACAACAAATTATTTAAATAATCAAATATGTGAGTCATTCAAAAGTTCATGCTTTAGCATAGTGTTAGAAATGGGGCATGATAATGCTGCTAAGAAGAACACAATGTCATTATTTTTTGGCAGGATAATTAGATTTTAGAGATATAGATGTTGATTTAGATTTATGTTTATCACTTAATGAAAAAAAAATATAAGGACAAGACTTTGTTAAGTTATTAAAAAAGAGCGATGACTCGTTGACGATTGCAAGGCCAAAAAAAGGAAAACAAGAATATGGGTTCTTGGCCCTTTGCTTAGTGTAACCTATGGTGCGATAATAAGTTACAATTTTGAGAGTATAAATAAAAAAAAAAAAGGGTTCGAGGGCTTCAACGAGCGTCCATTGATGTGTAAGAGACATCACCTTAAATATGATGCGTGTTTGTGACCTTAGATATTGATTTTCACGAAATATAAGAGTAACCAACGCTGATTTTCGTATTCATTGCAACACTTTGACTATAGTTTGCAACTTTGCATAGTATTCAACTGTTAGGGTGAGTTTTTTTTTTTTTTAGTGGTTACGGACTCGTATCTTTTCTAATACTTGATTTTCTCCATTCTGTCAATTCTAGATTATTTACCATGATTTTTTTTTTATTGTGCCTATTTTATTTTAAGAGACGATGAATAGTCTAAAATTGCAGTATGAATTGAGGTACATAGTACAAAAAATCCAACTATAGGATGTAACAAACTCTAACCAATGTCCAATAATTCTCAATTAATTGTCGACAAGTTATTCCATTTTCATTATCAGCCAATAAACTCGTCTGAAGGCGGACTGACTATTCGAAAACTCTAAATAGGTTAAAATGACAACAAAAATCTATATAATAAAGTAGCTTACAATTCAAATCTCAAAAGATAAACAAAATGACTTTTGCTATTCGTGGTTGAGATCATTTTAAATTTTACTTCAAAGTTAATCTAACGACTAATATTACCACCCTAAATTTAATAGGAAAAATAAGCCCTTAAGGGTGTGTTTGAAGTGATTTTTTAAAAGTACTCCTAGAAATTATTTTTTATAAGTACTTTAAAAAAAAAAATTGTATTTGAAACCGCCCTACCACTACCTTTACCACCACTACCACCACCGCCACCACTACCTCTACCACCATCACCGCTGCCACCACTACCTCTACCACCACCACCACCACTGCCACCGCCGCCGCCACCACCACCTCTCACCCCCACTACAACCGATACTTAAATTCATTTATCTTTCCTCTATGTTTGTGATTTGATTTTGGATATGAATACAAATATGTTTATTGTTTACCATTTTTTATTACTCTGTACCTTCAGGCATAAGTAATAACTAGTAATATTATAAGTAGCAAGTTGACATTTTATAATCAAATAGTCCTCGTCATTTCACTATAACATCAAGTTATTCAATTTTCATTATCAGTCAATAAACTCGTCCGAGAGAACGGACAGATTACTCGAAAACTCTCAAAAAATAGGTTAAAATGACAAAAATAAAACATTATAAACAAAAGTTGACATTTTATAATCAAATAGTCCTCATCATTTCATTATAACAAAATTTATATCTTATCAAAATTTAAATTATAGTCCTCGTCGTTTCACTAGAATTAAATTGATTATTTATCAAGTTTTAAACTATAGTCCTCGTCATTTCACTCGATCAAAATTGATATATTGTCCACGTGGTCCAATAAAAACACATTATTAGATGTCAAAGAGTCTAGGTGCAAACCCCCAAGGAGTAGCTTAAATCGTAATCGGGATGAGTCATAAACCAGACGTCCTGAGTTTGAATTTTAGTAACACCTTGTGGTCAGATCATGAGAGATAAATCTCTCATAAATATCCTAATCTTGGCGTAGATGACTTGCCTCTGACTGAATCGAGGAGAAAATTAGGGGAGGTGTTCATAAACTCGCCCGAATATCCCTGACCGTTGAATTAAAAAAAAAAAGAGCCTAGGAGCACACTACAAATTGGTATTAGGTTTATACGTTACTTTCATTTCTTTTTTTGGGCAAGTCATTTTCATGTTATTTTGTTATTGTCGAAGTAAAATATACTTAACTATGTGTAGGTGAACAAGAAGTTAGGTAGCAAAACATTGAATACAGTCATGAAGTAGATGTATTTGGGCAGTATTCATTCCAATGTCAGTCGCCCTATTAATTTTATATTAGTTTTGATAGTTCGTGATTGTAACTTTGAGCATTGATAAGCACCCATTCGTCGGAATAATATATTTATGTTTTTTTTTGTTTTTTGTTTTAGAATTAGTACGTTAAAAATAAAAGATAAAACTGTTTGCTACTTATTTCTACCGATGTATACTCTAAATGATGTATTATAGGCTAGATACAATCTTTTACTATCACACATGCTCCCTTAAGAAGTTCTCCAAAGAGTTTTCATTTCTTAAACCTAATTCTTAAATTGGTCGAGCGATACTCGTCTCGTTTTATCATGGTTTTCTATTCAAAAGAGAAAAAAATGTGATGGAATTGAATCCTGTGTTTTTTAGGCTTGTCGCTATAATTCAAATTCAAATACAACGCAATAACAAAGAAGCCCAAGAAAAAAAAAAAAACAAATTACAACAATTTTGGATCTAAAGTAGTTGATGCCTTGTTGAAATTGCTTGTTTTGCCCTAACCATGCTTATTTTTAGGATTAAAGTGAAGGAAACAAGAAGGAAAACTGCCAGTACCATGCAGCTGCTTCAAACAAATTAATGTCACGTGCTCTCTCTCTCTCTCTCTCTCTCTCTCTCTCTCTTGCAAACAAACAACTCTTAGACAGAAGGTTGATACCAATTTGAATACTTTATTGGGTGTGGCTCTGTCTATGCATGAAAGGGTGCTTTGCTGAAGTCTAGAGCTCACGGTACATGAATCGAGTTCATTCGTCTCATCTCATGTCATATTTGAATTTTATCATTTTTAAATTGTCTTGTATTTGAATAGTATGAGTTTATGTCGTATTCACATTATCTATGTTTGTATAAATTGTAAACTAGAAACCGCAAAACTAGTCACGCTTTCTCTCAGCCAAATCCATCGTACATGTGTCTTCCAAAACAAAAAGTTGCTTGATTCACATCCCAAAAAACCAAATAAACATATTGTAATTCTAAATAATTTATATAAGGGTAATCCTACTTTTTTTTTTTGGGAGCGGAGGGGGAGGGGGACTTGAACTCTTGACCTCAAGAAGGCAAAACCTTCACAGCTGAACGAACGTTTACAACTTTCAAAACTTGAACTCTTGACCTTAAGAAGACAAAACCTTCACAGCTGACTTGAATCAACCGGTGAACGAACGTTCAAGAGTCCGGGCAATCTCAGCTAATTGATGGCTAACAGCCTCGTTAGAAAGTTGCTGATTTGCCACTTAAAACTGAACGGCACAGCTAATCAATGGGCCGAACTAAAATGAAAATCCATTGAGATATACCCGTTTAATATTGGGCCGGGTGAGAACAAACCGATGTGGTCGATTGGGCTACATCTTCAGCAAGCCCATCTTGCTTCAACAGGCCGCTTAACCCACATTTCAGCTCCACACGGAGCACAGCAAAGCCTCCCACGTAGCTTGGTTCTCATCCTCTATCTCTCTATCTTTTCTCTCTCTTAGGGTTTTGGTTCAGTAGAACTTGCTTGATCCTTCAGTACCTCACGATAAACAATCAGCGAAAATGTCTTCATTGGGGACTTCAAAGGGAATTCTGGAGATCGCAAAGTTCGCAGTGTACGTTACCGTTCCGATCGGTCTCATGTATTTCTTCGCCAACAACACCAAGAATCTCCAGAGAATCATGGGCAATGTAAAACCTCTGTGTGTGTGTGTGTGTTCATATATACGTAAACATATGCACACACTGATGCGCACACACACGATTTTAGCTTCATTTGCTAGCAAGTAGTTTCAATGAGTTTACTCAGCTGAAAATTTATGTTGATAATTTTCACAACACCCAAATTAAGGCAACCACTTTGATTCTATCACCAATTTGTTATGAGTGTTTGTGTACAAATATATGTGCTTTACTTGCATTACATTTTGAGAAAGCATGTGGAGAATAAAAAACCATTGAATATTGCTTAATCCCCCCCCCACCCTTCCCCGGCCGGCGTGATTCTACAGCAGCATCCATAAATTCTAGTAGTTTGAGTAATGGATTCACTAACTTGAAGTTTTTTTATTGGGGAAGAGAAAGAGAGGGGGGGGGGGGATAGTTAAATAATATACATGTATTGTGGGATTTGTTTAGTTTCCAACTTGCTCAGTACTGTTTTGAAATTTGAATGGGATGCAATTGTGTTTTGATATGAAGGCCAAATTGGTGCCTTTTGGAGTTAATTTTCAAAAAGGCATTTGAAACTTTATGTGAAACACATGAAGCCATGAACAAACTCTAGTTGGTGTGGATCAAGCCTGTGTTTTCACATTCATAGGTGTAAACTTAAATGGCTTGACAAATACTAGTTTGCCCCATGAAAGATGTCTGATTTACTTGTCCTTCTTTCCCATCAGTTGGGTCTATGGAGACGACTTCAGCTTTAGCATTGGACGGCAGTTCACTAAATTTTATGTAACTGGCCTCTAGTTTTACTTTAATCTTGGGATTGAATTGGTAATTATTGTAGGCCTCGTGTGGCTCTATAAGTGTATCTACCGTCTTTACATTTTGATGTGGACATTATAGCAATATGTTGAGAGCAACTTGAAATGTTGTATAACATGCTTGATATCAATCTCCTAAACTAGTCTATCTCGTAATCTTAGGTAGCTGAATGCCTAAGGGAGCTCTATGGGAGGTTGGTTTAACTAATAAGGGACCTCTACTAAAATTGCCTTTAGCAGTCAGAATTGGCCATGTGATTTCTTTCGGTTCGGGCTTTGTTTATTTAATCTATAAGTTCCTCTCTAACAGGAATGAGAATTGGTTTTGATGGTCCATCAGGTGTTTTTGTGTCTTTGTCAGAATCTAAGCCTCCAGATTAGGTGTCAATTTTATGCTCCTAACTGCTATGACATATGGTGGCTTTTGGAAATGAAAAGTAGTGTTTTTTTTTTCTATTATTATTTTTACCATTCTGAAGCATGAGTGCCTTTTCTTGTGAAGCGTCAATATGTAGTGTATCCACCAGAGGCCCCACGGCCTCCATCACCGGAGGAACTAAGGGAGATGGCTCGAGAAATAGCTCGCAAGAGAAACAGTGGTTGATGACTTCCTGGGGCTGTAAGTAACAAATGTAGCTTTCCGGTTGTATCTATTAGCTCCTAAAAAAACCACTATACTGTAACATTTTTTTTAATAAATTTTATGAGCAATATGCTGGTGTAAGCATCAAGGATATGACTGCAATACCACAATGCTTGTGTGATTCGAAAACAGGGGAGAGCGCTTCACTGGTTGCACGGGAGAGAGGGTTGTGTGTTTTTGTTGAATGTACTTGGATTGGATGGAAGTTAACAATAGAGGTTGTTCTTGAAAGTTTGGAGTTGAATGTCTCCTACATAGGTTTTGTGATTGGCATTTTGTCCAACTCAACTCAGCTCAACTCAACTCAACTCAAGAGAGCCTTGTCCCAACATTTTTTGTGATCGGGTACACGAATAATGTTTCGCCATTGTGCTCTCTTAAGGGTTGATTGGCATTTTCTCCCCCAAATGAAGTATCCCATGGCAGCATATGCATCATTTTTTCCTGGTATTGGAATCCTGCAAGTTCTATTCGCGTTAAGAAATATGACTATAGTAAAGATATGTGGATTTATTCCTTTTCTTTTCTTTTTGCATTTTTTAAAAGGGGATATGGGGGTGCTATTTGTTTAACTGTACAATTTTGGAAAATTTCTGTTTGGAATCTGACCTTTTTCAAAGTCTCAGCTGGAGCCCATACTGATGTGTTGCCACCATATTTCTGTTACAGGCTGAAGGAGAATTGCAGAGTGAAGGTCACCTAACATTTAAAATTTTAATAACCACCTGAATTAATGATGTAAGCCGTGTAAATTAGTTGGCCTGAAGTGGATATGACAGCGGAAACTATGGGGAAAGGGACTCAGATATGTAGTGAGAAAGCCACATTGATCTAACTGCAATGTGATTTCTGTACATTGTCAATTTATGGAGTGTATTTCTTCACAACGGTATACCCAAATCCAGACTGCTGATTCCTAACTCTGTCCTTAAAGACTGCATAAAATTCAGTTCTTCCCTTAAACATGCCTAAGAAACTGACTGAGAAATCATTTTCGTAATTTTTTAGCACGAGTCCTTAAAATAGCGTGTTTTCAGCACATTTTCTGTTGAAAGTTGAATGCAAATTATAAAATTGAGATGCATAAAAGGCTATAATGTAAATAAATGCCTGATCATTTTTATACTGTTAAGACGTAGAAAGTGTTAGGAATGCATTTGCTGTGGCAAGACAATTGTTGGGGAAGGGACTTCATATATTGAGGAAAGGGGAATTATTTTACCTGCTATGTGATTCCCTTGCATTTCTGATTGCTCAATATTTTTGTCTTCACTATATTAAAGTTATATTGTCGATTCTAATTTTAATAGTGGTAGAATTAATATCTGTTGTGCAAGTTAATATGGTGAAACAGAGCAGCTTGAAATTGTTATTGCATTTAGTATGGCCCCTAGCTTGAGATAATTACTCATGTACACAGGTTTTGTTATTGGTTACTGATTTGCTATTTCACAAATCTCAAAGCCAGTGAGAAGGCTTGAGCTTGATGGTATCATCAAACCCTTGCTAAGTCATGCCAGACTTTACTCTTCAGCAATTCTTGAATACATATGTACTTGTGACCCCATGGATACTAGGATGATCCTTCTTTTTCCCCCTTTTCTGATTTCCGGATGGCATAAACACTAAGAATGCGATACATGACATTAGAAATGCTGTATCATTTGATGAAAACATGATGGAATAACCGAATACGAATGTTGGTTGGATGAGAACATTGGCTCTTAAAATTTGCTTTAAGCTACTATGTGGCCTAATTGTCGAGACAATTCTATATTTGTTTGATTATTAATGACTATTTGTTATCCTGTACAATTTCATCTAATAAACATTGTTTGTGGATTGCAAAATCCTCTTGGCTATGTTTTATGCCTCGGCTTGAAACTGTTGTGTGCCTTGTCTGCCTTAAAGACTTGTAGCCTTGGTGATATCTGCCGTTCACTATGATAAGCTGAATGGTGGTCCAAATAGATGGAGTTATGATAGTTGAAATCTCTCTTATTCTGCTCATGAAACCATGCACAGATCATCCAACGATCTCAGGCAATGCTGGATGGTCTGTCGTTCATATAATACAATGTCGTGTCAGGGGCGGCCCAATCTAATTTGGAACCTTAGGCGAAAATGTTATATGAGGTCCTATAAATATTTATTCAGTAATAATAGTAATATTAAATACTTATTAAAATATGTTTATTTACAAATTATTTGTTTTGTCTTTTGAGATATAACATATTAATTCAAATTTTACAAATAAAAATGGTGTTAATCGAAGTCAAATACGAAGATCAAATACAATAATACATACTATTTGTTTAAGATAAAAGACAAAAATAATTGAAAATTAGGTTGACTAGTAAACTAATTTTTTTATAAATATATATAAAAATAGGAATTTATACAAGTTGAGTATTCTTAAAATAAATCAGATATTGTTAGATATCATAGAGAAAAAGAGCAATTTTTAAATAAAAAATTTTAGTAAGACAACTATGGTTAATTAATTTAAGATAGTTAGTGTATTACTTTTACTCACTCTATTTTATAGTCATATTTTGCATCGTAAACAAAGTTATTAAAAAATGCCCTCAAATTTAACTTATACAAATATAAAATTATTATTCGTACCTATTATACAATAGACAATTGATTTTAATAATAAGATTGTAAAGTGATAATACATATAATATAAATATCGGGTGAGATAAAAAAATAAGCTGAACTATAAGGCCCTAAATTTTTTTAAAAGAGGTTCTAAATTTTTTATAATAATGCTAGTTACACTTAATTTGAGGATTAAGTACATTAGATAAATAATGAATTTTGTTTAAACTTAGCACTCACTATTAATTCAATAATTAAAATATATTAAGTATTTAAATTATATTCTAAAATAATAATTATTTTTTTTTTTTTGGGGTTTCAAAATTTTCTTCAAATTTGGGGCCCTAAGGTTGGGCCGGCACTGTGTCCTGCAAGTATAAAAATAGGCGATGCCATCGTGCTAGGGAGGCTGATCATTGGAGGCGGGCTGGTGATCGTCCTCCTGTCTTGGAAAGTCCCAAAAATTGAGATAGTATATGTGAAATGATCTCGGAGTTGACTTTAGTATAACGGTAAGATTTTCATTATAATCTGGGTGTTGGAGAGACTTCGAATCACAAAAATAATCTCTTTATTTGTGTAATAAGATGGGACTCTTTTCATCAAAGCTGACAATGATAACACGTGTCCTGGGGCGCCCTTTATATGTGGAGTAATCTTCACAACTTTCAAAACTACTACTACTAGTTCTTAGTGTTCCTCTCCAACCCCAATCTGTTCTTGCAATTATTGGTACATGACAAGGTCTTTTGCTTTCAATGCAGTGCGGTGATTGGAAAAACTTCTCTCTGTATAGGATAAGGTCTTATTCAAACTCCCAAAGTAGACCGCTGCAATTGTGGTTCTAAGCCCCTCCACCTATGATCTTTGCAATTTTGGAGTGAAAGACTCGAGAGTTTTTTTTTATCACAATGCAACAAATTTTAAATTTTATTATCAATTTATGACATTTTTGAACTTATTTATCAAATTATAATACTTTTTAAAAATAGATTTAACAACCCTGTTTTTGTTAGAAAGCGGATTTAATAATCTCACTTTTGTTAGAAAGCAGAGTCAATAACCTTGTTTTTAAATAAAAAAAAGTGATCTAAATTCAGAAATTTTGTGGGCAAGAGGTAGTAAAAACACTTTTAAGCAAAAGCAAAATAAAAAACATGTTTAGTAAACATGTTTTTCACGATTTTCATCTATTATGATTGTAATTAAATATTGTGTGAAACAGGTGAAAAACGTGTTTATTAAACTAAGTCATATTTTTTAAGTTTGGACTATTAGTTTAATCAACTAATGGTTTTATTTTTAATTAATTTTAATTTTCGTACTCAACTCCAATGTCGTTTTTACATAAATGATATTACGTACCCTTTTTCCCAATTCTTTAAAAATTCAATATCAAGTGTATCCTCACATTTCATTAAAAATGAAAAAGAAAATAATTTCATTGTGCTACTACAGTAAAAGAAAGGGTAAATATTATAATTAGTCTTTAAACTTTGTATCCGATTTTAATTATTCTAATTTAGTTTTTTAATTATCAATTTTATTTCAATTAAATCATGAAATTTATTTTCATCGTTAAATCGAAAGATTAGTCTAATTTGATCAATTTCAAGCGTTAAACATATGTTTTCGTTTTAATCTAAGGTGAAAATGGACAAAAAAAATTAATTAAGGTAAAATTGATAGTTAATAGATTAAATAAGGACAATTAAAAGTTTAAATACCAAATTAAAAAATAAAAATATAAGCATTATATTTACCCAAAAGAAATGACAGAACCAATTTCCGCGGGAAAGAAAAACCCGAACAACACAGATCCTTTGCCCTGGACAATGGTCTGGCCCTCCCCATGGAAATTTCGTGGAATCATTCACACCATGCAATGAATTTTCCATCGATATTCAATCACCCCCACCACGTATTTTCCATGGAAGTATCATATACTTCGTTGACCCTGATTGACTTACCAAGCCAGTTTTCTTCTACAAACAAATGGCAGTTCTTGTGGTCACAACGTCTTTTGACTGGTTCTTTGAGCTGAAACTATCTGAACCCACTTTTGGACGCTTTGGTTTTTTGGGTTTTCTTTCTTGTGATTCTTGGTTGGAAGGGATTTGAGATATTGTGTTTGCTGTGCCCTTCATTTGTTCAAGTCTCAGAAAAAATAAGCAAAAGTACGTTTTTCCCTTTTACTTTCCATCAGTAACTTTGATTATTTTGAATCTTATTTGATGTTTGGAGATGGGTTCTTGTCTGTTGGACTAATATTGAGCTATTTCATCCGGAAGGTGCATTGTCTTATTTTTCTTTTTCTACTCTGTTGCTTGGGTTGATAATATTTAGTGCCCTTATTTGTATTTGATTCCGTGGAGATTAATTAAAAACATTTTCACTTGTATGATTAGAATTACCAATACTTTGCTTCTATCTTATATTGTTTTTGCTTATAGATTCTTGTCATTGGTTAATGATTATGCTATTTTTTCTGATTTTCTGTTGGAGAAGTGGGATTTTTTTTCTTTTTTTTTTGAACTGAAACTGGTGCTTAGTATTTCACTTTGTTATTTTAACGCAATATTTTGTGAAGTTGGGGCTTAAGTCTATTTTTTGCCGATGGTTAATGGGAAGAAGTTCCTGGTTTTGGAGGTATATTGCTGGTTTTGTTTCGTCTTTACTAGATGTTTGAAGGGTTATGGACTTGGGGAGTTAATCTAAGCCCCCCCTTTCTCTCTTTCTCCTCCTTTATCTCTACCCACCACATTGTTTCAATTGGGATGTAAGAACATAGATGTTTGTCAATGAGCTCTAACGTAGGCTTCTTTATTTGCGTGTATGTATTCAGTTAATTGTTGAAGAAAATCTTTTGCAGTAGGGCAGTTTTAAATTGTTGTGAATTGAATTAGGTGTTCCAGAAGCTAGTTACTGCTGAGGGAGGGGATGAAAGTAGAAAAATGTGTTGAAGGGAGAACATGCATTATTGTTGTTGTAAACTTCGATTACCAGGTCGTGGATATAATCTGCCATCCTTGATTCAATAGTGGATTTGGCATACAATTTCAAAGATGTCACTGGAGCTCGTACCGATCAGTGTGATCGTGTCTGTGCTTACAGACCAAGTCATCAAAACAGCTAATGCTGCCAAAGATGTTTTTGACAAAGAGAGTTTCAAGGATCTGTCAAAGCACCTTTTCGACATTGAGCTTGTTCTAAAGGAATTGCAGCTTCAAAAACTAAATGATTCACATGCTGCAAGGCAAGCTTTGGAGTTCCTTGAAGCCGATGTCAAAAAGGCTAATAACTTGATTGACAAGTACAAAAACCGTGCCCCTTTCTACTTGCTGGTCAGGTGCCGACACATCATCAAGGAAGTACAGGATGTCACAAGGGATATTGGAAAATCTTTGGCCGCTTTGTCACTAGTAAACACTGATGTCTTATCTGGGATATCAGACCAGGTGAATAGGTTACAAAGCGAGATGCAAAGAGCGGAATTTGAGGCCTCTCACTCTCGGCTCCAAATAATTGACAAGTTAAATCAGGGTCTTACAGATCAAAAATTTGACCAGGGATTTGCAAATGACCTGCTCAAAGAAATAGCAAGGGCAGTTGGGGTGCCAGTTGAGCCGTTGGAGTTAAGCAAAGAGCTAGAAAGCTTCAGAAGAGAAAAAGAAGAAGCTGCCAACAGGAAAGAAAGGGCTGAAGTTCTGTTCTTGGAGCAGGTTATTGAGCTGCTCTCTCAAGCCGATGCTGCAAGGGATTATGAGGAAGTCAGGAAGCAGTATTTCTTAAGGCTCCAGGTCATAGAACGTTATGATCCAAGAGAAGAATATATCCAGCCGTTTAAACCTTTCATTTGCTGTATAACTGGGGCTGTTATGGTTGATCCTGTTAGCCTCTGTACTGGAACTGCATGTGAGAGAGCAGCTCTTGAAGCAAGGTTAGAACGTGGGGAGAAAACTGATCCAGAAACTGGTGTCCTTCTTGAAGATTTCTCTTATAGGTCCAACCTTCAACTCAGACAATCCATTCAAGAATGGAAAGAACTCAACTACTGCATCAAAATCAGATCCTGCAAGGCAAAATTGCTATCAGAGGCCCAATTTTTAGTTGAAGAGGCCCTTGATCAAATGCAGGAGCTTATGAAAGAGAATTCCATCAACAAAGACTGGATTTCCATTGGAGGGCTAACTGATATTATTGTCTCCGTACTTGGAAACTCACATAATGAAGATGTGAAGAGAAATATACTGATTACCTTAAAGGACCTTGCCGAAGGGCATGCGAGAAACAAGGTCAGCATTTTAATGTTGAAAAACAGTAGAACTCTGCTTTCATTGTCTGAATTTACTGGTACCTGTTTTTTCTTTCTTCAGTCACTAGATCCTTCTATTCACTTGATAATTCTGGTTGAATTTAAGTTTCTTTGGGGACGATCATATTAAGAATGCTTGCATTTCCTAGAAGTGTTTCTTATAAAACCATTAGTGTTTACCTGTAATATTTGGTGAGGTTTCTTGGTAAGTACCTTGTATATTATTTGTTCATGCTTCGTTAATCTTCTGTTGATATCATAACTTATTGGAAGAGATCTGAACCTGAGCTCCAGTCAAACCTAAAATTTGCTTCTTCATCTTCTTCTTCTTATAAACCTTAGAATATACCCACAAAAACATAGCAGCCTTATGTCTGAAGATTTTGAATTACAAAATAACAGCCTTATGTCTATAGTGTCTTCTCTTAACTGACTATCATATTAAGAAAGCTTGCATTTCCTATAGTGTCTCTTATGAAACATTCGTGTTATTTAACCATCATCTATTGTGAAGTTCTATTATGAAGTTGCTTGGTACGTACTTTTTATACTAAGTGTTTATGTTTCATAGGGTAAAGGAAGCTAGGAGAGATTCTAACCAATTCTATCAAGGTTAATCATCTGTTGATAAGATAACATATATAAAAGATGTGAACCTGAGTCCAGTCAAATATAAATTGTTGCTACTTCGTCATTGTTTTCTTATAAACCTTAGAATACACCCACATGGACATGGATGTGTCACATATGGAAATGTTTTGAATTACAACATAAGAAGAACAATTTCCTTTTGCAGAAATGCTAACTCTGTGGTTTTAATCCAATTTTATAGGAGTTATTGGTCCAGAATCAGGGGTTTGAGCACATTATTCCATGCTTAGGGTGTGACTCAAAGATATCAATAGCTGCAGTCAAGTTGCTATATGAGTTACTGCAAGACAGTTCAGGTTGGAATGGGTCCTATTGCAGGAAACTTTGTGAGCAGTGTGGTGCTATTCTTTTCCTTGTTACCCTTCTGAAGGGTCCAGTGAGGGAATCAGCTGAGAAAGCAGAAGAAATCTTGATGACACTATGTGATGAAGATGAGGAGATCATTATTCAGGTCGCTAAAGTGGACTGGTGGAGACCACTCATTGATGGGATTATTCAAGGTTAGAAAACCCATTCAACCTTCAACTGTATGGTTTTGCATACAAGCAAATAAACTGCTTAATAATTACTTCTTTTGAGGTTATGAGCCATTTCTATTTAAGTTTCAATGAGACACTACTTAGTTTACGTATGTTGTACGCGGAAAAAATCTCGTACCCTCTGTTGATGATTGGGATTGACTGGAAAAATGAACAAAATTGCATTGATTCCTCCTGCAAAACGATCAAACTGCCAGAGACGGGGTGTGGCCCAGTCGGAGGCATTCCAACACTTAAGTCAGTAGGGTTTTGAGACAAATCGAACAAATTTGCTAGGAAGAGAGTGTGTACCTTTGACTCAAGCATTATCCAGCATTTATAGTGTTACATGGTGCCCTTTTTGCTAGGGTTTCCACCATTGGCTATACTAGGTGGCACACATATCTTTTTGCCGGATTATTCTTGATTGGTACTGGAATATCTTTCAGTTTCCTTTTCTCATTCGTCTACTTTTTAGGTAACGTGTATAATGCTTACCTTAAACTTAGGCAACTTTCTCATAGGTTTGTCACCGCCTTTGATTCTCCGGGATAGCCTAGCTATCTTTGTGCCCACCCCACTATTGTTTTCTGGTGATATCAATTTGAATAGACCCTTACTTAAATGGTTGTTAACTTTTCGAACGATGTTATTGAGACCTAATTTAAGGACCTAATGCATTGTGATATTAAGTCTAATAGTGAGCTTCAATATTTAATAACTCCACTATCTATTCAATGGTCACAAACCATTGGGTCTCCACCAATTAAATCTCAAATTAGATGTAACTAATATTATTGTTAACTTTTAAACACGTTTTAGACATGTTCGAATATGTTTTGAATATATTGAGGTTATTTTGTAATTTTTTTTAAATTGTATGGTTATTTCGTTATTGTATAAAAATGTGTATCGTTATGTAGTAAACTATAGGATCATAAATGAAACATTGTTGCCACGATTTTATATATAAAATAAATATTGTTGATAAAATTGATTTGTATCTCTTTCAAATAATAAAAATTTACCAGGGTCAATTGTAAGTGACAATAATTAGTCTCATTTTTGATAAGAAGTTTTAATTATTATTATTTTTTGTTCATGTTATGCATATCGATTTTTAATCTTCTATGTTTACTGAACTTTTAAGAATTAAGTATAATTTCAATAAATATGAATTTATGAACTTCTACGGTCAATTGAAAAAAAAATTAAAATGTACTAATGTGCCCACCCTAAATTTTTTTCCTAGCTCCGCCTAGGTGGGGGTGGGTGCATGGCAGTTATCTACAGAAGTCATTAGATTTCAGAGTATGCTTGCATGAGATCAGCACCCATTCTCCAAAAAGAGAGGAGAATAAAAAATTTGAGTTAGATGCTTAAGTTAAGCACATGGAAATTAGATGATGCAATATCCTTTTTCCATTGTGCATGTGGGAAGTGGGAACCCATGTCCTAGAATGCCTCATTCAACTAAATCAAATATGCGAATTGAACGTTGGCAAAGCGCTCCAATATCTTATAGAGGAAGCAAGAATGTCACACTACGAGTAACTACAAAACCCTCGTCAGAACTGCTATACACAGGAAAGCCTGAGAAGTAAGACTTAGACGTGGCAAGAACCCAACAATAAAGAGTTATTTGTTTTATATATAAAAGTAAAGTTTATACATATATATCACAAATATTTTTGAAGATGAGTAAAATTAATAGCATTTTGAAACACAAAATTTACAACAAATTAATCCTTATAAATCATCGCCCTTATTGCATAAAAATAACAATATGCGTGCATCTGCTTGTTGGTACCTAAATATGTAATTCTGTAGCACATGCAGATATAATGGTGATAAATATGATGAATTATCTTTCCATCCTGTGCTCAATCCTTTAGATCGATAAAATCTTCTACTGCCTTATGGTGGTTTTCATAAGTTGGTTTCTTATGTTTATGTCACTACTCGTGCTTACTAAAAAAGAAAGTCATATCTTGACATGCAGTTTTGTCAGTCCCATCTTGGCATCTGTCTACAAAGTTTCTGCCATAAGTCCAGAACTAGGAATTTTTTTTATAGTTATAGACACGTCAAGTACGTTTCGTACGCGTGTCTTTGAGGGACCTTGAAGCATTGGTATTAGATACATTTTCAAATTGTCTACAACTCCATAGAAGTCTCTGTACTTTCTTATGCACTATATTACATGCATCAATTAAGTGTGCCAAGTAAATTTTCAATGGTTTATTGAATTGGACATCCAAATGCGCCCTTGGCATTAGCCTTCCTTTGTTTGTTTGTGTGTTTTTATGTTCACAATTTGGTCCATTAACTCATGGTTAAATGGAGTAATATGTTCTGTATCTTATTCAGCACAAATTGAAATATGTAGTGCATTGTTGGCTTCATTTTGGGTTCGAAAGTTATGATGAGTTATGTTGTTCCGTCGCATGGCAGGGCCTGCATCTTCAAGACTATTGATGGTAAAGGGACTTGCTAATATGGAACTGGGTGAACAGAATATCAAACTCCTTGCTGAAGAAGGGGTTATACCACCTTTGCTTGAGATGGCATCTGGCAATATTGAATCAAAAGAAGCATCGTTATCTGCGCTGGTTAAGCTATCTGGATGCCATGATAACAAAAAGCTTATTGCTGCTGCTGGAGGAGTTCCTCTTGTGCTGGAGCTAATGTCCTCTTCCCATATTCGCACAAATATTATTGCGAAATGCTCTGAAATCCTTGAAAGACTTTCTTCTCATGGTGACGGAGTCAAGTTCCTTGTTGATGAAAATGGAACCCAAGTTGATTTAAAGCTAGTGATCATGAACTTATTGGCTTTTCAACAGAATGCCAACTCATCCAACATTGTCCGCAGGCCTGCCTTGCGTGCACTGGTCGGAATTTGTCAAATTGAAGCTGGGCTTGTTAAGACAGCTGTTCTCAGTGCCAGTGGTGTTTCTCTAGTCCTCCCTCTTCTCGATGACTCGGATCTTGAAATACGGGAAGCTGCCATAAATCTACTCTTTCTATTCTCCCAGCATGAACCACAAGGAGTTGTTGAATACCTTCTCAGGCCGAGGAGGCTAGAGGCTTTGGTCGGATTTCTGGAGAACAATGATAAGGGTGATGTGCAGATGGCCACAGCTGGTTTGTTAGCCAACCTTCCCAAATCAGAAGTATCAGTAACGAGGAGATTAATAGAATTAGGTGGCCTGAAAGCAATCATAGACATTATAAGATCTGGTACCACCCCAGCAAAAGAAAATGCTCTAAGCACTCTATTCAGATTTACGGATCCCACAAATCTTGAGTCACAGCGGATAGTGGTTGAACTAGGTGCATACCCTCTGCTTGTGGACTTTCTTAGGGTTGGTTCAATAACAGAAAAGGCAAGAGCAGCTGCTCTCATTGGTGATCTTTCCATGCGTAGTTCGGAACTTACTGTTGTATCTAGAAGAGCTAGCTTCTGGTGCTTCTGTCGCGCAAATGTCACTAGATGCCCAGCGCATGGAGGTATCTGCAATGTGACAACCACATTTTGTTTACTAGAAGCAAATGCTTTGCCTGACCTGGTGGGGCTATTACGAGGAGAGGTCCATGCAACAGCTTATGAAGCAATTCAAACACTTTCCACTCTGGTTCGGGAAGATTCTCCTCAAAAAGGGGCCAATGTTCTGCATGAGAACGGTGCGATTGGACTCATATTACATATTTTTACATGGGGATCGGAATCATTGAAGGAAGAAGCATTGGGACTCTTAGAGAAGGTCTTTATGTCAAGGGAAATGGTAGAATACTATGGATCAACAGCTAGACTGCATCTTGTTCGTTTGACTGGCCGCAGCATTAATGAAGAAGGGCATCTTCAGAGGAAGGCTGCTAGAGTCTTGCTACTCACTGAACGTTATTCAAGATCATCAAGATCTCTTGTAGCGGGACTACCTGGGTGAAATTCCTTGCGATCACATTAGAATAGAGTTAATCCTACTCTTCTGTGCATGGTTGATGTTCCCATGGTTCAGGTAATTTAGTACAACAAACCTGCATGTCCATCACTTTCATTCAGTAGTGTTAAGAGTATTAGGGTAGTATGTGTAAATTGTCTATAGTAAGAGGGTGTATGTGTAATTCTTATTATTGTGAGTTAACTATAAAAATACAAG
Organism: Ilex aquifolium; assembly: GCA_951799425.1. NCBI lineage: Eukaryota > Viridiplantae > Streptophyta > Magnoliopsida > Aquifoliales > Aquifoliaceae > Ilex > Ilex aquifolium. Next base: position 28,273,868 of record OX637401.1, read on the forward strand.
TGATGTATGAGAGTTAGGTTAAGTTTTTAACCTCTCTCTGTTTCTCTCTAATATTGTGTTAATCTTCTACACAGTTTTGCCCACGATGCTCTTTAGTCGAAAAATGAGGTGCCTTTGAATTTCGTAACTTGTATTTCAATCTTTGTGAAATCATATGCTTGATCTCTGAAACCTGTGAAATCTAGTGCTTATACATACATGCTTGAACTTGTGTAGTAATTGTTATAATGAAATTACTGTAACAAAAAATGTGTATATAATTAGATTATATTAAATTGTATAAATCCTAAATTATGCCCTTAATTTAGACAGACTATAATAAAAAAAGTGTACTTACAGGGACGCAGATCAGACAAACAATAAATAAGAACAAACCAGAACTTCAATCCGAGCCTTGTGAAACACAATCTCATGAAGACAAATTTGCTCCCTTTCGGTGTTCAAGGTGAATGAGCAACTGTCTCTCAAGATAGAACGGATTTTTCTTCATGAAGAAGCAACACTTCACTCTTCAAGATTTCAGCGAACACAACTTGTGTTTATACTTGAACCAAACCAAAAGAAGAATGCAACAATATGCATACAGAGAAAGAAGAATTCTGAAATTGGAATCCAGAATGGGATGAATTGAAATGACAAAGGGGCAGTCTATTTATAGACCCTTGGTGGTTGTTCAGATTGCCTGAAAAGGCATAGGTTACCACTATTCACATTGAAAAGACACTATTTAATCTGAACAGACAAGAGGTACCTCCTGGAATGAACAGGTTCTCTGGAATGAATCCAGACCTTTTTTGGAGCCAAGTTAAAAACTAACAGGAATAATTTTTAAAATCTGGTTTAAATTTTAAATTTCAGATGAGTTTTTAATTTCGATCCGCGGTTGGATCCGATTGATTTGACCCATGATTCGCACTACTCTAAATAAATTTTGTCCAAAAAGATTATAGTTTTTTGGCTCAAGCCCAAGCCCGGTCATGGCGAGGCGGGCGGGCGGCGCTCGCGTGTGATAATCAAGGTAGTGTAGACACTTGTTCCGCTCACAAAAGTGTGGTACCTTTTGGGGCCCAAACCAAAGAAACCAATAGGAGTATATTAACTCACTAAAGTGTTGGTCTTCTTCCAATGTGGGACAAGCTTTATTTTACTACACAAAACTTAGTTTATTTTATCACTTCAAATAGGTCACTTTGAGACGTAATTTCTCATTCAAATCTTAATGGTTTTGGAAAAATAAATATACTACGTTAATCTCCTCACGGATGAGAACACGTTTAAACTTGGTCTCACTAATTACGAGGTGTGGGTCTCACTTTTATTTAAGCCTTAAATTGCTTGAATAAATTTGTTTAAAACCATTTTATCCAACAATTCCCCACATGAATGAAAATTCGATGTATGATAATGCAGACATTAGTTCAAGTACATGTGAATGGTTACTGCATCTGGATAAGTAGTCAGTGGCCTTGAACTTTTCGTAGTGATAAATTATCGGATTTACTTAGCTATCCAGTGGATATGATGTCTTTGAACTGTCAGTCGTTTGTGTAAACCAAAACAATAGAATTCATACAATATCCCTTCGGACACAGTTGGTTCTCGCGTTTGTGTTCATTTTGGCATTGAACACCACTTGATTTCATGAGTAATTTTAGACTAATCAGCTTACGATTCTCATAGAAGCGGTCCATTCTTTATCCACATAGAGTATCCTGCTATACCCCACTTAGACATTTTCAAGTCACGTAATATCATTAAAAGGGTTATTTACCCTAGTTTTCGCTGCAGATGTGCACTATCTCATCATAGGAATGAGAAGCAGTTTAAAAAATCTCTTCAGTGCTTACTGAGTTACACATAATTCGGTTGTCCCTTTGAATTTAGATCTTGGGATCTCTAATCAGCTAAGTTGGGTTGCCATTATAGTGACTCTTGGTTAAGTAATAGGATTTAAGCCCATTCCCCTCGATGAACTTTTCACTTGCTCTCTAGTCAAACTTTTTGTAAGTGGATCCGCTATATTATCCTTTGACTTCATATAGTCAATGGATATAATATCATTGGAGAACAACTGTCTAACGGTATTGTGTCTATGACGTATGTGTTTGGACTTACCGTTATACATACAATTTTATGCCTTACCAATCGTAGATTGACTATCACAGTGAATGCATATTGTAGGCACAGACTTTGACCAATTTGGAATATCCTCTAAGAAGTTACGAGGCCATTCTGTTTCTTCTCCAGCTTTATCTAAGGCAATGAACTCAGATTTCATTGTAGATCTAGTAATACAAGTTTGTTTTGGAGGATTTCCAAGACACGGTTACACTACCTAAGGTACAGACATATCCACTCGTGGATTTTGAATATTTAGTATCAGATATCCAATTAGCATCGGTATATCTCTCGAGTACTGCTGGGTACTTTGTGTAATACAAACTATAGTTTTTAGTATGTTTTAAATATCCTAAAACTCTAATAAGTGTTTTTTAGTGGTTTTTTTCGGACTTAGCTTACTTTTTGTTGCAAATTTATCCACTGCTCTTTCCTTTTCCCCCTTATCATACTATTCTAGGCATGGTAATGTGTCACCTTTATGATGAAATATGACTAGCAACAGTTTTTACTCGAAGTTCAAATTATAGTACTATGTACAGCATTTTTTTTATCCTACAATCTCTTTTTGCAAGTCTTGTATTGAAGAACTGAACCAATTCAATGGCCGGTTAGTTAATCATTTGTTGTGTAGTTACAACTTTGTATGTTTGTTGTGTTGATTTTGAACTCTAGCTCAGGTATTCTTGAATGGCCCGGCTCAAACTGTCCGAGGGGAAAGATACAAAATGAACGTGCCATCATATTTTCACAAAGAGTTATAGGATACAGTATGGTGCATTGATCTGAGTATCCGTAATGTATGCTTGATAGCCGTACTTAGTAGTTAGGATGAAGATAATTTTAGCGTATGCTCATCTATCCAAGAGATATGTAGCGAGTTAGAGTTCAGGAGTTGGCCTCTGTCGTGGTACGAATTTTTTTTTTTTTGCCTACTCACCCAAGCAAGTGATTGCGCACGCGCGCGCGCGCACACACAGACACACTGACTGTTATGATTGTCTGGAAGTTTAAACCCGTTCAATTGCATATAAGATTCGAAAGTTTGTTTTAGACATACTCTAGTGGATAGCATTCAAGTGTCAACGTATCTTTGCTCTTGGCAGGGTCGTGGGTCATGGATAGTCAACGGCCCATGACGGGTTGTGGGCCAACCTGTTCAGAAATTCTATGGTCCATTGCCAGTTCTATTTTTAGCATATATCAATTTCTCTTCTACTTCCTCTCTTGTTGCCAATTTTTTCATAATGTAGCAAACTTACACACCATAGTCGACCCTGGAATATGGTTTACGTCAGCTTCATTAGAATATTTGTTTAGTTACCCAGTTAATAAAAAACGATACTTACGTGTTTAATTTCTGTTATGATCTCTTCTCACATGATATCATCGGTCGTACTATGTCTTGTATTTTGAGAAGATTGCCACTACAGAACATATTCCCACCCAAACGTGTTTCCCGTGTTAGTGAAGAAAAGAGATACCAGTAGGAGTAGACAAAACAATTTTGCAACGTCATCAAAATTTGTTTGAGATGTACCAACCACGGCAGGTCTCAGTTTAGTCTTTATCAATGTTGCATTCAATCTCTTATCTTTTCTAAACCAACGTTTGACAAATGATGTTTTTTTTTACCATGGTTGGTTGACTTAATCTGCACATGCCCATCGTGTATTCCAAAAATGAGTTTCACATCACTCCTCCGCAATCTCAATTATTCCCCTCCAATTTGAAATCTAGAGATTTGTTCATTGAAACATAAAATCACCTTTAATACTTCGTTGTCCGTTTTTCTGCACCATGTTTTGTCTACCTTCCTATCTATTATTTTTTCAAACAAGAACCAAAAGGGTGTCTTCTTCAATGCACTCTTGTGTTCGTCTCTTAGTTCAACATCATACATTGCCCTAACAATAGCCTGCATATTGGACCTGTATTGCGGTTCACACTTCTTTTTTAGTTTTTTTTCCCTTCGTATCTTTTCCCATTCTGATATCACAAACACAGTTACCATTTCAATATGTTTATGTTATGGGGAAAACAATTTCCACTATAATGTGACTTAAGAGACAGTGACATTTATATATACAAGTACACATTGTGACAACAAATGTAACATAATATTAACAAAGTAGAAGCCAAGATTTTTGATAATTTTTCCCCAAAAAAATTAAACGAACTCTACAAAACTCGTTGGTGGTTTAAGTAATATATACAAAATCGATTGGACAAAAATCAGGGTTATTCATCAACCAAAAATTTAGGTATTGATAAAGACACAAATTTACTTGAATCACAATGAAACATTTCATATGAAATTTAATCATTTCAGCATAAAAAATCAGTATTAACAAGTAATCAAATAAACAAAACAGATTGGAGATATTATAGATTTCACACCATAATTTATCAATGTGTACCTAGATGATTGAAAATATGAACAACAAACCAACTTTACCGTACCCAATGTCGTCAAGATATTTTCTAGCACTTTTCAACGCTCTCACCAGTCCTTCTTCACCACAATGTACGCCTTCTTCTTCAACGATGAAGTTCGGTGTGGTCGTCACCATCTGACACTGAGATTTTCACTTATTCAGAGTGCACCCATAACTTATTCACTGTGATTTTCACTTATTCTTCAGCGATCAACATGAAGTTTTGAAAAGAAATGAGGTTTTAGGGAAGTTTTCTCATCAAACATTGGAAGAATGGAGGTTTCTGACGATATTGAAGAAGAAGAACCGGGTTTCTGTGAAATAATAAGACTATTCCAATTACGATCCTCGTAGAGAAAGAATCGTAATAAATGCAAAGAATTGATCTTGTAAAAGATCCGCTACAGAACGAATACGAGATTTTCACTTATTAACAGTGAATCCATAAAAAAACTCATTACTTATTCACAGTGATTTTCACTTCTTCTTCAGTGAACAATAGGAAGTTTTGAAAAAAAAAAAGAGGTTTTAGGGAAATTTTCTCATCGTTATTGGAAGAATGACGGTTCCGACGATATTAAAGGAGTTTAATGGATAACAGTTGAGATCCCTTATGTTTCGGCTGTGTAGGCAAATACATATGAATCGGTTCCCCTTCTATAGAAGTTGGTATTTTAGAGATTTGTTATGTGTTGTGTATTTTTAGATTTATATTTTAAAATGTGATCCTTTTTATCCTATAATTTCATAAAAAGGGTACCGGCACCTAAAAACTTTTTTACATTTTGTCGATTAGTGGGTCGGGACACAGGCTTACCTAGCGGGCCACCTTGTAGGTCATAACAACATTCAGCCTAGACGACAAAAAATACATCCCATAGCCTTATCTGTTTGATGCCGACCTACGTATGGACCACCATGTGTTGGGCCGGGGCAGCCCATGACCTGTAGCCCACTGGACTAACTGGTCACTGGCCATTTTCAGAGCCTAAAACACTTTTGTGGGCAAGTGCAGAAAACCCAATTTCAATGGCATACCAACATGCTTTAGAGATTCTCCAATATTTTTTTTATTTTAATTTTAATTTTTTTTTTAACAGATCTTCTACCATTAATGAGTGGCGGACTTACTTATACATAATGGATCTCACTTGAATTCACGAAAGGTGAATCAAAGAGGAAAATGGACAAAAAATGTATTGGATGTTCATTGCAACTTGATTTCGTAGTCTACCGAAGACTCAAATATTTGTTTATAAGTTCATTCGATATTGTGTGGGAAATTACCATGTTATTAACCGAATACAACAATTTCTGATCCCGTTGGAGGGGGAGACCCCATATTATACCAACATCTTTTTTGGTTCTTCTGTCATCTAGAAGTCATAACGTTTCGACTTTTTCGAAAAAACCGGTGTGCTGTGTCATGCAATATATTCATCGTCATGGAAGCATAATGTTGGCTAATTTAGGGGAATCTAGTTCATCTTCATCGAAATGTCATGAACTCCATCTTTTCAAGCTGATAAGCCGCCTTGAAAACCTACCTTTCTCTGGTGTCATGCCCTATTCACAAAACATTATTAAAATTGGCAATTCCACTAAGTTAAGTAACAAGATTGCCGATTTAAGGATGTATTCTCTGGTGCACTGATGAAAATGTCGGATTAGAATCCGTGAGATTGAAATTTGAATTTGAGAGCAAGTTCTTCGTGTTACTAATGTCTAATGTTAAGCATATATCTAATTCACCTTTTTTAGTCTCCGGATTAATGAATACCAAATAAGGCGATAATTATTTTTTAAGACTATTGTATAATAAGTGATTAAAATACCAAATTAACATTGATACGGTTATCGATTTAAAATACCAAATTAACATTTTCAAGTAAGTAGGCCTCGTTTTCTTTAGGACAGTACTATAATCAAGTGGGCTGACACTGTCTTAGCAACGTGGTCAAAATTTAATGCACACAGAGTATGGTACCAATATTTTAATTTTTGGGTATTATATTAAAAAATAAAAAAAATATCATAAAAAATAATAATTTTATCTCAAAAGAGAATAATTTCACCTAAAAGGTGATTATTTCACCCAAAAAGTGATAAATATATCCAAAATACTGTAACATAATTTTTTTTTTTTTTTAAAGCCGGAAATGGGGGAGAGGGGCGACCAGCAGGTAGTGACCCCCCCTGGGCGTGACCATGAGGGTCTCCCCCGATGTGGAATGTTCTATTAGTCATAGCTACAGACCCTTTTTGAGTAGCCCGTCACCACACCACCACCGAAGCACTAATAAGTAAGGTATGGGGACCCCGTGGATCGATTCTTGCTTGCTAACCTCATGGGAGTCAAGGAACGACCCAAGACGGGCACACCTTACCATTAGAAATAAAAATGTGTACCCTTCAAAATATTATATGGGATCGATCCCAAAATATTTGGAATTGATCTACTCGATCAATCGCAAACATAAAGAAACCTCTTTGTTGGATAAATCAAAATACTTGGGAACATCTATAAATGAGTGGTAGGAACATCAATGAATGGTTTTTGTTTTTTAATGGTTATTCTTCACAGCAAAGACGGAAAAAAAAAAGAGAGAAGAGTTCGTAGTGTTGGATGAGAATGAGAGTCCAAATGGGACTTCGTTTGATTGGGAAGTTTCTAAATGTAGATTTGTTGGGTATGAAAGAAGGAGTTTTATTGGTGACTTCTTCGAATGAATCTCAACTGGGTTTGTGGATTGTATTCTCCGCCGAGTCGAAATCACAAAGAGAAGGCAAATCCAAGGTATCCTCCGTGAATCATAGTCGAGCATGTGCCATGTGGTGGGCAAGACGACATTAAAGAGAGAGTCAAAACATTTGGGATTGATCCCATATAATATTTTGAAGGGTTATTACATTTTGTGTATATTTACTATTTTCTGAGGTGAAGTTATTAATTTTTGGGTTGAAATTGTCACCTTTTGAGTCTCTTTCTATTTTTTGATATAATACTGAAAAATAAAACGTCGGTACCTTAGTGTTACCTTTGTACCCTATGAATAAAACACACAAATTCTAAAGAGTAATGTTATATAACCCAAATTTGTAACTCAAATTTATATCTCAAATGAAGGAGGACCATTGGATCAATGGGTCCCATTTAAAAAAGTTGATGTGACCTACTCATCCAATGGTCCTCTGATGCAAATTTAGGTTATAAATTTAGGATACAAAGTATTTCCCAATTCTAAAAAATGTATAGGTTAGTCCCAAGCCTCAATTTTTGACTTATAAGTCTTTTTTCCCTTACTTTCTTTAACTTATGCATAAGGTGACCCTTTTTTATATCAAAGTTTAGTAAAAAGATATTAACAGGTTACCTAACTAGTTTGCTTCTACGTAGGAAATTGTACACTGGTGAGAAAAGTGTGTCTATATGTTAGAATTACAAAAACTTAAGGTACACTTTTTTTAATAGTTTAAATTTTTGAAGTAGACAGTTGTTTAACATGGTATCAGAGTAGGAGGTTCTGTATTCGAATCTCGTCGTCACCCTAATTATTAAAAGAATTTCCATATATTAGGCCCAAAATCTAGCAGAAACACAGGGTCGGCCCAACAACATTAAAAAAAAAGCGTGGGCTTTAGGCCCCAAAATTTTGAAAGGCTCCATAATTTTAAATTATCCACAGAAAAATTTTAGGCGTTACAAAAAGGCCCAAAAAAATTTAAGCTCAATCAAAAAATTATAATTTCAATAATTTGAGCATACAATTCAATTCATCACATTAGAAATTCAAAAATAAAAAAAATTATAAACAAATAAAAAAAATATTCAAAAGTAAACTCATATTTACTCACATCCATTCTCTCTCTCTTAAAAAACAAAAATAAAGTATCACATCCTCCTCCCTCACTTAAAAAAATTAAAAATATTTTTTATTTTTTTTAAAATAATGCTACAAATAAAAAGACCTCATTTAATATTACTGTTTTAGGTCTCAAATTACCTTCAGCCGTCCCTGTAGAAACGTGTTGAAATATAAATATTTAAATTACACTCTATGCATTATGTTAACCACAATGGGAGCATAATGTTGGCCAATTTAGGTGAGTTTGGTCCATATTTTTTGATTCATGGAAGTGTTATGAAATCTATTTATTATGACATAAATCTCTATGATAATCTCTCTTTGTTTGATGTCATGCCATATTGAGAAGCATAAACCTGGAAGTTCTATATTGAGACGCATTAACAAGTAGATTCCCTAGATAAGGAGTAAATAATATTGGGTATAACGGTGATATCACATCATCATTAACACGAGGTGTTATCATTCAATAATAAACTTAGACATAGACAAAATAAACCCCACTTGGGTAATTATTAAATGGTATGACAGGATGATTACTATAATATGTAAAATTCAAATGCTTATTTATTATGTTTTTATTAGATAATAATATTATGTGATAATTATGACATAATATTACCGTTATAATTAATATTTTTTCGAAGAGAATTTCGTTGTAGAGTTAGATCTGATCCAATATATTTCTTCTCAATTCGCTAAATGATGGATCCTTAACATGAATTGGTGAGAATTCACAAAAAAGTTTTACTTAAATTTAGAATGAATACTTTACCATTAATTGACAATGAATGATATATCAATTTCAAACGAATAATGCTACGTGCATCAAAACTTATACTAAATTATTTATGGCCGTTGAATTAGTAAATTTCATCACTGATTAAACAATTATAATTAATTTGATGTAAATTTTAGTTGGAGGAATTTAGTGTATAAAAAAAATTACCCATTTCAAACGGCCATTGTTTTCTTTGTCAGGTCCAATCAAGAGGGTTGCGTTAGCCATCTGATTAAAATTTAATGCAATAGACTCTAGGAGTAATGTCAAAATCAAATTTTTTGACAACTGGTCCAGTGCACTTTTCCCCTCCTCCTTCTCTGCCTCTCTCTCTCTCTCTCCTCCAAATGTGACATTAATTTTATTTGTCAGAATTTCTGAAAATTGTCAGATTTTCATAAACTGATAAACAAGTACATTAAAAAAATATATTATATTTATAAATATTTTTATTATATTTATGAGTATTTTTATTAAATTTATAAATGTATTTATCGTTGTGATAATTATTTTTACCTTTTTTTTGGATAAAAGACCTACAAATATAATAGAAATTATCATAAATATGATAAATAGAGGTATGATATCAATTTTTTTTAGGTATCATGGTCAACACCTTTTTTTTTGTTTCTTTATACAGAAAGCCTAGACCTTATGCTGAAGGTGACCCCTTTTTTTATGAATGTAGATTGCAAAGATGTTATCAAGGTTCCATAGCTACTTTATTTCTTTGATATATATATATTTTTTTTGATCAATTACTTCTTTGATATATCAAAATATATACTTTTAAGAGCAATGCTATGTGTACTAAAGTTCACAACAAATCACATGTAACCGTTGGATCAGTTAGCTAGTAGTTGTTGTAATATTGTCCACCAAGTATTGGTATGATCTCATCCTTCTCTCCACTATGGAAGTCATTGATCAAAGGTTTCGATAATACACAGATGATTCAAAATTTACGAAATTTTGAGCAACCCAAAGTTTAAGAATTCATATAAAAAAGGGCACTCAAATCACCTGAAGTTTGATCGAACTTTAGAGAGTAAAGTTTGATCCTGCACCATAACACGATGCGATTCACTGTTTAAGATTCGACATATCATTAATGCAACCTAAAGTGGCTGATGTGAAATAATTATACTAACCATCGTATAGCTATCTTAGGTCGAATTTCACAATTTAAGGGAAGGTCCAATGGTTAAATTTGTTTTCTTATCAGAAAGAAATATCAAGTTTGATACTTCGAACACTCTTTAATGGTCAACCACTCTTGTTTCTCATAAGGACACACTTTTAAATTAGTTCGAATTTTGGTGACCGACTCAAAGTGCAAGAAAGTAATGGTGAAAATTGGACACTCTACAATAAAAAAAATTTAAAAAAAAGTTAGACCCAATTCAAAATTTTGGAGGTGTGGAAGTATCAACCTTAAAAGTCCCAAATCACAATCATAAGAAGACTAGCATTCCTCCAAGAAAATCATGAAATTAATGATAGATGACAAAAGAAAAGTGGTAGATTTCGTGTGGATTTCTATTCTTGTCTACCTTTTCTACCTCTAGTAGACTATTCCAAAGTCAATACTATACTGTCTTTTTGGTCAAGTACTGACCCAACTAATAGCCCCATTCTTCCTACCAAAACCTCCACTCCATCCACTCAATGCTTCGGAATGGGACAGAGAAGTATTGGCAATAGTAGCTTGCTAGTTGGGAGATACTTGTTGGGGGTTGTAAGCATTTAATTAGGAAATCATAAAGTTTGTGTCATGAACCTGTCAAAATATCCCCCAAAAACTGGGATAAGCTCTCATTCATGGGGTATGGAAAATAGCCTTTATGCTAACCCACACGCTATGATTTAGTGATCGAATAAGAATTGAGCAATTCACACTCTGTTTAAGTAGACATAAATTTCAAAGTCGACACGAAATTAACAAAGATTTAGCGAAAATCTAGTATACAAAGTTTATATATGGCATAAATCTAGAGACATGAACATGGGTATATAAGATTATAACACGACAAAACTTAGATTCAATACAAACTCGACACAATATACACGATTCATGTGGACCCTTATCTCAAGTTGGATTCCTCCAAATTGCACAAGATCAGTGTTTATTTGATGCACGAGATTACGTGATTGAAATGATTACTCAAAAAAAAAATTGAATTAGGAGGAGAGGCGTTATCAGAGGGTCAAAGGCAGCTGAAGTGTTTTCACACCTTACCTGCCTGCCAAAACAGCCTTATGGCACAGCTATTTCATTGCCCTGCTGCTCTGCTGGAACACTGGGGACAGCCCATTGGAGCCTGGCCTAGAGTTCCACAATTTTGGTATTTTTCAAGGGTTGGCCGTAAATCAACAATTTATGAAGAACCAGTTAAAAAACTGACAGCTCAGCTTGAGTGGGCCCACCATCAAGTTTGTCCCGTACCCCCCTCTCTCTTCACTCTCTCTTCTTCCTGTTGTTTCTCACAGGATGCCTTGCAAGTACGATTAATTAACGTGGTCGGTTTGACAAAACATGAAGCAGTCTCTGCATTATGAGTAATGTCAGTGACACACATTTCACAGTCAAGCAATAAAATAATTACATGGAAACGTGTGGAGAAGACTATCGTATCAATTTTTTTTTTTTTTTATTCTACCTCCAAGTTTTATAATTTTAATAGGTATTTTTATAATTTTTATAACTTATTTTATAACAAAAAAAAATTATAATTTTTATGGATCATTTATAATTTTTATAACTTTTATGATAATTATGATCGATCTTAAAATATTATTATAAAATGATAAAAAGTACATACAAAAGTTAAAAAAATATCCATAAAAATTATAAATAGTGGTACGGTATTAATTTTTTTTTTCGATACTATAAACTACTCCGTAAAAGTTTTGGTTATTGATTGTGTTTTTGGCGAGGGGAAGGTAGGGGAGACTTAGAAATTTGTTTTGGTCTTTTTAGAAAGTACACAAAATTAAGGAAAATATTACTTTGACTTAATTTATTAATCTAATTTATTGACTTAATTATTTATAATAATTAAATTGACAATGAACTCTGATATTTATTGTGACACATAACTAATCTAATGTTTGTAATATATTAAGTTAGGTCGGATAAAATAAACTTTTAGTTATCAAAGTATGTATGTAGTGCCTATTTGGTTTATAATCTTTTAATTGTGTTTATTTGCTCCCTAAAGTTCATAATTTATATCTATGTAATCAAATCTCAAACGTCCCTTAAAAAATCGTTAATGCCTTAGGTTACGTGACAATTACGTGGGACCAAATAGATACAAATTAAGAACTTTTAGGGACCAAATAAACACAAAATTAAGAATTACGTGATTGATGTGTGATCAAAATCGTCACGATTTTCTAACAGACGTTTAAGATTGGACCACATAAATACAAATTAAGAACCTTATAAACTAAATAGATACAATTAAAAAATTATGAACCAATAGACACTAAACACATAATTTACAGAGTAAAAATATATTATATCCAACTAGTTCCAAATAACATTATTACAAAATTAATGTAGTAGTTGGTATTGGGAGCTCCAACGGTTGGGTATCCTAGAAAACTGTTTGTTCAATAATTACAGGAACGTAAATGGCCAATGAGCAGAAGATTTGAAGATCAGCTAAATCACAACCCTCAAGCTCATTAATAAACAAATACATATGGTTGTGTGCATCGGAAACTATTAGGAAAATTTTAAGTATACTCTTTCTAATTTATCATATCTTTAACGATATTCTATCTACTTTTTGAATCAAACTAGACAGTCATATTAAAGTTGTTAATTAAAATATAATTTTACTAAATTGTCCATAATATATTTTAGAAAAAAATTCATCCACACTCCCTCTAGATAGACATATCTTCAATGAGATCCCCTTTATTTATTAAATTTTTTTACTTATTAAAATTCGGGCCGATTAAAATTCGATTTAAACTAATTAAAATTTATTTTTTATGTATTAAAATTCAAGTCGATTAGGAATTATATTTTTTTTACGTATTAAAATTTGAGTCGATTAAAATTCATTTTTAATCTGCTCGAATCAAATTTTAATCAACTCGTATTGAATTTTAATTGGCCCGAATTTGGATACATAAAAAAATATAAATTTTAATCAAATCAAATTTTAATATGTAAAAAATAAATTTTAATCAACTTGAATCGAATTTTAATAATTAAAAAATATAAATTTTAATTGAATTGAAGTGAATTTTAATCGGTGCTAACAATTCAGGTAGAGCTCAAATTAGCTCGAAATTTAATACCTAAAAAAAAGAATTTTAATAGACTTAAATTTTAATACTTAAAAAAAATAAAATTTAATAAGCTCAAATCGAATTTTAATCAGCTCAAATTTATGTAGAAAGATTGTTTGAGGTTTATATAGGGGTAATTTTGGTATTTTAGATAGTTTTTTTTGTTAGAAATAGTGGTTTAATGACAGGGGTGTTATTGAGGTTTAAATATAAAATAGAAAGAGTGTTAATAATATTTTAGATAATAGAGGGGGTATCTTTAAAGATATGATAAACTAGAAGGGTGTGACAAAAATTTTCCTAAACTATTAAGACATGAGGCGATTTAAATATCATCTAATATATTTTTCTTAACCCACTTCGCAAAAAAGTAATGCAAGCATCTTACCAAAAATATGCTTACCACTACAGATATGAAATGCAGACTAATGTAATGATTACTTTAATTTGTAATGTAATTAGTATGAAGTTCATACAAGATGTTAATGTAATTGTGTTATTTATAGATAAAATGGTGACTGATTTTGATAGACACCATGCAAACAAACGCAGCACAGAAAACACAATGAAGCTTGAAGATACTATTGATGTTTGTCCAATGATGAACGGATACGAATTCACATTTCGAAACTAGAGGAAAAATTAAATTCGAATCAGTGTGAATTTGAAATCTAACATGTGGAAATAAAATTCAAACCAGTGCGAATTTAAAATCCAACGGATAAAAATAAAATTCGGATTAAAAAATTCGGACCCAATTAAACGATTTTTTTCCAAAAAATCAGGTTGGGTCTAAACCCACACCAGTATCCGAGCAAGGTCTTGGTGGGTGACGCGCGTGGTCAAACCGAAGCTCATGTAAGTGCTCAATCCGCTCACTCATAGTGCAAACTTGGGGTATATATACACATGTAGAATTTCTTGTACAACCAATGTGAGATTGGTGTCATATCTTACATTGTTTAACCTCTTATAAAATGGTTACTTTGAAATTTATTTTCTCATTCATTTCTTATTCAATTTGAGCAAGTGAATATAGTAGGTTATTCTCCACACGGAGTAGAACACGAATTCATGAAAATTTACTCAAAACGATAAGTAAATCCCACTTTAATTTAAGATTAAAATCAACCAATAATCAGTTTTTATTTGTTAAAAACTGCTTTAGTCCAACACCTGTCACTGTACCGTGGTCTTTCCCATTTTGACCATAGAAACCAAAACTAAAACTGCGAAGTAGCTGTTGAAATGGATCAACTAATATGTGGCATATCTCACCAACTTTTTCCAAATTGGCATCACGGCTTTTAATTACAATAGATAAACGCTTAATTAGTTGCCTTACTTTTTTCGAACATGCCAAAATTTACTCTATTTTTCTGAGACAAAATAAGACCGAGTTTAATAATCATAATTCAATTTTAAGAGTTACAGTAATTAATTATTGAGTTCGAAAGAGTTGTCAGCGCAAGTCTGAACACTTTGATATAAAAAAAAAAAAAAAAAAAAGAGGTATTCTCAAGTACCAAAAAAAAAAATGACTTGATCTTATAGAAAGTGTAGCTCAAGGTTTTAAGATACTAACTCAATATCTATTTTAAAATTTTGACTGAGTAATTAAATTTGTCGACTACCATATTTGGTACAATTTCTATATACTAGTATCATATAATCAAGTTCAAAATTACAATTTATGGGTTTCGACGAATAAAATTATCTTCGTCGTATAGTTCAACCATTATGTATGAAGATAAAAGAAGATTCCATAAAATTATAGAGATTTTCACTAATTTTCTTTTATTTCGTTTCACCCCAAATTTTGGCTTTCTTGGTATGAAATATAGATATTTAGATAGATCATTTTATATATCCGCTAAGAAATATTGTCATTTAACACTATACAATTATCTGTAAGAGATTTCACTGTACTTAAGTCGAGACCGAAGTTAAAGTCTCACCGTATGTTTTGAAACCAGAAGAGTAAATTTAGTCTAACCTAACTGTCGTAACTGTGATTACTCGAATTCAAGTATTGAGGGAAGAAATCCGAGCTCTTATACACTAGACCATGGTAGTTTACCATAGCATTGCTTCACAGAACCAACAAGCTATCGATCATAACTTGTTTTTTTTTCTACCAAAAAATATTCTACTCATGTCAAACAATTATTACGGTAAGATTAATATTATTTAGACTTAAAAAATTAATTAAAATTTTTAATTTAATAATATAATTTCATTGAAATTATTAGTTTAATAAAATTTTTTAGGGAGAATTACACCCAGACCCCCTGATGTTTGTCATTTAATCACTCAGACCCCCTGGCATTTAAAATATTACACACAGACCCTCTAAGGTTTGTACGCACGTAACACTTAGACCCTGCTGTAAATATATCCGTTAATAAATTACACCTAGACCCCCTTGAAGTTTATACGCATATAATACTTAGACTTCTTAAATTTAAAATGTTATATTTAGACCAAAAATACTTCAATCAAAGATAGAATATCAAATGTTTTAAATTTTATAACCAAAATTCATGTTTTATTGTATCATTTATTGAAATAAAATCAAAAATAAAAATTCAACTTTTTCTTAAAAAATTGTAATTAGTATACAATTATATTGTATACTAATTGTATACTAATTACGATTTTTAAGAAAAATTTGAATTTGAATTTTTTATTTTATTTCAATAAATGATACAATAGAATATGAATTTTAATTGTAAAATTTAAAATATTTGATATTCTATCTTTGATTGAAGTATTTTTGGTCTAAGTATAACATTTTAAACTTAAGGGGTTTAAGTAATATATGTTTACAAACTTTAGGGGTCTGAATGTAATTTATTAATGAATATATTTACAGCAGGGGTCTAATTGTTACGTGCGTACAAACTTTAGGGGGTTTGAGTGTAATACTTCAAATGTCAGGAGGTCTGAGTGATTAAGTGACAAACTTCAAGGGGAGTGAATGTAATTCTCCCAAAATTTTAATATTTGAATGACCACAGTCAATCCAAATATTTTATTTAAGGTATGGAGATAAAGCAGGCCAACTGTCATTAGCTTCAAGAGTGGCAAAGCAGAAATTAGTTGGATAAAAGTAGGTCAATTCCATACCCATTTTTTTAAAAATTTATTTCTGCACGAAACCTTACTATTTTCCCAACTGGCCAATTCAATGCCACGGCGCGCTTACAATTAAAAGTTCGTTGGGGTAGTTGAACCCTTCTCCTCCCTCCCTCATACCTGTTTCTCTCTCCTCATACTCTCTCTCTCTCTCTCCTCATACGTCTTTAAATTCTATCAACCTTCCATCTTCACAGGCATCATTCCCCATTCTCTCTCCCCCCTCAATAGGGAAATTTCTGTAGATTCTTACCACTCTGTCCCAAACCCTTCTTTGCACAAGAACATCTGTTTTTTTCAGTCCAAAATCTCAAACTCCAACTGAGTAAGCCTTCCATTGAAGCTCTATCCCATTTGTTTTCATAGTTTTTGTTTGGTTTGCCTTCTGGGTTATCATTATTTATTTCTCAAAATTTCATATTAAGTCGAAGAAGTTGAAATTTTAGGCTATTGAGGATTTGGATTAGTGGGGTTTTTTTTTTTTTTCTAATTTGTTGATCAACAATGGCGGATAAGAAAAAAGAGAACTCCGAAACCGGATCGGTATCGGTTGAAGCTCAATCTGAAAGAGGGAAGAACAACCTCCCTAACTTTCTCCTCTCTGTTAGACTCAAATATGTGAAGCTTGGCTATCATTACTTAGTTACGCATGCCATGTATTTATTGTTAGTCCCCCTTCTTGGTGCTGTTTCTGTTCATCTGTCAACTTTTACGTTTGGAGACTTAATCCAACTGTGGAACCAGCTCAAATTCAATTTTGTCACAGTGATTCTATGCTCTTCTCTAATGGTTTTCCTAGCTACCCTTTACTTTACGAGCCGTCCTAGGAAGGTTTATCTAGTGAATTTCTCATGTTTCAAGCCTGAACCAGAGAGAATGTGCACTAGAGAACTTTTTATGGAGAGATCTAAACAAGCAGGGACATTCAGTGAAGAAAATTTGGCATTTCAAAAGAGAATCTTGGAGAGATCCGGGTTGGGACAGAAGACATATTTCCCAGAAGCTATTTTGCAGGTACCCCCGAACGTGTGTATGGCGGAGGCGAGGAAGGAGGCGGAGATGGTGATGTTTGGAGCTATCGACCAGCTCTTGGCGAAAACCGGTGTCAAGGCTAAGGATATTGGGATTCTTATTGTGAATTGCAGCTTGTTCAATCCAACACCATCTCTTTCTGCCATGGTTGTGAACCATTACAAGCTTAGAGGGAACATCTTGAGCTTCAATCTTGGTGGTATGGGTTGCAGTGCAGGATTAATATCAATAGATCTAGCCAAGCAACTTTTGCAGGTAGGTCACTTTCTACACTTATTTCTCTCTGACCGTTGTGTCACCATTGTCTTAGTGTCTGAGAAATTTATGTCTGCAGCTGAGCTATTAATGACTCAAATATAAATAATACTATTTGAACTTGATTTGGTGGCTTAATTTAGGGGCCTCATCCTATTAGATTGGTAGCAAGAACAATGATTGAGTAGATTAACAAATTAAGTCAGAACTAATATCGCTCCTCAAATAAAGAGATGATAGTTTATTCTTTAAAGGTGGCTTAAATGAAACCCAAGGGTAGCTCAAATGGTAATAGGGACAACCTACAAATCCAAATGTCCTAAATTCGAATCTTGACAATTCTTTAGGGTCAAGTCATGAGGGATTTATCCCTCATGAATATCCTTTAGTCCTGACATGGATGACCTTCTTTTAACCAGAATAAGGAGAGAATTAGTTGAAGAACACGTAAGTTGACCCGAACACCCGTTAAAAGGTGGCTTAAATGGCAGTTTTACACCCAAAAGTGGGTAGTATCATTCCACAATTTGAAAGTTTGCAGGTATGGGGAACCATTGTAAGGTTTCTTTTTCACTGACAGCTTATTTGGAGGCAGCTCATCAATTATAGGAAAAGGAGTGCTGCACTTTCCATTGTTCATACCTGAATAACAATTAAATGTAATGGTTGATTTTCCAATGTCTAATTAGTCTACTGTCTACAGCATGAATAAACTGAGCCTAATTGAAGTGTTCCCAACATAAAAAATTTGCATCTTTATTTTGTTGCTTGTACAGTAATAATATTTTTGTTGGTTAATAATCGATTTATCATTGTAAACAGGTGCAGCCCAACTCCTATGCTCTTGTGGTTAGTATGGAAAATATAACCCTGAATTGGTACTTTGGCAACAACCGGTCGATGCTCGTCTCAAACTGCCTCTTCCGCATGGGTGGGGCTGCAATCCTTCTGTCTAACCGATCATCTGATCGTCGTTGTTCCAAGTATCAACTCATCCACACTGTACGTACGCACAAGGGTGCAGACGACAAGTGTTACAGCTGTGTGTTCCAAGAAGAGGATGAAACCAAGAGAATTGGTGTCGCGCTTTCAAAAGACCTGATGGCTGTCGCAGGAGAGGCCTTGAAAACAAATATCACAACACTCGGGCCATTGGTTCTTCCTATGTCCGAGCAGATTCTATTTTTTGCTACCTTAGTGGCAAGAAAGATATTTAAAATGAAGATCAAACCATATATTCCAGATTTCAAGTTGGCTTTCGAGCATTTCTGCATTCATGCCGGAGGAAGAGCAGTGTTGGATGAGTTGGAGAAGAACCTTGAACTAAGCGATTGGCACATGGAACCTTCTAGAATGACTCTGAATAGGTTTGGCAATACTTCTAGTAGTTCATTGTGGTATGAACTGGCCTATTCCGAGGCTAAGGGGAGGATTAAGAAGGGTGATCGCACATGGCAGATTGCGTTTGGGTCTGGTTTCAAATGTAATAGTGCTGTTTGGCGCGCTTTGAGGACCATTAATCCGGCTAAGGAGAAGAATCCATGGATGGATGAAATTGATGAATTTCCTGTTCATGTGCCTAAACTGACACCTATTAGCACTTGAACATGTTATTTTTCTTCATGAAAAATTATGTTATTACTGTAAAACGCGATTGTTCCTCCAGCCCTATCCTTAATTGTATCAAAAGAAATTTGCTTGATTGAATATATCATGGAGGAATTTGATTAACTTGGCAAACAGAGAGGAAAATAGACCTCCCACTTTAGGGGTCAGTCTTCCTTGATGCAAGCAATCCTTGCAGATGGTGATCTTCAGTTCTATCTTTTTGGGTATTGGCCATACCAATGAACAATTTGATAGCATGGAGACTGTTGTTCCGTCATTATTCTCTATCTAGAGTCGCGCCTTCCATTAAACTATAAATTATCATATTGTCATTTATAGTTGAACTTTTTTTAAAAAAAGATTTCTACTTATCATGTTACTGTTAATAACTATCACATCACATTCCCTTCAACAGCAGAGAATTTATATTTTTGTGTGAGATACTTAATGAGACTCTTCTCCTTTATCAACATAAATGATAAACAGTAAACAGTAAGCAGAGCTTTCATTCATTTGATGAGTTAATTACCAGAATAGAGGAAGCTGAGAAATTGAAATTCACACGAACATTACTCCAAACATCAGCTCAATGTGGGAAAAACATTCATTAAGCATGTCATGGACAGAGCACCTGCCTCGGCTTTACAGGAGGGAACCAGCTGTTCTTTAGCCTAACAGGAAGAATATGAGACACCAAAAAAAAAAAAAAGACATATCTGCCTGTAAATAGCTGAGATGATCTTTCAGTGGGATCAAGCAATGGGCCTTCACAAAAGCTTGAAGTTTTAGTAAAATAGCTGGAAATGGCTGACAGTTTCCAACCAAGTGAAGCCCCTGGTCCCCACAATGGCCAAGTCAGCACCATAGTTGTGGTGGGTCAGGCTCAATTCTACTACTGACTTGTATAAAAATGTTTGCTAAAATCATAGTAGCCTAGCATATGAATAAGTTTTTTTTTTTTTGGGTATTGTACAGCTAATTACTAACTTTTGGGGTTAATTTACAAAGTTTGAGGGGCCAAGTTACTAACTTTTGGAATCCATCTTAAACGTAACTCACTCAAATGTTACTTTACTCCAAAAAGTTGTATAAATCCTAACTTTTATTGTTGTAACTAAACCCAAAAATTATATTCTCACCCACAACAATTATACATTTCAATATCATACCTACTTCGGTACAGTAGACCAGTAGTCAAACCCATGAATAGGAGGGAACAAAGTAGGGGTCATGATGATCCACTTGGGAGGGATTTTCCTAGCAAAACCAGATAGCATTAATTATAGTGATGGTTGGAGATGATGGAAATCAAAATTGACCAAACATTCAAACCTACAATTCTCTAAAAAGTTTAATGTAAATTTTGGGCAATGGAGAAATTTTTGGCTATAATTTTTTTTTGTTACAAGGTGTTTAAGTTTGTGCCGACTATTTCCTCAAATTCGAGTTAGCTATCGTAACTCGAAATAGTTTAATGACATATTCCTTGAGGAACAATGGTGGTCGGTCTTTAAGGAGTGTGTGAAGTATCGAATCTGAGATCTTTTACTTACAAAGACTTTGTTTTCTTGAGGTCAAGAGTTCAAGTTCCCCTCTTACTACTTTTAAAATTAGAAGTCATTACTTTAATTAAAAAAAAAAGAAAAAAAAATACTGGACCACCAGTAAAGATTAGACTATAATTCTCTCTCTCCATCAGTTACCTTTCCCCACTCCACAATCTAAAAGGGATGTAAAAAAGACTTAAATATTAGATCCTTTTTTTGTCAAATAATTGCAATAGCTTAATAATTACTAGTAATATATAAGATGCGTTGCACGTAAATAAATTTAAATAATATTATTTTTATAGAAAACAAGAAATATATGTGTAATTAAATTTCTTTTGTAGTGCCTAAAAAAGTAGTAGTTCTGTGGATTTTCTTGCGGTTTTCATTTTATTATATTTTATTTTTGTTTGTGAAGTCGTGGCCAAACTTACAGGCCCATTCTTCCAACAAAAATTGCTAGAAGTCCTACAAGTTAAAGATAACAATGGTTTAGTTTGGTGAACAAACCTCTCAATCTTATGTTGCTTTGAGTAAGTCTTGACAAGAAAAAAAATACTAAATAAATAGTACTTGAAAAAGTCTTTTAAGGCACTGTTTGATAATGGTTTTTTAAAATACTTTTTTCCATTTTTCTGTTTCTTGACCATTACACAATGATATGCTCATGGCTTATAGATGTGGTAGGTCAGGGTTCGAACTCTTTGTAGGCCATTGGGGTGTGAGTTAGTTTATGTGGGATACCAAGTTTTGGTTAGCATAATGGGACTCAGTAGAAGCCGTCACGTACTTATTGGGCATGTTTAGGTTGTAATACGTGGATTGGATTGGATTGAATTTTGAACCCAATCTCATCCAACCCAATATAAAGTTGTCAGGTTTGTTTTGGATCCAATACACAATATCCTATTCAATCATTGATTCGAATAGAGAATATGTGAACTATGGGCCTCATGCACATGCCCAAATCAATAAAAATAAAATGACCATTGCATCCTGTATAATAAAATGTAATCCAATCCTATACTATATTTGGATCCTGTAAATTAAATTGTACTTAATTAAAGAAGTAAATTTTGATTTAGTATATTAAATTGAGTATAATCATTTTAATAATTTAATATTATTTATTCCCTTTTTTAACAACACAAGATCGAACAATTTTTCTTTTTTCTTTTTACAATTCTTGGAATCTCTATTGAGGCAGCTTCATAATTATTTTCTTAAATTTTGTTACATGAATCAAATATAAAAACACAAGACTTTGTATCTTCATTCAGTTGTACATATATAGTAAAATCATAAGAATCAAGGAGAAATTTAGAGAGAGAGGGGGGAGAGGGAGAGGAGGGGGAGAGAGAATCAAAACAAATAAAATAAAATAGTAAATAGACTTGATAATCTCTATGGTAAGTTTTATCTCTACATATTCCATTTATTGCATTATGGTTTTTTTTTTTACTACCAAGTTGGGAACAAAACCTACATATTCCGTTTATTGCGGCCAGTTTTTTCACCAGAAAAGGGGTGTGTATTTCTAAGTTCCTTTTTTGGTTTATATTTAGTGGATTCAGTTGTATAGAAACAATTAGTTGATTAAGAACCAGTTTGTTAATGGTATGATTAAGTATCAGTTTGTTCTATTGAAAATATGTAATATTTCTAATTAGTTGTATGGTTTATATGTTAATGATAAGTTGACAACTTATGTATGTACATGCATATGATATTTATATACATGTACGTCCGCAAACGTTTTTCCTTAGAATTGTGTGTTTCTGCAGGTGTTTTTGCGGATGCTGATGTTCATATCAGGTGTTTATAGATAACCTATGTTGTTGGCTTACTTTGGATTATAATTGATTTTTTGAGTTGGTTCATTGGTTGTTGACAACTGCTTGTGATGGACTGCCTTACTCTTATAGTTGGGATTCGTCGTAATTTGAGTGTATGTGTGTGCGTGTGTTTTGTTGTGGAATTTAATCTTTTGAGTTATAAATTAGGTGTTTGTTTGAGCATGAAAATCTTTACTCATTTTTTGGTGCCTTGCTCTTTTCCTGTTTCCTCATTTTTTTATATGTAATGGCCTATGTAGGTATGTTTTGGTGATACACATTCGACGCTTGGACTGTTGGATCGACTGATTGGGGCTATATAGATGGTCTGAAGACAAAAGATTTCACTCTGAGTTGTGAAAATTTGTCAAAGAAAAGGTGTTTCTCTATGTCAGCCGAACAATAATGGCTATTGTGCACTTCAATATGTGCTGCTCTTAACAATTTGACGAGGTTGTACAATGTATAATTGAGGTTTTCTTAATTACTTCAACTTGATTTTTGATGATTCTATTTGAAGTTGTTGTAGAAATATAATTAAACTTGATTTTGATGTTGAAGCATGTGGTGAGGAGAGTGCCACCAATTAAGCATGTGTCTGAAAATTTTGATTTGATCTAATTTTTTTACTGTTTTGTAAATTTGGGTGTATTTGGTTTGTGAATTTCGTAATGATGAGTTTATGGGTTAGACTGGTTGTGAATTTATGCAATTGAACTGGTGATCTTTTTTTATCTCTCTTTCTTTTGAGGTCTTTGTCTTTTAATTCTGCTCAAGGCTATCCAATTTACGTAACCTAAAATTCTCTACTTAGTTGTTTTGTTTTGCACGTATTTGTATTTTTGTAGTTTTGTGTGTGTTTGTTTTGTTAGTTGAGTTGGTGCTACCTCAATGGAGAAAGTCTATGTCTACTTTGGTAAGTGAGTTGGCAGCAGGTTTCCAGCACACAATCTCATCAAATCCTTAATATTAGGTGCCTAATTTTTGTTTGAAAGTAGAACTAATAGAGGACTGGATTGGTAGAATCTCCTCTCATTTCTTTATGAAGACATGGTTTGTTTTCACTCTCCAATGGGTTTTTTGGGGGCATCAATTAAGAGGCATAAGTCACTACTCTCATGCTAATTGAGGGATGGGTTGGATGACCATGAGGAGAGGTTATCTTAGTTGATTTTCTCTTTCATTTCCATGATTCAAGTTGTTTGTTTTCCTCCAAGACTGAAAAGTAATGGACTCTAAGACAAACGAAGTGCAAGAGTAAAATTACCGAGCAATTCAAGGCAAAATTTGAGGTGGTAGTTGCACTAATCCTATCAATCTGGCATAATTTGGCTTTTAATTTTCATTGTAATGTAATTCCATTTAAGGTGCAATGTTTTATTTTCATTGTTGTGAGTATTGAGTTATTATGTGAGAGTTTAATAGGGTTAAAAATATTGACATGATAGTGAATTTGATGCTATGGTAGTATTTGTGAGTGCTATGATTTTGTATATATTTTTTCATTTGCTAATTTTTGTGGGTTTAATTTTTTATTCTGGTGATTTTATTGTGTTATATAGTACCTTCAGGCACGAGCAATTACTAGTAGTATCTATATAATAAAATAGAGCGAAGTTTGAATTCAAAAGATAAAGAGAGGTCCAGATCGTTTTGAGACAAAATTCAAAAGACAAAGAGAGGTCTAGATTGTTTTGAAACAAAAGACGGTTCAGATCATCTCAAAATTTTTGATCAAATGGTCTACGATTAGTCTAAATTTTTTTTTCCCGCCCATGAAGATGCCTATCTCTCACGCGTCTCTCTCTCACGCTTCTCTCTCTCCCAATCTATAACGCTTCTATCACATGGAATCCATCACAAATCTTCTCCCAATCTCAAATCTCACTCATAATATTGGCATTAGAACGGCTACAGTAGAGACAGAGACAGACGAAAGGCATAGAGAGAGGAGGAGAGGCTTTGGATATTCACATATCAAATCCTCTGTTTCAGGTAGTATTTCTGTGTGTCTATGTATTATACTTACATATGGGTTAGTGGAGTATATGTGATTTCTTGGTAGTTCACCCGCAGTGCTCAACTGGTGGTTTTTTATGCTTACATATGGGTATATAAATTGTGATTTTGTTGCAATTTATTATCACTAATATAATGTGCACACACACCATGTACCTGCTGCCACTTCTCTCTTGCCTCTCTCATTTTCGCCTTCCTTCTCTGCCTCCACCCCTTCATATCATCAACACCCACCACGTGTTTGATGGTTTGCTTCAAAAAAAATGTATTATCAAAAATGGATGCCCGAACTCAAAAATTGCATTGAAACCATTTATACAATTCTCATGTCTTGCACAGCGTATAGCGCATTAAAAGACAACTCCAACTAAAATGTTGCATCCTCCTGATTGACAGATCTACTCTGTAGTTGCTAGAGTAAAGGGTTTTTGTTAACAGGTTTATTGAATTTGAGTATCTTCAGATTAGATTTAGTTGTGACTGATTGAACTCGAATCAGCCATTTATTTTTTTTTCCAATTTTTTAATTGATGAGTTTGTGTTATGTTGGACACATATTGATTGGCGATTCTTTTCTCAATTTTTTTGATTGACCATTTTTTTCGTGTTATATAATGTCTTCAAGCATGAACATTTGTTTGATATTTTTTTATTTGTTACACAGTGTCTTAGATTGACTGTGTTTCTGCGTGCGGCCTATGTGTTTGTATTTGTGCCTGGCAGATATTTTAATTTGGTGAATTGCTTGAAGAACATTGTGTTTGGCCTGTAAGTTCCTCTTGAATTACTTCTATATACTTTTTTTTTTAAATTTGTTCTTTCTTGGAGAAATGGTGACTTCACAGTATCCTCACAACTATTGTTTGCTGTGTATCTTTTTTTTTTTTTACATCATAATGCATTTAAAAATAAAGCTAAAGAAATAAATTCTTAAAGCTTAAGTAGCTAAACAGTACTGTGAACAGTACCATAAACAGTATTGTGAACAGTACCACTTCCGTGAACAGTAACCGATAGACTTCAGCTTTGGAGATTTTGGAGTCCTTTGAAGATAAAAACCAGCTGAAGCACTAACTGCCCTGCAGCTGAATGGCACTTGCTCAAATCACTAATGAAAAGGAATTCAACTGCTATCCTTCGACTGTTTGCTGTGTATCTAATGTCCATGCCTTTACAAATGTTTGGGTGTTGTTTGTTCTTGATTGGTCAAATATTATGGTGATGAATGTTTTTCATATTGATTATGGAAGTGGTATCTCTTGATATTGATGGCATCAACACAGAAATTAGAACAATTTTACCCACTTAATTGGAATCTCTCTTCAATTTTTACAACTTCCACGTGTTTGTTAAATTTTCCTAGTGCTCAATTGTTCCGTTTCTTTGTGCCACCATGTGTTTGTTGAATTGCCTCAAAGATTAAAAAATGTTCAAGTGTTCAATTTTTCTACCAAACCCGCCATCATCTGCCACTTCTCTTTTTCGATGCATTTGTACGAGTTCACTGGATTTCAATATATGAGTTTGCTGGATTTTTTTGGCAATTTTTCTGGTGGGTTTATCGAATAATTTTGAAAATTTGATAAATTTTGTCAAAATGTTTTTGAATTTTGTCAAAATGTTTTGTCAAAATGTCCTTGAATTTTGTCAAAATGTTTGTATGTGTATAGTAGGATATTTAATGTATCAAAAGTTTGTCTGACTTCGTATAGCTTTGCTTAAGCATACACACACCACGTTTTTATCTGTTTTGACTTTATAGTATAGGCCTGATATAGTTGATTTGGTAGCTTATTCATAGTTTACATGCTGTACATATGTATTTTTTCAACTTGATTAGAGGACATAAACACACCAAGTATTTATCTCTTTGACTTTATAGTATAGGCTTGATATAGTTGTTTTGGTAGCATATTCATAGTTTACATCATGTATATGTGGTTTGGTAACTAATTACATTTTTCTTTATTTTTCATTTATTAAGCAATATTGAATTATCTTCTACATTCAACATTATGCTATAATATGCCATTAGTTCTTCGATATTAGCAACAACTTGGATATATCCTGAAGATTGGTTGAATTATTTCAACTCGTGGAATTGAGGCTAACCTTAAAATAATGCATTTGAAGTTTATTTCTATTTTGGACTTATATAACTGTTGGGATGTTAGTGTAATGGAAGAAAATTTGTCATATGTGCTTACGTTTTGGTAGTGGGCAGCACTCATCATGCCAAAAGCTCCAGTAAGGATTAGAACTCTACACAATGGGTTCAACTAGCCAACAATTCTCTTGGCAAAAATCAGCTTTGGTTCTCCTCATTTCCATTAGTCACAAACCCGAACAAACAATAGAAGCGAAATGGAAAAATAAAGGAG
The DNA here is from genome assembly GCA_951799425.1 of Ilex aquifolium. Lineage (NCBI taxonomy): Eukaryota > Viridiplantae > Streptophyta > Magnoliopsida > Aquifoliales > Aquifoliaceae > Ilex > Ilex aquifolium. Next base: position 28,301,194 of record OX637401.1, read on the forward strand.
TTAAGTTCTAAGCTCAATCAAATATTTTATAATTATAGCTTTTATTTATAAATAATATTTCTTAGACTTTCCTCTATATGCAACAAATTTGGTGTACTTCCTGAAATTATGCATCCTATTGAAGGTAGGCGTGCTTCAAGGAATTAACTGGGTTGGTGTGCTTCAAGATAATTTTGGCTTTTCAAATTACAAAACTCTCATGTCATAACTTATGACTTCACAGGAAGTTGACTGGTTAGTATACTTAGAGATAGGTGAAAAAAATACAACCAAAGCAATGATTTTTTTTGGCAAAGTAAAGTGAATTGCATTAATGCGTACAACTACTGCAACGAAGTAAAGCATAACTGCAACACCTCAAGCAATTCAGTTCATGCTTTTCAATTGTATAGTTTCTGCATTTCTGCTCCAATTTATTTACTGGTCATCTGATGCAACTGTTAGGTAGCTAACAAATATGAATGAGTTGCTGATTTTAAGTTAATTCTTTGAAAAAGGGTAATAGTTAGGATGCTTGAATTCTGGTAATGTGTTCTTTTTGTTTTCCCTTTGTTCACCACTACAGCTATTGTTTTTTTTATCATTGTGCACCCAGGATGTTAATGAGATTTTCTGATAACTTGCAGAAACCATTTGGTTGGAAAAGGCAACACTGATTGGAGCATTCAAATGCAAAGCTAAACTTGGGAAGTGCAACCCAAGCCATTGACAACTGCTATTGGCGAAAACAGCCTAAAAAGTATGTTCTATTCTTTCTCACTCTAGATCTATTCTCATTTATAGCAATTCGGTTATGTTCTCTTCTTTCTCACTCTAGATCTATTCTCATTTATAGTGATCACGTTCCATTATGAAGATTGTTATATTTTTGTGTCAATGTAGATGGGTGGTAGTGGTTATTGGTTATGGGTAGTGGGTTGTGCCGATAGTTTTGTGTGGTGGGTATTTCATGGTGGTTTTTGGGGAAACGGTGTAACTGTCAAGCCCCTCTTCCCAAAATACTCCACATTTGAATTGAATTTTCTGGATTTTATTTTTTGTGGTGAATTTTTTTTTTGTTGAATTTATTTGTTGTAATTTTTATTGAAGAAACTCCTTACAGTTTGGATTTGGTTATCTACTACCAAACATGGGAGATGGTTTTGAAAAAATGTTGATTTATAGCAAATGTGCAAATTTTTTGTGCATAAAAAAAATTATGGCAAAAGATGCTATGGTTGTTATATCATTTTGGGTCAAATTTATAAGCTGTCGATGCCTATTGTATAGATTCCAATGGGGAGGAGGGCACATGGATACTAAATAGTTACCATTTTTGGATAGATGGGATAGCCCAAGCGCCGGTTGTGAGTTTCGTGACGACGAATAGGGCTTTGGATTTGAAGTTCTTCTTGGCCTTCCCTCCTGATATTCATACATTGGTTGTTGCTTTCAACAAGTCAATCTTCTTTTTAGGTTGTTTACCTTGAAATTTCCACAACTCCTAACACATCGATCCACACACACACCCGCGTACACACCAACACACCTAATATGAAAGCAATAATATTACGATGTTGTTTAGTTTTCATTAGATTTGTTGATTTCTTATGCTCGGACTGACACATATTTCTTCACATCCACCACACACTACTTCGCACAAATACACGACCCCACTCACAGATTCGTATATACCCACATAGTTATACACACAATCGGTGGCTATTTTTTGCATATGCTTATTTGGGTCTCACAAATTTTGATTTTTAATGTGAAATTTCTCAGTTGGATATTCCATTTTTTTTTATCTAAACCAAACTTCTTTCAACTGAGTTTTTGTATTTTGTGGTATTGATTTTTTTTTTTTGGTCTTAAATTTGCAGAAAAGTAGTGCCATGGGAGCGAAAAATATAATTTTCAGAGAATCAGTTTGAGTTGCTCAGTGAAAAGACATAGCTGCTGCCAAAGGGAGAAAAACGGAGGAAACAGATAGAGTTGCTGGGAAGGAAAACGCAGCAGGTGTTACTGGAGCTATTGCTCGACTTATGTGCTTTAAGGGCTGTTTTTTTATGTGTTTGTGCTGGAAATTTTAGATAAGTTGTCTTTATATTTGCTTGATGTTGTATTGAACTTTTTGATAAAATAAACAAGTTTTTTCTATGGAATTTGTACAATACCTGAAGCAGTTTTTTTTGCTCATAATTTTCCTTTACTTTTATGTTTTTCTTTTAGTTTTGCTCTTGCAACTAGTATGAATTGGAATGGGAAGATTTAGCTTGAATGGTGAAGGCGTGTGTATGTAGGCGGGTTTTCTCTCTATACATTTGTTTGTTATATAGTGCCTTCAGGCACGGGCAATTACTAGTATACATATAATGAGGAGTGAATCAATACTTTTTTGGGTTTAAAACGACAATTATAATGAGGCCTTTTTGTTTTTAATATTAATAAAAAAATTTAATCATAGTCTATTCTTTTCAATTTTTGAGATGCAAATGTATTGAGTTAATTCAAATTTCGATACCCTATCATTTTGAATTCATAGTATCACTAATCCACTTAATCTTTTTGGTGACATAAATGATAAAGATTTTCATGTTCTTTAGGCTTGTTTTATTTATTTTACATCATGGTTTGCCATACGACATGTTTGATTATAATTGTGAATATTTTCATTGTTATTTTGTCTCATTATTTCATTATTTTCTAATTCATTGGGGTTTCATTTATGAAACTTTTTCCTAAATTTCTTGTTACTAGGAATAAATTTATCAAGAGATCTTTTTTAGATTCCATTAATTGTTCTATTTTTCTCTCTTTTTGTAACTTTTTTATATCTGCATGGTGAGAGAGAGATTGTGTGTGTGCATGTATTACCAAGAGAGAGAGAGATGGGGGTGGGGGGGGGGGGGGGGGGAGGGGAGGCTGAAAATTATGATGGTAAGTTTATAATTACTTGACTTTTGAATAATTTTTATTTTATCGTAAGTTCCTTCATTTTCTTTGAAAATTTTTGGAGAGGCCTTTACATTTTAAGGGCGGAAGAATGGGCCCAACCTACTTAATTTAAAAAAGGGTTTTTTGAAAGTCGATACTTAATTTAACACTTAATTGTGTAAAGTAAAAAATATTTTATACATAAGTTCTTTATTTTTGTGAATGACAAAAATACCCACAAAGTAATACTAACCGACATAAGGAGTAGGTTTGGAAAACAGCGGGAAGTCATGCACCAATCCCATTAAATCCGACAATTGATTTTTCGCATAAAACACGGGTTTTGAATTTTAAACAAAATCAATCACAAAATCCTTGTGTGTTTCAACCAAATTAAACACACAAGCTTTTGAAAAATAGAACAATAACATTATACGTTATCACAGTGATATTACACTGTGACATTATACGAATATATGTATTGTATATGTAAAATTATGTGTTAAAAATTGTTGATATACTAGAATACATCAAACCATTGATAAAAAAAATTTGAATTGACAGAAATAAATTTATCAGTTATATGAAAACAGAACAATAATATTATACGTTGTTACAGTGACATTACACGGATACACGTATCATGCCATAAATAAATTTAATATATATATATGAAAATAGAACAATAATATTATACATTATCACAGTGACATTATATAGATACACGTATTGTACATGTAAAATTATACATGTTAAAAATTGTTGATATACTAGAATATATCAAACCATTGATAAAAAAACAAAAAAATTGAATTGACACAAATTCTTTTCGCAAACTACAATAAAACATGGTAAGAGGTGTATGTTCACGACAAGATGCAGAACACACTTAAAAAAACAAAAAAAAAATCATTTCCCGTTTTGTTTTGATTTCAAAAAAACATTTGCTAATAAACATAAGAAAAAAAGAGAGAGGCAAAACCATGCTCTTAATGTTATACACTACTGTTGAAGTTTCCATTTGTGTGTCAAATCTTCGACTATCGACGAAGAACAAAAAACATTGATGTAAAAAAAAAAATTTGAAATTTATAGCAGCTGTTGAAGTATAATAATATGATATTTGTTTAAAATTCAAATATGCTGATCTATTAAAATAGGAAACTCTTAATATAATAAAACAAATCCCATAAAAACAAAAGGACTGCCAAATTAAACAGTACATATATTTTCTCACAATTAAGTAACTTAGAAGGTACCTTGTCACATTTTTTCGATAAAAGTTTTATTTGGGTTTAACCTTGACTTTTTGTAGACCTTATATTTCTTATGGAGTTTGTTTGGACTATTACTAAACACTTATAAATTTTGGATCTTTCTTACAAGTGAGGCCTAAAACCCAAACTTTACTAGCCTTATTATTATTGGGTCGGCTCTGTATATAAAAAGTTATTTGATTGCATTTATTTTATATTATTTAATATATTTCTATGTGAATTTTTCTCAATGATAGATCACCTATATTTTAACGGTGAATCCACTTAAATTCAGTGGATTTCGCTTCATTTCATAATAGATGATCTCGCATTGTAATTATTTTAGTTCAATGGGCCATGAACTAAAAGATAATATTTCTCAAGGCTACTGACCCATTAGCCCGATAGCCTAGTAGGCCATGGGCCAGTCCAGTCCAACTTCGTGATAAGTCATGGACTAACCCATTAGTTGGGTGGACAGGCCATGGGCTTTACATGTGGCCCAAACAAATAGGGCCTTTTGGTGTACTGTAAAATCATATAGGAGGAGCCTAGTAAATATAGTGGCCTTCTATTTAGATTATCACTAGAGAGAGAAGGCATGTAATACATTCTTCAAATATTCACATCTAAAATTCTTTTGTAAAAAGTTTCTAAAAAAAACAGAAACTTTATTATATGCTAATTTGCATTAATCGAGGATACACGATAGAAGGAGTTGTTCAATTTTCAAACTTCATCTCATACACGTGCATAATTTCCCAATGCACATGCTTGAGAGTATTAGTTGAGTCGGGGTGGCTCAACAGTGTTATCAAAAAAAGTTTGGACATTAGGCCTTATTTTTAAAAAAGACCCCAAATTTTTAGATATCATAAATAGTCCATGTAAAAAAAATTAAATTCATAAATATTTAAACCCTACAAAAAGGCCTTATAAAAACACAAGTCCAATCAAAAAAAATTTAAGGCCTCACTTCAAGAAAGGTATCATAATAATTTATAAGTGTGCAGTAATAGTCCAGACAAAACATTTAAATCCACGCCCAAACAAAAGATTTCAACTTAAATAGAGTGGGGCTATTAATTTAGCTGTGAAATTAAAAGGCCCTAAAATTTATTTTTTTAGAATAAAGAGAAAAAACTACCGTAAAACTAAAACTCCTAAAAAATCTAGTTTTAACACCCAAAAAAAGTTCAGTTTAAATTTACCATCATAATAATTCTTTATCTCTCTTACCATTAAGTTCAAATATGATAACAAAAACTTGAATATAAAAATTTAATTAATTTTTTGTATTTAAAAAATTAAAAATTAAATTTATTATTAATATTAAAAATAAAAGGTCTCATTTATCGTTTCTACTTTAGGCTTCAAAATGTCTCAGGCCACCTTGAGTTGGGTAAAATGCTAGAGTACCTATTTGATTGTCACCCTCGAGGTATCTAGATTACTGAGTTATCTAACATATTAACAGATTTTCTATCAATTCTATTTTTTTATTTAAGTTTTATAATAAATTGTCCATCATTTTCTATAGATAAACGAACCGATTCGATAATCAATACCCTTTTTTCATCATTGCTGTAATCATCCTTTTCTCTTTTCATAATGATGGGAGTTTTCAAATCTCTTGTAGCATTTGACTAACTTTCTTGAATATATGACCTAAAATAAGAATCTCAACCTAATTTTATTATATAATCATCTCAATATTGTTGTCTTTTCATACATACATGTAACTTGGTTATATCGTATTCGGATAGGATATTAATGTCGTGCCATAATCCGATGTTACAAATTCGAAGTAGATAGAGATAATAAAATTATGATAGATAATAAAATTGTTAGGCAAGATATGTCTAGTATGCTATCTTCAAGATAGTAATTTACCTACTACAAAATATATTGACTCTTAAAAAAATTCTATCTCCATGATATAATATGTCTAACTCTAAGAATTTTTAAGACTGCACTTCTTAGTAGTCTTAGAATTAGAACTTAAACCGAATGTAAAATCAGATATCATCAATTAACACAAAAACTTAACAGAAGTAGATACGAAAAGAAAGTAATTATTGAATTCATCCAAGAATAAGAAACCTATTCGTGGAGTTTCATGTAAGGGTTGTGACTCTTCAACCAAATGACAAAAAACACCAATTTAGAAGGGTCATAATCTAAACAGATTATCATTATCACTAAAAATATTAATTCATATCTGACTAATCTTATGTAAATACAGATTGAATTAGAATCCGAATTTAATCCAAAGAAAGGCGTAGGGACATGTTTTGCTAACATGTCACACATGCATACACAAACAAGCACAAGGTTTGGTAGATAGAAATTCATTAGACATTGCTACCATGCCATTAGGTGGTTTCTTTCCAACATTGACCATTCCTACATCCACAAAGGAATGAGAATGGGATTTGGCCATAAATAAAAAGTTCTACATTCCTTGTCTTGTCATCCTGTTTATATCAAATATCAAGTTATCATAAAAGTAACTTTCAACTTTGTCATTATGTTGACATTTGAGGAAGAGAGAGAAGGGGGTTCCTTTATTCCTCACGCTTTGTTCTTTTGTTTTCTTATTGGAACATTACCCCTAATGATAGCCATAGCAATTATGAAGTTTTACATTGAAAAATTCATTATTTTAACCCCACGAGAGCTGCTCAAAAAAAAAAAAAAAAAACCCACGAGAAGTAGTTCAAGTGATAAAAAAGACGAATTATAAATTTAAATGTCATGAGTTCGAATTTTGACAATCTCTTGGGATTAGTCCTGACGTGGATCATCTGCTTTTGATCGAATCGGGGAGGAGATTAGTTGAGGTGTACGTATGCTAGTCCGAATACCCTAACAAAAAAAATCATTATTTTCTTTTGTTTCTATAAATAGGTTCCAAAAGCTTATTTTTAGATAAAGTAGTGGCTCAATAGATGTACCTATTCTTCTGGTCAAAAAAGTTCATACTCAATCATTAAAATGTGTTAGGGAGTCACACTTAAATAGAATGGTGTGTCGTATATAACTAGTACTCTCAAATTATTAATGAGTCATCGAAATTGTCACCAAATCTGTTGACCAAATCAAATTCTTGAATTATTACATACTTGTGTTCACAAATCTCTATAGGATTAGTCCTGACGTAGATGGTCTGCTTTTGATCAAATCGGGGAAGAGATTAATTAAGGTGTGCGTATGCTAGTCTGGATACCTTTACAAAAAAAAAATCATTATTTTCTTTTGTTTCTATAAATAGGTTCCAAAAGCCTATTTTTAGATAAAGTAGTGACTCAATAGATATACATATTCTTCTAGTCAAAAGTTCATACTCAATCATTAAAATGTGTTAGGGAGTCGCACTTAAATAGAATGGTGTGTCGTATATAACTAGTACTCTCAAATTATTAATGAGTCATCGAAATTGTCACCAAATCTGCTGACCAAATCTAATTCTTGAATTATTACAGACTTGTGTTGACAAATCTTTATAACCATCTTTTGGACAAATTTACTCAACTTAAGCATGTGCTCAATCACGTCTAAAACAGTGTCTTCAAATGTGAGGTGGTCCCCATATATTTCAAACAATTCACAATGATAGTATGTGTGAGAGACACCCCAATAGTTTTTTTTTTGATAGTGAAACGAGAGTCAACACCAAATCACCTCTTAAAAAGAGGCAACCTGGTGAAGACTTATACACACACACACAACCCCAAGGCTACCCCAATAGTTATGGATGCATATGTTAGATCATGCATTTAATTTATCATACTTCTCACAATTCTTATATAGGCTATATAATGTTGATTAGACTTCTAACTTAAAAGTTCAAAAGAAAAGAAAGACATATATGAAATTATCATCAAATTCTAAACACGACTCACGAATATAACACGAAATTGTCATGAAATTTTGAACATGATTCATGAACACGACACGAAACTATCGTGGAAGTGTAAACATTTCAGTACCTTGGCATTATCCTACTGCTAAATATAACAGTTCTAACTCACCAATGTATAGCAACGAAGTGTTCCCCCAAAAATTCAATTACCCTAACATCTCCACCATCAAGTTTAAGGAAAATCTCTCTCTCTCTCTCTCTCACACACACACACACACACAGACACACACAACCACATACATGCATTCAAACACACAAAAATACACTTACCCATAAATACGCACCTAAATTGTGAATGAAGCAAAAAGTTATGTATTTAGGGGTACTAAATTAATATATAAATCACTTGCTGGCAAGAATATATATTAACTAAGGGTAACTCATGTCTGAAGGTACGGTATAACATAAGTGAGAAGTGATGAATTTAAGGGGAGAAAATTCAATGTGAATAATTTTGAGAGGAATGTTGGTGGTCGTTGGATGAGTCTATTTGAGACTGTCGACGGACTTATTAAAACCTGCCCTGTTTTATATTATAAATATGAAAATTCACATCGTCGTAATAAGACAATCAAGTCATTTAAGGTGACAACAGCTACTGATAAAAACTAGGGTTTCGAAGGTGACCGACCAGTGAAGGAGGAATGGTGGGGGTTATCTAAATTATTCTTTTGTCTCCTCTATCTTGACAATTTTCTTCTCTTTTATTTGATGAACTATCAACATATTTGATCTTTTTTACCAGAAGCAATTCAGTCTACATTACGAAAAAAAATATTTTTCCAGTACTGTAGTAACAAACTCAGGTCCTTTAGAAAATTGAGCCGAGCTTAAAATGAGTCGAATCCGAGCTGAGCCCGAGTAACTCGATTATTTTACATATAAAAGAGCGTAAATTTGCGAGCTCAAGCCTAGTCTTTTTAGGCTCGTTTTCTAAACGAGTTTAAAAAATTGTTCAAGTTCGATCGTTTAGATGTTTTAAACGAGTCTTATTTGAGCCGGATTCGAGTAGCTCGGCTTAATTATCAGTCCTACCGGTAGGTTCCCTAACAATTTCTTAGTATCCAAAAACCTATTTTTTGCTAAAATGGTAGCCAAACTGATATGACCCATTCCTTTAACCAAAATTTTTTAGTCATTCCTAAAGATAAGTGTTGTGTATTTAATATAAACCCGAGATATAAACTCTCTACCTTAGACATATTTGATAAAATGAAAAGATTATAGTATATATACCAAGTTGGTGCCTCTAAACTAGTTAATGAGGGATTTGATATAGCAATAAAGTTGTTAGATTGTGATTTGAGAGGCCAAGAGTATAAGTCACAAAAATAATCTATTCACATATAAATAAAACAGTATGCATCCAACTCTGTCAAGACCTCGTAATTGAAAGAATCTCTTGCACTATGCCACTTATTTTTTTTTTCCATTTATTGAGTCATGGCAATGTCAACAAATATGTATAAGCAAGCTTGACAAACTTGCTCAAATCAAACATGTTCAACAGCTCACAGTGATAGAGATTGGATGTCAAATGAATGGGTCATGGATACGTCAAATTGTTGTAGATGACTTCTCTCAACTCTTCCTCTTCACACTAAACTTTTCTAAACTTGTAACCAAAGTTCTAATGGTGTGTGTATTACACTTGTCTCTAAGAGCTTGTTTGTCTGGACATAAAATATTTAGGACGAATTATACTTTGTACTTTGAAAGATTTTAAGATTTTCACTTTGCACTCTCAAAGATTAAATTTCTCACCTTACACTCTCAATGTATCAAAAGTGTTATAATGTGACCCTTTTGTTAGTTTGCCGTTTGTTTTTTTGTCAGTGTCAATGGGTTGACTTTTGACGAAAAAATAACAAAAACTAACAGAAGGACTACATTGCAATATTTTTGATATATTTTTAATCTTTAAGAGTACAAAGTGAAAAATTAAAATCTTTTAGAGTGTGAAGTGCAAAAAGCCCAAATATTTATGACAGTTTTTTGAACAATTAAAATGTTATTTTTTTTTTCACCGCCGTTCTATTTTTCCACCTTCAATCCTCTTCTTCTTGTGATTGGAAAAAAAAGAAGAACCTAATGCTTCTATACGCATTTCTATTTCCCGATTATGAGGAATTATACTCCCGAAACATTGATTGAAACAACTCTCCAACAATAAGTATTTTCATTTATTTTATAGATGTTTCAGGCTATGATGTATATGCTTAGGATAATGCTTAGAGAGAAACAACCGATGGGAAAGGAAGAGATCAAATGCTTTTTGTTCTTTCTCTAATCTTTCGAAGTAGATTTTTCCTTAGTCGAGTCAAAGTGTAGCACCTTGATTAGATTGCTAACTTATTGTAATGAATAATTCATTGATTCATTAGCCCAAGTAGTCCAAAATATGTAAGTACTAAATGTCAAGTGGAAAAGATGTGAAGTTCAAGTTGTACCAGCTCGAGCCCAAAAGTTGTATTTTTTGGGGTTTCTTCTCTAGGAGGTCTCGTGGCATGTTAGACTACCTAACTATTTTGTTTTGGACGAATGCTGAGATTTTTTTCCAATTTATCTTGTTCTTTGGGTTCCACTAGGCATGTTAATGAATTGAATTTTGATCCGAATTTGAATCCATCTCCATTTTGTTGTGTCTGCCTATTCGTCTGCTTTCGTGAGGCTTCCTCTTCCTGTCTCCCGTATCCTTTCACCTCAGGTCGGTGAGTTTTTTAAATGGATATTGATTAATATTTTTGACCCATAATTCAAATTCAAACCGAATCGGTTATATCATCTTTAATAGACCAACATTTGATTCGATTATAATCGAATTTGAATAATACATTTATATTTGTACAAATTTATGATGCAATTAAGTTATTATTTGATAAAATTTTATTGAAATTTAAATGTAATTTGCTGAAATATTATTTAATTTAGTTATTCAAATTGGATCATTTATTTGATTCTCTACGAATTTGAATATGGACTATGAAAATACAATCCATTGGATAATCCGATCAGATTCGGCACAAAACATTTTAATGAAATTCAAATTTGAATCGACTACAATTCAACCCAAATTCAACTTGTTTACAACCCTAGATTTCACACAAAATTACCTGAGTTAAGTTTATTAGGGATGACAATCAAGTCATATATCGTGTTATATTCAGGACATGTCATTTTGGATTGTTATTAAATATTAGATAATCATAACTTGATATTTGTATCATGCATACATAGCCCCCCAAATGAAAACCTAATCAATGTGGATCTCAATAGCATTAAGTAAAAACTCTCTAAAAAAAATTAGTGCAATCACTAATTGACATTTGAGAGTCGTGCTTAGCAGGGTTAGGGTCATTCTCAAAAAGAAAACGTGGTAGCTTAGATGGGAAAGGATATTCTCCAGATCCATTCCTTTTTATATATATAGTTGACGACGATAAAAAGACTTCTGTCGAACAATCTCATTTGCCATGTAGAAAAAATCAAAGACTTTTTGCTTCCTTGCACAATACTTATCGTACAAGTCCATTATCTTAAATAATGTCGACAATGTTTCTTTAGTAGTAAAATAAGGAATTTACAAAATTTGCTTTCATTGCCCTTGTTGTCATGGGTGATTACAAAACGTAGGCAAAAATAACGGGAAAAGAAAGGGAGAATATCACACCCCAAAAAAATTTGAGATTTTTCACTTTACACTTTTAAAGATCAGATTTCTCACTGACGTTGATGGAATGAATAATAAAAAACTAATGGAAAAACCACATTATAACACTCTTAATATATTGAGGGTACAATATGAGAAATTTAATTTTTGAAGGTACAAAATAATTTTTTTTAAATCTTTCGGGGTACGAAATGCAAATCGCCCAAAATAAAAAAAAAACAGATTTTTTTTATTGAACAAGGTCAATTGGAGTCTTGAGCTTCGACTTGAGTTTCCAAACACCACCAATGAAGCAGAGGCTCATTGCACTACAACTAGGGTCCTACGTGAATAACTTGTAACACATTCCAAAAAATAAATAATAATAATAAATTGTCTTGTCCTCCAATGTCGTGAAATGCAGTTTTCAAGTTTCTATATTATATTCTTGATAATTTGTACAAGAAACCTAAGGAAATACCTTAAAAAGTGTGAAAGCCATCAATCAAATCCAAGTTGTTTATTACCATTCAATGTACCAACGGATCAAGACTTTCATTGATTAGGAAGGAGTAATAACCACAAGTTTCTTTACGTGAGTGAGTGATTGAGTGTGTGAGTGAATGCGTGTGTGTGTGTGAGAGAGAGAGAGAGCTGTTGAGGGCGGCTGAGAGAGAAAGAAACGACTAAGGGTAAGTAGATACTTGGGTTTGGAAGTTTTTTCTTTCTTTTTATACGATTATATTCGAGTTGTGTTCAATATATGATTGATACATAAGATAAATATATGAAAAGATAAGAAAATATGCGTTTGCCCTTTACAGATCTAAGGAACTTTGCTCTAAACAAACGAAATTCAATTAAGAAAATTAAAACACGGAAGTGACAGAGGAATTAAGTGATTGATACGGGAGCTCTGCTAAGTGTTCCGATTGAAAGAGCAACTCTCGAACAAAAACGTGCTTGAAGAACCCGTTGATAATTTAGATCCTGTAGATACCCGCACCTAATGATTGATAAAGTTTAAATTAGATGTGTTTGCCCTAATAAAATTGGATTGATTCTAACATGATATGTTTATTATCGGATTATTTTTATGAATTTGAATAGAATTTCATTTGATTTGAATTCGACCCCAATATACGATAGATTTAGTTTTTAAATTTATATCCGAATTTATTGAATATTAGATATTCGATCCAAATATTAGATTCGCTCTAAATTGGGTTGAATTTTAATAAATTACCTTTAAATTTCAACAAAATTTTGCCAAAAAATACTTAATTCCATCATATATCTATATATACTATTATAAAATATCAATAAAAGTGATTTTTTTT